>BTPG01000007.1:166135420-166735420 GCA_036245525.1 Semisulcospira habei
GATCAGAGGACGCTGGCCACCATAATAGATGTGGAATAATTAGGAGAGACAGTAATGAGTTCCTTTGATAGCTAGGATCAGAGGACGCTGACCAGCATAATAGATGTGGAATAATTATGAGAGACAGTAATGGGTCCCTGGTCAGCTAGGATCAGAGGGCGCTATCCACCAGAGCAGATGGGGGATAGATTATGGGCGACAGTAATAGCTCCTTTGACAGATAGGGTCAGGGGACGCTGGCCACCATGATAGATGTGGAATAATATGGGTGACAGTAATAGCCCCTTTGACTGGTTGAGACAAAGGGGCGATGCCCTCGGCCAGAACGGGTATATATATTGGGGGTAAACACCAGAACGGGAGAGCTCACAACGAAGAAAACGAGATAGAGAGAGAGCTCGCACAATGACCAGAACGAGAGAGCTCACAACGAAGGGAACGAGATAGATAGAGAGTACACAACGAAGAGAGTGAGATAGATAGATAGAGGGAGCTGAGAAGCGAGAGACCGAGCTCCGGTATTTTCGCCATTTTAGTATGCCATGCTAGTAGGTTGGTTGTGCCCAACCTATTAGACCCACGATGACCAAGAAATAAAAGACTCTTCTGGAAACACTCTTGTCTGGCTGCGTCTTCCATCTACAACACCTTGCGTGTGGCTGCGGTAGTGTAACACTACCTTATCTTCTTATTTGGTGCCGTGGACCAGGATCTCGGAACGGGAAGAAACAGAGGAACGAAGAAACAGAAAAACTAGACTATCAGCACCAAATCGACAGCCAACGACGCAAGGGTGGAAGAGCAGACCAGAAAGAGAAGAGAAGAGTGCAAGCCAACAACCCGAAGAGAAGAGAAGAGTTCGAGCCCACTTCAAGAAAAGCAGAGTTCGAGCCCACGTCAAGGAAAAGCAGAGTTCGAGCCCACGTCAAGGAAAAGCAGAGTTCGAGCCCACGTCAAGGAAAAGCAGAGTTCGAGCCCACGTCAAGAAAAGCAGAGTTCGAGCCCACGTCAAGGAAAAGCAGAGTTCGAGCCCACGTCAAGGAAAAACAGAGTTCGAGCCCACGGGACGTCTGCGACTCATTCAAGACCAACAGCCGAAAGGATCACGGGGTAAGTGACTTTTTCGTTTAACCCTTGTTGAGTCTTATATAGGAGCCAGACCAGTTAGCTAGGGTTGTGTTGGTGTTACATTTAAAAAGAAACAAAAATGGCAGAGGAAGTGTTTAGGATTTTAGGCGAAAAAGTAGAGGAAATGAGTCAGGCGATTAACGCCCAGAGTATAGGGCAGATGGTAGGAACGTTTGACGGAAAGCCTACCAAATTTAGGGAGTGGATAAAAGAAATTGACAAATATGCAGTGCTAATAAAAGCCCTCAACAGGCGCCCCGTCATTGCTTATCAAGCAAGCTCGGGGGTGGTGAGTGATTTTATCCATCGATTCTTACAAACGGAAGCGGCAGGGGATTGGGATGAACTGAAAAGGCAGCTAACCGTAAGGTTCGGCGAAATCGCCGATGAAAATCATGCTTTTGCGTTGCTACAGCGGGTGAAACAAAACCCAAGGGAAAGTGTGCCTCTGTACGCAGAGCGACTAATGACTCTGGCCGGCGAAGCCTTCCCGAGTCAGATGGGCGCTGCTGTGGTACAACGGCAACTAACCAATTTCTTTGTTGACGGATTGGCGCATGACTTTCTTAAGATGAAAGTCCTGAGGGATAACTCAAATACATTAGATAGGGCCGTGCAGGTGGCCATGCAAGAGGAAAACCTTCGCCATAGGTTTGAGCTACGCACGATAAACAATCGGCCAGTTAGTCAGCCGAGAGCGACAGCTAGGGGTGGAGAAGAGGCTATGGAATTAGACCATGCTCGTCACCGTAATTGTTTTAAATGCGGGAGAGTAGGGCACCAGGCACGAAATTGCCGAGTGATAGGGACGGCTGGTCAGCAAACAATGCGTCCCCCGATTCAATGCTGGAAGTGTGGGGAACGAGGTCACATTCAGCGGGAATGTAGAAAGGCCAGAAACAGGCGGCCACAAGGTCAAAGAAGGTTTCCGCCGAGGCAGGAAAACTAGCAGGTTCTGCGGCACACGAAGCCGTTACGCAGGACCGGAAAAGTAGAAAGAGTCAGTTGTTTAGCATTAATGTAGCGGGTAGCCCTAAGTGCATAGTGTTCAAAATTGGGAAGCAAAGATTTCGTAGCTTGATCGATACGGGAGCAGAGGTGTCTTTGATTAGCAAGGGGGCTTACGATAAACTCAGTCATAAGCCAAAGTTAGGAAAGGGAGATGTGTCGTTACAGTCAGTTAGTGGAGAAGCTTTACAAGTATTGGGGAGTTCAGAATTAGAATTTACGGTAGCGGGGCAAAAGTTTAAACATAAGTTCTACGTGGTATCCGGGCTCAACAGGAACTTTATTTTGGGAAATGACTGGTTAGACAAAAACGGGGTGAGGATTTATTTTGACTTGAAGAAACTCAGAGTCGGAAGTGTTTATGTGCCCTATGAACAGGACATCCACATTTCGTCTTTGGTCAGAGTGACTAAGACGAAAGTGATAAAACCTCAGACGGCAGAAGTACTCCAGGTACGGATGAAGAATGCTCCGTATTTTGCAAGAGAGACACTCTTAGAGATTTCGGAAACAGACAAGGGATTTATAGCACAAGAACCGGGACTGTTAGTGACAAGCACGGTAGTCAAGCAAAATAATCACCAGACGTATCCCATACTGATAGTAAACAACACAAACAAGACGTATAGAGTTAGAAGGGGTTGTGTTGTAGGGAAGGTAACAGCAGTTCAGAAAGTACATGAAGTACAGATAGGGTCGGTTGGTCGGCAGGTATCGGCAGTCGACTTGACGGAAGTCACTGCGCCGGAGAAGATGAAAGATGTAGTGTCAGAGCTCATTACGAACAATCAAGACTTGTTCGCGAATAGCGACCTTGATTTAGGGGCTACTGACACTGTCACGATGAAACTAGATACCGGCGATCATCCTCCCATTAGGATAAAACCGTATAGAATCCCGCTTCAAGATAGAGAGATTGTTGATAAGGCTCTAGAAGAGATGTTACAGGCAGGTGTGATAAGACGTTCTCAGTCCCCATGGTCTTTTAGTTTAGTGATTGTATCCAAGAAGGATGGGTCGAAACGTTTATGTGTTGACTTTAGAAAACTGAATGAGGTTACAAAGAAAACATCGTACCCACTACCGCTGATAGATGACATTTTGTCACTGCTGGGAAAGGCCAAGTATTTTACCAGTCTGGACCTTAAGTCGGGATACTGGCAGGTCAAGATGGCGGATCAGGAGAGTAGGGATAGAGTAGCATTTGCATGCCACAAAGGATTATTCGAATTCACGAAAATGCCTTTTGGTTTGGTGGGAGCACCGGGATTGTTCATGATGCTTATGAATATCGTGCTAGCCGGTTTAGAAGGTTTTGCCTGTGCCTATCTCGATGACATTTTGATCTTCTCAGAAACAATAGAAGACCATCTGTGTCACCTTCAGACAGTCTTTGATCGATTGAGACAGCATGACCTGAAGCTGAAACTCAAGAAGTGTCAGTTCTTTGAGGAAGAAACCAAATACTTAGGGTTTGTCATTAGTAACCAGGGGATAAAACCGGATGAGGAAAAGGTAAAAGTCATTAGGGCTATGGCGGCTCCGACCTGTGTCAGAGAGTGCCGTTCGTTCATTGGTATGATTGGGTTTTACAGGAAAATGATTCCTAATTTCTCCCAGATGGCTGAACCAATCATAGCACTGACACGAAAGTATGCGAGATTCAGTTGGACAGAGGAATGCCAGAAAGCGTTTGATTTGATGAAGGAAACGTTAGCTGTAGCACCAGTGTTAGCCTATCCAGATACACGGCGTCCGTACATCCTTTACACGGATGCCAGCGACACATGCGTGGGGGCATGTCTCGCGCAAAAATGCGATGAGGATTCAGACATTTCCCCAGGTTCAAAGGTAGAAAGACCTATTTACTTTCTATCCCATAAACTTAGTACTAGCCAGAGAAAATGGTCGACAATAGAGAAAGAGGCTTTTGCGATCCATTATGCGCTTCAAAAGCTAAATCACTATTTGCATAATGCGGAGTTTGTAATCCGCACGGATCACATGCCTCTTAAGTATTTGCTTAATTCACCAATGCAAAATAAGAAGGTGCAGATGTGGGCCCTAGGCATTTCAGGATATAACTGTACTATTGAATATATCCCAGGTCCCCAAAATGTTTTGGCAGACTTACTATCCAGAATGCCGAGTGGTACTCACATGCCAGAGCATGAGGAAGAAGAAGAGTTAACCAGAGAGGTCAATGACAATGCTTTTGTCATTGGAGTCATAAACTCCAACCAATTCACACCCAAGCAGTTCGCTAGTTGTACAGTAAGGGCAGGGTGTGACGAGAAGCTGGAAAAAGTTGATCTTCCAGGGTTTGATATTATTGAGGAACAGGAGAAGGATTCTGAAATAGTGCGCTTAAAGGACTTATTGATTAGTGAACAAGGAACCATGACAGTCAATAGGAGATACATGCTGATAGAGGATGTTCTATATTTCTTGTCTCATCCTGATGATGAACCAGTAGCCAGATTGTATGTTCCGTCTCACTTGGTAGAGTACGTAGTCAGACAGTACCATGACGAAAATGGTCACTTAGGAATAGACAAGACGCATGACACAGTCAGCAGAAAGTATTACTGGCCTAACATGTACAAACAACTGTATGAATATGTTAGTGGGTGTGTCATCTGTCAGTCTAGAGTGTTACAAAAGAAAAGGGCCCCCGTACAGGAAATGGACATTCCTCCATACCCATTCGCTAAGTTGTCATTGGACTTGGCAGGTCCGTTTGACCGCTCCCTTAGCGGGAATCGCTATGTCATAGCATTCATCTGTCATCTGACAGGTTGGGTAGAGGCGTTCCCTGTACCAGATAAAACGCCGCAGTCAGTGGTACAGCTGCTCGTAGAAGAAATTCTACCCAGACATGGCTGTCCATTGCAGATAGTATCAGACAATGGATCTGAGAATGTGAATAGGGTTATGGCAGAAACGCTGGCAGAACTGAACATAGATCATGTCACGACCAGTCTTTACCATCCACAGTCCAATGCTAAGGTCGAACGTTTCCATAGAACTTTTAACGACATTCTGTCCAAAAAGATACAAGAGGATTTTTCGACCTGGGACGTGCATATTAACCAGGTACTAGCAGCTTATAGGGTTTGTGTTTCGGAAACTACGCAGGAATCTCCTTTCTTCTTACTGTGCGGTCGCGATCCAGTGCTACCGTTAGATAACATCCTTAGACCCCGAAGAAAATACGCTGGTGAAGATTTTCACAAGATAGCGCTTGAGCAGCAACACAAGGCCTTCACCCAGGTGTATCGGCGAATTAAGAAAGCACAGAAGAAGGGGGCTAAGTATGCTAATAGAGGCGTACAGCCTGTCGAGATTAAGGTCGGTGATCCAGTGTACCTTCGTAATCACCGTAGACACAATAAATTAGACAGTAAGTGGAGGTCGCACTATAGAGTGGTGGAACAATTGTCGCCTGTCACATTCAGGGTACGACATCAACTAGATGGCACTGAGGTCAGTTCACATGCTGAACACTTGCGGATAGCCAAGATTAGCGAGTGGCCTATTCCAAAAGCCAGGGGGAGAACATTACGTAAAGCCACACAGGTTGTAGCTCCAGAATCATCCGATAGCGACAGTGACGATGCAGTAGGGCAAGAGAACGCACGAGACAGACTGACTAGGGGGGTGCGAAAAGAGCGTGAGAATTCTTCATCCGAGGAGGACGTTCCGTTAATGGAGTTAAGAAAGCGCCTAAAGACAAGAGAGAAAAGATCTCTCTCAGCAGTAAACGTTAGTTGTAACAAGGGCACATCAGACAGTTCTGATGATGGGGAGATCGACGACAATCGTTCGATTCAGCCTAGTTTACAGACTGATGGGGTTAGGGAAATTCTTGAAGCGATACTGACTCTTCTGCCAAAGAAGGCTTCAAATTAGAAATGCGACTCTCAGACGGTATCTGAGAGAGGACTATTGTAATGTGTAAATCATGAAGCATGATTTGAGTTTTGTCAGAGACAGTGGTATAAGTCTCTGGTGATATCTCAGTCGTATGTTGCAGACAACAACAAGATGAAGTTTTTTTGTTTTTAGTCTGATAGTATTGGGGCTAGCGCAGGGTTTACATATTAATCACAATGTCGTATTTCAAAAACTTGATGAAGTTACCACTAGTAACTGGAGATTCAGGTCGGCCTGCGCCAGAATCAATGACGGCTCAGTATGACTTAGAATCCACAACAATAGCAGTAGACGCGCAACGTACGCGGTTCGCGCTCCTTACGGAAGCTGAACTTGAAGCTTGTTCCAAACCCTTGATAGGATTCTGTGCGATTCGAAGTGCAATATATCCTATGAACATTAATCAGTTTTGTGTTACGGCGCTGTTTTTAAACAATTCAGACGAAATTGCAACACACGGCCAAACAAAGGTCAAGTTGGGTACAGTGTTACCTATGGCACGGTATATAATGGATGGGCTATGGGTCATTAGTAATCATAGTCCACTAGAGATGAGTATTAGTTGTCACGGTAAAGGGGTCACGTACCAACAAATCAACCCACCATTATCGCTAATCCGCCTCAATGAATCATGTACGGCTATTAGTGATAGATTGATGTTAACCCTTTACTACCAACAAGAGAGCCAGTATCAGGTGGAAGACAAATTGATAGGATGGCTGGAAAACTATGCATTTTCCAATATAACGTTATGGAAACCATTTCATAGCGCTTTACCAGACTACGATCCCATCTCTTTGTCCAAAGAGTTAGATGAAATTAAGGAAATGCCAATGGATCATCTAATTGCTCGACTTCAGAGCATGCAATTCGTTAAGCCAAAACAAGAATGGGGGATATGGAAACAGATCATCATTGGTTCTATCGTAGGGACAGTTGTAGTGATCATAATTGGGGTAGGGTGTAAACGATATAAAAAGAAAACTAGCGCATGGTTTGGCTCCATGCTATCACGACTCAGGAAGGGTGAACGTGAGGTCACTGTGCCTACGTTGATTTCGGCGGCTGTGCAATCAGCAGACGTGAATGACGTCGCAAGAGCGAAGGACTCTACGCCGATGATGGAGGGAGGAGTGCAGTTACTCCCCGCCTCGAACGTTGTCAAGTTTACCCGTCGTTGGGGTAACCAAGGATCAACGTGTTGCGATCCAGGAAGAATCGTGAAGAATAACGAACACATGTGCAAAGACATAACCGAGTCGACGATTTTGATGTGAACATTTATGGGCGTGATTACGCCGGACAATAATAATTTTTAATAAGGAGTGATCGATTTAAATAAGCGGTCATTCCGAAAAATGATGTATTTTGTGGATAACATGTTTAATTGTTTGAAATGATGTTGTTGTCTGAATATTGTGTAATGAAAAAAAAAAACGAATCTTGTGAATTAAGATTCCTTTTTTTTTTCGGGTAGGTTTGGGAGGAGTTGTTACACTATAAGTGTATACGACCAATATCACGGTCGGGTAATTTTATAATTTCCCTTGATATGAAAATAACGAGGGTATAATTAGTACCACGGGCTCACGTGGAGTTGACAAGTGGCCGGCCCTACTAAGCTGGGACTAATGAATAAATAATGAGCCCTCGTTAGTAGTGAGGAACACAGACTCCTGCTGACAAAGAATAATTATGAGAGTCAGTAATAGGTTACTGGTCAGCTAAGATCAGAGGACGCTGGCCACCATAATAGATGTGGAATAATTAGGAGAGACAGTAATGGGTCCCTGGTCAGCTAAGATCAGAGGACGCTGGCCACCATAATAGATGTGAAATAATTAGGAGAGACAGTAATGGGTCCCTGGTCAGCTAAGATCAGAGGACGCTGGCCACCATAATAGATGTGGAATAATTATGAGAGACAGTAATGGGTTCCTTTGATAGCTAGGATCAGAGGACGCTGGCCACCATAATAGATGTGGAATAATTAGGAGAGACAGTAATGAGTTCCTTTGATAGCTAGGATCAGAGGACGCTGACCAGCATAATAGATGTGGAATAATTATGAGAGACAGTCAGCTAGGATCAGAGGGCGCTATCCACCAGAGCAGATGGGGGATAGATTATGGGCGACAGTAATAGCTCCTTTGACAGATAGGGTCAGGGGACGCTGGCCACCATGATAGATGTGGAATAATATGGGTGACAGTAATAGCCCCTTTGACTGGTTGAGACAAAGGGGCGATGCCCTCGGCCAGAACGGGTATATATATTGGGGGTAAACACCAGAACGGGAGAGCTCACAACGAAGAAAACGAGATAGAGAGAGAGCTCGCACAATGACCAGAACGAGAGAGCTCACAACGAAGGGAACGAGATAGATAGAGAGTACACAACGAAGAGAGTGAGATAGATAGATAGAGGGAGCTGAGAAGCGAGAGACCGAGCTCCGGTATTTTCGCCATTTTAGTATGCCATGCTAGTAGGTTGGTTGTGCCCAACCTATTAGACCCACGATGACCAAGAAATAAAAGACTCTTCTGGAAACACTCTTGTCTGGCTGCGTCTTCCATCTACAACACCTTGCGTGTGGCTGCGGTAGTGTAACAAGGTTAAAACAGCCGCCTAGCTGGGCTAGCTGAGCCATCGCTATTTTGTCCATGCCCTGTAATTTCTTCTGCCAACCGAGTTCCGTAGCACAAGCTGCAAGCTTAGTTCTGCATGTCGGCAGAACTCGATTGGCAAAAGAAGTGAATTTAGCGGGACAGGAGCGACGATTGCTGTGTTGCAACAGGTTGGACTAGGCTTACCATATTAACTCATTCAGCCCGACGCACGTATTTCCCCAATTTCGGAGTGGTCATCTAACGACTATGCACCTGTTGCAGGAGATGGATCGACCATGATAATTCAAGGGTAGTGCCAGATTAGCTTGGCGCCTGTCGGCGCCAAGCTAATCTGGCACTACCCTTGAATTATCATGGTCGACCCATCTCCTGTTGTAGTGGGTCAGGGCTGAATGGGTTAATGTACACTCCAAGTCTAGTCTTTGTTCTCACACCTGTAAAGGCAGTTTTAGCCCCAGCAAACTCAAAATGTCTGACGACCAAGGGCCGCAACACAGAACCACACTGCGCGTCATGTATTGGTCACGTGAGGTCGTGACGGTCACGCGAGGTCCTGGCGTCACGCCTGTCACGAGCTCCCCATCACGTATAACACCTCCATAACGTCGGAACAACGTCTGTTAAAAAAAAAGAGAATCGGTCAAACAATCGATCAGTGTATCAAATGCAAGCCAGCAAGCATGCAATCCAACCAAACAGTCAGTTCGGCAGTCAATCAGTCATAGTCTGAACATTATATGTGTCATCAAGTTAGTAACTGAATCAGTGGATCGATCAATCAATAAACCAATCCATTTAAGAACATTTGTGTAATCAATCCATCCATCCATGCATCAATTAACCAACCAACCAACAGCCAGCTAATCGATCAGCCAATTAATCAGTCAATCAAAATAAAAAGTGACGTTTAACTCGCATACTATTGTTTATGCCCGCCCGCAAGACTTTCCCTATATACTATACTTCATCGGTTGAATCAAAGCACACTTTTATTTGGTTAACTCATTCAGCCCGACGGCCGTATTTCCCAAATTTTGGAGGCATCATCTAATGACTATGCACCAGTTGCAGGAGATGGATCGACCATGATAATTCAAGGGCAGTGCCAGATTAGCTTGGCGCCGTCGGACAGGCGCCAAGCTAATCTGGCCGACTACCCTTGAAATATCATGGTCGACGCATTTCTTGCTGTAGTGCGTCAGGGCTAAATGGGTTAATGACGAAAACACATCAGGCAGCTCTCTGTCTGCCGGTACTGCACTTTTTATAAATATTACCCCTTCCCTCCCCCCCCCTCCGCCCCTTTGCGCATGCATCCACCAGTACTGTGCGCAGTGCCGATGGATGCAAGCGGAAGCGGCCCTTAGTTAACCCATTTAGCCCCGAGTCCCTACAGCAGGAGTCTGATTGATCATGATAATTCAAGGGTAGTGTCAGATTACCTTGGCGCCTTCAGGCGCCAAGCTAATCTGGCACTACCCTTGTATTATCATGGTCAGTCCATCCCCTGCATCTGGTACACAGTCCGGCGTTGGGCAACACATCCAACATTTGAGAAATGGGACCTTGGGGCTAAAAGGGCTTTACAAAGTCAACCCACCTGAAATGCGTTCAGTGCCTTGTCCGCCTTCAGTATACCTCCGTTTGGATCAAACAGAGCGCCGTAATCTTGCGGGTACCTCAGCATGGGATACTGCTTCCTGAACTGCGCGCTGTCCAGAATGGTGAAAGGGGCCGAGCTCTTCGTGAGTGCGTTGGCATTGTCTCGAATGGGATCCCCTGTTTCATGTCCAATGCACATGTAGCCAATAGGTCTGTACAAATAAATCATTCGGATTATTATTTAACCATTTGGTTGTCGGGAGTGGTTTTTGTGGCCGGATGATTCCTGCAGGAATCATCGCGGCAAAAACCGCCACCGACAGCCAAAGGGTTAAGTTGATGGTGTAAACTGTGCTGAATACTCCTCTACCACCCAAAGCGGGCAGACCGACTGACATAGGAAGAAATCGACAACGAAATACTGAGAGAGAAAGGAAAAAGTGTGTGTGTGTGTGTGTGTGTGTGTGTGTGTGTGTGTGTGTGTGCGTGCGTGCGTGCGTGCGTGCGTGCGCGCGCGCACGCGCACCCATTGCCGGCACATCGCTCCTACCGGACACAAAGTACGATGAAAGTACGGCTGCGCAGCAGAGATAAAGTGTACCTTCATACCTCCATGGTATACTTTCCTAATGCTGCGCAGCGCACTCTCAAGCCCTAGTATGAGCGTACTACCGCCGTTCGTTACTAGTAGGCTAGTCGCACACACCCAAAAATAAAAATACAAACGGGACGCACGAAAAATGTTATGTTATCCCCTCGCGCGCGCGCGCGTGTGTGTGTGTGTGTGTGTGTGTGTGTGTGTGTGTCAGTAGTGCATCCGATTAGAAGTGGTCAAAGTAAAGAACAACAACGTTGATGCAGTCAGTGAATTGAGTGCGTGGACAAACATGCGACGCCGGCGCATGTTTGTCCTGACACTCTCAGTTCACAGATTGCGTCTCCGCGTTCTTGTCCGCCCTTTTTTTTTTTTTTATTATTCCACAGATCTCCTCAAATTCGTACATTTCTTGGACCAGGATGGCACGTGACATTTGAGCAACGAAGACGTCTGCTTACCTGTACAACTCTGTACCAGTTTCCCTCTGTAGAGAGAGCCAGGTTTCTGTGGCCTCTTCCATCATGACGCTGTAGAAATCCTGGGGGTACGCCTTCCGCGTGATGCGACTCTGACCGTGAGAACTGCCCCGGGAGTGTGGCAGTGGAAACTGCAGTCGCACAAACGACGAATTAACCCCATACCTGCTACCAACGCTACCGACTACTAGTTTTAACCCATTTAACCCCGCGGCCGCAGTCAACTAACGACTATGTACCAGTTTGCTGGAGACGGATCAGTGTACCATGATAATTCAAGGGTCGTGCCAGAAGTTAGCTTGGCGCCTTCAGGCACGACCCTTGAATTATCATTGTCCATCCATCTCCTGCCGTAGGGCGTCGGGGCTGAATTGTTTACCGCCGTAATAAACATGCTAATGACTTGACTAATGACTATGTGTGATGGTCTGCGATTATGGACCTTATCGCTCCAGACGAGAGGGGCGGTGCTGAGTATGATTTACACGACTGATAACTGTCTTACAGGTGCTGAGTATGATTTACACGACTGACAACTGTCTTACAAACTGTGCTAATCGTACCAGTCATAACGACCACAACACCAAATAAGTAAAAAATATAGCCTAGGAAATCAAACAAGTGAACACATACAGGGGCGGATCAGTTACTTCGAATTAGGGGGGGGGGTAGGGTTCCAACTTGATACAAAAGGCCTCCCCGACGCTAGACCTTGATTCCGGAGGCAAAAATAATATCGAAAAGCGGGGGGGGGGGGGGGGGGGGGGGGGGGGGGGGCGTGAGAGGGGGGAGGGTGGGAGAGGGGAGGGAAGGGTAGAGAGGCGGGGTGCGTGCGTCTGGAGACTCTCACCATTTGCCAAAATATCAAACAACGGAGGAGTGGGGGGGGGGGGTGTCCAAACACCCCAAAAATGGACTTTGTTATAGCATTTTGAAGTACATTTATTTGGGAACTACTCGACACCTAATTAACTCATTCGAGGCGAACAGCATCCGGACACGCGGCTTAAGCCGCGTATCCGGACAGCCGTTCGTCTCGAATGAGTTAACAGAGAGAGAGAGAGAGAGAGAGTGAGTTCGCCAATATCAGTCAGGTACCTGTTCTATAAGCAGCGTCTTCTGTCCACTTTTAGCCAGATGATAGGCAGTGGCTGACCCCTCCACACCAGCACCCACAACCACCGCGTCGTACACCACCATCGCCGCTGTCGTTGGTATCGCTGCAATGGTCACAAAATTATAGGTACTCTATTTCTGCCGGCAGTTAACACACGAGTCGACTATCTGACAGAGCACTGCCCAGAATTGCCGAGTGAAAATTGGCATACAGATCGCCGGTATAAAAGCAAGATGGGATTGATGAAGCCCACAAAGTCTCTTCTGTATGAGCTTGCATGCACTTACCCATTCAGCCCTGACGCCCTACAGCAGGAGATGGGTCGACCATGATAATTCAATAATCCTGTCGGCGCCAAGCTAATCTGGCACTACCCTTGATTTATCATGGTCGATCCATTTCCTACAACAGGCGCATAGTCGTTAGATGACACCTCCAAAATTTGGGAAATACGTGCGTCGGGCTGAATGAGTTTGACCAATGTTAGCACAATACGCTCACGGGTCTACGTCATAAAAAAATAGAGGCCGTGTGTAAATCACATAGAGCTGCATAGTGTATCCGTCATTAGTTTTATGGTACACGTAAATCTTTGGTGTGTGTGAGCATTTCTTGTTGGTGTGTTCACTCTGCTAAGCTTATTTTCCTTGTATATCTCGTGAGTGTGTATGTTAGGTTGATTGATTGATTGTACATTGCTTAACGCGGACTCCCGACAGCAACAAGGCTTTCTCAGGACGTGCCTGCACTGCTTGTGAACAAAACCCAAACTAAACAGAATCAGTATTGAATGTATGTCGCCAGCCGGTCCAATATGTTAAATAAACCTACGACATGGGGTCTAAATAAAGCTAAGACCATTTAGCAACACACATCCAATATCAAGAGCTACAGGCAGCGCAGACAGTAGAGAGAGTTTAAAAAAGGTAAATACAGGTGAATGGACCAAGGGTAGACAGAAACACATGCCCCAGAATAGAGAAGAAAACCCATCCTGTGGCCCGAGCTGACCAGGGTGACCCTGGGAACTAAAAAGTAGTTAACCCCACCCAAGCCCCCCAGGGCAGACCCGAGTGGGGTGTGTATGTTAGAGAATATATATGTGTTGTAGGATGCAAGGCGTACGTATGTTAGTATGTCATTTGTACGGCGCCTAGAGCTTTTCTGTCGAAAGTATAGGCGACTTAAAAACATACATTATTATTATTATTGAGTCAGCGTCCGTGGACATGCACCTGAACCCATCAGAGTAGCAGTGTAGTCACTTTGATGCGTGTGCCCAGAGACGAGGTGTGAAATGTATTGATTCTGATCACTGACTAATAAAGCAATCGTCAGCCAATGTAAGAGGTATACATCATGGGTGATCATGACTATTTCTGTGATCTGATCCTGTGTTCCTCTTATGGAGGAGGTTTGTGGGCGTATAGAGCAGTATCACAATTTTCACAAATGGCTATGTTGCTCTTCAGACGGAGGAGTAATAATAATAATAATAATTACGGTATTTATAATGCGCTTATCTTATAATAATTATAACTCTAAGCGCGCACTCACAACTCGCGCACGCATGCGCACGCTTTGGACAACAACTCACGTACCACAAATAGTGAAATACATTAAGACAGTCAGCTTGGGGTGGGGAGTGTGGTGATATAGTAATTGGTAGTGTAGTGGGCCTGGTTAACACCAGGATATTTATGACAGGAAGCGTGGAATGCGGCCCTGTCACGCAGTCCCCAACCACATGGACCACCATGGCATCATCATATAATCACCCTCATCCTCATCATCATGCAAAATGAAGGAAAAAAAATTGCTACACGAGGACCAGAGAGGCCAGGTCAGACTCAACAATGACCTCTCAGAACCATTCCCCATTCTCAACGGTGTGAAGCAGGGCTGTGTGCTGGCACCGACCCTCTTCACCATCTTTTTAGCATGATGTTGAAGCAGGCCACAGTGGACCTCGACGATGATGATGCAGTGTACATCAGGTATCGTCTCGATGGCAGCCTGTTCAACCTCAGACGACTGCAGGCCCACACCAAAACCCTAGACCAACTGATTCGTGAGCTGCTCTTTGCTGACGACGCTGCCCTCGTTGCACACACAGAGAGAGCCCTGCAGCGCATCACATCCTGCTTCGCAGACGCTGCCCAGCTCTTTGGACTCGAGGTCAGTCTGAAAAAGACAGAGGTTCTCCATCAACCGGCACCCAAGGTAGAGCATCGCCCTCCCCACATCACCATCGGCGAGTCCGAACTGAAGTCAGTGCACCAGTTTACCTACCTTGGGTGCATCATCACGTCGGACGCCAAGCTGGACAAGGAGCTGGACAGCAGGCTGGCAAAAGCAAACACCGCTTTCGGGCGTCTATACAAGCGGGTGTGGCATAATCAACAGCTGAAAACAGGCACCAAGATCAGCGTGTACAGAGCTGTCGTCCTCACCACCCTGTTGTATGGTTCCGAGTCCTGGGCCCTCTACCGCAGCCAACTGTGTCACAAACGTCGAGGTCCTTGAACAGGCAGAAACTGTTAGCATCGAGGTCAGTTTTACTGCTGCGGACACAGCTCCGCTGGGCTGGGCACGTCTCCAGGATGGAGGATTATCGCCTGCCCAAGATCACCCTGTTCGGCGAGCTCGCCACTGGACACAGAGACAGAGGGGCACCAAAGAAGAGATACAAAGACTGTCTCAAGAAGTCACTTAGTGCCTGCCAAATCGACCACCGCCAGTGGTCTTCACTTGCTGCGGACCGTGACACCTGGCGCTCCACCATTTACAAGACAGCTGTCTCCTTTGAGGACTCTCGCAGAGCTGGCCTTAAAGACAAGCGGCTCAGGAGAAAAAAAAACAGAGATGCCGCAACTCAGAACCCTGGCCAGACCTCCCTCTGCAGCCACTGCGGTCGAATCTGCCTGTCCCGGATTGGCCTCCGCAGTCACGAGCATGCCTGCAGCCGTCGTGGACAACCCCTATAGAATCTTCGTTCGCGAAGTCAAGCCAAGAGAGAGAGTGTTGTTGTCAAACACAAGGTGATTGCTCCTGCAGAAACTGCAGGTAGAACATTCTTTTCAGTAAGACAGAAAAGAATCAGAAGTGCCCGATTAATCTTGTTTTGTTAGGGAGGTGGGGTGAAGGCTGGGCTGAGGGGGACAAGTGCATGTAGATGTCATCAGCCCTTCCTTTTAAAAAGTGCCAAAAGCGGTGCTGTGTCCCGAGGTAAAAGAAGAAAAGTTTTAACAAATAAAAATCGTAACCTCTGAAAACTCTAAGTATGTCTGAGAAAACCCCAACAAAACAATAAAGAAATAAAATAAATAAAATACATAAAGGAAACACGCGTAGAGAGAACGGTTACAACACTATAGTACAATTTTAAAGAAAATTCCCCAAAGAAAAGCACCAAGAAAGAATAATTTCAACACAACTTATTTGTAATTGTTGTTTTTAAGCGTGTTTCTTTCTTTGTTATGGTTTATGTTCGCCTGATAGTCACTGTTTTGGTCTGGATTTCTTTTGTTTGACACAGTTTAGAAAACGGAGAGGGGGGGGGGAGGGGAAGGGAGGGCTGTTGTCCCCCCCCCCCGGCCCCCTCTCGAGACACCCTCTGGATCCGCCCCTGAGGGTGTTGGGTGCTGGCGACAGTCCGATCTGTGTCCCTCCTCCCCCTCCCCATATTTGATTTTTGGGTCAGGAAAGTAACGGCCGGATCAAGCACACTGTCCCCCCTCTAACCAACAGAAGAAGAAGGAAAAAAAAAAACCTGCGTATACTACTGAGATAGCTACCGACTAAGCAAGAGGTGTTTGGGTGGTAGTGGGCCGCGTATCCGGAGGCGAGACGTCTCGAATGAGTTAACCCCGACCCCGGCGAGTTAATTAAGGGTTCTCGGACACAAAATACACTAAGGGGAAACTATCAGTTGTTCACGTAAACAGCGCGTCAAAACGAAGGCAATCAATGACACACAAAACCGAAAGATCCCCGTGTTTGCAGACCGTGCCGAGTCATGTGGAATTATTGTCTACAAGGGTCCCAATGCGCAAAGGCCATCGGGCCGACGTCGGACCGATGGCCGTTGCGCACTGGGGTGAAACGCATTTGTTTCTACTGAGCAGTAATAATTGCTCAGTCAAAGTTGTCGCAAGTTTAAAGTACACAACCGCAGTAGACTCTTTGCGCGCTGATTTTCGGCACAATACAAGAATCTTCCTTTTTTTCTGCAAGATATATTTCTTCAAGACCGATCGAAAATGCATTTGCCTAGACTATTCTCTATCGAACAGGTTAAAGCAATCTGCTCCATAGAGGGTTTTCAGTGATTGCTAATACGACAGGTTCTCAACTGATGTTTGTCTTGCCTCAGCAAAGACTTTTCTCGATCCTTCTTTGCATAATTCATGTGAGTAGACACACGTATCAGAGGTCTTCCGCTGCCTTTTGAGCGTCAGTAACGGAAGCAACTCTCCTGCTCACAAAGGAGAACAACAGTCTTTCCATTATACGACGTTCAAACGTAACCCCGGCTTTTAGCCCCGGATCTCTACGGCAGGAGATGCCGGCTTGACCATGATAATTCAAGGGTTGTGCCAGATTAGCTTGGCGCCTGAAGGCGCCAAGCTAATCTGGCACGACCCTTGAATTATCATGGTCAAGCCATCTCCTGAAACTGGTAAATAGTCGTTAGGCAACACCTCCAAAATTTGAGAAATGGGACCCAGGGGCTAAAAGGGTTAAACATTAAGTTAGCTCTTTAGCCCATTCAGTATTGTAAGACACACTAAAGAGTAAGACCGTACGTAAAGGATTCATTGCAATCTATTACCTCTTTACTGCTGGGAGTAGGTCGCTTTAAATATCAACCATTTTACAATCGTCTGTAGGCCCTACAGACACACACATAATCACACCGCACCCATCATGATAACGAACATGGAAGTGTTACTGATACTCGGTCCACTAAATTTCTGCAGGCTCTCCATATATTTGTTTTCCCCACGTCACACGAAGAGTCACTTTAGCGCAAAGAGTACCATGTGACCGTGATATAAAAACCCCTGTAGCGAAAAATGGCGGACGTTTTGTAGCCGGCCTCTCGATGACGCATCTTGGATGCCAGTTTTGTTCTATAAAAGATCGGGAAACGTTCTGAGTACAAAGTTACTTAGTGTTGTTCGAAACAACAAGCACACTCAGTACTGTAGACGGCAACGTGATGACATATTTTAAATTACGCCATAAGTCTATTATGTATAAATGTATGCCGTTCTTTTAACGGCAGTCATGTCTGGCGTGATCTAGGTCGCAAGATGTCTTCTTGATTTCTTTTACGAAAATAGTGGAGGAATGAAAACAAATACGCTATTGGTCAGAAGGGTTCGCTGCACGGACCCTTGTAGGCCTTCGGGAGAGTCAAAGGAATCAATGCAGGCCTACAAAGGTCCGTGTAGCGAACGGCCCCTCCGTTTCCGGCGTGTTATGGTGGTGGTGTCAGTGGGGGGAAGGCGGTGGAAGAGTGGTGGGCGTGTGTGTGCGTACGTGCTGGTGTTTGTGTGTGTATTTCCTCGAGCATGCGTGCCCGTGTATGTGCGACGGAATTAAAAATGACCATCGTCGTCTCATGACGCTGACTTGATTTTTTTTTGATTTTTTTTTTTATACTTCATTTCAATTTATGAAAAAAAAAACCCACAGATACAAATGTGGCCACCAAAAGGCACAGATTCTCATAAGCTCCCGCAGTCTGCGGGGGATCATGAAAATCTATACCTCTTGCACTGGGATGTGTCGGCAAACGTCTTGTGAAGGCAAAGGACAGTCCCTTCTCGTGAAAAGCATGATTTTCATTGTAGCACATCAACGATCTTGTTTTCACGAAATGGGCTTACTGTCGGAGTTTTGCCTTCACGGAGCAGACGGATGACAAAGATAAAAAATAACAACACATAAATAAAACACACTACATACATGTCAATGAAATACTTACGAGTCTTTTTCGCCGAATGCTGCCTTGAGTCAGACAGGTTTTTCAAAGCAGAAGTCACATTGAAGATTCGAGAGGGAAACTAAAGTCCACATTCACAACACATATACATAAGCGCAGAACTTTCAGGAAAGAATCAGGAAAGAAACTTCTCACACTAGATAGCCGTGCACAAAATGGTTCACGTTCTATATTAACCCTTTTAGTCCCAATGTCCCATTTCTCAAATTTTGGAGATGTTGCCTAACGACTATGTACCGGGCAGTTGTAGGAGATGGATTGATCATGATAATTCAAGGGTAGTGCCAGATGAGCTTGGCGCCTGAAGGCGCCAAGCTCGTCTGGCACTACCCTTGAATTATCATGATCACTCCATCACCTGCTGCAGGGTCCCGGGGTTAACTGGGTTAAAGATGATACGGAAGGAAAATAATGTTCCAGGATACAACACTTAACACTTGGTGGCACAAAATAGTTCTCTTTCCAAGTCTGCAGCAGAAGAAAGTACCTCAATTGCATTCACGAAACCACTGATCTTGAACAACCCGACAGAATGAGCAGAAGTAGAAGTTGGACACTGTTTTGCATGAATTTGCAGATGAAACTAATACTGACTTGATGTATAGAGCAGCTGATAACAGTGATAAGGCGATGAGCCTTATGTTTATCCTACGATGGTTGCGATATTGTATGAGTGTACTTGTCAACAAATTTATTGTGTTTTGACACTAATGCACCCCAAAGCATCGGGCTTAATATAACTTAATAATGCTAACCGCCACCGGCTCTACAAGAGAAACTGTACGGGCCTGTGGAGGTGCTACATAAGACCACAGAGTTCATTTTGAGAGCCAAACTCCAAGTGTGACGGCGTTCGAGAAGAAGAAGACTTAATAATGATGTAAAAAAGTTACATCAGTACGGTGTTGCATTGAATAACCATGTTGTTCTGGGGCGTGCGTAGTTCAGCATATAATTGATATTGCCACCGGCGACACCCTTCAATTCAGTAATGCACCTGACACTAAAAGGTCTCCCTTAAATAAGGCGAACGTAAAAGGCGATTGCCGGACTGAGAACGCCAGTGAGCAATCGCCTAGTTTGAAGACCATTGGCCGGCTGCCTTTGCCTGCCAGGGCAGATCAAGACACGAGGCTAAAAAGCGCTTGACCCTCAACTCTCCTTAACTCATTCAGCCCGGCGCACGTATTTCCCAAATTTTTGAGGCGTCATCTAACGACTATGCACCTGTTGCAGGATGTGGATCGACCATAATAATTCAAGGGCAGTGCTAGATTAGCTTGGCGCCGACAGGCGCCAAGCTAATCTGGCACTACCCTTGAATTATCATGGTCGACACATCTCCTGCTGTCCCCCACTCGGGTCTGCCCTGGGGGACTTGGGTGGGGTTAACTATTTTTTAGTTCCCAGGGTCACCCTGGTCAGCCCCACAGGGTGGGTTTTCCATTCTATTCCGCTGGGGCATGTGTTTGGTCCATTCACCTGTATTTACTTTTTTAAAACTCTCCCTACTGTCTGCGCTGCCTGTAACTCTTGGTATTGGATGTGTGTTGCTAACTGGTCCTAGCTTTATTTAGGCCCAATGCCGTAGGTTTATTTAAGGTATTAGACCGGCTGGCGACATACATTCAATATTCTGTTTAGTTGGTTTTTTTCACAAGCAGTGCAGGCACGTCCTGAGAAAGTCTTGTTGCTGTCGGGACGTTAAGCAGTGTGCAATCAATCAATCAACATCTCCTGCTGTAGTGCGTCAGGGCTGAATGGGTTAATCGGATTAGGGGACCGCGCTGATCGCCGTTAACCTGCTCAATGGCGTACCACCAGTAATGGCAGTTTGCTTGAAAAAATATTTTTTAATTAATTATTACAGGGGCACCAAGACAGAAATTTCTTTATCTTTTTAGGGGCTTGTTCTACATAATGTACCCTAGCTGTATACCGTGTAATAGGCAATTATAGCGTTTCCTTCGGAAACGCTATAATCGCCTATTACACGGTATACCGACCGGCGTTGAAACTGAAACAAAAAGCTGCAATTTGTTAAGGGTCTACGCGGTGAGTTTTCATAGGGCTCTTCCACTGCTGCCGCAACAGTACTGTTGTCATACCATTGTTGCCTGGGGCCAGTTGCATGGTTGAGCTCAGTCCTGTGCCAGCCACTAAAAGGGCACCCCGCTACAGCGGAGAACATTTCTTAGTGGCTGGCGCAGGCATAAGTTCACTCAGGCAACTGACCCCTCGGGATTATCTCAAGTTCAGCCATGGTAAGCTCTCGATCAGCATTGCGACTTTCAATCTCCGGAAACCGACAACAAATCATCTCGGGTGGGAGGAAGACAATAAAGCAGACACACGCAATCCTGTCACCCTGCTTGGTGATCTCACACACTAGTTGTTGTACCGTTACAGCGGGTAATCTGTAGCCTAGTTCCTACGCTGCTCTCCGCGTAACTATGACATAGCGAGACTTTGCTGGGAGATTAGGTAATCCTCGGATGATTTCTTTTATTAGTTGAGAAACTTTAAAACAAGCAATAACAACACACACATTTGGCAAAACACACACTGAGCGCATGCGTGTCAGTACACGCACGCACGAATATAACACTGACACACCGGCACGCACACAAACACCCACACACACACACACACACACACACACACACACACACACACACACACACACACACACACACACACACACACACACGCACACAGGGTGTCATACACGCACACATACAGAGTGTTACACACGCACACAAAGACGCGCGTGCAAACTCACGAGAACCTACCTCTTACGACCGCAGAGTAAAAGCAACTTTCGGCCACTGCTCACTACCGGTAAGGTTGAATGCTGTGGTCGAATATATAGTGGTTTTGCTTAGTCAGATAAAAGTTGGACTGGTACAGTCAGGTACACAGAAGGTAATAGGTCATTGGTGTCCACATCACATGCTATCACAGATAGTCACTGACGTAGGAACCGGGGGGGGGGGGGAGGGGGGGGGGGACACTACCCCTTTCCCTGACAAAAATATAGGGAAGGGGGAGGGGACAGTATTCCAGGCCGGTAACAGAGAGAGAGAGAGAGAGAGAGAGAGAGAGAGAGAGAGAGAGAGAGAGAGAGAGAGAGAGAGAGAGAGAGAGAGAGAGAGAGAGAGAGAGAGAGAGAGCCGAGTTCGCCAATATCTCATGACTATGGTATCTTCATAAGATGGCGGCTGATGCGCCGATGCTGCTAGGCAACGCGGGGAATTTTCCGAACCCTATACTACTGAGATAGCTACCGACTGAGCAAGAGGTGTTTGGGTGGTAGTGGGCCTCAAGTCACAGTGACGGCCGGGCCATTATTGATCACCGATTTTCAGGTGACTGACAACGCGCCGCCTCTACGATCTTTAGTATCCCAGAGGTATCATTCACTGATATAATTAGTGCATCATCAGTACAAGCGAAACCGCGGGTCCAGCGTACCGACATATGCCTTTCCAGTGCGCCAATCGGACCGACGTGGTGGCCGACCGATGGCCTTCAGTTTTGTGTTAGTCGTCCTGCCGGCCGGCGGCCGGCAGGACGACTAACACAAAACTGAAGGTCATCGGTCCGACGCCGGCGGCCGGCAGGACGACTAACCCAAAACTGAAGGTCATCGGTCCGACGTCGGCGGCCGTTGGCCCGCGCACAGTAGGCCCCACTTCGGCCCGATGGCCGGGTCGTGCGTGGGACCTGAATTTATTAAGGGGAACGGTGGGGCGAGAAGGACCTTCAGTCTCACTATTTATACTATGCAAACGACTCCAGGTGGACGGCCAGCCAAGCCACCACCACATACAAGGACAGCGAATGCCAGGTAGCGCCTGACAAGAAATCAACGGGGATAACAGCCGCCCCACTGAACGACAGCAGGAAAGAAGATCGGCACTACTACCACCACCACCAAACACAGAGGTTGCGGTAACACCGCCCCGCCTACTCAAGAGGCAGGCACCGACGCAACCCCTGTCCCAACCAACGACACGAAGGGTACCGCAACAGACCCACCACCGCAAGAGACCGACACCACCCCACGCCCACCAACCAACAAACCAGCCACCGGACAACGGCAGCGTAATCGCCCCCCCCCCGAAGCGCTTCCGGAACCGACGCCCGGCACTGCTCCCCACGCCGCCACCACACCTCCGCCTGCCACCCCAAGACCGCCACCGACCCCGTCCAACCCAGCGCCAGACTCTCAAGCCAAGGCTCCACTGGCCACCACCACCGCCACCCCAACTCCCTAGACCCTTCCACAGCCAGCGACGGTACCTCCGCCCAGCACCACCACCGCTCATACAAGACTTCCTAGAGTGGCTGGCCTACCAACACCCCCCCCCCCCCCCCAGCCTGGCACTAAAGCGACGGTTTACCGGCCACACCACCCGCCTCCTCCACCATCAACCACCCGGCCCCGGCAATACCACCAGCCGCTGCGCGACGGAGCGGCAGACAGACAGCGAGACGACCCCCCCCCCCCTGCCCCCCCCCCCCCCCCTGGACGAAACCAGCGAGAGCTGGAAGCCCCCATCCCTTTCAAAATTGCAACTTGCTCCAGGTGGACTGAGCTATTTCACTTTGACACTGTAGCGTGAGTCGGCTTCAGTGACCCCGATAGTTATAACCCTTTGCCTCATCGGTAGCGCTTTTTGTCGCGATATCACAGTGATGATTCCGATAGGAATCATCGCGACAAAAAACGCTACCGACAGCCAAAGGGTTAAGGGGAGTGCCTATCTTGGATAAGTTTAATACCTAATTAGCTTGGCGCCTGCGAGAGTAAAAATGCGCCAAGCTAATCTGGCACTACCCTTGAACTATCATGATCAGTGAAAAGTGCAATGCGCATTGCTCCCTGTAATATCATAGGCAACTCACATCGAAAGAGCAAATCGCGACTAGCCGGTGAAAACTATAATCAAACACACTTCTAGGCAAGGCTTACCTCGTGACCAAATGATAAAACTAACCGAGTTTATTTAAGTTGGCCAACGGTGTGTAATCAACGCTGGTATATATATATGCAGTGTCACAACACGGGGCTAGTCAGTGTATTCGTGACCAAATGATAACTGAACAGGCTCACCGAGTCAGTTTATTTCAGTTGGCCAAAATAGTATAATCAATACTGGGACACAGTGCCACAAGGTGGTGCTACTACCCATAAAAACAAGTTTTCTCCTCCGGTCAAATTTGAACTGATTTTGCTAACGTTTTCTGCAGAGCCGTTATTTTGAAAAAGGCGGCTTCAACAAATGTAATCCTAACAGTGCTGTGTAACCGGATTATTTTAAAAAATGATAAGCACCCAGCATAACAACTTTACTTCTCTGGAAGCAGAGGTAAAATTCTCTGAAGTGTGGCAACTTAGACGGTGGGGGTAATTAAAAGCAGTCAATCATGCAACCTACAATCCTCTGATGTCGGAGTGTGGCCGACACGGTACACGGTACTCACAAGCTGCCATACAGACAATTCTCATCCCCTGCTGGGCGTCCCTGAATGTTCAGGAACGCAAACCAACAAGAAAATTACATTAAAATGTTAAATAAAAATGAAGAACATGTTTGTTGTCTTTGATCAACTACACTACACTACTCCGCATTTACAGCCAGCAGGGTGTTAACTCATTCTACCCCAGACACACCACAGCAAAATAAAGATCGACGATTATAGTTCAAAGGTGATGCCAGAACAGCTTGGCGCCCTATTCTGGCATCACCCTTGAACTATCATGGTCGATCTGTGTCCTGCACTGCAACGCAGTCTTCAGAGGACGACTTCAAAATTTGGGGATTTCGGTCTTGGGGTAGAATGAGTTAAAGAAACGTCTTCACTGTGAAGCCGTATTTCTGAAATCAGGGCCGACAAGTTCAGTTCGCCTTGAGTACTTCCAAGGAACATGGAACATGATACACAGAGGCCAGTATGAGGCATAGATCCTCATGAGCCCCCGCATCTGCGGGGGGCTCATGAGGATCTTTACCTCTTGCAGTTGGCTGGGGGGGGGGGGGTGTGTAATGAGTTGACTCTTAGATGCCTGTATCTCACCCCATAGCATAATGAGCTGTACCCTTGTGATCCGCCAGCATGCTCTCTCCTCACTCTCTTCTATCTCATGCGAACGCCGCTCCAGTTCTGCAATACTCAGTCTCAACAAAAGCGGCCTCCAGTACCATCATTTTATATGGTGGCAGCGGTTAAAAAAGAAATCACTGTCTCCAGCCCGACAGTGTGTGCCTGCCTGTAAGTTTTTAGACTCACATTATTCACGTCGTGCATGGAGAAGAAAGACGTTTTGCCTGCTCATCACCATTTTGTCGCTGCTAATACTGACCCGCCTAGCGTCTGGCAGCCGGCCATGGATACCCCCATGAAAACACCCCCAGAGTGGGTCTCACTTGATTTTGCCTCTCTGATACCTACAGATTACGAATCCGACTGATGCCACTCTGGCATTTTTGAGGAATTTTAAATATTCAAGATGGCGCCCAAAATGGCCGCCGGGACATGAAAGGAACTGTATTTTGTGTTATAGACAGCCCACGGCTGTGATGTTTGTGGGTAAAAGCAATTTATTACACTAGAATGAAAGTTTAAAGAGGTACTTTAGTTATTTACTTTGTGTATATTATCAATATGGCGGACAAAATGGCTGCCATAAGTGTAAACACCTTGATTCGGGACCGAATGTCATCTGCAAAATGCATTTTTCTGCACAAAATCTGCTTGTAAAAGGAAAGAACCAAATAAAATTGAAACCCGGATAAAATAGAAATGAAAGAAAACAGCAAAGAGATAATTAAACACATATAATACACGTCCTCAGACCTGTTTCACAAAACCGTCCACATTGTTGCAAAGTCACTGCGAAGTCAGTTTTCACAATCACCATCACTGGCGTCTCCCTCTTCGTCTGGTATGGAAGCCGCACGTTTCGTCCATAAGTTCTGACAATCACCAGAGATAAAACACTTGCAAAACACTGTGCACGTCATCTGGGCAGTAGCACAACCACATCGAGCTGTACTACAAGGTTGATACGATCCACAGCCACACTTCAACATGCTCAGTACCTCAGCGGGCGCGGCTTCAACACCTGGGGGCAACGTGACTGGTTGTAATGAACGAGTGAGTTCGTCTTTTAGCCAGCCAAAGTCAGTTGGCAGAAGATTGGGTGGATTTTCATCCAGAGCTGCCTTCCAGATAGATATTTGGAGATGCGCACGTTTGACATTTTCAGCAAAAGCTGCTGAGGTAGGTTGCAACGACTTCAGTTTAAGTGTTGATGACGTCTGTTTGCTGGTTTTTACCAGCCAAGTTTCATACCTGGCCTTTTGTCACGACACGCCTGACGGAGTCAGGGCGCCGTGGACAATATGAGTGCAGACACTCGAGAAAACCCACCCACTCTAAATAAATAACGCAACGCCAGTGATAAACAACAAACAAATCCTTTATTACCTACCCTTACTCTAACCTCCACCCCAACCCACTAACGCCCCACACACTCACACACATGCACTCATAACGTATTAACACATAAAAAAGGTTAACATATAAAAAATGACTAACAAGTGAAAATGACTAACAGGTGAATATGACTAACAGGTGAATATGACTAACAGGTGAATATGACTAACAGGTGATAATGACTAATAGGTGAATATGACTAACAGGTGATAATGACTAATATGTCCAACGGCTATACAAGGCGGGTAACTTTGTCTCTGTACAGTGTCCTCTGTCCCACACTAGACAGGGTGGCTCATAACGTACGAGTACTACCCCTGCACCACAGAGCACCGTAGCCGCGCTTGCCCACGCACGCCTGTGACCGACGCTCAGAACGTAGAATCAGCCTGCTGTAGCCCAACGTACTTGTCCAACAGGACCGGCTAGCGAAGGCGTTCCGACTCCCGATGATGCGTCACCGTTGGTTGTGGATGATGAGATCGAAGAACGAAGTCTTCGAAGCCAGTGCACTGGAAAAGGGCGCATTGTCAGTCAAAGTGCCAACACAGTTAATTCTGGCCTATTTGACACGCACCTACTCACAAACCACGTGAGTTGTGTCTCGTCTCACCCTAATACCTGCCTTGGCCATATTAAATATACAATCATGGATATGAAAGCTTCCTATGTACATTCAACATTCGCCAGGTCTGCACTACTCCATTACACTAACATTAAGCTAGCGCAACCACTTTTGTATAATAACATTGCCACTGCTAAAACCAACATTATCAAAATATCCCGATGTACATACAAAGATATGAAATAATCACCAGCAACCGCCCAACGTGACAATCTTATTACATTACATCTAGGACTTAATACCAATACATTTGAAAGGATACCCACTTTAATTCATTTTACAACATGGCCCTTTAAATAGACCGAACATAAACAACTAAATCCGACACCCACCACATTACAACCCAACCTAAAAAACATGGTTAAAGACTCAATTAAAACATCACTAAAAAACTAGACGAACATACCCTTCCGCACCTATATACACATTCACACACCCGAGAGCACAGCAGCTAACTGAGGAAAATGGCATGAATTTACCTGTCACTGGTGAGTCCTCCGGCAGGACGAGACAAACAAAGACGAAGACGAACCGGAGGGGTCTTCTGGTGAGTAGCAGCCGTGGTCACAAGTCTCTCGGGACACCCACACCCAGGAACACTGGCCGTGGTCTTGCAGGGAGGGTAAAAGAACCCTCACACAGCTTGTCAAGGGCTCCAAACGAGGCCGCACCCTGACCCAGACTCTCACTTCGCTGGCTAACTCCGCTGACTGACTGTAATAACCTTCTGCTACCTTGCAGTTTAACTTTACTTCTGAACACTGTTCGGTTGAAGCTACTTGACGAAAGCGTGCAACCGCTGTACTCGCTCACTGTTAAGCTTGCTGCACGGGCTTTACGATTACGCTCACACTACATTTATTAACTTCCCTAAACTAAGGCTATTTACAGAATTCGGCGATCTACATTTATTAACAAAAAAACGACTTGGCGAAAAAAATAAAACAACATGTCACATCCGTTACGTGACACCTTTGACATGTCGTATCTGGTCTTGCATTTATAACATGCACTCACAAATTCAGTGCACTGCTTGATGATTTCGTCCAAGCTGGCGTCTGCTTTGCCTACAGTGTCAAGACTGAACCCTTTTTGAAGGGTTTTCAGTACTGTGGTTTTGCCGATGCCCCACATGTAAGAAACCGTATCACAGCCTGAAAGGGCGTGAGCTGCCAATAGGTGGGGTACAATCTGTCTGTGTTTTGTGACACAAGTGCTCATGTCTAACAGTTCTCCCCTTAGTGCTGGTACCTTCCATCAGCACGGGACATGGTATCTGGCACAAAAGGTAGAAATGCAACAATAACAAGAACACATCTGTATCATCTGAAATGACTTTGATACAGGACTGACCTTTTTCTGATGCCGCTGATACCACCTGTTTTGCAATGATGACATCTGCCTCCTCGTGAGTTGTTCTGAGGTCTGACCTATCGGACAGTACGCCACCACTGACCTGCTTAGGGACAGGATTAAATCCGGTGAGGACTAACTTGTGCGCAATGGTGCCCTTGGCCTGAACATTCACAACTATCTCCAAGATTTGATGACAAAGTATGTCGATCAGTTGGATCTTGTTGTGTGTAACAGTCAGCACCACTTCCTGAGGTGGCAGAGGAGTGTCTACCGTGAGCTGATGATGTCTGCTTGCCTTTTCTCCAGCTCTTGAGGTTCTTGTGCCACTCTTGATACTGTAGGGGTAATAGCGGTCAAAGACAATGTACACATCACACTCTCTCATCTTTCCTGTGACAAAGGTCATGAAACCATCCACATAATCCTGCACAGTACCATGAGATGGTCAGTGTATTGTCCACAGCACTGCACAACCGTCCACAATGATAACACTTGGCTTCAGTGCACGGGCAGTCACCTCACATTGAAGTTTGTTCTTCAGTACTGACTTCGTTGTGGCTAGGCGCATGTTACCTTTGTCATCAAACATTGATGTTGGTATGGGTGCAAGTTCATTTTGGAAAATGTTCTCAAGGTCTATCAACCGTGTGCTCATAAGACACATCACCCTTCCGTATATGAGTTCTGTGTCATAGGTTGATTCTGAACCCACTCTAATCTTCTTCTTATTTTCAGCCATTGTCACCACCTTTTTGCTTAGGGTACTGTTGAAGCCTTCAGGCCATGAGGCTTTATACTCCTTCATCTGCTGCTGAGCAATGACCAGAGCATTGTCAACTGTCACTGCCGGTGAACCGATCATTCCTGAGACTATGTTGACAATCCCATTCGCTGGATGGCCCTCTGGGTTTAGTGGATCAATGCACATCTGAAGTTTTCTTCGGAGCTGGTCTCTGTCTTTTGCATCAGACTCCTTCCGGGCTGACATCTCTTCCTTATGGACGGTTGCCTGCTGTGATTCTGAATCCACCTCCCGAATGTCGGCGATGTCTTTGATCAAATGGCTGCAGATGTGCAAGCTGAGAACCCATCTTTTCTGTGCACCTGGATTGAGGGTGATGCCAACGAGACCTCCTGGACTGTGTCCATACCTCATGAAGGTTGTTTCAATAAACATGTCGGACCACATTCCGTTCCACAGTCCAGGCCTGTGTCGCATGACGTGTTCTCCCTTGAGGAATCTTGCCAGCACTTCTTGTGGCAGTTTCTCCACTGATCTGAGGTAGTAGAGACCGTAACGTGCATAGTTCCAATGCCCTGCGGCAAAAAAGTAAGGCAGCATTGCTTTAACTGACCACAGATGCAGCGGCCAGTCACCTTCTCTTTCCGCTCTTACAAACATCATCATGATCAGGACTGGTTTAATCAGGCTGTCTAACCAGAGTCGTGCTGTTCTGCTTCTGGTGGCGACACTCTCTAGGTTGGCCATGAGATCCTTATGGTCGTCAGATGCTAGGATGTTTTCACGAAGAAGCTCTTCTGTGACCATTCTAAGAGCTCTACAGTTTTGAGGGAATTTTTTCCCGGTTAGCATTTGTGAGACGCCGCCGAAAGCAGCTTTCATGACTTCTTCCAACCCAGTGTTGCACATGAGGGCACCAACACAACCAACAAAACTCATCAGCATGTGCATTCCGCCTAGACGTGGTATGAAGTTATGAAACATCTCCGGGTACACCCAGATAACGTTTGTCATCACTCGGTACAGCTGCTGGTCTGCTGTAAATACTGTAAAACTCTGACCGGACTGTCGTGTAAATGTTTGAGCCTCGACCATTGCTGCCATCATGGTGGACGGATCAGAGGGAGTCATGTCGATCAAAGGCCTGTACATGGTCTTATTCGCTGGTTTCACTGCCTGTCCTTGCTGACGTGATTGCATTGTGTTGTATCCTGCAAACTCGGGCGCAGAATGGTTCTCTGCTATTGTCTTCAGAAAGTCAAAGTCAAGTGAATTTCCTCTTCGAGCAGAGATGTTTTGCGCCGCCAAAACCTTTAGTGGCAAAACAGTACGCTGTGACTGTGCTGAAGGCATTGTAGGCTTCTTTGGCCCTTTGGTCCAGTATCACTAGGCAGGCATTGTCATGGAACCCCCAGGGAAAGAGGAAAAGAGGTAGACCGAGAAACTCCTGGCGTCGAGACCTCCAAGCAGACACCAAGAGACTGGGAACCACCTGGAGTAGAATCGAAGGAGAAGCACAGGACAGGAGTTGCTGGAGGTCTCTCGTCGACGGCCTATACCCGGGTAGGGGTGACAGGCGTAAGTAAGTAAAGTAAGTTGGCCCTTTGTAGCACTGGATAGGCATTTCCATGCTGAAGTCTTTTCGCACTTCCTCTTTGCTGAGCCGTTTAATATTTTTTTTCCTCCGAATCAAGGTTGCTGATGCTAGGTTTCACCTGCGTGAAGAGCAAAGCCAGTGCATGTGTAGATTTCAAACCATTTTGAGAAGAGATAGTGGCATCGAAGTTGTCAGCTATAGCCTGCACAAGACCGTACTTTGCATCCATGATTCCATTTGTGGCCCTTTCCGACTCAGCATGTGCCGCCGCTGATGCCTTGAAGCGAACAACTTCGTCGTAGGAACATGTGACTCCAAAGTCATATAGACTTTGGAGGAGATGCTTTTTCCGTACGAACACGCCTAGTGCAACTTGTAGTGGAGTAGCCCTCTTTGTGACAATTCCGGTGATCATGTTACCAATTAACAATGACGGTAGTGTCCCTGACTGGAGCCTGTCGGAAATATTTGCCAGCAAAGATAGGAGAGACGGACTGATTTGCTGCGCGATTGTATTCCGATCAAGTCTAGCTTTGTATGACGATTTGTCTGGGGAAAGTTTCTTTGTCTCGATGGCTATAGCTTTTGCCACCTTTTCAACTGATATATCATCCTCTTCATCTTTATCAAGTCTCACCAGACAAGAGGCCTTCTGCCGAAATAAAAGGATATTTGCAAGACCACTGGAAGACAAAAGAAGGAGGTCGTCAAAATAACTCAACAGCTTTGCCTGAAGCTGTGCACGGGATAATCCACTCTCTCCATAGGCCAGGTATAATTCGCGTACCTCAACCACATAGAAGACCTGTTGACTTTCATGAAATCTACAAGAGACTCAAAAGCATGATCATCAATGTGGTGTTGTGACCCGTTGTGTTTCGCTGCTGCTGCTTTTATGCCCTTGTGCCCCATGAACTGTATTCTACAGCTGTCGTGATATCGTGCATCCGCAGCATGTAAATCAGCAAAGGCGCCATTCAACCTCAGTCGCACTTCCCGAGACCATAAATCTTTTCTTTTGCTGCAGACGTCCATGATCACATGTTTGAAGTCCTTGCTTGAACCTCTGTCTGCAGTTCTCACACAATAAGCAGCACGCCATCGACTTGGATTTCGTGAGTCTGCTTCCACCTTACAGATTTCACCACAGAAGAGGCAATGTTCACGAAAGTCAAAACGATGAACACTAGATCTCCTCACTTGTTTCCTTGGTGATGGTTGCCCAGACGTTCCAGGAGCAGGTCCCCGTTTTCGTGTCAGATGGCAATGAATATGATGTTTTGATGTATATGAAGAAACACAGCTTCTGTGACAGTGCATCAAACGACTCTCTGATTCCAATAATGCTTTTATATCTTCATGGAGACCGTCACACCGATCTTTGCTTGACTGAATTATTTTCTGAATGCGCTTTTCTCCGCACACTGTAAGCTCTGCATTTTCCAAATGACATTGAAGAGACGATGATTGTGTTTTGAACAGGCACCGCTCCATAATGCCGTTATATAAGGGATCTGATTGTGCTGAAAGCAGAGGAGAAAAGCCAAAGCTACATTCCTCCTACTATTTTCGCTGTTTTCTATGTAAACAGTACATTCCTAAACAATCTCTCTCTTTCTCTCTCTCAATCACACCGACACTACACAGTATTATTTCATCTGTGTGAGAGACTGTAGTCTTTTTATGCTCGTTTTTTTTTGTGACACAGCATCGAGCTTATACCCATCACTTATGACTCGTCGTTAAATGAAACGTCATTATGACCCACATAGACCACCATACTTTCCGTCAGCATACCGGCAACAACAGACAGACCGATATTAGTACGTAAACCCGGAATAATGTCTCAATGTACGTAATAATAATGTACGTAATAAATAAATAAATGTACGTAATAATAATGTACGTAATAAATCGGAACTATTTCCGATATAATGACTCTATGTAATAGTTGCATATGGCCACACAATAAATTACGATGTTTTAGTGTAGATACTAAATACACACTGACGAACACAACTGAAATGCAATTATTATATTTTTTTTTTACTACTTTTTTTTTTTTGTGGGTGCTATCGTTAAGCATCAAAACATCAAACCAAAATACAGTTCTCATTTACCTCGTTATGTAGTAGCTTGATTTTCGCAGTTTCCCGAGAAAAAAAATGCAGGCAGTTGCGTTTCTATTCGTAATCTCCACAAAATTGGAACCGCCACGCATCAACAGTCAGTTGAAAGACTTTCAGACGCTTTCACAAAAAATACTGGAAGGAGAACTCTGGGCCCGGTTTCTTCATATAATAAGCGTTTTCGTGGCGCACTGAGCCTGGACTTGTAGCTATGTTTGACAATAACGAGGCGATTTGATACATGCCAGAAGAGGCACTTGACCCAGATCCTGGAAGAGACACATAGCGGCAGCGCGGCTTTCTATGCTCTCCTTGCCAGTGCAGTCTAACCCAAACACGGGCCACGCCCCGAATTGAAAGGAACAGCTGGGTAACATTTCATTTGGCATTAAACATAGATTCTAACGGGCCCATGTGACTGCAGAGGCTAATGTGAATCTATGCTTTTAGACAATCCAACATTGTTCCCTCCCTGCGCTCCCTCCCTGCAACATCCTTATCTCTGACCCGACACTGTAGCATCAGGCAGTCCTTCCTATGGTACACCGTTTGTGTCAAAACTGTAAATACTGATTTTTTTATTTTTTTTTATTTTATTTTTTATCAAATTCCTCAATAGTGCCAGAGTGGCATCAGTCGGATTTGTAATCTATAGGCATCGGAGAATCAAAAACCGTCGAGACCAGTTCTGGGGGTTATTTCATGGGGGTTCAGGTCCAAATCGGTGTTTGGCAATCTGCTGCTGTAACTCCCTAGCCGGTGCCAGAGCAGTCCTACGGACATCCACCATCATGGCCCACGCTACACCTTGTATGAACTGGTCAGCGCCCAACCAGGCGGTCGCCTTTAAAATTTTCAAGCAACGAATCGAGCTTTACTTCACAACAAAGAAGATTTGGACAGAAGACCAGCCTGCCCACATCCTCCTACAGGTTGGCGAGGAAGGTCTCCGACGGCACAACGCGACGACTCTATCAGAGGATGAAAAGAAACAGCCATCCGTCATCTTCAAGAAGTTTGAAGAACAGCTTGAACCAGCTGAACATTTCCGCGTCAGTCGACTCCGATTGATGCACATGCGCCAGTTGCCGACAGAGTCCACAGACGACTTCGTCAACAGAGCCCGTCTCCAGGTGCAGAAATGTGACTTCACCCAAGAGGAAGTACAAGAACGGCTAATAGAATTGATAATCGCCAGCACCCTGATGCCTGAGCTACAGAAGTCCTTGCTGGAGAAACAAAAGGTTTCACCCTCGCGGACACTGTCCAGCTCGCTCGGACACACGAAGCGACTGCGAGCCATGTCCAACAAATCAGGGACATCAACAACAGTCAGCCGATGGGCCCCCTCCATCAGCGCCATTCAGGCAAATCAACATCAGGGCAATGCATGCCGCAACTGTGGTGGAAAGCACACCAGACAAGACAAATGCCCTGCATACGGATCGATGTGCAATGCATGTGGAAAGCCCAATCACTGGGCCAGATTCTGCATGTCTACCCAGCGTCCAAACCACACATCCCGAGGCCAAGGCCGTGGCCGCAGTAAAGGTCATGGGCAAGCGCCTACTAACAGGGGCAACCAGAGGACAGTCCACGCCTTACAATACACCGACTCACACATTGAGCATGAATTTGAGACACTCACATTTAGCCCCATTACGGTCTCCAGCCTCCAGCAGCCCTGTAGAGACGAGGCATTTGTGTCACTCAAGGTAAAATTTCCCGACCACAAGGGCATTCACAACCTTAATCTGTTGGTGGACACGGGTGCACAGGTTAACACTCTACCACTTCGACTGTATACACAGATGTTCCCAAGCCTGACGGACAACGGACTCCCCATAACAAAGGTTGCTGATGCAGCCGGTAAGGCCCATCTTACAGCAAACAACGGGTCTACAATCACCTGCCATGGAAGAGTCAGCTTTCCGTGCAGCTTCAATGGGACCTGTACTGACACTGTGTTCTTCGTCGTTGATGTTGCAGGACCAGCCGTTATTGGACTACCATCGTGCGAGTCGCTCCAGGTGATTACGCTTCCCTGGAGCATTAAGACAACACCTGAGCCGCAACAGCTTCAGGCTCCCATCAACTCCGTCAAAGACCTCATCAACCTCTATCCCAACCAATTCGATAGAAGTGGGTGCATTCCTGGTCTAGTCAAGCTCACTACAAATCCCAACATCCAACCCCACATTGACCCTCCAAGGAAAACCCCGATAACCCTGAAAGAGCCTATCAAGAAGGAATTGGACTGCATGGAGGAGAACGGCGTCATCCGCAAGGTTACTGAGCCATCTGACTGGGTTTCCATCCTAGCTTACTTAAAGAAGAAAGATGGTAGCCTTCGAATATGTCTTGACCCCAGACACCTCAACTTGGCCCTAAAGCGCCCACACCACAAGACGCCAACCCTTGAAGAACTAACACACCAGATCTGTGGGGCCAAAATATTTTTTTCAAAGTTGGATGCCAAATCAGAATACTGGTCAATCCAACTCGACGAGGACAGCCAGCTCCTGACGACATTTCAGTCTCCGTACGCAGGTATTGCTTTAGGAGATTCGGTCTGTCTGTCTCGCAGGACATATTCCAGAAGAAGATGGATCAGAGCTTAGAACAAGTCGACGGTGCAGCGGGCATCACTGACGATGTTGTTGTATATGCGACAACAGAAGAAGAGCATGACAGAACACTCAACAAACTAATGAAAGTCGCATCAGACAGTGGTCTTGTTTTCAACTCAGACAAGTGTAACAAAAACAGACTCCATCACATTCTTCGGTGCAACGTACTCAGCATGTGGTGTGCAGCCTTATCCTCAGAAAATCTGTGACGTCAAAGCCATGCCTGCACCCACATGGAAGAAGGAGCTTCAAGAGTTCTTCGGCTTCATCACCTACATATCACCATTCATCCATAACCTGGCCGAAAAAGCAGCACCCCTGCACGGTACACAACAAGTAATAAGTCATTAAAACAAAGCAAATAATCAAATTCAGTAAGAGAATTAGGTTTAGGAGCTACACACATGACCCAAGCTGCACTTTTAGACTTCATTCACTTCGCCTGGCATTTACATTGTGTATGTGTATGCGGTGGTGATGTGCTTGTAGTGAGAAGGGGTGTTGTACATAATTTAGATAGTGTTTTCGTTGTTTTATTTACATAAAGGTGCGTAGAAGAAAGAAAGCTAGTGTGTTGAGTTTTACCGCGCGAATGCGCCCGTCTGAGTCAGTGGCGGTGTGTGCGTCTGTTGTACGAGAGTCTGTACGTGCGACTGGGGCTAGTCTGCGTGCGTTACAAGTGACAACCAGCCAATCGACCTTGACATCAGAGTGGACCTAGTCAGGTTCAGCACCAAAAGGACAACAAACATACGAGCAGAGACTAAGCGAGATACCACACTCAGCAAGCTCACCGAGATCATTGTTAGTGGTTGGACCTCTACCATCAAAGAAGTTCCTGAGGTCATCAGATCATTATGGGCCTACAGAGATGAACTGTCTGTTGAAGGTGGAATCATCCTGAAGGGACAATGCATCATCATATCTGAATCACTTCAGAAAACCATCCTTGACCAGCTCCACTATGGATATCAAGGCATGGAGAAGACCAGACTCCGGGCCAAAGAATCAGTTTTCTGGAACTCCATTCACAAGGACATCGAGCAGATAGTGAAATCGTGTCCAATCTGCCAGGAGCACATGCCATCACAGTCTCCAGAGACCCTACTGCCCCATGAAGTCCCCACACACCCATGGGATGTCCTTGGAGCCGACTTCTTCACACTCAACAACTCTACCTCATTGTCACTGACTATTACAGTAAATTCCCCATCATTAGAAAACTCCCGTACAACTCCACAGCAACCACCACTGTGAAGGCCATGAAGCAGATCCGTTCAGCGAGCATGGGATTCCCAAGAAATTCATGACAGACAATGGGCCTCAGTTCCCTGCTGAGATTTTCCAGACTTTCGCTGAGGAATGGGGCTTTGACCATGTAACATCTTCACCTCGATACCCGAAATCAAATGGGTTTATTGAGCGCGAAGTCCAAACAGTCAAAGCAACCCTTCTGAAGGCGCACGAAGATCAGCACGATCCTGACCTTGCCATGCTTTGCCTGCGCACCACACCCCTATCTCCCAAACTTCCAAGCCCAAGCGAGATGCTGACAGGCAGGAAATTCAGATCCAACCTCCCTGTCAAGATTTCAGTCCGCCGCCAAGATAACGTCATCAGGGAAGAACTCCAAAGCTGCCACGACGTGCAGATGTACCACGACAGACATGCAATTAACTTGATCTACCTCCCCTCATCCAAGGACAGAAAGCCCGAATACAGAACCAACAGACCGGGCACTGGAAAGACGCCACAGTAGTGGAAACGTGCGCAGAGCCGCGGTCATACATTGTGAAGACACCAACTGGTCAACAGCTCCGCCGCGACCGGGTTCACTCTGACATTCGTATTATTCCTCAAGATGACCCAGTGCAGCCGGTTCCACCACAGCCAGCTCCCCCAGCACCACCTGAGAACTGTAGTCAGATGACAACCAGGTCAGATCGTGCAATCAAGAGGCCTGAAAAACTGGACCTTTAGAACTGTGCGAAACCACATATCGCTCGATGTAGTGTGTAGTACTATTTCTGTATTTTCCTGTCCTTGCAGCCGCAGTGCATCAATGAGAATTTTCACAGGACTGTAAACTTGTACTTATCAGAAAACAGTCACTCAGGAATGTGCCACTCCCGTTTTCCGCCAGTCACAGAAGTCTCACATAGTGCCAGACTGGACCACTGACAGACTGCCACGTAGACCAGGCACGCTATAGGTTCACAGAAACAAGTTGACACTGACATATACATTGGAAGATGATTGGACATTGATATCATTTCTTGGATATACACCTATATATCAACTGGTGATATAATTAGTATAGTTCTTGACGTTCCCTAAGATTTTAAATCGTGTTTGACATGCATAATGTCCATACATAAAAGTCAGCCAGGATAGTGAAAGTGTATACACGACAAGTTAAATTCGAAAACCTATAGAGCCCGTATACAACAAATACCTGCCTCAGCAACCTTAAAGGGAGATGTAATGAGTTGACTCTTTGATGTCTGTATCTCACCCCTATAGCATAAGCTGTACTCTTGCTGAACATCCGCCAGCATGCTCTCTCCTCACTCTCTTCTATCTCACTCATGAAAACGCTCCATGCAATACTGACTCTCAACAATAGACACCTCCAGTATCCGACAGGTTGGGGGGGGGGGGGGGGGGGGATTCATTCATGATCTAAGCTCCTTGCAGTTGAGGGAGTGGCAGTTAATGTTTTTCTGTAGTCACTTAAGAACCATCATTGTCACAGTATTGGAACTACTCTGTGCTTACACGCTCTCTTAGTATTGTTAGGTCGGTTTATGTACTTTGCAGCTGTTTTCACCTTCACCTGTCACCAGATATTTACTAATACGGAATGTGTTCTTCTTAATGAGAAAGTATGATCTGTCAGCAACGCATACACATGCGCAAGCACGCATGCACACACATTAAAAAAATATATCAATTTTTTAAATTATATTTTATTATCAACATCCAGGTTTTATTAACACTGAGCCTGTCTAGTTCTGCTTATCAAGCTACTACGCATATTTTCCAGGTGTTACTGACACAACTGACGACGCGTACGCCAGTTCCACCCAGGGTCACTTTGGCGTGGCAAATTTGTTCCACGCAAAATTGATCCCGGATGGACCTGGCCGTAGCAGTTCACCACGCAAAATTTACCAAGGGCCAGTTAGCGTATGGGTCATTCTGACATTTTACACTCAGTGGTTGCGCCCGACGGATTCGGGCTCAGTGCAGAAAACAAAAAGGTTGACGAACCAAGCCTGCCTCAGGTTCAAAGCGTTGAGGACCGAGAAAATTTGAACACCATCCAACTGCAAGAAATACAGATCCTCATGAGCCCCCGCAGTTGCGGGGGCTCATGAGGATCTATATATCTTGCTGACACCACTTCTGAATTCCACGTGCCTGGGACATTTAGGGGTTTTAGCCTTGAATTAACGAAGATTGCAGAAACACAGTCAGCGTCGGCGATCTGCTCTACTGGGGGCGGCCGACTAAAATTTACCGCTGCAACGGCCGTTATACTCAGTGTTTTCAAGTCATGCCGCAACCGTGTTACACAGTGATACACTCAGAAGGCGGAGTTTGAAGACAGGTCTTCTTTATTCAGTGATAAACATGGTGCTCCTTTCCTCTTTTGAAGGGAGTATAAGTCGACAATAATTGATTCCGACCCCAACCCTGAAAACTCCTCAACTTATGTACTAACTAACCTAGCCCAAAAGGTCGTGAGAGACATGGAAATCCCAGCCGAACTGTCAGGGAATGGACGAATCTTAATGAGCTTGGGGTCAAAAGGTCGCGTGCGCGAAAACGAGGCTATCTGGGGCTGGACGCGCGACAGCAACATGGCGAGTGAAAGCGCAGAACGTCGAGGCCTTAGAGTTATGCCGTATTTTGAGCATTAGCAAATATCTGACCACATATAAAAATCAGTCCCCTGTAAACCAATCACAGCCATTTGTATTGAAGCTTGATTATGAATTGTGTTCGAAGAAACTTGTCAGCAGATTGAGCACTTTCAGAAGATTGTGGTTTTATGATTTTCTTCTACACATTTGAGATATATGAGTGTTTTGTCAAAGCTTACACGGAACTTGTAACACTGAGTGCACACTATTTTTTTCCCCAAAGATATGACTGCACATTAGCATTGTTGGAGTGGTCAACTCGGGTATATTTAGCCTCCAGCGAAAAACAACACAGTTTGAATTCAATTATGGGTTGTGGGCCTACTTAGTGTTGTCCCATGCTGCACCCCTCCCCATCCCCCCTCAATGTTTCCAGTTTGGTGAATTCAGGCATATATGGGTGTGCGTCAGGTAAATAAATAAGCTAGCGGGTTAACACTATCTACAAATGTGAGTCCTCTCTTAACCATTTCGCAGTTGGTAGTGATTTCAGAAGCGTTTTTCACAGGCATCATTTCAACCAGATCGATGCTGACAGCTAAAGGGTTAAAATTGTCGAAGTCAGAAGACTGCAGCAGAATAAAATGTATGACATTCATCACTCTGTGTGTGTGTGTGTGTGTCTCTGTGTGTGTGTGTGCCGGTGAGTGTGTGTGTGTGTGTGTATTGTGTGTGTGTGTGTGTGAGCGTGGCAGCACTGCTCAATCATCTAAAGGGATCGACTATGACATTTGAAGGGTAGTACCATGGTATTTTCATGTGTTAAGCTGATCAGACAATACCCTTAAGCTATCACAGCTGTTTTCTTGAAATCAAGATTGTAAGCCAAATTAATACATTGACATTCTATAGCAAAACACGCACACATACACACATGAGAACAGGCACCTAACTTATATTTTACAACAACAAAAATAAATGTTAACAGAGCAGAACCTGTTCTGGCAATCACAATTTTTGCTAGAAGAACATGGCCTTAAGAACATCTCAAGTCATGCTGTCTCAAGAGAGGACGGTCTTGTAGGGCAAACGGTGGCATCCGGGCTGCAGCCACCTAAATGTTGGTCTATAAAGACAGGTGATCTGCTATAAGGATGGTCGTTGTAAACAGTTTCTGCTGTAGACCATAACGTCTATACATGCAAGTTTCTCTCACACCCGCAACACACTTGCACATGCACCCACACACGAGCAGACGACTACCGGATCAACCACTCCTTCCTCCGTTGAGTTTCGGTTGCTTTTGGAAAAGTATGAAATTAAAGTTTTGCGTTTTCATTATTCTGTGCTCTATTTGATGTGCACACAGGAACAACGCAATGGCGTTTCGATCTACGCTTCGACTGCTCCTTTTCTGTCGCCATGAAAGTACTGTCTGCCCCTCCCACATGTTCCCCATATAGCCTCGCTTTCGATGCGACCTTCACCTCATGAATATTCGTTGAGAATCGTCCATTGTCACGGACCTATCAGACCAAGAGGTGGGATAGCCACAGTGCATATACTGGTGGTCACGTTACATATTCAAATTGGGCAGTTCAGGCAGTGGAAGGACCGGTGTTTTTAAAAATAATTTTTGCCTTGTTTGAAAACTGATTTGTAGTAGGGTTGAATGTTGGAATTTGCTGGAAATTTTTTGTTAGATGAGAGGAGACATGTTTGGTGTTTTCATTCATAACATCCTGAGCTTATCCAGTGGACAATTGTGGGCCTATGTTGAGTTGCCGTTGACGTAGTGATTTGAGGGGCACGCTGATTTCAGCTGTGCTTGGGTGTGGGGTTGGTAAGGAATCAGGTTTATAGCCAAGAAATGAGACAGTCAATGTGCTGGGTTTCTTTGTTTTTGTTTTGTATTTTGTGCATGGCAAATGTGCAGCTGGTGGGCGGTAGTGTTTTTTTAGGGGATTGAAATATTAGAGGATGACTGGGACTGACTATGGCTAAGAGACTGGACAGTACGGAAACGGCACTGTGTTCCGTGGCCGTCTGGAGTGCACGATGCTGACATTCCAGCCCCTGAGTGTTTAGGCATGAGAGAATATCGAGGTGCCAGCAGCCGCTGGCACCTCGATATTCTCTCACGCCTAAACCGAGACCCTCTCATTCCACTAGATTAAACCCTAAGCATTACATCATTCTGTAAGACCATGCATGTCCATTCTTGACATTATCCATATCAGTAACCACATGTAACAGAGACTCTCCACTGCCCTCAGCTGGGGGTCAGTGGAACACTCATGATACTTACACTGGAGACTGAGAAGTGCAGAATGATGTCCTTTATTTTACATTTAAACTTCAAAATGTATAGTGGTAGCCCTTTTGTCTAGCATTATCGTCAGACATGCTAAGAACATTTGCATGAGAGATATCGCCAACTATTAACCGTTTCTTGTCTGCAGCAGGCCCCTTTAACCCATTCAGCCCTGACGCACTACAGCAGGAGATGGGTCGACCATGATAATTCAAGGGTAGTGCCAGATTAACTTGGCGCCTGTCGGCGCCAAGCTAATCTGGCACTACCCTTGAATTATCATGGTCGATCCATCTCCTCAAACAGGTGCATAGTCGTTAGATGACGCCTCCAAAATTTGGGAAATACGTGCGTCGGGCTGAATGCGTTAATATAACTTGTTTTTTTTGACCATGCAGAACTTTTCAACCAACATACAACTGACATGAAAAACATAGGAAATTGTACTGTAAATATTCGACAAGAGATGAAAAGTGGATTTCTTTTGCAAGTTTACATGGTAAAAAGTGGTGGAATATTGACAGTAAACACACTAGCCTACTTTCGTGTATTTGCAAGTTTGCAAATGTGGAACCCAACGGCAATTTTATTTTTAACTCATTCAGCCCAACGGCCGTATTTCCCAAATTTTGGAGGCGTCATCTAATGACTACGCACCAGTTGCAGGAGATGGATCGACCATGATAATTCAAGGGCAGTGCCAGATTAGCTTTGCGCCGACGGGCGCCAAGCTAATCTGGCACTACCCTTGAATTATCATGGTCGACCCATCTCCTGCTGTAGTGCGTCAGCGCTGAATGAGTTAACACATCCAGTGCTGACACACGACAGTACAGTCTATAACTCAACGGACACAGAGATTACTCTGAACTGAGGTAGTCGCTACAGTTTCAAAAACACATGGCCCCACTAGCTCCTTAGCATCCGCGTTATCGCGGAATTGTTTATATTACAGCGGACGCCAGACGCAGCCGTCCCCGTTAGTCCCTTTCTTTTTGTCACTTGTCTCCTTGACTGCGTGCGCAAAATAAGGTGAACTTGTGTGAAATCATTGAAAATTCGCATCAACTTCATTTTAAAACAATGAACTTTAGAATTTTTTAGTGCGTGTACGGGTAAACCGCATTTTTTGGGAAACAATAGGCGCACAGGCCTCTTTTCGTGTTTGTCCTTGCTAAACTACAACATTCTCAGAGAGAGAAAGAGAGATGAAATGAAACTTTATTAAGAGAGAGAGAGAAAACAACAGCCTAGTGATAATAAAGTGTAAAAATGGTTATAACTAAATAGTGTATACACGGTATAAGTGAAGACACAGTCGTACTATCCGTGAACTGAAAAACTCGAAAAGCTTTTGGTCAGGGAGTCGCATGAGCAAAAAAGGTAGGGGGAGGAAATACGCTGGCGGCGGATTTGATATGTGCCAGATATCTCTCACGACAGCTTGATGATAACAGACTCGCACTCATACTTGCCGGAATTCAGGGACCTTTTTTTCTCTGTCCGTTGAGTTATACACTGAGTAAGATGTGAATCGATCATGATAGTTCAAGGGTGGTGCCAGAAATAGCTTGGTGCCTATAGGCGTCAAACTATTCTGGAACCACCCTCGAACTATCATGGTCGATCTGTCTACTGCACAAAAATCGGAGGACTACTCCCAAAGTTGGAAATTCAGAGCTTACGGCTCAACGTGCACCGACTGCCAAGCATTATGTTCATGTGGTGGGAGGCGGATCAAAAACAACCAGGTCAATCAAGGACTACTACATCTGTCTGTTTAAAAAAATAAAATATAAAAAGGTAAAACAGTGAATTCTGTTTTGATTCGTGCTTTCTTTATATTTTGTTTGAAGGCATTGTGTATACTTCCAAAATAGTAGGACCATGGACAAAGTCAATTTAAGTAAAGAGAAATATTTTCCCGCCTTTTTCTATGTTAATTTTCTGTTTACACACAATGTGACAATCCCTCACATTTTCATGGTAGGCCTATGTAAAGTCCAATCTCACAGACCAGCACACATTTGCCACAAAGGCGCCCATAATAAAATATTACAGCATCTTGGAATAAGCTCTCGCGCCAGGTACAAGCTCAATGAAAAAGTAGCTATTCTTTCATTGGGATTCGAAATCCCGACCACAGAAATGACTGCCAAGCGTGTAAAATGCAAAGAAAATTACGACATAAAAAGAAACACGCTTAGAATGGAAAAATACTAAACAACTCATTCGCGGCCAGCTGCATTAGGATGCGCGGCCGCATAAGTAACGCATCCGATTAGTTCGGGTTTAACGTCCACAGCACCGAGGTGATCATGGACGGCCCTGACGGGCGGGTCACTTATGGGGGACAGGGAAATCTATTGCCTATGGAATACGACCTGAATACTGATCAACTCAGGCGCACTCCAACTGTGCCACTTTGATTTACCAGGACCTTTCAACGGACATGCTATTGAACAAATCCGTTTTTCCCCCTGGATTGTGAGTCCAGCTACCGGGGCCGGGACGGGATTCGAACCCACGACCCGGCGATTCCCGTCGCTCTCCTGCTCCGACGTTTAACCGCCTGAGCTATTTCGGACATCCGGATGCGGCTGTCCGCAAATGAGTTAACGACTTGTCCTTTCTAAACGTGTTTCTTTCATTCATTGGATTTTCCTTTCATTGAGCTTGTACCGGAAGTGGGCGGGTTTACACCAAGAAGTATTACAGGCGTCTTTCATTTGCCAGCGGAGTAATGCGAGTATTTGTTTACAACTTTGCCGGTAGTGTAAACCGAGACACACGGAAAGGCTGCATGTTGTAGGAAGCCTTTTGTCCAAGGACCAACTCTGCCACCGCTTTACCAACTACCGGTGCCAGCTTGAACCCGTGACCTGCAAAAACCATGAAAAAACAAACAAACAAACATCTCAACATCGTAACTAAACACATTAAATAAACGAGACAACAAACCGAAAGAGCCTGATAAGCATACTGTCTTGCAGCGGCGCCTGTGTCCGCGAAACAACGTTCACCACCACCACCACCACCACCACCACCCCCCATCCCCTCCCCGCCCCCCTCCTCTGCCCTCACCTCCTTTCGGAGAGGTAACTGATCAGCCATTGTGTATATTTATGTGGGTGCCAGTGTGTGTCGGTACTTATTGTGATTCACGTTACCTGAAAAGCCAGCAGCAATAACAATGTTGTTCCACTTTGGGTGGGTGTCTATCACTGGATCATGGTCTGGCGTGTTCTGTGACAAACAAGATGAGGATTTCCGTCACTGATCCCAAAGTCTACCGTATTGTTTGGAGCTCTCATGCGTTTCCTTTTAGGAACATTCAGAGTTGTTTATACTTTTAAGCTTACCCTTCTGACCCAGTTCCCTCCTCTGTAAGCCAACCTCTCTGATAACACACACGCCGGCGCACACAAAATAAAGACGGACACACGGCGCTTCCCGCCATTAGTACGCTCTAAGGGCGCGTGTAGCGACAGGAATTCTGAAGAAGAATAGTGTGAGCAGGAAAATGACGTCACTATAAGCTTGACGTCATGGCATCGCTAGTCTCTCGACGCCGTGTACGCAGTGACGAATTTGGTGCTTGATGTCACTCATCCGAAAGGCACGCAGCCTCTTCCAGAGCTGACTGTTTTGTTCCACACAGCCTCTTCCAGGGCTGACTGTTTGACGGGAGTATATAGTGAATCCAAAACTTAAAAAAAATGAATTCAAGGTTATTCAAAAAGTTGAAGAGGTACAACGCTGGATTACGAACTCATCCAATGTCTATCTCCAAGCTAGCTATATCCAAAATTCTAAGTGAATAGAACGAAAATGACGGATAGTCAGATTGGGGTCAACCGACTTTATATAAACGGCAATTGTTCTCTTGAACAAATCACTTAATTTGAATATGCTCGGAGGCTCTCCGAAATACATCTCGATCAAAGCATTTCCTAACATTTCAGGCTTGTACGCCGTACAGAAACACCGGAGATACTCCGACTGCGTGTCCACACGCACGCACGCACGCACGCACGCACGTACGCACGCACGCTTCCCGCCAAATGTACGTTCAACAGCGCGGTTAGTGTAGCTAGGCATGACATAATTTTTATCGTGTTACTTCACTGTCAGAGTCTGATGTGTGCCCGCCTATGTTCGTCATCTGCATGCTACAGAACGTGCTCCGACCAGCCCCATCCTAAAGTCTACCGTATTTTCAATCCAGACCAAAAAGGTGACTGCCAAGCGTGTAATATGCAAAGAAGTACCCAACGGAGAAAGAAACACGCTTAGAAAAGACGGGTACAACACAATTTCAAATTTCGCAAGACAAACAAACAGAGAGATTAGCCGCTACTTATCTTCATTGGCAGAAAGAATGTGGCAACTGAAGGCGGTGACGTAAAAGAAAGAAAAGGAAGAACAAAAGTGCGGAAAAAGTAAAAATGACGTCAACGAAAAATCGTAAGAGAGAGACTCGGAAAGAACCTGAACACGAGAGACAAGAGTGTGTGCAAGCACGTGCAGGAGCGAGCGAAAGAAAAGGCGTGTAGATGAGGCAAGAGAGAGAGAGAGAGAGAGAGAGAGAGAGAGAGAGAGAGAGAGAGAGAGAGAGAGAGAGAGAGAGAGAGAGAGAGAGAGAGAGAGAGAGAGAGAGAGAGAGAGAGAGAGAGAGAGAGATAGATAGAGATAGAGAGACGGAGAGAGAGAAAGAGAAGGAAAACGAACGGGGAGTACCCTTGGGCACGAAGTAGGCGGAGTGTCTAATACACAAAGCCTGCTAAACACCAACCCGAAGGCAAACTTTATATCACCTTCAAGTTGAGGACTACCTTGGGGAAAAACGGGAGGACCCCGGGAAAAAAACCCCAGCATTTAGCACGGCACACAACAAGTAATAAGTCATGAAAACAAAGCAAATAATCAAATTCAGTAAGAGAATATTGGTATAAGTGGAGAGTAGGTAGTTGTGAAACCGTCTTCAAGGGTAACTCAAAAAATAGGGGGGGGGAGAGAGAGAGAGAGAGAGAGAGAGAGAGAGAGAGAGAGAGAGAGAGAGAGAGAGAGAGAGAGAGAGAGAGAGAGAGAGAGAGAGAGAGAGAGAGAGAGAGAGAGAGAGAGAGAGAGAGAGAGAGAGAAAGAAAGAGAGAGAGAGAGAAAGAGAAAGAGAAAGAGAGAGAGAGAGAGAGAGAGAGAAGGGGGCGGGGGGAAAGGAGGAAGGAGGAAGGGGAATAAGAGAAAAGGAAAAAGCGTAAAGAGAGAAAGAGGGCTAGAGAGAAGTGGTAAAGGGGGTAGGGGGGGGGGGGGAGAAAGAGGGAGAGAGGTAGAAGGAGAGAGGAGAGAAAAAAAAAAAAAAGCCAGAGCCACCAACCCCACCCAACAGGCACCCACCAGCACACAGAAAAACACACAGGCACGCAACAAGACGACCACGTACATCCCCAAGGGATGCACACGATCGCCCCGCCCCAAAACCGCGTATCAAACCGTGAGCCGGAGACCCATGACATGAACATCAGGATTGACTGCGGAATGTTGAAAACTTCAATACATTACAAACCTACCGACTCACATTCCTACCTCGACTACCGATCTTCTCACAACCCCAAAACTAAAAACAGCATCCCTTATTCCCAGTTTCTTCGGCTAAAAAGAATATGTTCCGAAGAATCGGATTTCGATGTTCAATCCAAAGAAATGGCAGGATTTTTCATCGACAGACATTACCCACATACTGTTGTTCAAGGATCTCTCCAAACGGTTCAAAAACTTAGTCGCGCGAGTACAATGCAGACTAAACCTACCGCTGATAGTGACAGGCCTATCGTAACCATGATCTACCATCCCCACACCAATCCGGTGCGTAAAATCCTTCTTTCTAACTGGGGTCTTTTGTCATCCAGTCAAGAATCTGCTGCTATCTTTTCTGAACCTCCGTTGGTAGCTTTCAAGAGGGATATTAATTTGCGGGACATGCTTGTTCGCTCTACTCTCAAGCCTCGTCATACCACCAGACCCTCCGGCTCCACTCCGTGCAATGTTCCTAATTGCAAGACGTGTCCTTTTATTTGCCCTTCCACCGTGGTGAATGGTCCACGTTACAAATTCAACATAGACAGATACTTCACGTGTCAAACCACCAACGTGATTTATGTCATCTCCTGTGTGAATGCGGCCAACTCTATGTTGGAGAGACGGAAAGAACCATCAACGACCGTTTCAAAGAACATCTTCAGTCTGTCAAGTACCAATACAACAGACCGGTCGGACGACATTTCAATCAGGCCGACCACTCCGTCTCGGACATTCGGGTTAAAGGCCTTTGGCTTATGCAAGCCAGTAATGTCTGGGCCAGGAAAGATCGTGAAAAATTTCTGATTAATAAACTGAGCACTGTGGCGCAACTCGGGATGAATATGAAAGATTAACATTTTTTACCTTGCTTGTGTCTGCTACTTTACCTCACTGTTTTACCACTCACTAACCAGTTAGGGGAGGTTGGCGCTGGTTGATATGTACATTTCCCTTGGGGACTTTCTCAGCGCTGGCCGAACGTTTAGTTGGATCCCTTGCCCTTCCCTGTCGGGCGCCGGGTCTCCGGCTCACGGTTTGATACGCGGTTTTGGGGCGGGGCGATCGTGTGCATCCCTTGGGGATGTACGTGGTCGTCTTGTTGCGTGCCTGTGTGTTTTTCTGTGTGCTGGTGGGTGCCTGTTGGGTGGGGTTGGTGGCTCTGGCTTTTTTTTTTTTTTTTTCTCCTCTCTCCTTCTACCTCTCTCCCTCTTTCTCCCCCCCCCTACCCCCTTTACCACTTCTCTCTAGCCCTCTTTCTCTCTTTACGCTTTTTCCTTTTCTCTTATTCCCCTTCCTCCTTCCCCCCCGCCCCCGCCCCCTTCTCTCTCTCTCTCTCTCTCCCCCCCCCCCTCCCTATTTTTTGAGTTACCCTTGAAGACGGTTTCACAACTACCTACTCTCCACTTATACCAATATTCTCTTACTGAATTTGATTATTTGCTTTGTTTTCATGACTTATTACTTGTTGTGTACCGTGCTAAATGCTGGGTTTTTTTCCCCGGGGTCCTCCCGTTTTTCCCCGAGGTAGTCCTCAACTTGAAGGTGATATAAAGTTTGCCTTCGGGTTGGTGTTTAGCAGGCTTTGTGTATTAGACACTCCGCCTACTTCGTGCCCAAGGGTACTCCCCGTTCGTTTTCCTTCTCTTTCTCTCTCTCCGTCTCTCTATCTCTATCTCTCTCTCTCTCTCTCTCTCTTTCTCTGGCCTCATCTACACGCCTTTTCTTTCGCTCGCTCCTGCACGTGCTTGCACACACTCTTGTCTCTCGTGTTCAGGTTCTTTCCGAGTCTCTCTCTTACGATTTTTCGTTGACGTCATTTTTACTTTTTCCGCACTTTTGTTCTTCCTTTTCTTTCTTTTACGTCACCTCCTTCAGTTGCCACATTCTTTCTGCCAATGAAGATAAGTAGCGGCTAATCTCTCTGTTTGTTTGTTTGTCTATTTTGACAAAGGGTATTTACCCGAAATATTAATAAATTGTGTTGTACCCGTCTTTTCTAAGCGTGTTTCTTTCTCCGTTGGGTACTTCTTTACCGTATTTTCAATACGGCGGTAGACAAAAAGCAGAATAAAATGTAGACAGACAGGCCCATACATATTAATAGGTCATGTTACTGACATGATGCGTTGGCCAATAAACAGATCATCATTCCACAAAATGGTGCTGTGATAGCATGTTAGCCGTGAACAATTTAGCACTGATAAATCCACGGTCGACCAATCACTGAAGCACAGACACATCCAATCTAGATTGTAAATCAATCTTGATCCAGTATTGATCATAAATTAAATGCCACCACGACTACTGACCAATCTGCAGATTCATTCCCAGAGAAACATCCAATCATTGCGTTACTAATAGTACAGATCAGTCGTCCAATCGCTGCTTTACTTACGATGCAATTATTTAATCATTCTTAAATCATCCAATCAACGCTTTTAATATACATGTGGTCATCCAATCGCTACGCTCCGATCAGTATGATCGTCCAATCGCTGCCTAATTACGTACAGTGTAAATGCAGGCCTCCACAATCCCAGGATCTCCGTGCAGCCAAGGCAAATGAGCCCGGACGTACTTTGTGACGGTCTCCCTTACCCACGTGTCGTCCACTATGTCTCTGTGGTCAGGATCAATGTCGGGACCGACGTGAAGACATACCTGGGGAAACATAACCAATCATGTGTGCTGGTCTGTGATTTTAGACCTTACGGCCTGCGGCCGTAAGTGTAAAATCACATACCAACACACATTTCGGCACAGAGCATTAGGCTGCAAAATCACAGGCCTTCAAGTTAAACGTGTCGAACATACTATGAATTTCGCCCCGGAAATCTTCCTCTAAATGGCCCTTATTCTCAAAAACGCTCATTGCTGCTCTTGCTTATATGCCGCGTGAAAAAAAAAAAAAAAAAAGGTGGGGGGGGGGGGGGGGGGGGGGAGGGGGCTTTAGATCCATTTGAAGTCCAGTTTTCCCAGGGGTAAAAGTCACTATGTTCGGCGCGCTTCAAGGTCATTTTGAGTACATGTGAGCACACTTCTGCTCCTGACTTTTTAAGTCTTCATTCCAGTGAAGCGGACTGCTTTAGTCGATCGACCATATTTGCTTGAGGACCGTGTCTGACCGACCTTATACCTAAAGATGTGCGCCATGACCTTCACATCAGCAATAACGTTAGAAACTTAGTCTTAACATTGACCTCTAAAGATCTAGGTCGCAGAGGTCAATAAATTAATAGTTAGGAAAACCCATACTTAAAAAAAGGATTGTGTCTTGTCACTTTCAAATTTGCATCATTGCATGACAAGCAACAGCAACTTGAACTTTATAAATATCGGTTAAATCTCAGCAACCTGAACTTTGTCCTGACCTTGACATAGCCAGGGTATTCTTCACTGGGCAGACCGTACACGTCGAAACCCTCGCCACTTTCTCCGCCATCTATGAAGCAGGGAAAACGTTCGCTGGAAAGGGCGCCCTCACGGTTCTCTCGCCAGTAACACACAGTGATGCGGATTGGCTGTAAAAAGCAAACCCAATGAGATAGAAAAACAGGAATACACAAACAAGTCAATCCATTATCCAATCATCCCTCCATCTATCCATTCACCGATCCATCCACCCACCCAAACTCACCCATTCAAACTATTTAACACGAAGGCCACTTTCCACAATTGTGGAGGTGTCATCAAACGACTATGTACCAGTTGCAGAAGACGGATCGACCACGATAATTCAGGGGTAGTGCCAGATTAGCGTGGCGCCTGCTGACGCCAAGCTAGTCTGGCACTACCTTTGAATTATCACCATCGATCCATCTCCTGTTGTAGAGCGTCGGGGCTAAATGGGTTAACCCACTTACCCACTCGCCAGCCATGCAATCCGTCAGCCATGCAATCCGTCAGACATGCAACCCGTCAGCCATGCAACCAGTCAGCCATGCAATCCGTCAGCTATGCAATCAGTCAGTCGTGCAACCAGTCAGCCATGCAATCCGTCAGCCATGAAATCTGTCAGTCAAGCAACCAGTCAGCCATGCAATCAGTCAGTCATGCAGTCACCAGTCAGTCAGTCCATCCTTTGCGTCTGGCAAAGGCTGCTGTCATCAGGTGACTTCAGCCAAAACCACTGAGGCTACATCAACTGTAGTTATAGCTATGCTATGCAGGAATTATCTATTTATCTTCAGCCGTGTTAAGCTCCCAGGACTGAAAACTACTTTCAGTTCTTGTAACGGAGATCGAATCCTCGGAGGTTCGAGTGTGGCCAACTACATGGTGGGGCTAATTAAAAGCAGCCATCTAATATCCTCCTAAGTCGGAGAGTGGTCACGCGGGGGTGGCGGTAATTAAAAGCAGCCACACATGCAAACCTCTCATCCTGCTAGGTGACGGCCCTGGGAGTTTTTATCTCAGGAACGGCACCAACAAGTCATTCCGTCCATCCATTCGCTCACTCACCCACCCACCCACTCTCCCAACTCAACCAACCAACCATCCGCCCATCCACCCCTCAATCCATCCATTCATCCTACACGTAAAGGCAGATTTAATCCAAGTGTCTTGAGAAACTTGGGCGCCCAAGGGCCGACAGCGATGACAACTTTCTTGGCGCGGTATTGTCCTTTGGTGGTGGCCACGGTAACCAAAGGGTTTCCTGGGGTGACGCGAGTCACTGGTTCTCCGTCTTGCAATGTTCCCCCCTTCTGTTTGAAAACCGCCTAGAACAAAAAGAGATACAAGTGTAAATTTCCAAGAACACAACGGCCTAGGGGGAATCTACCGGCGTACCCAGAAACTCACTGGTTGTCTCCCTCGATTCGCTACCGCTGATCAGCGGTAGCTAATCGAGGGAGACAACCTGTGTGACCCAGTAATATGACTAGTAAGCAGTGTGTCCAGTCCGTTGAAAATGAGGTCGTCTCGCTTGATCATCGCGATCATTGCTGCGCTCGACGTCCTCGCAAAATAACTGACACACAGCTAACCCTAAACAAGTACTTCAAACTTGGTAGACAAATTAGGCTGCTCAGTCCAAGAGTAACTGTAAGAGCATGTAAATATAGATCAGTTTATGAAAAAGCCCACACACAGAAATAAACGCGATGACTGATAGTGTGCTGGTCTGTGATTTTGGACCTTACTGCTGAAAGCCGTAAGGTCCAAAATCACAGACAAGCACAAACATTACCATCCAACCACAGTACAGTCGACTTGGCTTATAACCGCAGGGTCGGACATAATAAAATTTGGATATAACAACGCCTTTTCTGAGGTCCTGACTGGCCACACGTTTTGTAAATAATGCACTTCGCCTATCGTATGTAACAACCAAACTGTTTGCGTTTTCAGACACTTTATTATGAATGAAGTTTTTTTATTTGTTACTGTAAATGCTCACACGAAAAGCAGTCAGTGCTTTGTCAGCCCTGAGTATGCCCCCTTTCGGGTCCAAAACGGCCCCGTAGTTCACGTCATAGGAGAACATAGGGTACTGTGTGCGCAGGTCGGCCGGTTGTAGGACTTTGTATTCCATTCCATGCCGACTCATGGTCGTTGTGACAGAGTCCAGGAACTTTCCTGTGGAATGTCCTAGGTTGATCACTCCACATTCTCTGTGGGGGAAAAACAGAGCAGAAGATAGTAAGCAGGTGACCATATTTTGGAGGGGAAAAAAAGTCCTTTGTGGGAGGATGGGGGACGGGAGGGGAGGGGGAGGGAGGGGGGGGGATAAGAGAACGAACAGCAGTGACCCGCAATAAAACATGAAAAGCCTAGTGTAGTCTACCAAAATACCTAGAAACCAAATGGTTACCTCCCTCGATTCCCCCCCGCTGAAGAGTGGTCGCGAATCGAGGGAGACAACCGGTGTGATCCAGAAGTAGGACTTTGGTGAAATAAAGTATAACATCATTCTGTTAACTCATTGTGTCCCAGGTACGAAATCCCCACATTTTGGAGTTGTCCTCTGAGGACTGCATTACAACCAGATCGACCATGATAGTTCAAGGGTGGTGCCAGAATAGCATGGCGCCTCAGTATAGGCGCCAAGCTGTTCTGGCACCACCCTTGAACTATCATGGTCGAGCCATGTCTGGCTGTGGTGTGTCGGGACTGAATGAGTTAAAGAGGGCGGTCGGTTCTTCGACGAAGACTGACGGTCCTGTTCTAACATGCAGGGCACCAAGCTCATCTGGCACTACCCTTGAATTATCATGATCAATCCATCTCCTGCAACTGGTACATAGTCGTTAGGCAACACCTCCAAAATTTGAGAAATGGGATCTTGGGGCTAAAAGGGTTAAAGAGGTTACGTTTGCGCCGGACGATTAAGTCCCAAAACGAACGAGAGTGAAGCAGTGACGTCGGATAACAAGGTTCTACCATACTCAGCACAGACAACACTCCAAACATCTTTAAAATGCACAGATCCTCATGAGCCCGATGGCTCTAGATGATCTACAAATTTATATCGAACTTTTTCTGATAACGCCGCTGACTTCAGACGCCGGACGATGTGAAACGACGTCCATGACGACGATGGAAAAGACAGATGGCGGCCGTGTGTGCTGGCTTGTGATGTTGGACCCATACGACTTCTGAGGTCCAAACTCACAGTCAGCACACACACGTATAACGTAGACTATCTGAAATCAATAACCAATAAACATGCTTTGACGGTGATAATCTATTGTCCAGTATTTGTAAATTAACCCCATTACTTACGCCTGTCACCCCTACCCGGGTATAGGCCGTCGACGAGAGACCTCCAGCAACTCCTGTCCTGTGCTTCTCCTTCGATTCTACTCCAGGTGGTTCCCAGTCTCTTGATGTCTGCTTGGAGGTCTCGACGCCAGGAGTTTCTCGGCCTACCTCTTTTCCTCTTTCCCTGGGGGTTCCATGACAATGCCTGCCTAGTGATACTGGAAGCTGGCTTTCTCAGACTGTGACCGATCCATCCCCATCTTCTTCGCCCAATTTCATTCTCTGCTGTTATCTGCTCTGTTCTCTCCCAGAGTCTGACGTTGCTGATCTTCTCTGGCCAGTGGATTTTCAAAATTCTTCTAAGGCAACTGTTCATGAAGGTCTGTACTCTGTTGACTGTGCTTTTTGTCAATCTCCATGTCTCTGCTCCATATAGGAGAACTGCTTTTACATTGGAGTTGAAAATCCGGACTTTGGTGTGTTGTGACAGCTCTCTGGAACTCCACACTTTTTTCAACTGGAGAAAGGCTGCTCTGGCTTTACCGATTCGTGCTCTGACATCTGCATCAGTGCCGCCTTTTTTGTCTATGATGCTCCCGAGATAGGTGAAGGACTCCACCTCCTCCAACGGGGTGCCAGCAAGCAAGACTGGTTCTTCCCTGGTTGCGTTCAGCCTCATTGTCTTTGTTTTCTGTTTGTGAATGGTGAGGCCCACTTGGGACGAGATGTCAGCAAGCCTCGTGGTCTTGTCCTGCATTTGTTGATGAGTGTGGGACAGTAATGCCAAGTCGTCTGCAAAATCGAGGTCGTCAAGCTGTGTCCACAGTGTCCACTGTATTCCACTTCGTCTGTGCTCTGTGGTCATCTTCATGACCCAGTCTATGGCCAGTAGGAAGAGGAACGGAGACAGCAGACACCCCTGCCTGACACCAGTTCTGACCTGGAGCTCTCTGGTGAACTGCCCTTCGTGGATCACGCGACATGTCATGCCATCATAGCTGCTCTTGATCAGGCGGACGAGCTTTGTGGGTACACCGTAGTGTCGTAGGGGTTTCCACAGAGTCTCTCGGTCCACGCTGTCAAATGCTTTCTCATAATCCACAAAGTTGACGTACAGCGGGGAGCTCCACTCCAGAGACTGTTCCACGATGATGCGGAGAGTGGCGATCTGGTCTGCACATGATCGGTTCTTCCTGAATCCTGCTTGCTGGTCTCTCAGCTGGGGGTCAATGGAGCTCTTCATTCTCTCTAGGATGATCCTGTTGAAGACCTTTCCTGGTACTGACAGCAAGGTGATTCCTCTGTAGTTGGAACACTTGCTGAGGTCGCCTTTCTTGGTTAGCTTGATTAGGTACCCCTCCTTCCAGTCAGCTGGCATCACCTCCTCTTCCCAGATCTTTCCAAACAGTGGGTACAGCATCTCCACTGTTGTCTCTAGGTCTGCTTTCAGAGACTCCGCTGGGATGCCATCTGGCCCTGCTGCTTTGCCATTCTTCAAAAATGCCACTGCTCTTCTGATCTCTTCCCGGCTGGGTCTGTCACAGCTGATGGGTAGGTCGGTCTCTGCCGGCTGGATGTCGGGGGGGGGGTCAGGTGGGCTAGGTCTGTTCAGTAACTCTTCAAAATACTCGGCCCATCTGTCGAGTTGGTCTGCTCTGTCTGCAATAGGCTTGCCTTCTTTGTCTTTTACTGGTCTTTCTGTATGGCCATACTTACCCGACAATCTTCTGGTAATGTCGTAGAGCTGTTTCATGTTGCCGCTGCCTGCTGCCTTTTCTGCCTCTGCTGCCAGGCTGTCTGTGTAGGCCCTCTTGTCTGCCCTGATACTCCTCTTCACCTCGCGGTTGGCTTCCGAGTATTCCCCCTGTGCCCTTACTTTGGCTGCTCTCGTGCGACTGTTGTTGACCACTGCTTTCTTCTGCTTCCTCGCTTCTATCTTCTTCAAGGTCTGTGCCGACAGCCAGTCCTTGTGGTGGTGTTTCCTGAACCCTACAGTGTCTTTGCAGGTTGAGTTCAGCGCCTCTCTAACTGCCTTCCACTGCTGCTCTGTGGTGACCGCCTCCTCTTCATTTACTAGAAATTAACCCCATACTGAGGCTAAAAGCGTCAAATGTGTACACTGCCATACGCAAGCTACATTATAATACTTACAGATAAGGATAAGACCAATGGCTTTAGTTCAAGGGTGATGCCAGAACAGCTTGGCGCCTACAGGCGCCAAGCTATTCTGGCACTACCCTTGAACTATTTTAGCCAAACTTATTTCCCACAGTGGTGTGTTCCAAATAAAAAGGGTTAACACAAATGTACGAAATTGAGACCAAAAACTGAGATGACTGCCGAGCGTGTGAAATGCAAAGAAATTTTCAACACTGAAAACAAACATGCAAAGAAAGGCAAAGAAAATCCCAAGAAAGAAAGAAACATGTTTAGAAAGGTCAAATACAGCACAACTGTGTTGTACTTGTCCTTTCTAAGCCCGTTTCTTTCTTTGCTGGGGTTTGAAATTGTGTTGTACATGTTTTTGTCCTCTCCGAACGTGTTTCCTTCTTTGTTTGGAATTTTCTTCTAAAAAAACCCCCACAAAACTGTACAGCTTGAATGTCCCAGCGGGGGGTATTTTACTAGAAATCGTACTTGAACACTTTGACTCCCGCTTCTTTCTCCAGCGTACTCCACAACGGGAAGGCGTCCAACATCATATGGATGTAGTAATCTTGCGGGTAGGCATAACGCGTGATGCGGCTCTGGCCGTGCGAACTACCTCGTGTGTGTGGCAAGGGAAACTGAAAAAACCCCACAAGACAACAGCAATGAAAAGTAGACTGGCGATTGTCCTATTCCTACTCTTTAGAAATGTCTCGCAAGAAAAGAAACAGGCACAAGTACAGCACAGTTTATTACGTTGTCGGGTTTTAAACCATAAAAACAACAACAAAAAAACCCTGAATAAATTGACGGTGTTGTCCTTGTTCTTCCTAAGCGTGTTTCTTTTTCATAATAGGCAGCCAGCCAGAAATGAACAACATGTATACATGTACTTATTTTTTTCAATTAGTTTCTGGGTCTGGATTTCTTATTCACTATGCCACAGCAGGGCACAAGGACTGGAAGACAGTGGCGGATCTAGGGGCTGGGGATGTTCTAGGGGTTCCAGACCCTCCCAACCCCTACCCCCCAAAAAAAGAAAAAAAAAAAAAAGAAAAAAAAAAAACAAAATAAAAAACGGAATTCAAAGAAATATGGTAGCTGAAAGTTGTTTGAATTGTCCGGCATAGTGGTTTACGTTTGATGTAACCGTTTATGATTTTGTGTTTTTTTAAATTTTTTTTTTAAAGACTTCAAAGAGTAATTCAGAATAAATAAAATAAATAAATAGCTATATTTCTTACAACACTAAAAGTATCGCAGATTTAAAAAGAAAATGAATGGAATTTCCCTATATACTTCAATGTATAGGGGTCCGACGTTCACCACCATCAGGGCAACAAAAATACAAACTGAGATATTCTCAGGTTTTTTGTTGTTGTTGTTGTTGTTGTTGTTGCACATTTGAGCTCAGCCGAACTGGTTTAACTATGCTCAGTATTTACGTCAACTGATAATTGTACAGACCGTTCATGTCATAGTATGGTCTCTTGAAATCATGTTCAACATTTAAAAAGATAATCAGATGCCTGTGGTTGTGCCACCATAAGTAGCTGTTTTAATTTCGGTTAGAGCACTACACTGCAAACGGATAAATCTGCTTCTACCCGGTCTTACCTAGTGCGGCCAACTCGCAAAGGTCCTCAGGCCCACGCCGGCCCCAGTCGGCCGGCACACGGGCCGACGTCGGCCTGAGGACCTCTTGCTCACGGAATATCTCTCACAGATAAGACTGAAGCAGATTCATCTGTACGCGCCCTATATATCCCCGATCACCTCAGTCGGTGCCTGGGGAAAAAACGTAACACAACGAAATTTTATGTTCGCGGTGTGTGAGACCGTCAAAATAGTGTTAGAGCTCTATGAAAAATCATTATGCAAACCAGGGACAAATTGCAACGAAAGGTTCTTCAACGCCATTCGGTAGAAAACTGTACGTAGAACACGTCCTTAAAAGTACTCAGAAATATCGGCCCTAGAGCACCCGTAATAATTATTAAAAATTAATTTACCATTAATAAATTTTGACATTTTCGCATTAGTGGTTGTAACGCACGCAGACTTGCCCACAGTCGCACGTACAGACTCTCACGCAACAGACGCATACACCGCCACTGACTCAGACGGGCGCATTCATGCGGTAAAACTCAACACACGGGCTCCCTTTCTAAAGTAACTTTATACAATATAAAAGAAAAGAAACGCTTAAATGATTATCAAACTATACACATTTCCCCACACCCAGCATCCACATCACATACACATCACACACTATCTCCTTGCCAGACTAGGTATTAGTTTCTCACTGTCTCCAACCTGTATGATGTTATTGCCTGGTTACGTTGGTCCTTCTCACGTCTAGGCGTGCAAGTCCGTCGTTGTACGCTTCTTCCTGTCGTCCTGTCTCTTTATCACGGACGTCCTCGTACTCGTACCGTAGCGCAGTTCTCACTTTGACTCGGGTATCTCGGTCCCGATCGCTTCATTCCCCGAGTGAACAGCTGGAGGGATGATGACCTCACGTTAGGTCTGGTGACTGACGTCTCGGCGTCCGTCGCTCCCTCTTTACAAGCACTCTAAACACAATAACAAGGATCCAAAACGTAACGCTTGCTACACAACATATTGGATGACATGAGAAACATTACATAACCTGGCTGATACAACAACTCACACATTCATTCACACACACACGTGCTCCATAACCCGAACCACTTTCATAACACCCCCCTACTCTGCCGCACTACCTTAAAACAGACTATACATTATTCTATAAACTGGAAAAGACTATGCTTAACCAACCATGTACTTCCTTCCTAGCAACTTAGGCATACACACCTTACATTCCTTTAATTATCCATCTTGGTACATGAACTAACTCCCATTCCTTTAGTTATCCATCTCGGTAAATAACTGTATACAAAAACACCGGTTACTTCACTGAATTCTAAACCAACATAACTGAACCAAACCGGTCAACACTATACAAGCAAATTACTCTTAGCAACGCATACTGTCTTTAACTAAGCAACTATCAATACTACATATATAGAAACATACCTGAATCCTAGGTTTCAGAGTCTTGGAATACGGGCTAAGGTATCTCGCATAACGTCTGTCCAGAATGACAGTCAAGCCCCGCACTACCGTTTCTAAACATCTGACGACTAACTTTCGCCTAGAACTCACTATAACAGAACTCACTAAACTCCCCGTGTTAAACATGTCCTAAAGATTTCACGTGGATCTCGGCCTCACGGACTATCGGCACAAACAAACCGTTAACAAAACCCGTACCGTATTTAACCTAATGTGTGAGCACTATGCACGAGCATAGAGCTTCATCACAGTGGTACGCCATACGCAGGTTACTGAACTGCAATCAACACGGTCCCTTATTCCGATTAAGGCGAGTCAGTAAGTTACAGTAAGGGTCAAGCGCTTTGTGTCCCGTGCATTAATCTGCCCTGAGGCAAGGCAGCAGGCCACTGTGACTGGGGTATAGTGTTCAAAACCAGTCGCATTTTCTCTCAATCGACAGGTGTTTTAGTGGCACACTTGCAGTGTGCATGAAATGATCAATGTTCAGATCCTACTCCATAGGCAATATCAGTCTGTCCCTAACAACCTACCTGTTAGGGACGTCCATTATCACTCCGGTGCTATGGACGTTAAACCCCAAACGAATAAACCTTTTTATCTTTCTTTGTTCCACCATGCTAGAACGAGTGAGGAAATCAATGTATATATGCACAGGCATAGAATATCTGTCTCTGGTATACATTTCTATGTGTCAGCACAGACTTTTAATGATGTCTACTCTCAAACAATAATGCAAACTATACTCGTAATTCAGATCATTCAGCTGTGATATTTTGATTCTTTACTTTATATGGAAATTAATATAAAGTGCGTTCGACTGCTGTTTCTGACTTTATTCTAACGAGCTGTAAGTGTGTTTGTTGACCACAAATTACATCTGGACTTGGGGTGTAGGGGGCTCTGGATAGAGGTAGCACCTTTGCTGTTCGGCAGCTGCGTCCTACATAGGACGGACGGGCATCACTGGTCCTCATCCATCTCCTTAATCTCTCACGTGCTGGCTCCAAGCGCCACACCCTGGCAAACCACCTCAGCTGGTGGGCTAAACCACGTGAGGGGGTGGTGTTCACATTGCACCACTAGGCGGATGAGCTGTTTCTGACAGCCAACGGCTAGAGGACGGAGGAGATCAGGTTGGATCCAACGGCCAAATGTGGGGGAGTAAACCCTTCAAATCAGGAGTGGAGCCCCGAAGGCAGACAGCTGCCTGTATTCACGCACTGTTCTGGCAGCTCCTGCAGCCAAACTGGTGCCAAAAGTACTGCTTTGCATTCCTTTGGATACATCAGCGAGGCCGAGAGGGGGATCTTGACGACTGGGCACCCCAGGATCTCCATACACTTCGCCCAGGCTTGCGCCCTGGAGAGGTCACTCCAGTGACTGACCCAGCAAGCGCATATACTCCATTGTCTTCCGAGACAGGATGCCAAAACATCTGGACTTGGAACGTGAACTGTTTTGTGACTCAAAGTGTTCAGTGACAAGTTTGTTCCTGATGGATAGTTTCGTGCATTTGTGTCATGAATCTGGACTTTGTTTTTACATATACTGGTATCTGATGGATTCCGGTTTGAACAAACCAATCTCTAGTGACTGTATTCGATGAAAAAGACTGCAGTAAGTGTTTTTGTTTGTGTGTTATTTTGCTTTTCTATTTTATGCACTTTTTTGTTGTTGTTAAGACTGTATGATTAATGAAGTATCACTTTTTCTCTTATTTACACTACACATGTGAAATGTTACTAACAATTCTTTTTAAACTGTTCTCTATTGATATCTCATTTTCAGCAGAAAAATAGGGAAATGCAACGTTTATATCGACCATTCTAAGATATTATGATACCTTGTTATCATAACAGTATGTTGTAAGACTTTTCACACATGAAAGATGCAGGCTGTTGCGTAAGTAGCTACATAAAAATGGCTAAAAGTGAATTAACTTTGGATATTTCACGCGAAACATTGACTGAGTTTATCAAGTCATTTTTCACATTTAGGATTGAAAGAGAGCCACAAACTGTCACGTCAGGGAAGGGTGGGGGGGTGGGTGGGGGGTGGGGGGGAGGCATTCTGTGTGAAGGGCCGCTTCAGTACAGGCAACAAACCTGTTGTGTTTCTATCTGAGATGTGAACAAAACTAGCATTGATCATCGCAGTGAAATTCGAGTGTCTCAAGGTCAGACCGTGCACCACACAGTTTTTGTTGTTAGATATAAATCCCAGCTAAATCAACCCACATAGCAGTGCTTTAAAGAGAGAGAAAGAGAGTGAAAACGGAACAGACAATGACGCACATGTAGCAACACGTTCCAGGGAAGTCTTCAATACCAAAGACTGCTGCCTTTTCTGTAGACTATCTACAAAGGAGGGCGTAGGTACCGGACACTTTACAAAGGACGTAGTAACTATCAGTATCCAAGACACTGTTCTCAGAATATATGATGAGCTCACAGATGAGTGGGCACTGAAAGTAAGAGCTACAATCCAGTGCACTGGCGACTTATGGGTGAAGAATGCAAAGTGTCACAAAGTCTGAAGCAGCAACTTCATGACAGGCAACAAAACTCAAGCTAACTTTGATGCTGATGTGCAGCCTGTACAGAAGAAGCAGAAAGTTGGAAAACCAAGGGATACAGATAAAACTATTGCTTTTGATAAGGTCTGTGCTTATCTAGTGCCAGTAAGAGGAAAACGATGAAGAACAAATCACCATTGGCGATCTTTGCTTGAAGATGTAATATAAGATTAATGGAGAATCGTCCTATTCAGCCAAGTTTATAAAAAAGAAACTGCAAGAACTTTTCGGCGACATTTTAATTGTGACAGATGTAGCAGATCAAAGTGTTGATTACTGTGTTATTGTGGTGTACTAAATATTGTGATTGTTGAATAATGTTTGTGTACATCAGTGCTTGCTGACATCAATAGACTCAAGAATCCATCCACTTTAATTTGAGAGAAAGAGAGGATTTTATGGCCAGGTTTGAATACCATATCCCAGACCAACTGGCCTACTGCATTGCCTCGGGGCAGAGTACAGCTTGGGACACAATTCGCTTGACCCTTGTCTTGCCTCAATCGGATTAGGGGAACCAGCTGACAGCCGTTAACCTGCATATGGCGAACCACTAATGCAGTAATGTAGGTTTATTGCTGGTTAATTAATTTTTAATTAATAATTATGTGCGCTATAAGGCCGGTATTTCTGAGTACTTTTGAATGCGCCGGAGTTCTACATAGTGTTCTCTACCGATTAACGTTGAAAAATCTTTTGTTGTGATTTGTCCCAGGTCAAAACCATATCTGTCTTCCACTACAAACCTGCTCAAGTAGAAGAGTTTTCTGTCCTTGTTTCACGAGATGGTAGGCAGAGGCGCTGCCCTCAATCCCCGCTCCGATCACGATCACGTCATAATCTGATGAGGCAGCCATTTTTGTGTCAGTCAAGCTGATCAGATCACTGAGATGTCAAGCAGCGTAGTTAGGTCATCAAGCTCTGCAACACTGACAGGAACGGGAGATGCGGGTGAGAAACAATGCTCGGGTGGGTTGGGGTGAGGGGTGGGTGGTGTTCCAGATAGTCTGGCAGTACCCTTGAGCTATGTCTATATCGTGGCCACTCATCGAGCTGAACTATCAAAAATATCAGTCTTGGCCAATCCACCTCACCCTGGTCTGACGGGTAAAACATGATTTCAGAGAAGCTAATCTGGCACTACACTTGAAGTATCATGGCCATTTATGAACTTGAACTATCGAAATTACCTTGGCCAACCCACCTCACCCTGGGCTGACCCGCCGTGAAATGGCCTTAGTCGTTTGTTCGGCGTTAACCCCTAATAACTAACTCACCATGGTCTGAAGAGTGCAGGTCTTAATCATTTGCCTGTGGCATTCTTATTGCACATCTGCCAAGGCCGACTATCATGGACATGTACTCAAACATAACAGATCCCGCACAGCCGTCACTGAAAGCTCACTTAACTCATTCTACCCCAGACACACCACAGCAAGATAAAGATCGACCATGACATTTCAAGGGTGATGCCAGAATAGCTTGGCGCCTATGCCGGGGGCGCCAAGCTATTTTGGCATCACCCTTGAACTATCATGGTCGATCTGTGTCCTGCACTGTAACGCAGTCTTCAGAGGACGACTTCAAAATTTGTGGGGATTTCGGTCTTGGGGTAGAATGAGTTATTCAAAAACACTATGACAATGTATGCTGTATCACGCGATGGTGTCCCACTTTCATGTAGTCCAAGACTCAGCACAACTGATGTTGGCAGGGTCAGGCTGTCGCTGTCATCACGGTGCAGTGTGTGCATGCGAGTCATGTTATCGTGATCGCACAGTAACAGTGCCGGTGAGTGTATATGGGGCGGTCCGTGGCGCAGTGGTTAAGGCGCCTGCCACCAATGCCAAAGGTGCGAGGTTCGAAAACGGGTTCCGGCATCGGACTTTTCTCCTCTGGTAAGTGTCACCGTTAATTCGGGCGGACTGTCGGGGGTTCTTTCTCCGGGTACTCCGGTTCTTCCACCCCCTACCCATCCCCTCACCCCCCACACTTTGGTACCGGTTTCATTTTCAGGCCACTTTACAAATTTCAAATACAAGCGATCAAAAATCTCTGTAACTTCAGTAGCTGAACTGGCCCTTCGTCTGTCTTGTACTGTGTTTGTCTTAAATGGCGTAAATCCGTGTCTGTTACGTTAGTGTGCGTGTTGGTTTCAGTTCGCGGCGCTTTGAGTCGATTAGCCCAAAAATTGAGAAAAAGCGCCTATATAATAACGGTATTATTATTATTTATTATTATATATGTGTGTGTGCGGGGGAAGGGGAGGGCGGTCTCAATATTTTTGGAGGAACACAAAAATCATATACATTTTAATTTTTGTTTATTTTCTCCCCAGACTGGACTATTTAATACAAGAAAAAAGAAACGCGCTTAGTAGAAACTCCTTTTTAAAACAGACCGTCGGCATACAGACAGACGTCCAATGGTCTACTAAGTTTCAGACAAGAGATTACGAGAGCTGTACTTACATATTTGCATTGTACACGCTTAAGCAGCAGTCACCTATCTGGTCCGGATTTTGGACGACTACCGCCCCCCCCCCCCTCTCTCTCTCTCTCCGCCCCCCCCCCCCCCCACACACACACTGTTGTACACTGATCCGACATTGTTATAGTTCTAGGCAAAGTCGACTCTACTCCGAACATCGTTCTGAAAAACGATGTAACAAAACATACATCTTGAAATTGTGTACCGTTTCTTAGTAACTTCAAGGCAAATGTGTCAATTTGTTATGTTCTTAACGGAGTATATTACTGCAAGATTGTTTAGCACAATGCCATCGGCCGTCCTAAATATATCAGTCATAGCCACACCACATCACTTGCATTCACTCCAACGACCGTCAGAACGAGGTATGTACTTAGCTCAGTATATGTGAGCTGGTCTTCGATTTTAGACCTTACGGCGAAGCCTAAAGGTCCAAAATCACAGACCAGTACACATAGGGCCTATTATGTGTACAGACCAGTACAAATAGGGCCTATTACTTTAATGAAAATACGAGTACTTACATTTTGTATGCGTTTTTTAACACCGGCAGCACGTTGCAATTTCACATCATTTTTCCGCCTCAGTTCAAAGTACTGGCAAGGACCTTGAGGTTGTCACTTCGTTTCAGTTTATATTGAGGCCAAGGCCTCAAACCAAAGTCGCAGTAGCCTGTATGTGTGCCACGCACAGGCACCCGAAAACGATTTTTTTCCCCCGCCGTGAGATGGCCTTAATCGCCTGCTCGGCGTCAAACCCTCTCTCTCTTGGCTGGACTTCGCGAACGAAGATTTTATAGGAGTTGCCCACGACGTCTGCAGGCTTGTTCGTGGCTGCGGAGGCCAATCCGGGACAGGCAGGTTCGACCGCAGTGGCTGCAGGGGAAGGTATGGCCAGAGTTCTGAGTTGCGGCATCTCTGTTCTTTCTCCTGAGCCGCTTGTCCTTAAGGCTAGCTCTGCGAGAGTCCTCAAAGGAGACAGCTGCCTTGTAAATAGTGGAGCGCCAGGTGTCACGGTCCACAGCAAGCGAAGACCACTGGTGGTGGTCTATTTGGCAGGCACTAAGTGACTTCTTGAGACAGTCTTTGTATCTCTTCTTTGGTGCCCCTCTGTCACGGTGTCCAGTAGCAAGCTCGCCGAACAGGGTGATCTTTGGTAGGCGATGATCCTCCATCCTGGAGACATGCCCCGCCCAGCGGAGCTGTGTCCGCAGCAGCAAAGCCTCGATGCTCACGGTTTCAGCCTGTTCAAGGACCTCGACATTGGTGACATAGTCACTCCAGTGAATGCCCAGGATGGTACGCAGGCAGCGCTGGTGGAAGCGTTCGAGGAGTCGTAGTTGGCTGCGGTAGAGGGCCCAGGACTCGGAACCATACAGCAGGGTGGTGAGGACCACAGCTCTGTACACGCTGATCTTGGTGCCTGTTTTCAGCTGTTGATTGTGCCACACCCGCTTGAAAAGTCGCCCGAAAGCGATGTTCGCTTTTGCCAGCCTGCTGTCAAGCTCCTTGTCCAGCTTGGCGTCCGACGTGATAATGCAGCCAAGGTAAGTAAACTGGTGCACTGACTTTAGTTCAGACTCGCCGATGGTGATGTGAGGGGGGCGATACACTGTCTTGGGTGCCGGCTGATGGAGGACCTCTGTCTTTTTCAGACTGACCTCGAGTCCAAAGAGCTGGGCAGCGTCTGCGAAGCAGGACGTAATGCGCTGCAGGGCTCTCTCTGTGTGTGCAACGAGGGCAGCATCATCAGCAAAAAGCAGCTGGTCGGAATACTTTCAGAGCCTCTTCAGCGCTGAGCGCACTGTTCAAGAAGCAGTCGTCCTACAAATCCCACAGCTCCCAGTAAAAGTTGAATTGGACGAACCGCCCACCGCTGAAGAGACCCTCACAGCCATCCACCAGCTCAAGAGTGGCAAAGCAGCAGGCATTGATGGAATACCGCCAGAGATCTGGAAACATGGAGGCACAGCACTGCACAACAAGCTCCATGACCTCTTTCTCTGCTGCTGGGAGGAAGGAACACTACCAAAGGATCTCCGTGATGCAGTCGTTATCACCCTGTACAAGAACAAAGGTGAGAAGTCTGACTGTTCCAACTATCGGGGAATTACACTGCTGTCCATTGCTGGAAAAATCCTTGCAAGGCTGCTCCTGAATCGGCTGGTACCTGCCATCGCTGAAGACCAACTCCCAGAGGGCCAGTGTGGCTTCAGAGCAAACAGGAGCACCACCGATATGGTCTTTGTGCTGAGACAGCTACAGGAGAAGTGCCGCGAACAGAACAAAGGGCTGTACGTAACGTTTGTCGTCAAACCCTAATAACGGACCGAAACGATATTTCAGCTGAACTCATGTATGATGTCGGAGAATAAATATTATTGGTCATAACTGTCGTACCAGTATGGGCTCTTACGGTTGGCATTGTGTTGGACGCAGGTAGCTGCGATCATACGTCATCAGTTTGTCGTCACTTGCACTGATACGTCATACATTGACGTAATATGCATTGTTTACACTGTCTTGACGTCAAATTATGACGTCTCGCAGCTGTCTGTGCGGTGTGTCAGTGTGTGTGTGTGTGTGTGTGAGAGAGAGAGAGAGAGAGAGAGTGTGTGTGTGTGTGTGTGTGTGTGTGTGTGTGTGTGTGTGTGTGTGTGTGTGTGTGTGTGTGTGTGTGTGTGTGCGTGCGTGAGTGCGTGAGTGCGTGCGTGCGTGCCGCGTAAAGAATTACACACTACACAGCACATGATGCACTGGTCTGTCGGAAAGGGGACATGAGTTGGGGAACACTGAGGACAAGCTTATCTGAAGTACACGTATATGCTGACGAAGCATTTTATTGCACCGTGTCAAGGCAATGGCATGTTCGTGTCACAGCAGTGGTGGCAGGAGGACTCAGACATGAGTCCCGCGTTCCATACCTCTTCGTCTGCAAGAGGCGTAGACTCACATGAGACCCTGCAGTCCCGGCCAGGGGCTCTTGTGAATCTATGCCTCTTGCTCACGCGAGACTGGCTCCAGCTGCTCTTCAAATAAAGGGTGATATTTTGGGACGTGTGAATGACCGCTGGAACATGGAAAGTCTCAAAGTTCAAGGCCGAACACTAGTAATCCTCTTTCGAGAGGTGCCGCATCCGGATTCGCGGCTTTACGCCGCGAATCCGGATGCGGCACGTCTCGAAAGAGTTAAAAGAACTCTAGCGTCTCCGGGGAGTCTGTCACCTCTGGAAATCTCAATAGTCATTAACAACTGAACAGCAATGACGCACTGATTCACAGACCTACAGTGAGACTGTCAGACTGTGTGCTGGTCTGTGATTTACAGACCAGCACAAATCTAAAGAAAATCACAACAAAGAACGAAAAGCGCGTAGAAAAGACAATTACAACAATTTATTAAATTTCTTTCTTTCAGTTTTGAAAAAAATGGTCATAGAGACAAGAAAACAATTCGCTGCCTATGTGCTTCTGAAAATAACAAATACATAGCCTACTTTACTACTCTGACGTTAAGTGCTCCGTCTGTGCACCGATTTCTTCTAAGTTCTCATCGATGAGATTGCATTACTGCCGCTCAAAGTTCAAGGCTTTTTGTTATTTGTTTTTTAACACAAAGCGCTAGTTTAAGTAGTCAAACGACGAACTGACCGGCTGAACGTAAAAACCAAGCGTCAAAGGTCTACACTGATAACTGTGCCATTCCCTCATGTTATAATCCGGATGACTACATCTTATTCTGACATCTTGAGTCTAATTAACAATATCAATCCATACACACTGTCAATATTATTTTCCGTGGGGTCGTGTGCAACTTGGGATTTAAAGTACATTCTCTTCGAAACACCAGTCTTGTGTTCAAGCATATAATTTTTTTTTCTAAATGGAGATTTATATGGCGCATAACCTCCTAATGAGCTATATGCAGGGGCGGTTCTAGGGGGGTGTAGGTTCCAGGGGTTCTGGACACCCCCCCCCACCCCCAAGTTTAATATTTTGGCGAGTCTTCACACACGCACTGACACTGCCCCCCCCCCCCCACCCCTCCATCCCTTTCAATTTCAAGTTTTCGGACCCTGGAAGCAAGGTCTAACGACGGGGAGGCCTTTTGTATCAGGTTGAAGGTCCCAAACAAAAAGTTGGAACACACACTCCCCCCCCCCCCCCACCCCTTTCCGTTTTTTTTTCTTCCCCTAGAAGCACCGTCTAGCGTCGGAGAGGCCTTCTGTATCAGGTTGAAGATTCCCAAACAAAAAGTTGAACCCCCCCCCCCCCTTCGAGGTAGCTGATCCGCCCCTGCTAGGCGCCTTACAATGACTAAAGACTAAAAAGGTGTCATGCACAATCAAAAGTCAGTTTACCATACAAAACAAATTGTGTGCGGGTCTGTGATTTCGGACCTTACGACCCAAGGCCGTAAGGTCCAAATCACAGCCTAGCAAACATTATAATCATCTGCTCTCCTTCACCTTCAAACTACACATGATACGGGGTGTAGGGGGCTCTGGATAGAGGTAGCACCTTTGCTGTTCGGCAGCTGCGTCCTACATAGGACGGACGGGCATCACTGGTCCTCATCCATCTCCTTAATCTCTCACGTGCTGGCTCCAAGCGCCACACCCTGGCAAACCACCTCAGCTGGTGGGCTAAACCACGTGAGGGGGTGGTGTTCACATTGCACCACTAGGCGGATGAGCTGTTTCTGACAGCCAACGGCTAGAGGACGGAGGAGATCAGGTTGGATCCAACGGCCAAATGTGGGGGAGTAAACCCTTCAAACCAGGAGTGGAGCCCCGAAGGCAGACAGCTGCCTGTATTCACGCACTGTTCTGGCAGCTCCTGCAGCCAAACTGGTGCCAAACGTACTGCTTTGCATTCCTTTGGATACATCAGCGAGGCCGAGAGGGGGATCTTGACGACTGGGCACCCCAGGATCTCCATACACTTCGCCCAGGCTTGCGCCCTGGAGAGGTCACTCCAGTGACTGACCCAGCAAGCGCATATACTCCATTGTCTTCCGAGACAGGATGCCAAACAAACACATGATACCTACCGCTAATCAAATACAAGGACCAACGCTGGCCACCAAGGAGACCTTAGCGGGTCAGCAAAGGGTGTGTCATGAACACGACTGACAGAACTGATCAAGACTTAACTTATTGCCTCCACTGACGGTCAAAGTCCTGGCAGCGTTCTTAGATCTTACTCTGTCACCCCTCAACAGTGGTCCACTCACTCCAGTGATTTAATCCATTCGTGTCTGAACTTCCCAGTGAATATCATGTCATGACCTTGCCCTAATAGTGCGCGCACCGGCTCTGTATCGGCAATGAGTAGTAGTAACAGGTCAAATATCCACGCCGAAGCAGACGACATAGAACTGACTCTCTGGGCACTTTTCCGGGTATGTAATGCTATAACTGATTGAATTTGTCATGTGATTTACCGGGTCCGGTTTTGTGTTACTGCCACTGACTGCTTGATATATTAATAATCACTTGAAATACATGATGAATTAAATTTAAAGGCTGCGCGCCGTCTGTCGGCCGCGTTAGGCACCACTGACCCGTTCAGTGCCGAGAAAATGTGACTGAGTACATCACCCAACTGCAAGAGGTATATAGATCCTCATGAGCCCTCGCAGGTGCAGGGGTTCATGAGGTACTATGCCTCTTGCTGACACCACGTCGAATCCATGTCAGTTTCTGGGACATTTTTGTTGTTGTTGGTATACTGAGAAATAACGAAGCCGCGGCCGGATTGCAGAGTCGACTAAAACTCACTGTGCCAGCCGTCTGCTTCAACCGGCACCGCTGAACGGATAAACCCTTTTATCCCCAAGGTCCCATTGATCAAATTTTGGAGGTGTTGCCTAATGACTATGTACCAATTGCCGGAGATTGATTGACCATGATAATTCAAGGGTGGTGCCAGATTAGCTTGGCGCCTCCCAATCCGCGCCGCCAAATCAGTCTGGTACTGACATCATGGTCAACTTCAATCTCCTCTTGTTTGGCCTTGGGGCTAAATGGGTTAAGCCATATTTCCCAGAGAAAAGTTGTATTCGCTTATTACACGGTATTTATTTAGTACTAAGTACTAACGTCTTCCTTCCTTGAACATCGGTGCGGCTGAGGCCCGGCTGGCTACCGCCGGGCGAGCGGCGCCCGGCGGCCCAATGAGACCGGCCCAAGTGACCTAAGTTTGATGTAACGGTTTTTATTGATTTATTAGTAAAGAATAACGTCACTGGTGCCGAATCTAGTGTGTTGACGTATTCACTGATTGATTGATCGATTGACTGACTGATTCACCGTGGCCCGTGATTGGTCAGTCTCAGTCAGTGACTGAGTGCTCTGCAGTTCAAGTCGAGTCTGTGAAGTTACACTATCATGCCATTTGATTAGCCTTAGCAGTCTAGCCTAGGCACACTGTGTGGCGGAAGGTTTGACTCAGTACCGGCAACGACCTGGCCGGGCACATGATGAGACAGTTTGCTGAGTCTCAGTGATTAACTGGTAAAACAGCGCCATCTGCGGCCGGCCGGGCATTGAGCAAAGTCAGTACTTGAATAAAACGGCTCGTCCCGCCGTGGGTTCAGTTCGGCGCATCACAGGCTATATGAAGTTCAGGTCATTTCAAAGATCGGTCAAGATGACTCGACCTACTCAATTCAGTGACCCCCCTTTTTTTAAACTTAAATTTTATTTAAAGAAAATCGGCTGCGTGAGCGTTCAGTCTGCGCCGGCACTTGCCCAAAGCGAAAGTAGCCGTCAACTCTTGAACCGTCCAGACACCGTGAACTGCCACAAAAATTTTGAGTAAGCTGGGTTCTCGGTGTCTCACCGTTGTGGACGTCGTATGGATCGTAGTACTGCACTATTGCAAATATGCACACGTATAACGTTACGAAAACAATGGTACCTGCTTACGATGATACACGATACGGTGTATGACTGCTAGACTTGGTTCATTCAGGTCACGATCCCCACTATGATATGACCGGCCACTGACCTCAGGTACTAATCTGTCAGACAAGCGCACAGGTTACGCCCCCTTTTCACACACTGTTATCTGTTAGCCTCTTGCAGCATAAAACTATGAACGAAGAACTTTTCTTCCAAAACAAAAAATCCACGCGGAGCACATCACAGGAGAAGCTATTTCAGCAATTCTTAAAAAAATTAAGAGTTAGCGTTCTTCACAACACTCAAATGCACTAAGTACCCTATGACAAAACTGTCGTCTGCAAGCCTGCATACAACCGTGCACATGCCCCAATTAGGCTCCCATGAACACACTAGGTCGACTAAAATTACCCAGATTTTGCTCTTTTTCACACCACCTGTCATGCCTTTTGTTGCTCAAAACGCCAAAAAAGGCACACAATTGAAGTTTTACACCCTAAAAAAATGGCAAAAAGGGAGGAAATTTTTTGAACTATTTCTGACCGAAAAGTTACTACATGCACCGGAAGCAATTGCCCTGTGTGGCCTGTACTGAAAGAAGTACCGAAAAGTTGCCGGAAGACGACAAGAATAACCTCCCCCTTTCGACCAGACGAGAAAGAAAATTGAGCTGTCTCATGTAACACGCATTAGTACAATACTACATTCAACAGCTTCTTGATTTGTTCCACAGATTGGAAGCTTTTTTGTCAGTTGTTTCGTCAACTTTAGACGCACACGCGATGGCTGATGGCGATTTTGACACGTGTCTTCAGGACTGGGAAGACTTGGAAAAAGAATTTGTTCAGCTCGAGGTATGAGAAAAAGGTTAAATGAATGGAATGATTGAATCGAATGATTGAATTGCATTATCTTAGTTTATTTTGTAATCGGCCGTTTTCTCTTTGGAAAGTAATATATTGTTTAGAATGTGTCGAACACTAGTTCCATTGATTGTGTTTGGTTTTTTCCCCTTTATGTCTTGCTCGCAGAAAACGCTCAAGCCGATCCCAGCACGGATTATACAGTGGACTGTGGCCTTTGGTTTCGCGGTTGGTTTCACCGCCACACCTCTTTTGAGCCAAATACATGATACATCACTACTATGAGAAATATGAGGGAGTAAAGTCTGCCATCTGCGGGCAATGGCTTAATTTCTTTTCCTTATAGCAATTTAGCATGCTTGTAAATTATTATTCTCTAACCCCCTTATGCATGCAGACACCGGCACAGTGTACTGCAGGTGGCTGCATGTACAAGGGAGTTAATTCATGGTATGTTTTCAGGATGAACACAAAAATTATGAGAAGATTCTGGAGCAGATGACCCGATCTCAAAAGAAATGTGTTGCCAGCATTGCACACCATCGCTATCGCATTCGTCGTATCATGGAATCTTTGAAAAAGTGAGTGTTCATGCAGTCATGTTACAGAGTTGCCAACCACTACGGAATTTCCGTAGTTTACTACGGAAGTAGATGTGTTACTACGGAGCTACGGAAGTAGTAAAAATACTACGGAAAAGCAAAACCAATAGTTTAAAAAAAAAAAAAAAAAATTTAAGGTTCTTTGAGCGCCCGTGGCTACAGTGTAGGCTGCTGGCCGAGTCAAGGTCACGGTCACCCAACTAAGTTACTGATCACAGCTTCCAGTGGTGTTAGGCTTTGAACCAATCATTGTGAAGCCGATTCGCACCAAACAAACTCGTCGGCCTGTGGTTTCCGACAGGTCGTATTCTTTTTTCCAAATAATATGAATTTTTCTTTGCATCATAAATATCGTTGTTGTTAACATAATCCAAGTGTTTATTTTAGTTTAAAGCTGTGGGTGAAGTTGTACAATAAAAGATATTCTAATCTGACAAAAAATGCAATTATTTTGTTAAATTGGTACATAAAATAATAATTTATATGATTTCCTAATTTATCATTATCATTAATAGTAGTTGCCTTTTAAATCTAGAAATAAAGTAAATGTTGGAGTTGGTCAAATTAAAACAATAACAAGGGGAGTAAGCACACTAGAACAATTTGCTTGATTACGTCCCTTTATTTAAACCAACCTGTCGGTGTCTGCTTTCCCTTGGTTGGACCTAAGTGCAATGATCAGAAAATTTCGCAATGTGCAAGTTTAAAAAAAAAATTAACAAAATTAAGTGGAGGAGAAGGGGGGGGGGGGGGCGCCCAACCATTATTTAACCCATTACAGAGATGTGCAAACTATATGTGTCCTGGTCAGTGATGTGTGTGTGTGTGTGTGTGTCATTTTTATTTTTGCGCTCGTGCTAATATAAAAGGCACAATATAAAAAAGTGCAGAAATAATAGGTAACAATAGTAATAGTATTACTGAAATTTTAATAGTATTACTGAAATTTCAAATGGCTAATACTGAAACTTCAAATTGTGGGTAGGCATGCCTGATGGAGGATTAAACGATGTGACCCGGCACGTCAATGGAAGTCGCCACAAAAGCCGAAGCCATTGTAATCCAGAAAAATTTGTGCCATCTCAGTCTCTTCCCGTTTTTTTCAAAGAAACAGACTTATGTCATCCGGACTGAAACGCTGTTCACCACGTTTGTAGCGGAACACAATCTACCTGCATCCGTAGCGGACCATTTCAACAACTTGTGCAAAAAAATGTTTCCGGATACCAACATGCAGGGTGTGCCCTGCTATGAAACAAAACTGTCAGATAGTGTGGAAGAAATGTAAGGCAGCAATGAGGACTGCAGCGACGCGCATTGACTACTGAAATTGACTACTGAAATTGACGCGCATTGACTACTGAAATTGTCATAAAACTACTGAAATTCTACATTTTGACTACTGAAAAAAAAAAATTGGGGTTGGCAACTCTGTCTGATAAGAGCAAGTTTAAGTTAAATGAGTTTATTGTGTGGAGTCCTGACTGATATGCACTAAATGTCAGTAACAGAGAGGGCCATATCAAAATCAGTTACCTATAGTTTCAATGTGTAGGGAACAATTATTGTAACTGTGATTATTATTTTATTTATAAATCTCATTAATAACTAAAAAGAATTTAAAGAGAAAGGAAAAATAATTGTTGTATCACCTTTCTTTTTCACAAATAGGTCACAAAAGTACCTGACAGTGGAACAACAAGAACAGGCCCAGGAACTTCAGAAGAAAATCAGTGATCGCAAAGACACCTTTCGGGAGATGGAGGAAAGCCTCCCTCACAAAAATGGGTAGGTGCCTGCATGGCTGTTTCTTCCAACACAATCAGATACACTAAAACAAAATGTATAGATTTACTGTGATAGTTCAAGGGTAGTGCCAGAATAGTTTGCCGCCTGTAGGGGGTAAGCTATTCTGGAATCACCCTTGAGCTATCATGGTCAATATTTTCCTCCTGAAATATAATGTAGCCTTTAAAGGATAATTTGTCAAATTTGGAAGTTTGACCTTAGGGCTTGAAGTGTTAAAGCCCTTGACTGAACTTATTGACTATCTGTTCAGTGGGATGGTAGGCTACTTTGACTGCACAGTCAAACCTATCAAGGTGACTTTTTGTATAATGTGACCTGTCTAACCAGACCACACATTTTTGGTCCCATGGTCTTCTTTTATAGTCCTTTGGGTGGTAGCCTTACACATGTTTGTATTTGTAATGTGTAACGTAAACCACATCATTGAATGTTGTTGTGGGTTTTTTTTGTCTCAAGCATCTACCTGAGCATTATCCTGGGTCAAGTCAACATTTCTCTCCTTGACAAGGCAGACAAGTAAGCATTTCCCTTTCCTGTTGCTGTAGATATTTTAACCCTTAGGATGTTGGTAGCATTTTTTGCCGTGATGATTCTCATTGCAACTAAAACCACTATTGACACCCAAAGGGTTAAAGAAAAAAAAAGATAGTTCAGGCAACCCTTGTTATCTGGTGGTACAAATAAGCACTGGCTGATTCATCGGTTTGTGGAGGGGGGGGGGGGGGGGGCTCATGGATGGAGTGTCTCATCTGCTGCCCATTGTGAAATTGAATGGGGGACGAGGGAGGTGGGGTCCCTGACAGTTCTTTGGAAGGAGTTCTTTGGATGACTTACGTTTGGCTGTTGGTAGCGTTTTTTTGTCACGATAGAGGTATCGTGCCCAAATAGCACTGCCGACAGTCAAAGGGTTAATTAACTTGCCGTAAGACACTGGGTGGTGAGATCCTACCAGCCAAGGTTTGCTTGCAGTGCGTGTGCTTGGCTATTTTTAGTGCAGAATCTGTCGATACATGCCGTTCCTTGGCATGCACACCGGATCCAGAAGTGAATTCTTATACAGAACAGTTACTTAGTAGGCAAATAGTTAAAGAGGTAGTCTCCCAAATTTGGTACTTTGCCATTATATCCTTGATAAATTATTATTATAATTATCATTGTTATATTATTATTATAATTTTCATAATTATTTCTGGATTTCAGGTATCGCTACAAACAGGAGTATGAGAAGTTCAAGCTGACAGTGACCTACGTGGTTATGTGCTTGGCACTCATCATCAATTTCATCAGTGGCTACAGGTATTTATCTCCCCTTAGCCAGGGCTGCCAGTATAATCTTCAGAGGAGAACTCATGATTCAGGATGTTTAACCCCTTCACTGCCAGTTGACGCAGAATGTTTTTGAAATTATATTTATAAATTCAATGTCATAGATCCCCAGAATTTAAAGGAACAAGGCTGTTAGTGTTAACCCTTATCATTTGGAATACACCTGTGTGTGAAATAAGTTTGACTGAAATAGTTCAAGGGTAGTGCCAGAATAGCTTGGCGCCTCTAGGCGCCAAGCTATTCTGGCACCACCTTTGAACTAAAGCCATTGGTCTATATCCTTATCTGTAGGTACTATAATCTAGCTTGCATATGGCAGTGTACAAATTTGAAGCTTTTAGCCTCGGTATGATATGGGTTAAAGGAACATGGGTACATAGAGCATCAGCAAGAGGCATAGATCCTCATGAGCCCCCGCAACTGCGGGGGCTCATGAGGGTCTGTACCTCTTGCAGTTTGATTATGCTTAGTTTTTCTCAGCAGTGAAGGAGACTCCAAGCTTGATACAATACAAATCAAAGATTAACACATTTGTGACATGCCACATCATAAAGCTGTGTATCCGACCCAACGTAGCATGCTTCATTTATGTGATAACAAAATGTCACTCTATCCCAAGGCATCAAGCTTTAACACCCACAGCACATTTTGAAGGAATATACGTTTTTTACATGCATACAACAGCCTTCTCTGTATATATTTCAGTTTTAATTATGTTTGTGTTGCTGGTACAGATGGGTGGATGCGTTGCTCAATTTTCTGCTGGTCTGGTACTATTGCACTCTCACCATTCGGGAAAGTATCCTCATCGTCAATGGCTCAAGGTTAGTCACAGTTTCGCTCTCTCTTCTACTGTCTGTAACACAATTTGTATACCCCCTCCCCCTGTCATACATTCATTGTTGACATGCTAAAACAGGATACAGATTGACCATGACAGTGCAGTAGTGTTGCTAAAAAACTTTTGCACCTCTATGCTAGGGTTTTCATTAACGGAAAATTCGACATGTTTGACTTGCATATTTGGACAGGGACAAAAAAAAAAATGGAAGGCTGCCCGTCATGGGGATGGACGGATCTTGAGACTTATCCCTGCCATGTTTCAAGTACGCGACGGACTGTATAGTGCCTGGGAGGACTTTTTTTTGTCATGCTGTCTTGATTCTTATGCACATGACATTCCCGTTCATTCATGCCTTGACTGCTTACTGACGATACCGCTGGGCAGAAAAGGTGCTTGTGTCTTTTCTGCCAAGTGGCATTATCAGTACCAGGGTTAAGGACTAAGGGTCAAATGCTTTCCTGCCATTGCCTGCAAAAAGAAACTCGTACGCTGTCGGTACCAATGACAAACAAATTTTAAATCCTAGTGGAAAGGCTGCTTTAGGCACCTTGCTATGCTGGCATCACCCTTGAACTAAAATGATTGCTCTGACTTTTGAATTGTTGTGTATTTGATGAAGTAGAACTCCCACATATCTGAATTTCACTCCCTGTATGAATGCTGCATGAGCAGTTGGTTTTCTTGTTGCAGAATCAAGGGTTGGTGGTTAACACATCACTTCATCTCTACTGTTTGTGCCGGCATCAGTCTCATCTGGTAAGTAATGCTTGTGATATGCTTAAAGATTATCCATAAAGCAGAATTACCGTAATTACCCTAAATATTCGACAGCTCCAAATATTCGACCTCAGCCCATTTTTCAGGAATTTTCACCCAAAACCAACTTTTAAATATTCGACCACCATCCAAAAATTACATGTCCTGAAATATTCGACCACAACCCGAAAATGCCATGTCCTCAGATATTCGACCGCCACCCAGATTGCACATAAATTATTCATTCAAAGCCCTTCAAAAAAGTTTTAAAATCTCAGCTTGTGAAGTCTACTTTCAGAATGTTTACCGAATGGTACAATCCTGTCAATGAATCCTGACATTTATGCCACACGAGCTCTGTGAGACAGAGTACTCACATGCAGCCACAAACCTGTACTTTGGTTCTGCTTATTCATAGATGTAAATAAGCCAAGGGCCAGTGGAATGTTCTCAGAGTGTCGACTTTTGCCTTTAGGATGCTGTGTGCACTGTGCGTGCCTCCAACCATCTGAGGATGCAGATGGAACCGTGGTCAACCAGCGAGAGGCATAGGATCATATGAGCCCCTGTGTCTGTAGTGATTCACGACACTCTGTCTCTTACATACATGCATGAGCGACCTGTCCTGACGAGCAAAACGAATGAGACATTTTTGGAATCATAGGGATTACTTTGGTGTTGATGATTTAAAAAAGATCGATTTTCATTTGCATGTCACGATACATATCATGTTTCTTTGACCTGATTCTGAATTATGCATAACTAGAATTGTATGTGTTTTGCTTTGCATGACACATGTAACTCTATGTGTTTGGTTTCAGGCCAGATGGTGAGACATACCAAAAGTTTCGAGTGCAGTACATGATGTTCACACTTTATCTCAGTAAGTGCACTCTCATTTTTAAACCATTGGCGCACAATGACTTTAGGAGGAATCTGTAAAGACAGTGTTCCAGGTGTGGGAGATGGATCAGCCATATCAGTTCAAGGGAAATGCCAGATTAGATTAGCTTGGCACCTTCCAAAGTTGTCATTCTGAAAGTTTTATAAATTTAATGCCAAAAAACAGGAAAACCTCAGATACCCAGTAGGGTGAACAAAAGGCAGATCCTCATGCCTCCCCCCCCCCCCCCCAACCCCCTCCCACCCCCCCGACCCCGCATTTGTGGGGGCCCATGAAGATCTATGTCTCATGCAGTTGTGTGATGGTTTCTGCATCTCAGCAGTGAAAAGGTAGTAATTTTTGGCTCCCATGCGATAGCAAAAGTGAGCCTACGTAATGGGCTATCCGGTGTCTGTCGTCCGTGATAAACTTTAACATTGGCATTTTCTCGGAGACTATTGAAGCCTCAGACTTCAAACTTGGCCCAAGGGTACTTTACAGTAAAACCTTTCTAAACATACCAGGGCTTCTGTTTTCACAACAGGTTAAAGGGCCTGTAGACCCCCAGGTATAAATTTTAGAGGGTACACAGACCCCCACTCTGAGCATAATAAAATTTATGTAAGAAAAACTGCATCATCTGTATGTTTTTTTAAATAAATTAACTCATTTCGCTCGGCTCTCCTCTTTAAATTTGTTGTGACAGTGTGTGTGTGTCTTTTCTTTGATACTGATTTTTTAACTGTTGAGCTATCATGCAAAAGCCTGTCTCCCTCTCCGTCTCTCTCTCACAGAAAAACACATATATGTATTTATCTGTATATCTTTTGATAATGTATTGTAACAGAATATATAGCCTTTTCTGCTGAATGCAGATTGACAACCAAAGTCTGACTTGTCTAAACTGTGTGTGTGTGTGTGTGTGAACTAATGTACATAAAATGAATTTTGTTTTCTCAAAACACATTACCGATGGTATTACACTTAGGAAATGGCTCTTAGCTAGCCTAATTTTAGCCAAATTTGGTTGTGTCCGTATACGGTATCGTTGGCAGGAGTGGGGCGCCATAGAATAGGCCACCGCCCGAATAGCCTCCCCTTCTTCCCATCCGGTGCGAAATACCCGTCATACCTCAGTTTAGTTCTTAGCTGGCCGAGTTCGGTTGCGTTCGCTTCGAGCTCCGTTCTGAATTGACCGGTCGCTATCGACTTTGGATGCTCTTGCTTCTGCACTCAGCGGCTACTCGTCTTCGCCTGTGTCTGTTCTTCACCGAGCCTGGCGGTTTCTGGTGACGGGAACTTGCAGTGGGGACTCAGTCTTGCCTAAGCGCGGCTTCGACTTTGCTGCCGGCCGGTCGGACTTAGCGGCGAGCTGCCTTTTTGCGTCGGGGTCTTCGCTTCGCTGGAGAGACGTGGGTTGACTCCTTTCCTGACATGGACAGGTAATATCTCGGTGCATGCCCTCGACCGGCGTTCTGGGTGGGAAAGAGCGCCGAGCGTCGGCACGTGCGGTGCACTCGGTTCGTTTTTCGAGTAGGATCGATACATTTCGCGGGCGGTCTTTTATTGCGTGGCCTTAGAGGCCACGCTCGCTCGTCCTTCATTATGCTATCTTGTTCCAGATACAAGGTTCGTACCTGCACGAGGTGTCGTGATTTCCAATGGCCCTCGGACGAACACGAGTTTTGCCTACCCTGCTCCGGTTGTGATTCAACCCATACCTGTGATGTCTGCGCCTCATGGCCGGAGGAAGAGTGGTCGGACCTGTGGCGCTTTTACTGCAGGGAACGTCCGAGGCCTATACAAGACCGGCCGACCGTGACGACCAACGCTAAGGAGAGAACCAAGTCAGTAGCAGGGACTTCGTTGTCCCACAGAGACCATTCCAGGCCTAGCAGAAGTAACCTGACTGAGACGACCGGAGGTCCGAAGGTGGGACCCATGTCAGTAGTAGGGACTTCGTTGTCCCGCAGAGACCATTCCAGGCCTGGCAGTAGTAACCTGGCAGAGACGACCGAATGTAAGAAGGTGCGTGCCAAGTCCGTAACAGAGACTTTGTTGCCCCATGGAGAACGTACGAAGCCTGCCAGAGAGCGCCTGTCAGAGAAGTCTAGAGGTTACAAAGGGACTTCGTTGTCCCGCAGAGACCATAGGTCACCTCCGAGAGTTCGCTCCTTAGAGGCGACCACGGGCAACAATGGAGGACCCAAGTCAGGGCCTATGTCTGTGACGAACATGTTGCCGGAGCCTGGAAGTTCGTCAGCGGCTGAGTTGACTGACAATCCGTTAGTGCAAGAAGCGGCAACCAGTGATAATGCCGCAGCGGTGGCGGCACTTGACGACCCCACGACGCTACCAGCCCTCGCTCAGTCGGAAGATCGCAGGCTCGACAAGTATAAGCGCCTGCGGGAGGGACGGCTGTCGGGGACACTGGTCCATGAGGAGCAGCGGGACTCGACCTCGAGTGCGGCCTTGGATGTCAACTGGCCGCAGGATAGAGCGGACAAGCGTCGCACAGAGAGATTGCCGCCTTGCCAAGTCTCAGGCCCCCGGGGGGCGGGCAAGCCGGCTTCGAACACGCGCCCTTCCTCCAGATCTCAGGTTAGAGGGGATACTTCTGTTTCTCCCTGCCGAGCGCGGGACCACAGCCCACGCGTCAGATACAGTTTGGAAAGACGACGATCGACCTCACATAGGGATCCTGATCGCCGCTTTCGTTCTAGAGAGGTGAGCTCTTCGGACTCGAGTTACTACCCCTTACCACGCGGAGACACTCAAAGGATAACGAGTCCGGGACGACGAACCAGTACAGCGGGCTCTTACCGTCATGTTAGCCCTCATTCCTTTCGTCATCACACCTCGCGGGACCCCCCTTCCAGGCGACGCTCAGCGACGCGGACGAAACCGGACTTACGTCGGTCCCGGCGGACCTCGCACAGTTCCCGCTCTTCGCGTCACAGCCGCTCGCCGCGGGTTCGCCGTGTTCCCAGGAGGTCGCCTTCTACACTCGCTGGAAGACAACCTCTTCCCACCATGGCTTCTTCGCCGCGGCACTCCACGACACCTCATGCACCTGTGGATACCGTGAAGGCTTCAGACAAGCTTGGAATCACTGCTCGCGTTGTGGATTCCATCAGCCTGACTCCTGGAGACTCGGTGTCCGCCTGGCTGGACGCCGCGCCGAGCCTTCGCTCGGCTTCTCCGGAAGAAGCGGATTTTCCCCCAGCGCCTCTCGGACACAGAACGGAGACCGTGCGTGCCTTAGACGAAGCTGCGCGGCTTATTGCGGCTACCTTACCGGCGGAAGACTGCCCTCCTTCTCCACCGGTTAAGAAGAGAGCCTCGGCTTTTGTGGATGCGGAGCTCCACGCCAAGCGTTTCAAGTCTCTACCGCAACCTCCTGGTTTTCGGGACATCCGGGATGCCCTTTCGGCTCATCTACTTCAGGGATCACTTAGAGATACGGGATTCTTCTCCGACCACAAGTGGCCGGCGGACCTGATGATAGCTTTCCAGCAGAAGTGGTACGCAGGACATTCTCAGGCCTTCGCTTGTCCCCTGCCAGCAGTGGATCCTTCAGCGACTTCCTGTGCGGGCCTTTCTCGACAAAAAGAAAGATCGGTATTCCCCCCTGGGCTTACTAAGACGGCGACACTCATCCGCAATGCGCTAGCTTCGGCAGGGTTTTTGGACTTGGCGACTCAGGCAATAGTTCGACGGGTGGAGGAGGCTTGGAGCCCGACTATCGTCGCTCTCTTGACCGACATCTTAGCTTTGACCGTGTCTTGCAACCGGGCAGCCTACCACACCTCGGTCAACGCGATGACGGCGGCGGCAAATTGCGACCTCATGCGTCGAGATGCTGTTTTACAAGCCTGCTCACTACCGTCGGAGATCAAGAACCAGCTGCGTCGGGCCCCGCTTGGCAACGAGCTCCTCTTCGGCCCTCATTGGCAGTCAGTTAAGGAATCGAGCAAGGATTTGTGGCCCACCAGGTTCGCCCCACCCCGCTTTCCTCCAGCCCGCAGGCCCGCGGGTCGAGGCTTGCGGTCCGCCAGACCCATCGTTCGCCCCTTTACCAGTCGTGGACGTCTTCCCCCCCGCCAGCCGGCCTTTGGTCGTCCCCGCCGACCTAACCCCGGCCCCACAGACGCCACCGTCCCCGCCCCTGCTTGGCCTAGACCTGCCCGACGTCCTTTCGGGCGGGGTAGGGCCCGCTGACTTCACTCCGACCACGCCTCCCCCGACCGCTTCCGGGTCTCCCGTCGGCGGGAGGCTAGCTCTTCACAGCGACGCTTGGACCTCGCTGTTTCCCGACGACCCGTGGATTCTGTCGACAGTTTGCCAAGGACTACAACTGTCGTTCCGCTCACCCCCACCACTGCGCCGGTCTCCACTTTGGACGTCGATGCCGGTCGATTCGCTCAGAGCCGAGGCACTACGCAACGAGGTGGCCGCACTACTCCAGAAGAACGCCACAGAGGTGGTCAGACGCCACGACTCTCCGGCCTTCTACAGTCGTCTGTTTGTTGTTCCCAAGCCGGGGGGCAAGTGGCGTCCGGTCATCGACCTCTCCGCCCTGAACAAGTTCCTCATCGCCCCCCCGTTCCGGATGGAAACTGCCCGAGCCCTGCGTTCCGCGGTGCAACCGTTCGATTTCGCCATCAGCCTTGACCTCTCAGACGTCTATCTACATGTTCCCATGCACCTGGCGTCCAGACGCTTCCTTCGGTTCGCCTTTGCCGGAATCGTCTACCAATTCCGCGCTCTACCCTTCGGTCTCAACCTCAGCCCGTGGGTGTTCACCAGGATCATGGACGCTGTCGTCGCCAGGGCCAGAAGGACGAGCTCAAGCCCTACGTCCAACTACCTCGACGATCTCCTTCTACGAAACCAGGTGGACTCCGCCCTGGAGAGGGACCGAGACGCACTCCTAGACCTCCTCGATTTCCTCGGGTTTATCGTCAACAAGGGCAAGTCCGACCTCTCGCCGTCCCGCTGTTTTGTTCACCTGGGAATGGAGTTCCACACCGATCTCAACTTAGTTCGACTCCCGGAGGCGCGTATACAGAAGATCGGCGATCTGGCGCGACAGGTGGCACAGCAGGACAAGGTCTCTGCACGGGTGTGGCTACAGTTGTTGGGCTTGATGAGCGCTGCTTCCGACCTGATTCCCCTGGGACGCCTCTATTCCCGACCGCCCCAGTTGCACCTGCTACTTCATTGGCGACCCTCGAAGGACGACATCGACGCTCTGGTTCCGGTTCCCCCGATGTTACATCCACACCTGATGCGCTGGGCGACCACAACTGGCTGGCTTCGGGAGTCTCTCTTTACACACCGCCTCCCAGCTTGTCACTTTGTGTCGACGCAAGTCTCACCGGTTGGGGAGCCCATCTTCTACCGTCGTTCACGACAGCCTCGGGGGTGTGGCCCACGGATCTTCTGACCCGACACATCAACTGGTTGGAGTTGCAGGCGGTGTGGCAGGCGTTAATGATGTGGGACTCTCAGCTCCAGGGTCAGGAACTGCTCGTGCTGTCCGACAACTCAACAGTCGTCGCCTACCTACAGAAGCAGGGCGGTACACGCTCCCCATCTCTGTGCATCCTCCTTTACCAGCTGCTTCGTTGGTGCGAAGATCGGGGCATCACTCTGCGAGCCAGACACATTCCGGGTCATCTCAACGTGCTCGCCGACTCCTTATCACGCCGCGGACAGCTCCTACACACAGAATGGACACTGCGGCCGGACATCTTCCAGATGATCGCGGCCAGATGGGAAGCTCCCATGATCGACCTTTTCGCCACTCGTTGGAACCGCCAGTTGCCGCTGTTCGTCTCGCCGGTTCCAGATCCACTAGCTTGGGCAGTCGACGCGCTGTCCATTCCCTGGGACGGGCTCGTCGCCTACGCTTATCCACCGACGGTGCTGGTCCCCAAAGTCCTCCTCAAGCTTCGCGGCTGCAACGCGATCCTGTTCCTGGTGGCGCCCTTCTGCTGGAACAAGTCGTGGACGACGGACCTGCTGAACCTGGCCACCAGCCCACCACTTCAGCTCCCTACGCCTCCTACGATGCTCAAGCAACCACGACAGCCGCTGTTTCATCCTTGCCCAGAGCGTCTCCTCCTACACGCTTGGAGGTTGTGCGGCAAGCCCTCACCAGAAGAGGCTTCTCAGGTGACGCAGTGGAAGCTATCGCTGCTGCGCACAGACCCTCTACCAGACGAGTTTACGAGGGGAAGTGGAAAGTGCTGTGCGACTGGTCTAGTGACAACAACCTTTCCCCCACTGATTTGACGATGCCCCAGCTGGCGGAGTTCTTCCTCTGGCTGTTCAACTTCCAGAGTTTGGCTCCTATTACCATCCGGGGATACCTGGCGATGATTGCTGACACCTACCGTCATCTGGGCCGAACCGATCCTGGTGCCTGCAAAGACCTCGCTGATCTCATGGCGCACTTCGGTCTACAACGCCCGGCGCTACGGTCGCTGTTGCCTAGATGGGACCTGCCTTGGGTGCTGACTTGGCTCAACACTGCCCGTTTTGAACCCCTGCAGTTGGCACGCTTACCGGACGTAACTAGAAAGACGTGTTTCCTGTTGGCCCTAGCTACCGCTTCCAGGGTCAGTGAGCTTCACGCGCTGTCCACACGATCTGATTGCCTGCAGTTCCGGGCTGACGGCTCCGTGCAACTGCTTCCTGAACCATCCTTCCTGGCTAAGACGCGGTCGCCTCTGACGACCCCACAGATGATGACCATTCGACCTTTACGTGTGACAGATTCCAACCGGGAGACCAGACAACAGGACCCGGTGAGAGCGTTACGTGTGTACCTGCGACGGACCAGACCGCTGCGCAGAAGACGCACCCGCCTTTTTCTCCCTTTGTCCCCAGGTAGACAGGACATTTCAGCCCAGACCATCTCCTCTTGGATTTGATGGGTGATCCGCTCGGCCTATCAAGACCTCGCGCCAGAAGCGGCCCAACGTATGCACATTAGGGCGCACGAGGTCAGAGCCATGGCTACAAGTCTCACCTTCGACCGCAACTGTGCAGTGAAAGACATTGTGGCGGCCGTGGGATGGCGAGCGGAGTCCACGTTTGCCCGATTCTACCTGAGGGACCTCTCCACCCAGCGGCAGAACCTCACGCTGGTGGGAGACATCGCAGCAGCGCAACACTCCCTCCCGGCGCCATAGGCGCCGTCAGTATCTTAGCTAAAATTATCGGGAGTTTGCTGTGCGAGGGCGGGTCTGTGAACTGTGTCGTTGGCAGTAGGGGCAATAGGGCGGCACCCACCTCCTCTTTGGGATTCTTCCTAAGTGTAATACCATCGGTAATGTGTTTTGAGAAAACAAATGAATTTTTCAATTAAAATATATTTTTTTGAAAAATACTTACCAATGGTATTACTTGAAGGTCCCTCCCACCGACCCCGCTTGCCGCGGTTGGCTAAGAAACTAAACTGAGGTATGACGGGTATTTCGCACCGGATGGGAAGAAGGGGAGGCTATTCGGGCGGTGGCCTATTCTATGGCGCCCCACTCCTGCCAACGATACCGTATACGGACACAACCAAATTTGGCTAAAATTAGGCTAGCTACGAGCCATTTCCTAAGTGTAATACCATCGGTAAGTATTTTTCAAAAAAATATATTTTAATTGAAAAATTCATTTTTTCTAAAATGTATTTTTTCGAAAAATACTTACCGATGACATTACTGTCAGGAAGGATCTGCTAGCTCACGCAATTTTAGCCTAGGGACCCGTTGTGCTCCCACACAACCCGGGAGGCACTCTGGGATCCCCAAAACAGGGTCATGAGTAGTCTCCCGTGCCCATCCGGTCCCCGTACCGTGTGGCGTGACCAACCAGTCATGATACTTAGCTTACCAGCGGCAAGCGGGGCAGGTGGGAGGGTCGTCCGAGTAATGTCATCGGTAAGTATTTTTCGAAAAAATACATTTTAGAGAAAAATTAATTTATTTCTTAAAACATATTACCAATGACATTACTGTCAGGAAGAATTGCCAAAAGGAGGAGGGTGCCGCTAACAGCGCAAGAACACCGCCGGAGGGACTTGGGCACACCCGGGGTCCTGATCGCAAACTCCCGACAATTTTAGTTAAGTAGTACCTATGGCGCCACCGGTGCCGGGAGGGAGTGTTGCGCCGCAGCGATGTCCCCCACTAGGGCGAGGTTGTCTCGCTGGCCTGCCAGATCCCGGAGGTAGAAGTGGGCGAAGGTTGACTCTGCCCGCCAGCCTACTGCGGCCACAATGTCCCTGACAGCACAGTTGCGGTTGAACGCGACGCTCGTAGCCATGGCTCGAACTTCGTGTGCGCGGATCCTAAGCCTCTTAGCTCCCTGCGGGGAGAGGTCCTGGTAGGCAGACAGTATAACCCAGCGCAGCCAGGAAGATATCGTCTGGGCGGTAATGTCAGCTCTGCCTGGAGTCAGTGGCAGAAAGAGGCAAGACCGTTCTCTCCGAAAGGGCTTGGATCGGCGAAGATAGATTCGCAGGGCGCGCACTGGATCTTGCTGCCTGGTCTCCTGAGGAAAATTAACTCCCTTCAGCGGCCGAATGGCGATGACCTGGGGAGCAGTCAAGGGGGACCGAGTCTTGGCAAGGAAGGAAGAGTAGGTGAGTAACTGCACGGAGCTGTCCGTCCGGAACTGCAGGCAGGCAGGGTGTGTTGAAAGCGCGTGTAGCTCGCTTACTCGTGCCGCCATGGCGAGGGCCAACAGGAAGCAGGTCTTCCATATCACATCTGCGAACCAGGCCAAGGACAGCGGTTCAAACCTGTCGGAATTAAGCCAGGTCAGCACCCAGGGATCGGGAAACTGGACCCTGCAGGTCAAAGTGCATCATGAGGTCGGCCAGGTCTTTGCAATCGCCGGGGTTCGGGTGGCCGAGGTGTCTGTAAGTGTCCGCAATCATGGATGGGAGCCAAGCCTTGGTCGCCAAAGAGCCAGAGGAAGAAGTCAGCGAGCTGGAGAGTAGTCAGTTCGGTGGGGGAGAGTTGCTGGTCAGCGCACCACGACCCTAGTACTCGCCACTTTCCCTCATAGACACGTCTGGTCGAAGGTCTGCAGGCTGTAGCGATTGCTTCCACTGCTGCACTCGAGAAGCCTGTTGCGGCGAGGGCTTGCCGCACAGTCTCCAGGCGTGAAGGAGAAGCCGTTCCGGGCACGGGTGGAACAGCAGCTGGCGCGGTTGCTTGAGCATCGTGCTCGGGGTGGGCAGCAGAAGAGGGAGGTCTGTGGCGAGACTGAGCAGGTCAGTGGTCCAAGATCTGTTCCAGGAGAACGGGGCTACCAGCAGCAAAACCGCCGTGCATCCTCTGAGCTTGAGCAGGACTTTGGGGATGAGAACCGTCAGGGGATAGGCGTAAGCGACGAGTCCGTCCCACGGAATGGAGAGCGCGTCGACTACCCAGGCTAGGGGGTCTGGGATCGGGGAGACGAAGAGGGGAAGCTGGTGGTTCCACCTCGTCGCGAAGAGGTCAATCATCAGTGTCTCCCAGTGAGCGCAGATCATCCGAAAGATTCCGGTCGTAGCATCCATTCCGTGTGGAGTAACTGGCCGCGTCGCGAGAGGGAATTGGCCAAAACGTTCAGGTGTCCTGGAATGTGTCATGCTCGTAGAGAGATGCCGCGGTCATCGCACCAGCACATCAGGCGGTAGAGAAGAATGTGTCATGGTTAAGGGAGCACATACCGCCCTGCTTCTAGATGTAGGAAACCACCGTAATGTTGTCGGACAGGATGAGTAGCGTCTGGTCATGGAGCTGCGTCTCCCACGCACTTAGGGCCCGCCAAACCGCTTCCAGTTCTAACCAGTTGATGTGTTTGTCTGCCAGGTCCGGAGGCTAGCGGCCGGACGTTGTGATGAAACTCGGTAGGAGGTGAGCACCCCACCCGGAGAGACTGGCATCCACGCATAGCGAGAGTTGAGGAGGTGGCGAGGCGAGGGGAACTCCCGAAACGAGCCACGAAAAGTCCGTCCAGCGCCGCTGAAGGATCTGAGTCACCGGAACCAGGGCGGCAAGGTCGCCGGAGGGCGGATGCCAATGGAGAAGAAGGTGCAGCTGTAGCGGTCGGGAGTAAAGATGACCGAGGGGAAGTAGGTCCGCCACTGCAGCCATCAAGCCAAAAAGCTGAAGCCAGACTCTTGGCGGGGACTGCCTCCTCCTGAGCTACCTGGCTGGCTAGGGTGGCTAACTTCTGGATCTGAGGTCCCGGAAGACTCACTCTGTTGAGGTCGGTTGCGAATTCCATGCCGAGGTGTATAAACCGGCGTGACGGAGCGAGGTCCGACTTGCCCCCGTTGACCAGGAATCCCAATCGTGACAACAAATGGAGCAGCGCATCTCTGTCCGTCAAAAGGGAGGTCTCCAACTGGTTCCTCAGAAGGAGGTCATCCAGGTAGTTCGAAATCGGACTGTAAGACTGTCTGGCCTTGGCAACCACAGCATCGATGATGCAGGTGAAGACCCAGGTCCAGAGGTTGAGTCCGAACGGTAGAGCCCGAAACTGGTAAAGGGTCCCGTCGACGGCGAAGCGTAGGTACCATCGGGAGGCTGGGTGCATGGGAACATGGAGGTACACATCGGCCAGGTCCAGACTGACGGCAAAGTCGAAGGGTTGCACGGCGGCCCGCAGGGCCTTGGATGTCTGTCTCCATCTGAAAGGACGGGGCTGTGATGTATCTGTTCAGCGCCAAGAGATTTAGAGTCTGAAATAGCTCAGGCGGTTAAACGTCGGAGCAGGAGAGCAAAGGGAATCGCTGGGTCGTGGGTTCGAATCCCGTCCTGGCCCCGGTAGCTGGACTCACAATCCAGGGGGTAAAACGGATTTGTTCAATAGCATGTCTGTTGAAAGGTCCTGGTAAATCAAAGTGGCACAGTTGGAGTGCGCCTGAGTTGATCAGTGTTCAGGTCGTACTCCATAGGCAATAGATTTCCCTGTCCCCCATAACCCGCCCGTCAGGGCCGTCCATGATCACCTCGGTGCTGTGGACGTTAAACCTGAACTAACCAGCGCCTAGAGATCGATGACCAGACGCCACTTGCCGACCGGCTTGGGCACCACAAAGAGGGGGCTGTAGAAGGCTGGGGAGTTGTGTCGCAAGACTACCTCTATGGCGTCCTTCCGCAGGAGAGCGGCCACCTCGGCGCGAAGGGCGTCGGCTTGGAGCTGATTGGACGGCATCTCGGTCCACAAGGGGGAGTGTCGGAGTGGTGGTGGAGACCGAAAGGAAATCTGCAGGCCCTCGGAAATGGTGGAGAGGACCCAAGGGTTGTCTGGGAACAGCGAACGCCAAACTTCGCAGTAGAGGGCTAGCCTCTCGCCGACCGGGGACCCTGGGACGGTCAACGGGGGCTGAGGCTGGAGAAAGTAAGGGGACCCTCCCGCGCCCAGGGCGGCGGGCAGGCTTGGGCCAAGCGGGGACAGGGTTACGGCCAGAGCGGGGGCGGCCGAAGGCAGGCGCTCGACGGGTCTGTTGGGGGCGAGCAGCGGGGGCTGAAGCGGAGGATCTGGAGAACCGCAGGGCGCGACCCACGGCCTAGCGGGCTGCCTAAAAGCGTGAGGGGGCGGAGGTGCTGGGCCACCGGTCCTTATTAGCGTCTCGAACTGACTGCCAGGTGGGGCCGAAGAGGAGAGGACTGCCGAGGGGAGCATGACGAAGTTGAGTCTGGACATCGGGCGGTAGTCCGCGGCAGGCTTGGAGCACTAGGTCGCGTCGCAATAAGTCACAATTGATGGCCGCCGCCATGGAGTTGACCGAGGAGTGGTAAGCCGCCCGGTTAGCTGCTACAGATGGGGCCAGGAGGTCCTCCAACAGAGGCGAGAAGGAAGGGTGCCAGGCCTCCTCGACTCGGCGGATGAGGGCTTGGGTCGGGAGCTCCAGGAAGCCTGAGCAGGCCAGGGAATTTTGTACCATTTCGTCTTGTGCAAACCGCGGGGAATACTGAGCTTCAGGGACATAGAGCTGCCTGCTTGAACCAAGGCCGGGGGGAAGGTGACAGGAGAATGACTGTGAATGCCCGGCGTACCATTCCTGATGGAAGGCGATGTCGAGTCCAGCAGGCCACCTACGGTCAGAGAAGAAGACGTTGCTACTGGTCGTGTCCCACTGAAGGCGGGTAGAGAAGGCATCCAGAAGGTCTCAAAAACTCGGAGGCTGGGGGAGTGACTTAAATCTCTTAACCTAGCGGCCAGCGTCAACGAAAGCGGAAACTTTCCTTTTGAGGGGCAGAGAAGGGGGGCAGGCTTCTGGGGGTAGACAGGCCAAGATGAGACACGCCGCTTCGTCAAGCGAGCGAAGAGTTTCCGCGCGGGGGGCCGAGGTGGCTGCAGGAGACGTGGGGTCGTCCGAAAGGGAGGGCGATCCACTAAGAGGGCCGAGACAGAGTCCTCCGGGAGCAGGCTGATGGTCTCGTCGTCAACAGGGTGGTGCGAATGAAGCCGTGGGCGAAGAGCTCCGGAGCCAGGGGGCACAGGAGCGAGGCGGAAGCCTAACCCGAGGGGAGCGACTGCGATGAGACGAGAGTGGGACCGGCGCGGCGAGCGGGCGGAAGAGGAAGATAAACGTCGAACCCGCTGCGGGGACGAACGCCGAGGTGAGAGGATAGGGGAATGCGGTCTGGAGGCGCGAGAAGAAGTGGAGTGCGACTAGAGGAAGGCAGGCTGAGGGCTGCATCTGTCATCTTGGTGCTGCGCAGTGGTCGTCGAGGGGAAGCCATCCGGTGAACGAAGGCGCTGGTAGGTCCTGGAATTGAGCGTTAAGGAGGATGTGCGCGTAAGTCTCCGAGTGGGCGACAAAGGTCGCTGCTGCTGAGCCTCATAGAGGGGGGCACGCTGCCGGCCAGTTGACTCAACTTGGGAGTCAGCGGACTTAATAGAAGGTCCTGCGGCCGAGCCTCATGGCACGCTGCTGGCTTGAAGCCTCATCAGAGACGGGCTTAGTAGGGGGAGGAACGTCAGAACCGCTAGAAGAAGGAGAGTGGTGTGACAAAGATGGTAGCGGCCGAGCCTGAAGGAGGGGGGGCACGCTGCCGGCAATGTGACTTAGCGTTGGAGTCAACGGACTTACTTGAAAGTCTCTGCGGCTGAGCCTCATGGAGGGGGGCACGCTGCCGGCTGGGGGACTCCCTGCGGGAGTCAGGGGGCACTCTCGGTGCGGTCACTGAAGCGGAGACAGTCCTCGCACGTAGGTGGTCGTGTGCATCACGTTCCCCCAAGTCAGAGCAGGCGCGGTCGGTCACTACTCGCCGTGAGGAGGGGGGCGCCATGGTAGGCGGTTGATCCCATGTCGGAGTCGGGTGCTCTCGCCAATAAAAACTCCACAGCTGTGACCATAACTCTTCTGGCCAAAAGGCGCAGACGTCGCAAGAGTGGTTGGAGTCTCAGCCAGAACAAGGGAGGCACACTGGGTGTCGATCGCTTGGCCACTGAAAGTCGCTGCACTGAGCGCAGGTATGAACCTCTTAGTGTAACACACATCAGACGTGAGAAGCGACCGGGCGCGGGAACCAGGTGGCGCCGCACATGAATACAAGCGAAACGCGACGAGTGGCGAGCGAAACGAAGGCAAGCAAAAATTCCATGGTCGAAGTCGACGCCCAACCCCCGGGCGGGACGCAGGCAAAGACCGAGGCCTTACCTTTCCATTTTCTCAGCGGGGCAGGGGGAAAAACACTCCACCAACAAACCGCGGGAAACGGCTGGAAGCCGAAGAATCCGAAGAACACGAAACGCCGTCCAGCACAATCACACGTTTCTTCCAGAAGGGAAGCACCACAAAGGAAAAAATCTCCGGGAAACTAAGCACAGGTAGAAGGCAAAGTCCAAGTCCAAGAAAAGAAGTCCAAGGCGACCGGGCGAAGAAACCAGTCGCACCAAACAGAGCAGTCCCGTAGGCCAAAAACACGTCCTAACGCTGTGAGCTAAGTAGAATGACTGGTTGGTCACGCCATGCGGTACGGGACCGGATAGGCACGGGAGACTACTCATGTCCCTGTTTTTGGGATCCCTGAGTGCCTCCCGGGTTGTGTGGGAGCACAACGGGTCCCTAGGCTATAAAATTGCGTTCACGAGCTAGTAGATCCTTCTGACAGTAATGTCATCGGTAATGTTTTTGAAGAAATAAAGTTGGTTTCAACCCATTTAACCCAAAAGACGTATTTCTCCAATTTTAGAGCTTTTGCCTAATACCTGTGTATCGATCGACCACGATAAAAAAACTGACAAACTTATTTCTGTTCAAATTTCTGGACTTGCTTTTTGAGTTCGGCCCCACGCGCATTGCGCATGACATCCTTGTGCCGTCGTGCTTTCGCCATGGAAATACACACAGCCATGAACTCTGAAAACTGGGAGTCGCAGCGGCGGCCGTGCCACACACGGCCCAGAGGTATCATTTCTGGTACTGCTGCTTGTCCATGGAAACGGCGGTGTCGAAGTGCAACTTTCTTCTAAGCGATCATCACGATCACACGGTGCCGGATTGAAGAATCCGAAGCATTCCAGCTTCCTTTGCTTTTTCTCCGCCATTTACAACTTCTTTCAAGATCGAAATTGAAGCGCACGATGCGGAATCCCAATATAGTATGAATGGTGATGTCACAGCAAGTAACGCGTTCGACATGTAGCGTGCACTTTGTAATAACATGCTGACACCACACGTAAACTAATAGTTTTACTCGTCCAGTTACACTCGCACAGACCCCGGAGTTGGGGTGATTCTGAACGCAACCGCGACCAACTAAACGAACCAACTCGTCACTAAAAATAGAACTACTGTCACGTACCTCTGTGGTTAGGCTGGTTACGCACGGTGGCCCAAGGATGATGCGTCTCGGACACAGATGCACTTAATTTTAGTGCGTCTGGCTACCCCTTGGTTACATTTTCAGTACGTGATTTTGAGTTTTATTGCTTCATAGACGCACAGACTCACTAAAACGGAAGCCCTGCTCAAAGGTCAAGGTCACATGGGGTCCAAATATTAGCCATATTTTGACACATTGTTTCTCCTCAAATACTATTTTCAAACTTCAAACCTAAACTTTTGTGTAAACTAATTCAGATGACCCCTCAGAAAGGTCAATGGTCACACGAGGTTGGCAAGTGTGTAAATACAAGTTTTTGATAGAATTGTAGTTTTTATCAAAGTCTTTGCCAACTTTTCAGTCAGATTGGACACAAAGGTAGCTGATGATTAGGCCTTTCTATGCTTACTAATTTAGTGGTCCCCTCAAAGGTCAAGGGTCATGGGGGGCCCAGAAAGGGGTAAATAATAGCCATATTTTGACAAAAACTCTTTTTTTCTCAAATCCTATTTTCAACTTCAACCAAACTTGGTATAGAGATACCTGATGATAAGGCCTTTCTATGCATACTAATTTGGATGACCACGTGGAAAGGTCAAGGGTCACATGAGGTTGGTAAGTGTGCAAAAATACCTGTTTTTGATAGAATTGTAGTTTTTATCAAAGTTTTTGCAAACTTTTAAATAAAATTTGGCATAAAGGTAGCAGTTGATAACACCTTTCTAGGCATACTAATTTAGTCGACCCCTCACAAAGGTCAAGGGTCATGGAGGGTCAACAAATTGGTAAAAAATGCATGTTTTGAGAAAACTGAGATTTTGCTGGTACAAAGGCCAGCCCTTTACTTATGTTTAGACACTAGAACACTTGCTCATATCAGCGAACTGTTGGAAAGGTCAAGGTCACATTATTATTATTTAGATTGGTCATACACGTGAGCGATAAGGGTTTTGTCTTTTTTGTTTTCTACTGTAATGTTCTAAAAGTGTATGAAATTTTCAATTATATTGTTTATATATTTTATTTCTAATCTGATTTTGTGTGTGTTCAGGCATAGTGTACGTGCTCCAGTACTATTATCAGAGCGGCTGTCTGTATCGACTGCGATGCCTTGGACAGCGTCATACAATGGATATCACAGTTGGTAAGAACAGTGTACTATGAGCCCAAAAGTAACATTTTCCAGAGCTGACAGTTGTCCCCAGAAGACTTTTTTGGCAGATGAGGAGATGTATATCTACCGTGATAGGTCAAAGGTGGTGCGTGAAAAGTTTGGCACCATAAGACCACATAACAGTTTAGAAGATAGATTGACCATACTGGTTCAGTGACTAAAGATGTGCACGCCTTTAGAGGCATGAGTGCCTCCCACCCAGATTTTATAGTGCGTCCTGCGGGAACCCCTAAATATAATCATAGTGCATCACTGCAGCTTGTAGCACATCAAGGATGCACATATGTGTGTTAATGGGAGCCCTGGTCAGCCTCCTCGTGTATGCATCCACTGGTACTGTTTACTGTAATTGTTCTTTTCCGTTGTTGAACAGAGGGTTTCATGTCATGGATGTGGAAAGGACTAGTGTTCCTTCTTCCGTTCCTCATGCTTGGATATGTAAGTACATCTCTGCTTTTATCACTTGTGGTTTTAGCACAAATTCCTAATTTAATCTTTCATTTAAATCAGGGGAACAGCTCCAGTTCAAAGCATGCCAGGTATGCTATGAATTTAACCGGCAATAGCACAAAAACTATTGGACCCATATTCCTTAACCCATTTAGCCCTGGGCCCCTGCAGCAGGAGATGGGTTGATCATGATAATTCAAGGGTAGTGCCAGATGAGCTATGGCGCCTTCAGGCGCCAAGCTCATCTGGCACTACCCTTGAATTATCACGATCAACCCATCTCCTACAACTGGTACATAGTTGTTAGACACCGCCTCCAAAAGCTTGGAAATGCGTCTGTGGAGTTAAGAGGGTCAAACTACTGCCACTAATGATACTGCTCAGCGGAAAAGACACAAGTGTCTTTTACGCCAAACAGTATCACCAGTACCAATCAAACTGAACTTGAAATAAAGTAAAACCCTCTCTTTTTACACACATATCAACAAGAGCCATTGTGGCGATTCAATAATTTGGACATTTGCAGTGATGAGATTTGTCCCTGTTACACAACACTGTACGCAGCTCGCACGTAGTGCTCAGAACAACAGTGTTCGGCTGTCCATCATGCGTGTCGGGGATGCGCTACAGTGACGGATGACCCCTAATCGCCTGGCTTAGTCTAGTGAAGTAGATTGATGTGTTGTGTCAGTTTTTGGCTGTCCATCACGCGTGTCAGGGATGCGCTACAGTGACGGATGACCCCTAATCGCCTGGCTTAGTCTAGTGAAGTAGATTGATGTGTTGTCAGTTTTTGGCTGTTCATCACGCATGTCAGGGATGCGCTACAGTGACGGATGACCCCTAATCGCCTGGCTTAGTCTAGTGAAGTAGATTGATGTGTTGTGTCAGTTTTTGGCTGTCCATCACGCGTGTCAGGGATGCGCTACAGTGACGGATGACCCCTAATCGCCTGGCTTAGTCTAGTGAAGTAGATTAATGTGTTGTCAGTTTTTGGCTGTCCATCACGCACGTCAGGGATGCGCTACAGTGACGGATGACCCCTAATCGCCTGGCTTAGTCTAGTGAAGTAGATTGATGTGTCAGTTTTTGCTAGAGGTCTTAAGCTGACCACTGTCCGGTAAGGCTGTGACCGCAGCCGTGGCATATCTATACATTTATCTGTCTTGGGTTGATGGAGAGACCGCCGCCGGGGAGTGCTTGATCATAGCCAGGACCTATCTTCCTGACAGTATCCTTCCCCTGGGCGAGCGATATGACTTCCTCGAACATTTCACGCTAGCGCTTAAATAGGGCTGGACTGCAGAAGGGAAACAGCGAGACACACAGCAAGGACAACGAGAGACAGAGAACACATAATGAGGACACAGCGAGAGAGCCGCCGAGAAGAAAGCGGGAAACTGCAGAGACAGCAGACACATGGACCACTAGACATCACGTTAGAACTCTATGGCGACTAGCGCTGTGGAGTTACAGTAGTTAATCCCGATGGGGACTTTGGTGCATATTTAGGAACAGGCCTAGAAAGGCCCTATGGAAAACTGTTAGTCAGATACTTAGAGAATTAAAAAGGAAGTCTCGAGGCCGCTTTTGAGGTCGCACAAAAGGAGACGGGGCTTCCTCAATTATTGAAAAGAACCCTTGGCATCACGAGTGGTTTTGTCTGTGGGCACCTGTTGGTTTGTGTTGTGTAACACCCCTCAGAAGACGGGGTGATAGGGATGTACATTTTCCAGGGTGATAAGGATGTACATTTTCCGGGGTAAAATTCATAGTGTGTTTAGTGTGCTTTAACCCTTTGCCTCCCAGAACTAAATGACTTGTATTACGTTGAATGGAAGTCGTTTAGTTCTGGGAGTCAAGGATATAATTTGTAAGTAAGATATTTTTTTATTTGAGCATGATTGTTGACCATGATAGTTAAGGGGTAGGAGCTAATTTGGCATCTATGCCTTTTGCTGTTGGATAATGGGAATCATTTGAGTTAACCCTTTGGGTGACAGTAACCATTTTGGTTGAGTTGATTCCTACAGGAATCACCGCATACAAAAATCACTACTGACACACAAAGGATTAAATGCACAAATGTAATTGTGTGTTTTTCAGTTTTTCCAGCTGTACAACGCTTACACCCTGTTTACATTAGCAGTGGCATCCAGTTACAGAGAATGGCAGGTGGGTAGAGAGTTCACTGTTCTAATTATGTGCTTGTGTGTGACTCTGGACCTTACTGTCTAATAACTGAAACAGGGTTTTGAAGGTTTGTGTATTACAAATGTATGCACATCAGATTAACTCCAGACTTCCCATACAGTTTTCTCTATATCAGCTCTGTATTCCCAAAAGATTTGTTACATTTTAGGTAGTTTTTGTTTGTGAAAACAGACCTTGTGACTTAACTATTGATGTGACCAAGACTAAACTTGGCAGTTATCAAGAGAAAACTTACAGGTACACACTGAACGTACTTTGAATCAGATTTACCTGCCCGAAGATGAAATTTTATTAATTTAATTGAACACAGTGTCACTCCACTCATCGTGGGAAAGAAGTTATATCACTTTCACTCAAAGTCAAATGAAAACGCTCTTGATCCGACAGGTCACTCGTGTGCACACTGCTAACACCTGACACTTCAACATCACTTCGATCCTCACCAAGTCCTAGATCTCTGTCGTGGATAAGTTTATCGAATAAGTCACCAAACTCCTCATCGCTATCGGAGTGCACGGTCGTCATGATGCTTCAAAAACTCAACCAAAAAGTCACATAAAAATCAACAAAAACATTCACAATTCAACCCACGAGTCAAGTTTTGCTGTAGAAAACAACCCTAGACCTTTCCGGAAGTGACTTTATATGCTCTCTATGCACAAGAGAGCTCTCGCTTCCTGTGAGTTCACGTTCTATTTTGGTCACAAAACCAAGCGGTCTCAAGCGGTATGGGAATACACGACATGAGCGGAATGGCGCGGTTTGGGACGTTAAGAGTTAAATTGGTTTTGCTTTATATCTTGAGCATTATGAAGTAACGATTTTCAAAGTCAGACCTCCTCTCATGCTGACCTTTGTATAGTTAGTTGGTTTTAGATCTAAATTAACCTCCTTGTGCATGTAGCCACTGGTGCTGCTTACAGTAATAATAATAATGTATATTTTTAAGGCGCCTAGACTTTCAATAGAAAAGCTCTAGGCGCCGTACAAATGACATACTAACATACATACACCTTGCATCCTACAACACATATATAGTCCCTAACATAATCACACAACAAGATATACAAGAAAAATAAGAATAACAAAAAGAACACGCCAACAAAAAATGCTCGCACACAAAAAGACACGCGTGTACCATAAAACCAACAATGGATACCCCAGACAGCCCTCGCCAACAACGAAATGTTGACAAAAAGAAGAATTGTGACTATAATATTATAATTATAACAGTATTAGTGGCATCATGCACAAAGGGAATGCCTTGTGGCAGTCGACATATTGTATTTTTGAAATCATTGTCAGTTCACCATCAGATATCTTCAGCGTTCAAAGGAACATGGATACTAAATAACATCAAAAAGAGGCACAGATCCTCTTGAGCTCCTACAACTGCTGGGGATCATGAGGATCTATGCCTGTTGCAGGTGTACTGTATTTACTTTCTCTCCACAGTGAAGGGGTTATGGCGGTCAGTTCTGACTTATTGTACAAATTCCACAGCATATTTATTAAATGTATCCATTGTTTGTCGATGCAGGTTCTTGCTTTAGCCATCATTCACTTCATTCTGTTCATGGGAAATTTCCTGACGACACTGAAAGTCATCCGACAAAAATTGAAGTCCGAAGGAGTCAAATGGAAGTTAGTGGAGAAGAAATACAAATTTACCAACCATATCCACACGAAGTCCCTGTGAATCGCATCGATGAGACATAACAAAAACCAGAGCGAGAGAGAAGACACAGAGAGAAAATTAAAGAGAGACAAGGATGATGATGACTTACTTATTTAGGATTCAACAGACATAGGAGGAGAATCCTGTGAAAATTGAGTCATTCACACCTAGTATCTGCGGTAATGACTTATGTAACTTTTATTTTTTTGGAGGGGGAAGGGGGGGGGGTGTAGAGGGTTGGGGGGTGGAGAGGGTTGGCTTGGGGGGGGGGGGGGGATCATCATGGCGTCTAGCATCAGCGCAAATAACTTTTGTAACTTTGGGGGGGGGGGGGGCAGGACAGCTATACAGTCTGTGTACCAGCTGTTGGAGATGGATTAGATATGATAGCTCAAGGCTATAGTACAGTCAAACTTCCCAAGGCGACCATTTGCATCAGGCGACCACCCATCTAATTAGACCACCAGGTCTTGGTTCCCTGGCCTTCTTTCTGTAATGTGATTGTACCTCAGTAAGGTGGTCACCTATCTTGGGCAGTCGCCTTTCTCATGTTTGATTGTACCAGATTCGCTTGGTGCCTTGCCTATAACTAGTATAAGACTGTGTTCCAGTTGTCGGAGAATGATAGGCCATGATAGTTCAAGGTTAATGCCAGATTAGCTTGGCACCTGGAAGGCACCACGCTAATTTTGCACTACCCTTGAACTATCATGGCAAGCTGTGTTGTCACTACCCTTGAAGTATCCTTGCAGATCCATCTCCTGCTGTGTTGTCATGTGTTTATGTTTATAAGGAAAAGAGGTGTCTTCACCAAATGTTTGTCAGTCAAGTGTAGTAAAAGAGGAACACCAAAAAAAAAAGGCGCGTTAGATCCGAGAGGGAGAGAAAGAACGTGAGATGAGAGAAGAGAGTCAGATGAGAGAGTGGTAGATCTGTGATTAGAATATGTGTGCTTGTCTGTGATTTTGAACTTCATGGCTTGCATCCATAAGATCTGAAATCACAGACCAGCATATGGACAAACAGTAGAATTGTGCAGATAATGTGGATTCATTTATGCTCACCACATTTATCCATTGCACCATCTGCCATCCTCCTATTCATGCAGAATTATATTTTTGTGCTGTGTGTGTGGATCTACACCACATATAATGGGTGTACATGCTGTATCTGTATATGTAGAGCGGTATCTATCACATTAAGGTCAGATTTATTCATGTGTAGCTGCATCCATACCTTGACAATAGATGATATCCAGAAATCAGAAGTACCTGTAGGTCAAAATTGCAGGTGTTTTGTCAAGACACATGCACTTTTGATGTACTTCTGATTTCCGAACAATGCCTGTTAGATTTAGTCATACATATATGGTCTTTTGTTATTGTTATTACTAGCATTGTGAGTCTAGATGTCGATATCTTGACAGTTAGGTTTAGTCATATGATGTTGTTTTGTGTATTGTGAATGTAGATCTCACATTGTGAGTCTACATCTGTTCACATTAGTTTAGAGTTGAGCATTAACCCCTTTGTATACAGTACCGGTGGCCACATGCACAAGAGAGTTAAGTGTTTGGTCCACACAGTGATGATGGGTCAATTCTTTCCATGTAATCACATGATGATGGATCAAATCATACAGAGGTGGATTTTGTGCCGTGAATTAACTTCAGTGAATAAAGTTAATACAATACAATACAATAATACTTTATTAATCCCTCACGGGGAAATTCACTGTCTGCCCATACAACACATGGCATCATCATTCACTCATAAAAATAATTAAATAATCCATAACTCTCAATAATAAAGGTTATCCTTACATCAGAAGTAGGTCAACATTGCAATGGCCTTCAGAAAACGTGCTCCATCTGCAAGAAGCATATATTTTCATGAGCCCCTGCAGCCGCAGGGGCTCATGAGAATATATGCCTCTTGCTCGCAAAGAGTTGCCTCATTGATATGCACAGCTTGAGGTACTAATCAGGTATTAGCAGTATGACTGTTACGAGGACACATACCATAGGACACATGCCTTCTTACGCTACTCGATCTCTCTGCCGCCTTCGACACCATAGACCACTCTATCCTCCTCCACCGCCTCCACCACTCCTTTGGCATCACTGACTCTGCTCACTCCTGGTTTCTCTCCTACCTCTCCGACAGACAGCAGTCCGTCACCATCGACGGCGTCTCCTCCAACCCAGTCAGGCTCTCCTGCGGCGTTCCTCAGGGGTCCGTCCTGGGCCCGGTCCTTTTTACACTCTACATCTTCCCACTGTCCAACATCATCCAGTCTCACCACATACACCACCACCTCTACGCTGACGACTCACAACTACTAGACAAAGACAAACTCGACAACACTCAGACACTACTGACTCGCACAGCTGACTGCTATGAGGACGTGAAAAACTGGATGACAGCAAACAAGCTCAAACTGAACGACGACAAAACGGAAGCCATGCTGGTAGGCACTCGCCAGAAACTTTCCCAGCTCTCTCCCTCACTCCACCTTCAACTCGACAGCACCCCCATCTCCCTCTCTGACTCGGTCAAGAACCTTGGCGTTATCCTCGATTCCTCTCTTTCCATGACCAGCTTCGTCTCCGCCACGGCCCAGGCATGTTATTTCCACCTCCGCCGCATCAGTCAGATCAGAAAATACCTCACTACCGAAGCTGCCACCAAACTCGCTGTCTCTCTCATCTTATCTCGCATCGACTACTGCAACTCTCTCCTTTCTGGCCTTCCTCACTCCACCACTCTCACTCTCCAGCGCGTCCAGAACAATGCTGCCCGCCTCGTCCTCAGAAAGAAAAAATCCGACCACATCACTCCCCTGCTCAAGCTCCTTCACTGGCTCCCCATCCCCCAACGCATCCAATACAAGATTCTGTCTCTCTGCTACAAATCCCTGAACAACTACGCTCCTGCGTATCTCTCCAACTTACTTCACCCCTACACTCCTCCCCGCTCCCTCCGCTCCGCCTCTGACCCTCTCCGCCTCCTCATCCCCCGCACCAAACTCAGCACTTTCGGCCCCCGCTCTTTCTCAGTATACGGTCCAACCACCTGGAACACTCTCCCACTCTCTCTCCGTCAGAAACACTCGCTCTCCTCCTTCCAGTCTGCCCTCAAAACTCATCTCTTTCAACAGTTCTAGCACTATATCACCACACTCCCCACCCCAAGCTGACCGTCCTAATGTATCTTCACTATTTGTGTTACGTGAGTCATTGTCTAAAGCGTGCGCATGCGTGTGCGAGTTGTGAGTGCGCGCTTAGAGTTATAATTATTATAAGATAAGCGCATTATAAATACCGTAATTATTATTATTATTTTATTATTATAGTGGTCGGAGTGATCAAGCAAAACGGTCCCTCTAGTCTTTACTACTTATTTCTTATAAAAATGTAATTTTTTACGGCATTAATTTTGGTGCTGCCTGTATGTTTACACTTTTCACAAGTCAGCAACACATGTTCTTAAACATGCCCAAGTGAATAAAATGTGTGCTTATCTGTGGTTTTGAACCTTACAGCCGAAGGCCATAAGGTTCAAACCAGACCAGCCCACATGTATATAAAAGCAAGCACAATGAATTTAAATGTGCTCACACCTACGGTGAATCTTACATAAACACCGACATTCCTATTCCTAATCTGTCTACCATGAAAACAGACAAAAGCAGTGATTTTCGACCCTCGTTATGTTATAAAAACAAACCATGATCAAATAAACTAACAACACAAAAGAAGGAAATCAGATATTCTGTAAACAACAACCCAGAAGTCAGAAAATTGTGCTAATTCACCTACGCCTATTTGTCAGCATGTTCTGTTTAGTCCAGATGGACATCACAAAGTAATGGGGAGGCAAGCGATTGTAGATACAGTACACATGCCAAGGGAAATCACTCTGCTGGACAAAACAAGCAGTTAGATCCCCTTGAAAACTGCTTGTTTGTCCAGTGATCAACTTTTGGTTGTGTACAGTACTCGTATACCAAAAGTTTTTTTGTATGGACAAAATATGTACTAAGGGAGTCGACCAGCGCTTGACAAACGGTTAGATCCACTCGTAAGGGGATCTGACTGCATGTTTTGTCTAGCGCTGAGTGATTTCCCATTGTTATGTGTATCGGTCAAGATGAGCAAATAGATAAATACAAAGTGAAAGTTGTCTGTAACTGACCAACCTTGTATCCGACATACACTGATGAGCAAAAGAAATGTGAAATTTTTGGAACCATTGGAAACACAGGAGTGTTTTCAATGATTTAAAAAAATGTTGCATTTCTTTTGCTTGTCAGCGTATATATGTATTGGCCTGTTATGCAGCCGTTGTGTCATTGTGCTTTGGGTGTGTGATTTTGGACCTTTCAGCTTTCATCTGCACAAGAAAATTAAGGCTACAGTATGTACGGCCAGCTAGACTGTGATTTCAGACCCTGCGGCCTACAACTGCAAAGTCCAGAATCATGGACCAGCACTTAAACGGACTATTGATGTAAGATGTTGTACAGTGTTTAGTTGTTGTTTTTCCTTTGGCTGTTGGTAGCGGTTTTTGTCGAGGTGATTCCTGCAGGTGCACCTGCAGGGATCACCTCGACAAAAACCGCTACCAACAGCCAAAGAGTCAAATTTGTTTCAAAACAAAATACACAATTTGTCTTTTGTTGAATAATTTTTGGCTGTTTTGAGCTCCACTTCATTGTTGACATTATTTTTTGTTTGTCCTTTGCCATTTGTAAATAAGAATTGTCGTTGCTATGTCGTTTTTGTGTTGTAACTGTTATTTTTATTTATTGTTTTGTTGTGCTGGAAATATAGTAAATATCTCGCACACAGACACACATCCACGTGCGCGCATACACACACACACATTCAACACGTGAATTTGAACGATGAATTGCCATGTATTTGCACTGATCAACAATAGTAAAAGTTGTTCACAGTCACCTTCATAACAAAATCACTTTCAGCTAACTCTGTTACACATCAGAACCTATTTTTAGCGACCACCCTTATGGAAGACCGCCTGTCATTAAAAACCATCATTTAGGTGGCGATAGCCACCTAGTTGATGGTCTTTAACTCTTTTAACCCCAAGTCCCATTTCTCAAATTTTGGAGGTGTTGCCTAATGACTATGTAACAGATGTAGGAGATGGATTGATCATGATGATTCAAGGGTAGTGCCAGAAGAGCTTGGCGCCTGAAGGTGCCAAGCTCATCTGGCACTACCCTTGAGTCATCATGATCAATCCATCTCCTGCTGCAGGGTCCCGGGGCTGAACTGAAAGGGTTAAAGCGATCTGCTCCACGACAGTCATTCATTGCTAAAATTCTCTGGTACAACAAATTGTCAATGTTATCCTGCCTCAGCTAAGATATTCCTACCCTTCTTTTCACAATGTATGTGAGTAGGCACTCGTACCACAGGTTTCCCCGCGGTCCGTGGCACAGTGGTTAAGGCGCCTGCCACCAATGCCAAAGGTGCGCGGTTCGATACCGGGTTCCGGCGTTGGACTTTTCTCCTCTGGTAAGTGTCACCGTTAATTCGGGTGGACCGTCGGGGGTTCTTTCTCCGGGTACTCCGGTTCTTCCACCCCCCCCCCCCCCCCCACTTTGGTACCGGTCTCAGGCAACTTTACAAATTTCAAATACAAGCGATCAAAAATCTCTGTAACTTCAGTAGCTGACTGGCCCTTCGTTTGTCTTGTACTGTGTTTGTCTTAAATGGCGTAAATCCGTGTCTGTTTTCGTGAGTGTGTGTGTTGGGTTTCAGGCGCGGTGCTTTGAGTCGATTTCCCCAAAATTGAGAAAAAGCGCCTATATAATAACGGTATTATTATTATTATTATTTTGAATATAATTGAAAGAACTCTCCTGAGTAAAAAGGGGAAGAAGAGCAGGGAAGTCTTTCAATTTGCGCTGTTGAAACTTTATAATTCAAGTCAGCCCTCTTGTCCTGCATCATTCTCAGACATACTAAGAACATTTATAAAGAGGATATTGCCATCTGTTAACCCTTTACTGCCTGGAGCAGGTCGCTTTAACCCATTCAGCCCTGACGCCCCACAGCAGATGGGTCGACCATGATAATTCAAGGGTAGTGCCAGATTAGCTTGGCACCAAGCTAATCTGGCACTGCCCTTGAATTATCATGGTCGATCCATCTCCTGCAACAGGTGCATAGTCGTTAGATGATGCCTCCAAAATTTGGGAAATGCATGCGTCGGGCCGAATGAGTTAGTAGAATTACTGTCCACTAAACCTAAGTGTATTACAATACAGACAAAAAAAAAAATACAAGTGCTCTGTGAAAAGTAGTCTTATAAGGCAAACAGTATCACCTGTCATCAATGGCCTTTATATTAGGTGGCTGTAGAAAACAACATGAGGGTCGTTAATAACAGGCGATAGCACAAGAGGATGGTCACTCAAAACAGGTTCTACTGTAGCCACTCCTTGCCAGTCTGTAGAAAACTGAGGGTCGTTAATGACAGGCGATCACACAAGAAGATGGTCACTCGAAACAGGTTGTACTGTAACCCCTCCCTTGCCAGTGTGTAGAAAACTACATGAGGGTCGTTAATGACAGGCGATCGCACAAGAGGATGGTCACTCGAAACAGGTTCTGCTGTAACCCCTCCCATGCCAGTCGCTAGACATGATCTATCGAGCTCTGGAACCATCGAAGATTCACTGTCCGTCCAAGGCACACATAAATGACGCCTTTTAGAGGCATAGACCCTCACGCGCGCCCGCAGTTGCTAGTGTCTATGTCTCTTGCATTTGGGCGTTGCTCACTTTTCCTCTCGCAGTGCCCCCTCGCTGCCCAGAAACAAAACCTGAACACGAATCAAGCGCAAAAGAATCCTTATGAGCCCCCGCTGTTGCAAGGGCTCATGAGGATCTATGCCCTTTTGCAGACACCGCTTTGTATCCATGACTCTGTATCCATGTTTTTTTGGACGGCCGGTTTTCCTTTACGTCAAGTTAACCTATTCAGCCCGAAGTCCGGTACAGCAAGAGATGAATTGACCATGATAACCCAAGGGTAGTGCCAAATTAGCTTGGCGCCTTCAGGCGCCAAGCTAATCTGGCACTACCCTTGAATTATCATGGTCAATCCATCTCTTCTGTAACCGGTACATAGTCAATAGGCAACACCTCCAAAATTTGAGAAATGGAATCGTAGGGCTAATAGGGTTAACCAGTATTTCAACAACACCATCTGCGTCCACTGGCACTGAAAGGATTACCTCTTTACATCTTCAGGCTAACTTAAAAAAAAAAGTTGCTTATTGTCCTATGAAGGCGACATTACCGATTAGGAGATGGAGCAACCGTTTTAGTTCAAGGGTGGTGTCAGAAAAGCTTGGCGCTTCAGGCGCGAAGCTATTCTGGCGTGACCCTTGAACTATCATAGTCACATTTATTTCAGGACATAGTGTATCAGGATAAAAAGGATTTATTTAGCAAAGGTGTTAAGGTGGAGCAATTTTAGTCTGTGAGCAAAAACACTAAACGCAGTCCCAGTCAGGGCAGTTGTCGACTAACGTGGCGGTGATATTTAGTGGGGCTTCGACGATGCTTGTGTCGTCTGACCACCACAGCTGGTCGGAGATGAAGTCCGAGGAGCTACAGTAGCATTGGTTGCCGCACAGATCACCTGTTTGGTAGTCAGAACATCAAAAGAAAAAAATCGTAAAAATGGGATTGCAGTCAACGAAACGCAGTTCTGATTGTAAAGACCAGCACACTCGCGCGCAAACGCACGCGCGCGCGTGCACACACACACGCACGCGCACGTACACTGTATCCACACACCACCATGCTAGATAGGATAATATTTATGCACACGGGTACAGACGATCGCTCCGTCCTTCGCACATGCACAGGCGCGCGCACGTTTACCGTCTGGCACATGCTCGCTCGCTCGCATACACGCACACAGAGCAAAGCAGAACTGAATTGAAAGAGAGAATGTATACCACATGAAACTGTGAATGGATAGCTGCTGATGATCATAATACTGAACAGAACATTCCTGGCGGCTGCTACGTTGTTCACTGCGGATCCGTCGCAGAAAAAGTTTACTGTATCTGTCACACGAAAAGAAAATGCACCCATTCAAAACCCTGAACACATAGTTTAGAAGACAGAGAGGTAATTCAGTTCAGTGAAGGCGAAGTATGTATGCAAACCGTGTTCAATCTTGATAATAACCCAACGAAGAAAGAAGCACGCTTAGAGAAGACAGTCGCAGCACGTGTTGTAACTGTCTTTCCTGAGCACGTTTCTTTCTTCCTTGGGTTATTCACTGCATTTTACACGCATGGCAGTCACCGGTTTGTTCAGTCTTGTAATGCTTTGTTGCAGTGTACATTACGCAGCGGAAGATAGAACGGCAACAAAAGCTGAAGGGGCAGTGCCAGGCGCTAAGTTAAATTGACACGGCCTATGAGCTATCGCGAGTGACCAGTCCATCTCCCTCAGCTGGTACAGTTTTATATTATAATGGTTATACTTTACTGTGGTGTTTGGAGTATTCAAGGAGGGGGTTTCACCTATAATGGGGGGACAAGTCGTCTCTCGAAGGCTAGAGTAGCCCACCAGTATTCAACTCTCACGTGTGGCTCCACGTAGCTGCAGCATGCGCAGCGGCCACACCACGGGCAACAGCTTCGACTGGCTGGCTAAACCAAGTGAGAGGAAAATGGGGGTCTCAAACCCTTGGTGAGGCAGGACTTGCTCGTCCTAGCATGCAAAGTTTGTCACCGGCCGACTGGGCGGAGGAAACTTAATCAAGGGTTCAACGGCCAAGAGGGCGGGTCAGCAGTGCATTGTGGAGTGCATATGGCATGTCAGAGCACAGAAGAAGACATGGCCATCCACTGCAGCCAAGGAATTTACCAATTGTAACGTCTCATCGTGCCACTGGACTCTGATTTCTGCGGTCGAGAGGGTGGGGTTGCTCTAGCGCAACAGCCTCATCTCCACCAAAATCTTCTCCACGCGCAGGTTTTGTGCATGAATCTTCATCTCCACCAAATCTGCTTCTTCATCTTCTTTTTTTCTTCTGCCTCCTCCAGAAGCCCTGCGGCGATGGGGAACGGGCGAACCGACAGGTAGAGGTTACTACTGGGAGTCGTAGCTCCGAACCTGCACGTAGGCGGCCTGTGGACCAGTGGTCGCTCTTTTCTGTACCAGGGGCAGCAGGGAAGTTCTGCAGCATCCCAGGCGACTCAGCAGCCCTCTTCAGGACTGCACTGCTCACCCTAGTAAGGGAGGGAACTAGAAAAAGTGTTCCAAACATTGCCTGCCCTACACCAAACCGGTGAGCTTACCGCGGCTGGCGGTTTAACCCTTTTATGCGATCGAAAAGAAAAACAAAGAAAGAAACTTATTCTCGGTACGTGGAACTTACGAACCCTGTTGGACGGAGATCAGACGCAGAGACCGCACAGAAGAACAGCCCTCATAGCCAGGGAGCTGGCGAGATATAAGTTCGACATTGCAGCTCTTAGTAAAACCAGATTTGCTGACGAAGGCTCGATCTGTGAACCTGAGGATGGGTACACCTTCTTCTGGAAGGAAGTACCGAACGATAAAGAAACACGCTTAGAAAAGCCGGGGACAACACAATTTATTAATATTTCGGGTAAATACCCTTTGTCAAAATAGACAAACAGAGAAATCAGCCGCTACTTATCTTCTTTCGTAGAAGAGATGTGGCAACTGGAAGGGCAAAATTGAAGATACACGGAGTTGGCTTCGCCATCCGCACCACGCTCCTCCGACAGCTGCCTTCTCTTCCCACTGGCATCAGTGAACGAGTGATGAAGCTCCGTTTTCCCATCTCCCACATCCGACATGTCACTATCATCAGCGCCTATGCTCCGACACTCACCAACGCCGATGACGACAAGGAGGCGTTCTATGAGAGCCTCGACTCCATCCTGACGTTCACACCTGCAAGTGACAAACTCATCGTGCTTGGTGACTTCAATGCTCGAGTTGGGCGCGAATGTGACTGCTGGGAAGGAGTGATGAGCCCACACGGGCTGGGCAAGATGAACAGCAATGGCCTGCTGCTACTGACATTGTGCGCTGAGAATGGACTCGCCATCACCAACACCCTCTTCAGGCTGGCTAGTAAGTACAACATGGATGCATCCCAGGTCCAAGCAGTGGCATCTCATAGACTATGTCATTGTCATTGTTTGAGTTGCCACATTCCTTCTGCATATGAAGATAAGTAGCGGCTAATGTCTCTGTTTGTTTGTCTATTTTGACAAAGGGTATTTACCCGAAATATTAATAAATTGTGTTGTACCGTTTTTTTCTAAGCGTGTTTCTTTCTCCGTTGGGTACTTCTATGTCATTGTCCGCCAGCGGAATACTCGTGATGTCAGAATCACCAGAGCCATAAGAGGAGCCGAGTGCTGGACCGACCATCGGCTGGTGCGGTCTGTCCTCAACCTGCACATTGCACCAGCACACAGAAAGAGGTCGAAGCTCACCCGACCTTCATTCAACCTGGCCAAGCTGAAGCGCCCGGGCGTCAAGGGAAACTTCCAGTCTCACCTTGATAACCTGCTAACTGCTGACTGGCAACCCAACTAAAATGTGGAACCAGTTCAAGGGGATGGTGGCGAAGTCTGCCAAAGACGTGCTTGGACCCAAGCAGAGGGTACACCAGGATTGGTTCGATGAGAACAATGAAGAGATCAACAAGCTACTGGAGCAAAAGCGCAGTGCCTTCATCGAATGGCAGAACGACATCAACAACTTTTTCAAGAAAGACCGCTTCAAACACCTCCAGAAAAAAGTCCAGAGAGAGCTCCGCAACATGCAGGACACCTGATGCAAGGCAAAAGAACACTTTGCTGAATCCAACTCCAAGGAGTTTTTTCAGCGCTATGAAAGCTGTCTACGGCCCTGCTAGACCCAGCACAACCCCTCTTTTCTTCCAACGGTTTCACCTTGCTGAAGGACAAAGGCAGCATCACTGAGCGCTGAGGGAACACTTCTCAAATCTGCTGAACCTACCTTCTAGTGTCGACCCCGCGGCCCTGGACATGATTCCCCAGAAGCTGACACTGGATGACCTTGACCTCCCGCCTACCCTGGACGAGGTCAAGAAAGCGATCAACCAGACTAGCTCTGGCAAGGCTGCAGGCATGGACGGCATCCCCGCAGAGCTCTTTAAAGCAGCTGGACCTGAGACCCGTGATGCCTTCCTCAACATTCTGACATGCATCTGGGCAGAGGAGAACATGCCACAGGAATTTAGAGATGCTACAATCGTCTCCCTGTTCAAGAACAAGGGCAGCAAAGCAGGCTGTGCCAATTACCGAGGGATCTCACTCTTGTCCATTACTGGCAAGATCCTTGCGAGAGTCATCCTCAAACGCCTGATCAGCTCTGTATCTGAGGAAGCACTCCCAGAGGCTCAGTGTGGCTTCAGACCCGGCCGCAGCACAGTCGACATGGTCTTCTCTGTGAGACAGGTCCAGGAGAAATGCATTTAGCAGCACATGGTCCTTTACGCTGTCTTCATAGATCTGACCAAAGCATTCGACACCGTGAACAGAGAAGCGCTTTGGGTCATCCTCGCAAAGCTCGGCTGCCCCAGGAAGTTCACCAACATCATCCGCCTCTTCCATGACGGAATGGTAGGAGTTGTCCAGTCAAACGGCGACACATCCGCACCCTTCGACATTTCCAACGGTGTCAAACAAGGTTGTGTTCTTGCCCCCGTGATGTTCAACCTGTTCTTCACGTGTGTCCTGACCCATGCAGTACGCGACCTTGAGAAGGGAGTGTACATGAAGTACATACTAGACGGCTCTCTCTTCGACCTCCGTCGACTGAACTCCAGGACCAAGACCATCGAGAGACTGATCCTTGAGGCGCTCTTTGCCGATGACTGTGCGCTGATGGCGCCCACAGAGTCTGACCTCCAGACCATCGTCAACAGGTTCTCGGAAGCCTCTCGACTGTTTGGCCTCACCATCAGTCTCAACAAGACTGAGGTCTTGCACCAACCAGCCCCAGGCACAAGAGCCCCCCCCCCCCCCTCACACACACACACACAAAATGTATATCGAAGGCACCGAGCTGAAGACTGTTGACCAGTTCAGGTACCTGGGGAGCATCATCTCTTCTGACGGTACTATGAACAAGGAAATCGCAGCTCGCATCAGCAAAGCCAGCCAAGCCCTGGGTCGTCTGCGCACTCGTGTGTTGAATAACAACAACGTCAAGCTCTCCACCAAGATCAAAGTCTGCAAGGCAGTAGTCCTCCCCAGCCTCCTCTGCGCTGTACAGAAAGCACCTCAAACAGCTTGGACTTTTCCACATGAGATCCTTGCGCTCACTCATGGGCATCAAATGGCAAGACAAGGTGACAAACCTGGAAGTCCTGGATAATGCTGGCTTAGTGAGTGTTGAAGCCTTGATCTTAAAGACAACTTCGCTAGACAGGTCATGTCATACGCATGGATGATTCTCGCATGCCACGCCAACTCCTGTATGGTGCACTCTCAAAAGGCCACAGGAAGCAAATACGGCCAAAGAAACGCTTCAAGGACTGCATAAAAGACAGCCTCAAGTACTGCGTCTTCCCGGTAAAGGAACTTGAAGCACAAGCGCAAGACAGATCCGGCTGGCGTGCCGCCACTAGGAAAGCCTGCACGCTCTTTGAACACAATCGGCGCGAACGGATCACCAGTGCCAGAGCTCGCAGAAAGACAGCGTCGACTCTCCCCACAGCTACGTTCCAGTGCCCCCATTGCCCTCGCAGGTGTGGCTCCAGGATGGGCTTGGCCAGCCCCACTCGCACCCACAAATAGAAGTCATGCACAATGACGACATCATCGGTTTTCGATGGTCTACCCATTACTATACTGAAATAATGACTTTTGCATCATTTGGAGATTTCTAAAATGTAAAGTCACATTATACATTAATCATGAGTTCTGATGATTAAAACGACATAAGATGTTAATTTTGAAGCATGTGGTTATAATAAACTATAGGCTCGACACATTTCGAACCTTGTTAATCATGGCTTTAATGATACTATGTCATGGATATTTATATGCGCTCGAATCGAAATTGTTTAAAGCAATTATCAGTGGTACGACGGGATACCCCCTCCCCCTCCCATCGCTTACTTCGAAAATCACTGCTGGATGTGCCAACAAACACAGTTTGTGTATCCGTCAGGCGCGAAAAACAGCGCAGAAGGATTTTTTTTTTAGCGCACAAGCTGCAACGAAATCTGGGGTCTGCTGTAAGATTGCCCGCGTTTATTGTAACCGTTGATGAACAGTTGTTTTCACATATGACGTGCAAGAAACTCCTTCACGACTCGAACGCCATTTCAATTTGAACATCGTCTGTTGATAACTGTTTTTGAGCATTGCGTTGAATGCGTTAACCCATTTAACCCCAAGGCCACATCTGAGAGGTTTGGATGTTTCACATGACTGTGTACCAGCTGTAGGATATGGACCGACCATGATAATTCAAGGGTAGTGCCAGATTAACTTGGCGCCTGATGGCGCCAAGATAATCTGGTACAACCCTTGGATTATCATGGTTGACCCATCTCCTGCTCTAGGGCAGCGGAGGCTAAATGGGTTAACTCATTCTACCCAAGACACACCACAGCAAGATAAGGATCGACCATGATAGTTCAAGGGTGATGCCAGAATAGCTTGGCGCCTATGGGCGCCAAGCTATTCTGGCATCACCCTTGAACTATCATGGTCGATCTGTGTCCTGCACTGCAAGGCAGTCTTCAGAGAACAACGGCAAAATTTAGGGATTTCGGTGTTGGGGTAGAATCAGTTAACTCATTCAAAACGTGCCGCCTACGGATACACGGCGATTTGCCGCGGATCCGTAGGCGGCACGTCTCGAATGAGTTAATCTGCTCTGAGAAGGTAAACGGACACAAGTTTACTTTTGTGAAAAGGAACTGAGACTTCAACGTATTACTATGAAAATCTCACTTTTCCGGGTCACATGATGTGTGAAAAGATACCAGTTGTTTTTTGCAAACTTCTCAATCCAAGGTACAAAGGTAGTTGATGATAAGACATTTCTATGCATACTAATTCGGTTGACCCCTTGCAAAGGTCGAGGGACACGCGGGTTGACAAATGCATTGGAGAATACGTGAAATTCGCTGTTACTGACAGAAGCAAACGCTTGACTAAAACACTTGAACACTACTCTTTTCAGTGACCAGTCAGAAAGGTGGAGGTCACAAAGGTCAGTCTAATTGTGGATGGATCATAAACGTTAGCCATAATGGCTTTGCCATTCTTGTTTTAAGGCTCAGCTGAGCACATTTTCACTTACCGTCTGTGCATGCTATGTCGTTACACGTGGCCCTCCCACCTGAAACAGTCACAGGCAAAGGAAGACACAACAGTGATTTGAAACTGAGTTTATGTTACATTTCGTCTGACTTCTGTTTTTGCCGCGTGAATGCAAAAGACAGTAAGTCCACTTTTGTGAAAACGGCGAGATTTTCACTGTAATACAGTGAAAATGTCACTTTTCCCAAAAGTGGACTCGATGTCTTTTGCATCCCCAGGTAGTGCTGGTCACCCCCCCCCCCCTCTCCCCCCCCCCCTCTCCCCCCCCCCTCCCCGGCCGCCAGTATGACTGATAAATTATGGCGTCTGCACCCATTTCAGAGGAAAGCATTAGCATCACAACATTCAACCCAACTTGTTGTGGAATGTTTGTGGAGGTACATTTCCTCGTAAAATCATGTACGCAATGTCTGTACATTAACCTTTCGGCTGTCGGTAGCGGTTTTTGTCGCGATGATTCCTGTAGGAATTATCGCAATCAAAACCGCAACCGATAGCCAAAATGTTGATCTATTTATCCCCGACGCAGTACAGCAGGAGATGGATCGACCATGATAATTCAAGGGTAGTTCCAGATTAGCTTGGCGCCTGCTGGCGCCAAGCTAATCTGGCACTACCATTGAATTACCATGGTCGATCCAGCTCCTGTAACTGGTACACAATCGTAAGGAGGCAGCTCATGATTTGGGGGAATGTGTGCCCTTGGGGTTTAATGGGTTAATAATATTGTTAGCGAATCGATTTTTAACTCTTTCGCGACGTGCCGCAACCGGATTCGCGGCATGAAGCCGCGAATCCGGTCGCGACACGTCTCGAAAGTGTTAAGAAAGTACATGGAAATGGTGCAAGCAGACTTACGAGGATTAGTGTTGATGTAGTGGATGTCCTCTTGTCGTACTCTGTCACACGCATCAGGCAGTGTCCCCGTCGTCTCCTCGCTTTCCCACACCACTCTTTTTCTTAGTCCGACGACATTTTCACTGGAGGCGTCTTCTTCAATGTCTGTCGTGAAAGTATTTCTCCCTTTAACACCTTTGATGCTCACTACCTTTCCTCCGTGAGTGACGTACTCTTTTTGTGAAAGCTTGTCTTTGGCGAAGAAAGATCCCACGTCGCTTTTAAGTGCAGTTCTTTTTTTAGAAATGGTTGAGTCTGCTTCATATTCAGGACGAACCCCTGGAAGGCTGTGATATAACAAGTCTTCCATGCGGTGACGTCGTGTGTGAGTGAAGTCGTATGTTTTCACGTTCGCAAGGGCGTTATCAACATTAGTGCTGCCGTGAACTTGTTTGAAAACATGTTGTGGGTTTTTGTGAACGTTGTCCGAACACCCGTGACACGGAACATATTGAGAAGGACTAAACGTACTGACGTACTTCTGCCGTCTGCCGTCAGGAGAAAGAAATCGCTTACCCGCAAAATGGCGCCCACGGTGTAAGGTGCTCATGAGGGTGTACATAGGCGATCGTTGCATGTGGCGACGTCTCAGCCCTCTGTGGACGTTTCTCCGTGTTTCCTTCTTTGCAGGTCCATCCGAAGTCCAGAAAACGGCAGGCTGATATTTGTCATTTGAAACATAAAACAATTTCTGGTTTGTGTTATACTCGACTGGTTTGGTACTGTGGGAGGGGTGCCTTCTGTTCTTAAGATAAAATGTGTCTACACTAGGGTTAGCAGTTTCAACATCAAGTTCACGGGTTGTGATTTCACGGGATGCGTCAGTGTTGTCATCAGATGTCTGGCTGATATAGAGCAAAGCAGGCTGCTCTTCGCTAGTTTCCATAATAATAACCTCAGGTAATGGCATAAGTGTTTTAGATCTTGACTCCCGAGCAAGCCCAGCGTCGCCGGCTGTACCTTGATGAACATTAGTTCTAAAATGTAACGGACGCAGTCCATTTGCACTCTGACTCCAGTCCTGCTGTCTGCTCACGTCTTGTTTAAACGTGCGGTACGCAAGTCTCGACAAGCTCCGCTTGGCTATTCTGTGACTACTCACAGTTCGAGAGTGTCTCGGTGTTTGGAGACTTTGCTGGAATGCCGACAGAGCTATTACAGCTGTGTCACTTTCTTTTGATTGAGCTTGACCTTTTTCAGCGCTATTTGTTTTTCCGACCTGTTTGAAGAACATTTCTGGTTGCGTCAGCAAGATGTCAGATGATTCAGGTTGTCGAGAGAATGACAGATGCGCCCAGCCTTCGCCGACTGATAAAGATTGGCCCAAGTTTGCTTGATACTTCTGCTGTTTTCTTTCAAGTGTCTTCCAATGTTTCAACTCCTTTGTCGGTTCTTCTTGAAATGCTTCAGGTCTGTTGGAGATCACCTGCAGGCTGGCCCTTTTCTGATCTGTGGGTAGTGCTGTTTGGTCTGGACGACTGAATGTAGTCAGGAAGTGTTCGCGTTTGAAAAGCAAAGGCTGACCGGTGTGCAGTAGACGATCGTGTGGCGATGTTAGAGCTGGTTGTGACTGGCTTGTCAGTTGAACAGGACTGGACTGATAAGACGGAAGGAAAACAGCCATGTTCGGGTCATACTTTGTGATTCTTGAAGGGTCTGCTGTCCTTTGTTGCTGAGCAGATCCCGAATCCCCCGTTTGTTGTAGATTGGTTTCAGGGTCTGGTAGTTCATGAGGAAAAGCCGTCCCGAAACTGGAACCAAGATCATCCTGTTGAGGATGATCCTCCTGATGTCCATTCACAGATGGCTGATAGGAGCCATAGTCAGCATAAGGAGCAGCCCAGAAATCGTCCTCCTTAGCATGCTCGTCGGGACGAGTATGGTCATGTGGTTTGTCACGAAAAGCGTGATAAAACCTATGAAGAGGAGCCATTTTAGCAGTCGATACTTTATTGTTCTTGGAAAACCTTTCTTCCTGAAGGTTTTGAATCACCATATTATTCGCGGCATGGTTGTCGGACTGTTCGTAAACTGGTTCTCTGTGATCACCTAAAGCCTGTGAACCTTGTTTCTCTCGCATCGGTGCTTTCCCTGACATGTTTTCAAACGACGGACCTGATGTTTCGTGGAAACCGGACGCGCTTTCTTCAGGATGACTCAGGGCTGAGGTGTGTTGGTCCTGGCCTCTCCGCAGAAAATGATTATTAGGGACAGAGTTTGTACTTGTTTTGCCGATAGCGAGATCAGCATGAGAAAATGATGGTGATGCGCTCGTGCCTTGACCTGATTCTCTCCCTGCCAAACCTTCATAGCTGGCGACGTAAGCGGGGTGCACTCCGGCGTCGGCCACTGATGCGTGTCTGTCACCAGGTGTGTCGATCGGAATCGCGTGGTTAGAGGCGTCCTGCAGATCTTGCACTGTCACGGTTAGCTGCACCTCATCTGGCAGGGTTACGTTCTCTTGATTCCTTGCGGTTGTTTTCTTTAGGATTTTGGTGGTTGCCTCCTCCTTACCTTCAGTGATTGCCCTTTCCTGTTCCGCTGCAGTGATTAATTTCTCCTGGTCTGTGGTAAAACTTTCTTGTTCAGTGGATATCTTCTGTTTGTTCTTTGTGTTTACCTCCCCAAGGATGTTGGTGGTTAGCCTTTCCTGATCTTGATTTGCTGGATGCCTCAGCACATTTGCAGCAGCCTTTGGATCTAAACGTCTCGAATATGTGGCTGCCTTCCCAGAGAACGGACTCTGTTTGTCATTGTGCGAGACCAACAAGTCTGACGATCTTACCAGTCTGACGCCCACCACTGAATCTTGATGCTCTGATTGCGCTGTGGCTTTGGTTTTGGGAATAGAAGGTTCCAGCACCAAGAAAGTCAGCAGGAGTAGCCTGCCTTGAGCACCCATGACGGCGTCACGAGATGGCGCCCCGAGGCAAGAGAATGAGATCTCGAAAAAGGCGCACACACCATTTTATTCATGTCAGTTGCCTTGACGAAGACAAACGTCAGAATTGTGAGCTAGTCTTAAAATTTGAACCTTACGGATGAAATCGTAATGTTCAAAATGTAAGACCAGCGCACACGTGGATGCTGGTCTGTGAATTTGATCATTAGAACTAGAGTTGTAAGGTGCAATATCATAAAATACCCCTCAATTACTGATTTGCAGTGTTGCTTTGGCAACCTTTGTATTTCTAGAACCCTTCATTTCGGAGAGATTTGCGCTATTTAATCCATTGGGGATTTTTGGGTTGTTTTAAAAAAAAGTAATTGTTGCTTGTTTGAGTCAGCGAAATGATTAAACGGCAACAAATAAAGGGGCGTATCTTCGGTTGGGGCTATGAGAGTTCAACTTCAGAAACTTTCTTCGGCTTTTTTTTGTGTGTGTAATCGGCCGCCTTCCCCCCTCAACTGATCTCCTCTGCTTTATCGCCGTATGATTGGGATGTGTCAAGTTACTTGCATTTAGACCCCGCCATTTGTGTCGTGAATCAGACTAACACATGTCTAAAAATACACATGAACATATCGTATTGACTGAGATCTAAGGTGCGAGGTCACTTGGTGCTTCACCTTTTCACTGCCAGAAGACGCAGGCTATTTCTAGAAGTCTTTGTTAATTCTACGAAAACTAGCCACAACTCCCCTGACAGTGCTATAATCTACTTTACTTTGTAACTAGCCACAACAGCCCAAGGATACAGGGTGGTGTCAACAAGAGACACAGATCTTCATGAGCCCCCGCAGTTGCGCATTGGGTATCAACCTGTAGAGTATTTAGTAGTCACCTGTACCGTTCTATATTGTATCACAAGGCTTCTTTGTGAAAGATATTCAACCAGTCATTAACGTTTTGTTGCCAGCACATGTCTTTTTGTTTCGCAGGAGCAAAACCAATATTTACAGAAAAATTCGATTAAAACATGGTTGTGAAACAAAGTGGAATTGGATTTAACAAAGCTTTTCTTTTCTTCAGAGAACCCGCCTATTCTTTCTTCTATGTAGTTTATTTCAACAAACTTCGATATCACGCAGAAAAAAGTTTGGTTCCTCGGGCACTTTGTTATATTCAAAGTTAAAGTACCTACGCATAAATCTGAAGACGCACTTCAGCCCCAATTGTGTTTGTTTGGCCTTGTTGACACACCCAATGAACAGCAGTTTGGACACGCAGCAAAGCAAACGCGTAATCGCACTTCGTATTTATTTTGCGCTGCCTTTAGCGTGCTGAATGGATTGTCCTGTGTCTAAATCAACCATAGAAAGACCTGTATGTAGCGTGTAGTGTTACAGAGGTGTATTTTTGAACAGTTACGGCAGTAGTGGGCCTTCAACTGTATTTTTGGTCGCCTAATATTATCAGCGCCTGAACGCGCCCCCGAGTTCTCGGAACAAAAGACAAGGCAGTCAGTGCATGTCATTCGGGTCATGTTCTGCTCCAAACAGATGCAATTTTTCACGAATCATATTCCGGACAGTTCAATATATAATTAAATACGAAACGTGTGCGTGTGTAGGTGCAATGGCGAGTCGGAAGACCTTGAAGCCCTGTTGCATGTGGAAGATGCAGAGAACCATGCCCTTCCATCTGCCTCTGGCGCGGATTCAAAAGAGCTCTTTATCTGCAGAGGTCGCTTCCGTCCAGAGACTATGTGCCTAAATTTGCCGTCATCAGTCGTCATTGGCAAAAAAAACACAACCCCAGTATGTCCATTGTTGAGAAAAGCGAGACATTCATTGTTATACAATAAATAATCTCGCTTTCCTCAAAATTATTTTGTGAGTTGAGGGCAGAGGGTTCCTTAACCCTTATCATTCTGATACACCCACTGTTTGAAATAAACGTGACTGATAGTTCAAGGGTGCTGCCAGAATAGCTTGGCGCCTCAGGCGCCAAGCTATTCTGGCACCACCCTTGAACTAAAACAGTTTGATCTAGCTCCGAATCTGTAATGTAACCTTCATGGGACAATAAGAAATTTTTACAAAATCAGCCTCAGGATGTAATGGGTTAAATGGAGGATGTTGTTTTCAGTAACGTGAACGAAGCGTGGAATAATAGCCAAAGCGGTCAAAACAACTGTCAAATTATTATTATCTACTCATTGTGCCCGAGGTACGAAAATGATACCCACATTTTGGAGTTATCCTCCGAGGACTGCATTACAATTTAGGAGACAGATCAGGAGACAGATCGACCGTGATAGTTCAAGGGTGGAGGGAGAATAGCTTGGCGCCTATAGGCTGTGGTGTGTCGCGGGCAAAATGAGGTAATCTGTGAGCGCCAAGTTCATTGCGCGGTGTCGCTCGTTGATCTGCGCGGACCTTAGAGTTGAGGGTGGGGGTGGGGGTGGGGGTGGGGGGGGGGGCTTACCACAGAAAGCCTGTGCTGGTCTCTGATTTTGGACCTTACGGCTGAAATCACAGACCCCCTCCCCTCGCCCCTGAATAAAAATGGCCGGGGTGGGGGGGGGGGGGGTGAGGGGATGACATCCTCTGGACACACCAATATTTCTGGATTTTTATTTTCATTTTATTATATTTTTTTAAAATGTAGCTCCCCTCGTAACATGTCAGACCCAGTGCGCAAAGGCCATCGGGCCGATGTCGGCCCGATGGCCTTTTGCGCATTGGGGACAAGCTTCTCCCCCTGCCCCTGCCCCTGTCCCCACTGAAACAACATACGAAGCGCCACTGTATAGCTCGATGTATAAGGCGTTTTTCGACGGTGGCCGTGGCTTTCGACATTTCACCAGTGCAAAAAAGGATCATTTTGGCCATTTTGTTTTTCCATTATGGACCAACCGGATGGCATTGCACTGTAGCGACACAGTTCATCATTTAAGTATGATATAAAACGTGCAAGAAAACACGTACCCGTACGCACGCACATTCGCACGCTCTCATGCAGACACAAAAACACACACACTACACACACACACACACACACACACACACACACACACACACACACACACACACACACACACACACACACACACACACACACACACACACACACACACACGCACGCACACACACACATGTTGACTATCGGCGACGCAGATTAGGACGCGACTCCATATTTCTGCACTCCGTTTTCGTTTTGTTTTTGTTTTGATAAAGACAAAGTCAACAACAACTACCCATTGCGAATAAGGCCATCCGGTCCGACGACGGTTGCAGTCGGCCCGCGGGGCCCGGCCACTGTAGCGGAAAGTCGGCCCGATGGCCTTTTATTCACTGGGCGAGGGTCGGTACAAATTCAGACTGTCTCTTGTGTGGTCAGCATTGTTCAGCGTGCTGCACGTGCAGAGTGTCGATCGTGGCGTGGCTTGTGCATCGCGCCTTCTCGAAGAAACAGCTGTAGGTAAGGAAATAGCAATCCATTTATTTTCCGCGGTCAGTTTTTCTTCATCGTTCACAAGTGACAAGAATGCAGCTTTACGACAGTAAGGAAATGTATAGAACAAGCCTGAAGGTGTCGATGGTGTTCGCGTGCAAGCTCTTAACCCATTTAGCCCCAACGCCCTACAGCAGGAGATGGATCGACCATGATAAGCAAAGCTAATCTGGCACTACCCTTGAATTATCATGATCAATCCATCACCTGCAACTGGTAAATAGACGTTAAGTGACATAAAAAATTTGAGAAATCCGTCTTGAAGTTAAATGGGTTAACTAACATCAAAGACAATATATTATATGATAAAATATTGTATTCGCTAACATTAACATTTCAGTGGCGCGGAAAAGTTTTTGGATCGATGTGGCTATCTCCTTTGTCGGATTCCCCCCCCCCCACCCCCCCCCACCCCCTGATTTTCTGACGGAATTTCAAACTGTAGCTCGACAAAACAACAACAAAAAACTCCTCGCATTACATATTCTGACCAAAATGTAAGTTTTTGGTCGTTTTTTTTTTTTATAATTTAACTTGTCATTTACGAGGTTGCATGCGAGTGGGGACCCCAGAGAACACTAGACCATCGAGATGTTAAAGCAACCATAGGGTGGACAAGGTTGAATAATCGCTACTGATCGGGGGAGGCGGGGGGAGGTGTGTGTGTGTGTGTGGGGGGGGGGGGGGGGCATGGCATACTAATTTTCATCTAAAGGTGACAGAACACCCGTTCTTATATTCTCACTGGTTTTGATAAACGTGACCATCGCTGGCGCAAAGAAGTTCAGACGGCTGACGTGTGCAGTCCACGTGCACTATGTCACCACAGACGAGCCCCAGAACTGCTGACAGACCCGGCTTGCCTACGTCACTACCGGGCTCGGTGTTAGGGTGGCCGCACGCGCTGGAGTGTTGCACGTGCAATGTCGGTGACAGGCAGTGACCTTGTGCAAACTCACACCTGTAGAAATTATAATGCCGACTGAAAACAACAACAACAAACAAAACCCCCCAAACAAATCAGTTGAAGAAGACCTTTGTCACAGTATGACTCAGTATCGTCAAAGGCCCTTCACTACCACGACTGTTGACTGACGCATATTAGTTATAATTATGTAGTTGATGCAGCTTTCTTAAATTCAACGCCAAAATGTCCAAAACGTCCCAAGAAAGTTAATTCAAATGGTCGGGACCTCAAAAAGTGTTTTATCCGAATCGTGTTATCTCAGTCCAACCTCGTTATAACATATTGTATACAAACCAAGGGGAATCACAGCGCTGGACAGACAAACAGATCCCCTGCCCCCGCCTGATAGGCGGGGGCAGGGGATCTAACTGTTTGTCTGTCCAGCGCTGTGATTCCCCTTGGTTTGTATACAATTCTGCCAGCGCTAGCCTCACCTATCTGGTTTGTGAGAGTCGTTATGACATAGTCCACTGTAGGCTATATTATCTATATTATCTATATCTACCGGAAGTAAAAGGGTTAATCAGTTATCAACATACGTGTTGTTGTAGGTAACTCCATCAGTGCCACAGTTGACAGCCTCCGAGAAGAGTGTACAGTCCAGTTTGAGGATGTTACTGCAGATGATGGCTATGTGGTCCCCCTCTGTCACGGGATGCGTGGCTTGTACCACTGTGGAAGAGATTATTAAAATATTACTCAGGACAATATAAGTTCAGTGGCGCAGAAAGATATTTTTCATTGAAGCAGAGGAGGGAGGGGGAGGGGTAAGCGTGCTTCATATGTTACTAGTCTTTCAAGCCTCCGAAACTTAAAAATAAAACAAACAGCGAGAGGGGAGGGGGTGGTGGTGGGGTGGTGGTGGTGGTGGTTGGGGGTGGGTGGGGGGTGGTGGTGGTGGGGGGGAGGTTGGGAGAGACAGTCCAACCTGGAAAAATCAAACGGTTTGGGGGGGGGGGGGAAGGGGGGGGGCGAGGCGGTTGGGGGGGGGGGGCGGGGCATGCGATAGTTCTACCACGTAAAAAATCAAACGTAACAGTCAACGCGTTATTATATTTTCTTCTCTAGACAACAAAAAGGTGTAAATTTAGTAATTATTTTCTCCCCATAAATATTTTAATATTTTTCTCCAAACATGGGGATTGAAAAGTGTATGTGTGTGTGGGTGGGTGGGAGGGGGGGGGATACTCTGGTTCCCTACTTTTTGGGGGCAGAGCGTATTATTATTATTTAGTCTTTGGATACAGATCTGTTGTTTCAGGAACAAACCACTCCATCATCACCCAATGATATCCTTTTTTTTGTCATTAAATACAAAGGAAAGTGGCTTTAATTTTGATTTAAACTCGCTGACTCTGCACCGGGTGATATTAGAACTGACAAACAAACAGGAAGTGCAGTAAAAAATTAATTCACATTAATTATTGGATCGAATGAGTTGAAGCTGCAGCCGAGAATATTAACGTGTGGGCAAGACTTAACCCATATCATACTGAGGCTACAAGCTTCAAATTTGTACACTGCCATATGCAAGTTACATATAGTACTTACAGATAAGGATATAGAACAATGGCTTTATTTCAAGGGTGGTGCCAGAATAGCTTGGCGCCTAGAGGCGTCTGGCATTACCCTTGAACTATTTCAATTAGTCAAACTTTTTTTCACACGGCACTGGTGTATTCCGAATGATAATGGTTAAAATAATGATATGTATTCAGTTCAGGGCCGCTCTCTCTCCCCCAGCTTGCCAGCTTGTACGGCAAGCAGTGTAGTGACTACCAGCTTTTTTCTAAAATAAAAGATTCTCTCTCTCTCTCTCTCTCTCTCTCTCTCTCTCTCTCTCTCTCTCTCTCTCTCTCTCTCTCTCTCTCTCTCTCTCTCTCTCTCTCTCTCTCTCTCTCCTCTCTCTCTCTCTCTCTCTCTCTCTCTCTCTCTCTCTTCCCCTCCCCCCCCCCCTCCGCCTTCTCTCTCTCTCTTTGCGCGCGCCCGGTTACTCATGCGGGTTGAAGAAGACATTGTACTTATGACCATTAGCATTAAAAAAAAATTAGAACGTATTCAAAGAGAAAACAAATATAAAGAACAGACGATCCGGTGAACCCTAAAGAACAGACGATCCGGTGAACCCTAAAGAACAGACGATCCGGTGAACCCTAAAGAACAGACGATCCGGTGAACCCTCAACCCAATGAGCAAACGGCCATCGAGCCGACGTCGCCCCGATGGCCTTTGCGCACTGGGAACCAACTAAGAAAGAAACAAGCAAACGACAAAACACACCAGTTAACCATCCAGTCCACGGAGTGGCCGACCGATCATCCAACTCAACCAACCAACTAACCAACCAAGAATCGTCAAAATCTAGCAAACCATCAAACAAACAAAGCGATTAATGACCGACTCAACTGCCAGCTAGCCAACGGACCGACGCCAACCAACTGTGACCTAATAATGATCTGACCAAGAACGAAGAAACCAACAAACTTAAAAACCAAGCAAGCGATCCAGCCAACCAACAAATAAAACATTAACCCCTTTACCGCCAGGGACGCAAATTGTGTTTTTGCCGAAAAAAAGTTAATGTAACGCCAGTCGGCACCACTGATGCAGCCATAGGGGCTCGATGACGGTAGCTTTGACTAATGCAAATCCGCTGCGCCACCGCGTGCGCGCCAACGCCTACTAATGCTCAAGCCAGTTTTCTTAACAAAGTATGCATATTGAGTATAAAAATATGTGATCATTTCATTAATTTCAATGTGACCCATCAATTTAATTGTAACTATTTTGGAATAAGAACATAAGGGGGGGGGGGGGGGGGGGGGGGCGGGGGGAGTCTGTAAACAGGGGCTGCTGCTAAAGCTTGACGTCTGGAGTTGCAGGCATGATGTACCGATGGCTGAAAGATTTCCTCTTCAACAAAATTGCATGATTGAAGTCGACGGCACACTCAGCAGTCTTGTCAAACTCATGGAATATGTATCTCAGGGAGGTGTCGTGTCTCTCATCCCTTTAATGTCCGTAAAATATGTGGAACGTTGGACTGTATTCTGATCAAAATGTGACCAATCAATTTGTTTGCTGTTTGTTTAGTGGAGAAAAAAGGCAAAAATGATAGACTCAATGAGTAAAACTATCTGGTCTCTTTTTAGATATTTTGCCTAGCGTAAGGCGGGTCTAGTATGGTCTTTTCTTCTCATTTATTTTCGTCTACATAGGTGTAAATATGAATATGCGTAATAAAGTTTCATGGTTCCTAACAGCCTAAACAATGTTAAGAAAATACTCCAGATAGCTCTAAGAATGTCACTGCATCATGAGAATGACCCATGTTCTGCATCTTGTGAAGCCTGACATTTTTGGTTTTGCAGGGAGTGTTTCATGTTGTCGAAGTATCTTGGTACCCCACTACTGGTCTGACCGAACTAGTCCCCCACCCGGGTCTGCCCTGGGGGACTAGGGTGGGGTTAACTACTTTTTAGTTTCAGGGTCACCCTGGTCAGCCTCACGGGGTGGGTTTCCTTTCCGATTCTGGGGCATGTGTTTCTGTCTACCCTTGGTCCATTCTGACCTGTATTTGCCTTTTTTAAACTCTCCCTACTGTCTGCGTTGTCTGTAGCTCTTGATATTGGATGTGTGTTGCTAAATGGTCATAGCTTTATTTAGGCCCCATGACGTAGGTTTATTTAACGTATTGGACCGGCTGGCGACATACATTCAATATTCTGTTTAGTTTTTTTCACAAGCAGTGCAGGCACGTCCTGAGAAAGCCTTGATGCTGTCGGGACGTTAAGTAATGTACAATCAATCAATCTGACCGAACTAGTGTTTGCTTGCGCCAGGATGCTGTAATTTGCGCCAATGTGGTCCCCACCAGTTTCTTCATCAGAGACTTTCAAGTTTCCCCGCAACTCTAGCTTCCATGGCTTCGATGTGAATCCAGTAATTTTTTGTTGTCTGTCTTTGGTACTGGAAGGTCTCCAGTTTTCAAGGTGACCTCTTCCATCTGATTGAAAGAGATGGTCTAGCTCAGTTTGAGTGGCCATCTTTCAGTCCAGCTGCTGACTCTATTGGCAGCATCCTGGATTCTGCAGGATGCTTTTTCAGTATGTTCTGCTGCGCTCCACACTGCAAAGTCATCCGCATGGAGGATGTTCGAGACGAACCTTGGTACTGCTGGCTGTACTGATGTCATTAATGTAGACCAAGAATAGCATCGGACACATCACCTCCCTGAGGTACACCTTCCCTGAGTTTGACAAGACTCCTGAATGTGCTTTTCTATTAAAGAAGAAGTTCTTTAGCAGCAGCCCTTGTTTACAGACGTTTCCCCCTTGTTATGCTTTAACAAAAAAAAAAAATTACAATTAAATTGATGGGTCATATTGAAATTAATGAAATGATCACAACTTTTATGCTAAATGTGCATACTTTGTTACGAAAACTGAAAACAAAAATATTTAAACAGAGGAGTATGACATAAGCAATTTTTATGATCATTTTGCGTTCCTTTGCGTACTGGTAAAATGGGGGTAGGGCAGCAGATTCAGCCACTGTGGCCCCTAAATGAATCACAGCATCATTAAATCAGGTTGGGAGTAACTGTGGTACTCTATCCTAACAATAAAAACCTAAAAAAAAAAAGAACTATCAGTTGTATACACAATTTCTGAGGGCATCGGAGACGTACGTTTCCCAATTTGGCAATTTTAAATGGGAAAAAGCTATCATTCACCACAAACGTATCGTAATGGATGCCGACTTTCCTCATTTTCTTGCACTTTATGCTCAAATTATTGAAACTTAATAGGAAAAGAGGGGTCAAAATGAAATAGAATAACTTTAGTAATTGTTTTCTAATTAATTTTGTGTATTTTTACAACTTGGGGGTAGGGATACAAAATCAACCAATGTCACCAAGTCAAGTTTATAATAATTGTGACATCCTGTTTTAATGATGTAAGTCTGAAATGAACTGCCAGTGCTATAGAAAATGTCTGAAGGCATCTGACACGTTTGTCTTTTTTTGCGATTTTGCGGAAATGGCCATTCAGTACTGGGTGCACAAATATATTCTCTGTGAGCCACAGATTCAATATTTTTTTTCATTCTATTTTTTGCAGAGTACGCAGAAGGTGTGCATTAAGATAATATTGCCTGATTTTGGCTTCTGGAATGAATTCAGATTTATTTAGAGGAAAATGTTTCTATAGCTCATTTTAGCATCCGCAAAGAGCGTGAATGGGAGTACCCTTGCGCCATCGGCTAAATCTCTGGTGTGTTCCTAAGGATTTTAGGGGAACATCGCTTAAACATCTCAGGACATACTAGGGTACACTTTGAAACTCATCTTATTGAGTACTGGGGGGGGGGGGGGGGGGGGGAGGGAGGAGGAGGGGTGGTGCACGGTAGGACGGGCTAGCTCTTGGACTACTAAGGCGTGCAGCCCGGGCCCGGGTCACAAGTTCATGTCGACAATTAGACGCACTCTGTTTTAATTTCATTGGATATGCTAATTTACATAAACCAATGAAAAAATAGCATGCGGCGTATTTCCGGCCACATCAAAACCCGACTCGATGCTTGGCCGCTGTGCAAAAAGTCTTGATACTAAACTATCATTTTGCCGGATCGGAGGACAAGATAGATTTGTGGCAAAATATATACCGAGTCTGTTCAGTTCGAGGTTTTAGGCGGATGGTTGCTTTGAGGGTTGAAAACTGCTCTGGAATCAGTCACAATGCTTCGCCGCTTTGTGTGATTTCGTTTCCTCCCTTGTATTGAAGCATTAGTAGGCGTTGGCGCGCACGCGGTGGCGCAGCGGATTTGCATCAGTCAAAGCTACTGCATCATCGAGCCCCTATGCATGCACTGAGCCGTTAGTCAAATCAACAGGGGAGAAAAGCAAACTGAAGTTTGTGGCAAGAGTTCCGTGCCCTGACTCGGAGCGTCCATAGCACCCGGATTGACGTTTCGAATCAGGGGCACGCAACTCTTCTCACAAACGTCGATTTTCTCCCCCTGTAGTCACATAGATACAATGTCAGTCTTGTCAGCAAGAGACATAGATCCTCATGAGATCCCGCAACTGCGGGGGTCCATGAGGATCTATGTCTCTTGTCTCTGTAATAGTAGTGAGTAGTGTTCATACGCCTTACAGGCAGAGTGAACCTCTCTCCCATTGTTTCGTGTGTACTGAATTGTGGCTGTGTTGATTGTCCCTTTTGGAGTTTGTCATCTTCATGTTCATGATGAACTGGGCTACATTTTGGTATCTTTTTTGTGGACCATTTCCTCCAGAGTGGAAAATGCTTTGGCTTTTTCTGTTTTTTGCTCTACTGGCTCAGTGGCAGTCACGCTTGACTGCACCTGCAGCACCTTTGCACCTACTCAGTCTACACGTGAACTCACACAGGCTGTCCTCAGTGTCATAGTTCAACTATGTGAATTGTAGTACTGTGAATACACGCAGTCTGCGTGTGAACTTGTCTGGCCTACCTACTGTGCCCCTGACTGACTGTGTCACTAGTCCATCGTCACACACTGTGTGTACAACCAGTCTACAGATGAACTCTTCTGGTCTGCCTACATTGACCCAGTCTGTCAGTGTCACCAGTCCATCATCATGCACTGTGTATCAATCCAGCCTGCCAATGAACCCCTCAAATCTACCGCGCACTGTTCCACAACACAAGTACTCCAGAGATGACTTGTTGAGTATTAGACCTGTGGCCATACGTCTGGACCCCACTCTCATCCTCCATCTTCGGAGTTTGGGGATAGGGTGTAATTTGCCTCGTAAACGGACCCGGAGAGGTGGTAGGAGGAAACGGAGACAAATTATTGTTCTCATCACTGGCAGGTCTAACACGTTGCCACGTGCACCCCCAAAGGACATAGTTTCGCCTGAAAATCTCATCTACATAGACACTAAACCTCAGCAGAAATATTTTAACGTCTGTACTTTCAACGCACAATCAGTGGGACAGCGTGACAAAAGGACTGAGATATGTAATTTTGTGCATGACCAGAACATCGATGTGTTGTTCCTGACAGAGACCTGGCTTAAATGTCAAGGAGACGAGGCAAAGTGTGTGGACATAACTCCGTCTGGCTATTGCCTTAGATCCTTCCCCCGTGCTACTCGTGGTGGAGGACTGGCTTTTTTAAATTTATTTTTTTTATCCGTGACAGTTTATTGGAGCATGCCAACATCACATCATCGTTCCCCTTTTCTCATTCAACGTTTGAGCTTGCCCAGTTGACACTTTCTGTGCCGCAGCATGTGCACTTGTACTGTCTGTACCATCCACCACCCAACAGAAAGAATAGACTTACAGACACTACGTTTTTCAGCGAGTTTGCGGATTTCATGGAGCACTGTAATTCTTTGGGTGGTAAGCTTGTGATTGTCGGCGATTTCAACTTTCAATTCGACTGTCCTTCCAACACCAACACGGCTCGTATGCTTAACCTATTACAAACCTTCAGTCTGTCTCAAGGCGTGCATCAGCCTATTCATACCAAAGGTCATACACTCGACTGGGTCGTGTATAGAGAGAAGGACTCCATCTTTAGGTCCGCCTCTGTGAGCCACACCATGTCTTCTGACCATTTTCCAGTTCTGTGTCTTTTGGATATAACCAAACCTCAGCCGCAGCCTGTTACCAGGACTTCGAGGAACCTCAAGGGGATTGACCTTGACAAGTTCATAGCCGATGTCGCAGACTTTGTCGGCATCCGTCCCCACATCTCGGCCGAGCAACTCAACGCTGGTCTGCGGGCTGTCCTAGACCAGCATGCTCCCGCCACTCGCCGCCGGGTGTCGCAGCATCACTCCACGCCCTGGTACCCATCTGTGGCTGCTGAACTGCGCACCTTGAAGCACGAAAGGCGTCAGGCAGAGAGGTGTTGGCTTAAGTCTGGGCTGACTGTTCATAAACAGATTCTGAATAGTTTGAAGTATAAGATCACTCGCTTGACCACCAGTGCCAAGACTGCTTTCATCTGCGCAAAAGTTGCTGCAGCAAGCACTTGCAAAGAACTTTTCCGTGTGACTAATGGACTCTTGGGTAAGACCAAATCTGTTCAACTGCCCAGCACACACCCAATCCGGGATCTCCCAGAACTGTTCTCTCGCTTTTTCTGTTCCAAAGTCAAAACAATACGTGACAACATTGACAAATGGGGTGATGATGCTCAGACATCTTGCTCATTTGAATCTAAGTGTTTTGCTGGCACTCCTCTTGCATGCTTCAGTCCAGTGACTGAAAAGGTAGTGCTAGAAACCATGAGTAAGATGTCTCTCAAGACCTGTGAACTAGACCCTGTGCCTTCGTCCCTTCTTTTTTGAATGTAAAGATGCAATTGTACCAGTCGTTACAGCTATTGTAAATGAGTCCCTCTTGCACGGCACTGTACCTACCTGTTTCAAAACTGCAATTGTTAAGCCGCTCTTAAAGAAACCTTCACTTGATCCCAACAGTTTGAAAAACTACAGACCCGTATCCAACCTACCTTTTCTTTCAAAGCTTCTGGAAAAGATAGTGCTCACGCAGCTGCTAGACCATATCAAGAATAATGGTCTGTGGCATGTGTTTCAGTCAGCATATAGGTCTGGTCATAGCACGGAGACAGCATTGCTGCGTGTTGTGAATGACCTACTTGGTGCTAGCGAAGAAGATCTAATCTCTGTTTTGACTCTGCTCGATCTGAGCGCAGCGTTTGATACCATTGACCATGACATTCTACTTGCCCACCTTCGTGATGTGTTTGGCACTCAAAGCACAGCACTGAAATTTTTCCAATCCTACTTTGTTGGTCGCTTGCAGATGGTTTCAGTGGCAGGATTTGAGTCCCACCCTGTTGAGCTGCTTTGTGGCGTTCCACAGGGGTCGGTCTTGGGGCCTGTTCTTTTTACTTTGTATACACAGCCCCTGTCGCATGTCATTGAGCGTCACTTTGTTTCTTATCATTTATATGCAGATGATACAGAATTGTACAAACACTCCCTTCGTGAACATGTTGATCAGATGGTGCAGTCTTTGGAGGCTTGTATTTGTGATGTTCAGAAGTGGACCACACAGAACAAGCTCCAGCTGAACAGTGACAAAACTTAGTCCCTCCGAATGACCTGCTCCTCTACGTGCAGTGCTGATCTTCCTGAGTCAATGATGGTGGGCGAGAGCGCCATCTTCTTTTCTAGCTCGGCCCGTAATTTGGGTGTCATTTTTGACAACAGGCTGACAATGAAGGAACAAGTGAAGAAAGTCTGCCAGCTTGCCTTCATTGAACTCAGAAGGATCAGCACTGTTCGACATCTGCTAACTGTTGAAGTTACCAAAACACTTGTTACCTCCCTTGTGCTGTCCCGAATAGACTATTGCAATTCTCTTTTGTCCGGTGTTCCCGCAAAATCTTCTTGACCAAATCCAGAGTCATGAACTGTGCTGCACGTCTGATTTTTCGTGTACCGAAACGTGAACACATTATGCCTCTACTAGCTGATTTGCACTGGCTGCCAGTTTCATACAGAATTCAGTATAAAGTCTGTGTTATTTGTTTTAACATCATCTCTGGTTCTGCCCCTCCTTACTTATCTGAACTTGTCCAGCTGTATACACCGTCCCGCTCATTACGCTCTGCTTCAGACACTCGTGTTTTCCGTATCCCTAGACGTAATAAGGTCACTCAAGGTCATCGTGCATTTTCGTATTTTGGTCCCATTACATGGAACGCCCTCCCAGCTGATGTGCGTCACTCATCATCTCTTTCCATTTTTAAATCCAAGCTTAAAACTCACCTTTTCTCTGTTGCATATACGTAAGACCATTTTGTCTGCCGGCTCATCGTGTGTGTGTGTGTGTGTGTGTGTGTGTGTGTGTGTGTGTGTGTGTGTGTGTGTGTGTGTGTGTGTGTGTGTGTGTGTGAGTTTTCTGCTCCTTGTAAATCAATGTATTTTGTTGTTGTTGTTGTGGTAATGTATGTGCTTGTTTTTGTATTTTGCTTCACTGTTTCATTACTGTGATTGTTAAGCGCCTAGAGCACCTTGGTGATTAGGCGCTATACAAATTACCTTTATTATTATTGTTGCAGTTGGCTAGTGTGCAATTCTTCTCGGCAGTGAAGAGGTGAAAACAGCCGGTAAATACTGACCTGTCCATGTGACGCCCATCAAGATATACACCACCATTCCGTGCATGATGCTCCGTACATTACATCTTGTCCGAATTCCGTCATTCACGTTACCTTTCCTGGCTTGCATTTTTTCCCCAAGCGGAATAAGTTTTCAACACGATGATGTCAGTCCAACTGTTTAGTCCCCGCTTGATCGTACAGCATATGTTCATAAGTCTCACGGTTGACAAATTTCACAACTGCTTTTTTTCGGGCAAAATCTTCAACCAGTAGAAATTACTGATCTTAGACTTGATTGAGTAGTTTCTGTTCACAAGTCTCCGTTGAGAATTTGTTTTTCGGGCAACTGAATCCTTCGACCCAGTAGATCTTCGTCACAGTCTTGGTTTCCTACCGCTGCTGTGAGTGATACTGACAATAGCTGTCACTGACACTGGTTGCCCGTTTCACTCGATTCGCGACCGCCGGGTAGCTAATGCGAGGGAGACAACCAGTGCGAATTGAACCAGTGTGATTAAACCTGTACTAGTCTATGATTTGTAATCTGAAAGACTGTTGCAAGCAACTGTGTGGAGGAAAGAAAACTGAGAAGTCCACTGTGCTGTTACTAAACCGGCTGACGAAAGTGTTCCTGAAACCAAATCGCGTGTCCGGCATCCCGGCCAAGCCTATGGGTGTACAGTACAGTTGCTGCCACAAAGCCTTGTACGTCAGTGGTTCTTCAAGGTATCACTACAAGAACTGGGGCCAGTTGCATGAGTGAGCTTAGTATTTGCCAGACACTAAGCAAGATCAGTGTTCCGCTATAGCGGAGCGCCTTGCTTAGTGGATGACTGGACTAAGCTCACGCATGTTGAACTGGGGCTAGTTGCATGTGCGAGCTTAGTCCTGCGCCAGCCACCTTGCTTAGTGGCTGGCGCAGGACCACTGAGCTCGCTCATTCAACTGACGCCGGCCTGGCCCCTAATTTCTGGCAGACGTCAGTCTTTATAACAATGATGGACTGGATTGTCACTGCATAAGAACATGCGCGGACCAAAATTAACATTGACCCAGCAATATTTTTTCACGAAGCTGGACTCTGAGACCGAGTCACTAGTTCAACACGATCTGACTGATACTGACCAGCACGAGTAGATCACTTGATAAGTACGCGATAAGACACAAAGCTAACTCAACAACACTGACGTGAATTTGGAACAATCGTGTCTGTCATAGTCTGTGCTCAACTTAGGTACGTTCTAGAGCTCTGTCACTGTCGGATTATTTGCCTGGTGGCATTTTCAGCATTCTGCAAGATATCTAGATAAGACTGGTGTGCCCTCTGGAATGAGTTAGTCGTAAAATATGTCGAGCAGTTTTGATGTGATTTAGCAACACGTCAAATATAAAAAAAAAAAAAAAAAAACAACCAACAACCAACCAACCAAACGATCGAACGAACTAATGAACGAACGAACGAACAAACAAACAAACACTGATTTGGTCGCAGTTTTACTGAAACAGGGCAGTTTACCTCAGCCGCAACTCAGTGGCCGATCTCAGTTGTGTGACAAGGGACAAACGTCACAAACAACCGACTTTAAAAACCGCAACAACAGCAGTTCAGATCAATTCTGAGAGGCCGAATTTTCTAAGAACAACTGAAACCAGAAAGGACTGACTTGAAACGCCGCTATAGTCGGGCTTGAAGAAAATCCGCTACCGCGGCCGTTTTTCACTGATTTAGTGTGGGGTAGTTGGAGAATGGATAGGAGTCCGTTTCCAGTTGATGGGGTGGATGGGTACATCAGTACAACGATGACTCATCTAACCGTGTTCGGCCAATCAATCAACCAACCAAAACTATATACCAGGGAATCAGTCAGTTACCTCCCGGAGAGGCCGGGCGGCCGGGAGGGACTTTCCGAGGGCTTCATAAGACCCTCGGACTGATGCGGCCAAAACTTAGAGTCCGAAATAGCTCAGGCGGTTAAACGTCGGAGCAGGAGAGCGAAGGGAATCGCCGGGTTGTGGGTTCGAATCCCGTCCCAGCCCCGGTAGCTGGACTCACAATCCAGGGGAAAAAACGGATTTGTTCAATAGCATGTCCGTTGAAAGGTCCTGGTAAATCAAAGTGGCACAGTTGGAGTGCGCCTGAGTTGATCAGTGTTCAGGTCGTACTCCATAGACAATAGATTTCCCTGCCCATAACTCGCCCGTCAGGGCCGTCCATGATCACCTCGGTGCTGGGGACGTTAAACCCGAACTAACCAACCAACCATGGACGGCCCTGACGGGCGGGTTATGGGGGACAGGGAAATCTATTGCCTATGGAGTACGATCTGAACACTGATCAACTCAGGCGCACTCCCAACTGTGCCACTTTGATTTACCAGGACCTTTCAATGGAGATGCTATTGAACAAATCCGTTTTCCCCCTGGATTGTGAGTCCAGCTACCGGGGCCGGGACGGGATTCGAACCCACGACCCGGCGATTCCCTTCGCTCTCCTGCTCCGACGTTTAACCGCCTGAGCTATTTCGGACTCTCAGGCCGTCCATGATCACCTCGGTGCTGTGGACGTTAAACCCGAACTAACTAACTAACTAACGGCCAAACCTTCTAGTGCTTCCCCATTTGGCCCGCGAAACTGAACGGCTCCGGCAAAACTGAGCCGGGTGGGTTGAGCCCAGTGGGACTGAGGTGGGGGAGGCCGTATAGGGCTCGGCGGCCCAGAAAGCTGACGTCACTCACGCTAGTCAGTCGTGGCGGCCATCTTGAGAGGATACGCCGACTCATACTGAAGTGGGTTCAGTTCAGTCATCGGGAAATCGCTGTCAGCATGAGGACAATGTCAGAGTGCTAGAGGCAATAACCTCAGTGACAGCAAGTCTTGGGCCGGCCGCCCCGACCGTTAAACCGCTAACAAGACTCTGTGCAGTTGTGTTCAGTTTGTTTCCAAAGTTCAGTGAAACTGACACTACTTCACTACTAGAAATCGCCGCGGCAGGCTAGCGAATCCTCTCTGAGTAAGACGGATGGCGCCGCCGCGGCAGCCGACGCTCCGGCCGACCTAACCGCAACGCTGGGCCGAACTTCCCGAACGGCCATATCAGCCTGTTCAGGCCCGGCGGCGCGCCAAACGGTGTACCGTACTAAGGCCACCGGATCGAGTGGCTCAGTGTTGCCCCCCGCTCATCATCTTCTCACCGTGGGCAACACTGAGCCGCCGAAATTACACCAAAGATCCTAAAATAAATAATTGATTACACTGAGTCGAAATGGGGAGCCGGGTGTGTGTGTGTGTTTAAATATACTACTTTGGCTTGGGAGTGTGTGAGTGCGGGGGTGGCCGGGGGGGTGGGCGGGGCCGCGGCACTGACTGACTCGGCCGCTCCCGAGACTGAGTGCGGGCCGGCTCAGTGATTCCCCCCCCCCCCCCCCCCCCCCCCCCCCCCCCCCGCCCCCACCACCACCACCCGGCAAAAAAAAGAAGTAACAAAAAGTATAAAATAAGCAAACTAACACAAACAACCAACTTGACCGACGGCAATGCAACCAACCAACAAACAAACAACTCTAATTTCAGTCTTTGCAGTCAGATCGTTGTGATTCTCAAACAGAACAAGAATTGAAAATGTCGCTATCCCCATTTAGAAGTATTCGCAATTTGTACGATTTACTTCCCTTGAAAAGCAAATACTAGGCTACGCAAAAGCAGACGACAGATAAAAGCTCTGATCAAGAAGTTTACTGGTAAGTACTAAAACGAAAACGTAATTCGAATGCATTAACATCATTCTAAACATATTTCACTACTACACAGATAAAACGTGTGGTGATGTTCTTCAAATTTATTCTGACAGAAAAATTCATTGATTTGTTTTTGGTTGTTGTCTGTGTCTTCGTGAGCTTTAATGGGCTTGCGCTTGGAAAATGCCACACCCAGTCTCGCGCTGTTTTACTTCTACAAATATGTAACGCTTCATACAAGTAAGTTCACTTGATAAAAGTGTATTCTCAATGTATATTATTATGCAATACTACCCTGAGGCTATAGAGACTCGGCAACCCAGCCCAATGCGAAAGTAGGTCAGACTATTGTGACATCATATTTTCATTGCACTGAAATGCCATGGTGTAATACGAGAAGTCATTATATGCAACTTTGTTGCAGTTACATTATCTATTATCAGCTCTTTGCCGGGGTTGGTTATTTTGCAGAGATGTCACGCACTGTTTTTTTTTCAAACCTGGCTGAGCTTGGCAAATGTCAAAGCAGCCATAATGCCAAAATGTTTCCTTCCTATTCAAGATTCCCAGTAATGCGTGTGCTGGCTTCTGATTTTAGATGTAATGAATATGAGCCGTTATGTGCAGAATAACTGATCAGCACACTTTCATATATTGCCTCTTCATTTGCACTGGAGTGTATGGATTACAATTTTCAAACATGTAATTTTCAAGATGATGATGATAATGATGATGTCCACGTAATGCGCATCCACTCCATGCTAGCAGCATGCTCAGGGCGCAAACCCCCCCACAAAACAACAACAAAACAACAACAAAACAACGTAGATGATTAGATGTATATTAGAAATGCATTGCATAGAATTGACTTAAAGACTTTGTCAGACTTTGCTGTAGCTGCTCTTTTTCTGTTAGCAACTTTAAAGCATTGCCTTAGGTGTCAAATGACAAATTATTGATTTAACGTGACAAAAAGACAAAGACGAAAGGTAAAGTCGTGATGCAAGGAAAGACATTTTAGAGGCATACGTGGCAAACATGGCTTTCTGTCGGTATAAAAAGAGAAAATAGATAACTTTAACACACGATCTTCAACCAGTTGAAGCCTACAGTTCAGTAAAATAGAAAGAAGACGCACAGTCCGCAGCAAGCTGTATTTTGTTTGAGTGTACAAGTTGTGTTAGCCATAAACTCTTTATTTGTTTGGCTCGTTTTACTTTTGTGATTAAGCAGCACATTAATGCCATCATGCATGCAGCCACAAGCACTGTAAACAGTACCAGTGGTTGCATGTGCAAGGAATTTAACCCATTTAACCCCATGGCTGCATTTTTCAAATTTGGGAACTGTCAACGTCTGCATACCAGTTGTAGGAGATGGATGAACCACGATAATTCAAGGGTAGTGTCAGATTAGCTTGGCGCCTGATGGCGCCAAGCTAATCTGACACTACCCTTGAATTATCATGGTTGATCAATCTCCTGCTGTAGAGCGTCGGGGCTAAATTAATTAAGGTTTATAAATACATTTTTGTTCAGCCATATCATCATTTTCTTCCACTCTTTGTTGCCTTGCTGTTGATTGAGCAAAGAAATCCCGCAAGATTCCCATTGCAAGTCAAAATTCTGTTTTATTAACACCTTCACTGCCAGCGGTCGCATATGGTGTTTTTGAAATTATTGTTAAATCAGTGATAGATCGCCCGCCAATTTTTCTTGGCAGTGAATGGGTTAAACTGTTTTAATTTGTTGAGTTGTACAGGTTTTTGACCGGAAGCCCTTTGGATGAATGGTGTAGAACCCAAAGCCATGGATCAGCATGCATACATATATAATATTGTATATTTTCGTTATTTTCAATGCAAGATCTGTTTTCTGCATCAGGTTGAGTCATGGCTGCTGTTAGCCACGTTGCTCCCTACTCGCTGGGCATTGACATTGGAACCACCTCCATCAAGATTGCGATCGTTGACTCTGCAGGCAGCCTTGTGGAAAATGTAATGGCACCATCTCTCGCAGCAGTCGACAGTGACATGGGTGACGTTGGGTCTGAGCAGTGTCCAACGACAATTTATAATTCCATACAGGCATGCTTGAGGCAGCTGTCTCCCCATAATCAAGCTAAGGTTGGTTTGTCACTTGAAACTTGAGTGAACATTGGGCAGATATGTGTTTACGTGTGTGTGTGTATCTGTGTTCAAGTAAGTGATTGATTGATCATGATAGTTCTGGTAGATGATTATGGCAAAATGTGTCACCTGTCATTAAAGACCATCATTTAGGTGGCTATTGCCACCTAAATGATGGTCTTTAATGACAGGTGATCTCTCATAGGTGGTCGCTCAAAATAGGTTACGGGTAGTGCAAAATGGGTTTGCATGTATCTGTGTTCACGTATGTGATTTAATTATGGTACAAGAAAAATATAGTCTTAACAGATAGGTGCTCTCTGAAGAGAAGTCTTGAAAGGCAGAGTGTGTTACCTGTTATTAAAGGCCATCATTTAGGTGGCTACAGTCGGGGTTAGGGTTAGTGGCTACAGCCACCTAAATGATGGTCTTTAATGGCAGGTGATCTCACATAAGGGTGGTCGCTCAAACAGGTTATGGACAGTGTCAGATGTGATGTTGATGGCTTTGTTTTTATTCAGGTGCATTGTGTTGGCATCTCCGGACAGATGCATGGACTGGTCCTATGGCAGCAGGGTAAAGTGTGGAACCATGACACTGGTGATTTGGCCCGACACATCACCTTTGACAATGTCAGTCATCTGTACACGTGGCAAGACCGACGCTGCACACAAGAATTTCTCAATACGCTTCCCAAACCCAACTCAAACCTGCGGACCGCTTCTGGATATGGTTGTTCCACGCTTTTCTGGTTGCAGCGAAATCGGCCAGAGTTTTTGGCCGAGAAGCAGTTTGACTGTGCGGGCACCATCATGGATTTTGTGGTGGCAGCCGTATGTAACCTTGACCGACCTGTGACCTCTGACCAGCTGGCGGCAAGTATGGGGTATTTTGACGTGGAGTCGGGCACATGGAATGAAGATGTGTGAGTACGCATGTTCTGAACATCAGTGACTGTCTGGCATAATACTGATTTTGTACCTCATTCATTACTGACACCCACAGCTAGGGTTTGATTAACCATAATCATAATAGTTAAAGTGTAGTGCCAGATTAGCTTGGCACCTTCTTGGCACCAAGCTAATCTGGCACTGCTCTTGAACTATCATGGTTGATTTATGTCACCATTTCCCATAACACATTACATACAGATTTCTGACGTACAGTTCTGAAATGCATGCCGACACAGATATTTTAAAAACAAGCTGGAACAGATACTTTGACTCCCAGTTTCAGCTGTTTGACCCCCACATTGATTCAGGAAGGGCGGTAAGAAAGAAAATCCTCATGTGATGTACAATGAAGAAGTTTGAGGCCTTGTTAAGTGTTGAGTCGTAGTCGTAGTATGATATCACACCAGATGCACGCACGTAAGGTTCTTTTAAAGAAACTTCACTCAGCTGCAACCCGCCACACGTGGCTTAAGGATGTAGACCACACTGGAGTAACAGTTCCAACAATATTTTATTGCAGCGATGCGATCTCCAAACAATGCATTCACAAATGCACCAACACTGATACAATGTCTCCTCTGCAATGTATCCACGCTTTTGATACACTGTGGCTATCATACAATGTACACACTATACACTGCATAACTGCATCACTGACAATGTACAAACGCGCTTCCCAGCACAATCTTTTATAGTATAATAGCTTTCCAGAATAATCCAACAAATTCATACAATACAACCAATCAGAACAGAACACATAACGAAACTCATAAATATTGATGAAAAAGAACTTTCTAGAATAGACTACAATAGTCTACAAAATTCGACTGCTAATTTCAATCTCAATTTTGGGAAATCCTGGTGTGTAATGACGTCACATAATAATACGCTACCCAGTTCACGACCTTACCCGAATTCTCCGGAAATGTCACGACTTTTCGTAATACATACTGGCTGCTAACTTCACGCGCACAGAAAACATGGTGATTTCGAGTGGTTTCTAGACTCTTCGGGATTCAACTCCGTGTATCAAAAGACAATCAATTCCGCTCACTGTGCGAACGATAGCAAATCTTACTATAAAGGTACGTGATTCGTAATCATGATAGCTCAGATAAATATTGGATCGTTTCCTACGATGAGTACACACATGCTCCCACAGAACAACACAACCACAATCGTAACAAGCCACAACATTTTAAAAAGATTTTTGCACATATCCAGGGCCTTCAGGGACTGGTCTTTTTGCTCCCTGAGGTGTGCGGCCAGGTCCTTAGAACAGGCGTTGAGGACTTGTTCTTTGATGATGAGGTCACACAGGTCCTGGTACTCCTTGTTTAAACCAGCCAGCTCTATCCATTTCTCCAGGTAGCTCCTGATTCTTTCAATAAATATGCCGGGTGTTTCTCCTTCTTCAGGCTTGCAGTTCGAAATCATCGCCTGTAACCCTCTTCGTGAAGTCGTACTGTCTCAGCAGGGCTGCTCACAACTGCGTATAATCTTCAACTTCTTCTCTTGGCAAGCGGGTGTAAAATTTAAGCTCTTTCCCAGTTAGAAGTGCGCTCAGTTTGATAGCCCAAGTCTCTTGTCTCCAGTTGTTGCTGCTTGCGAAGCGCTCAAATTATCTGAATTTTCTGCGAAAGTTGGTAGCTTTGGCGCACGGGCTGTTTGCTCTTTGCTGGATAATGCTGATGCTTCAGTAGCTCTCTGGCTCTGTGCCTCTATCTCCATCTGCTTTAAATGAATTTCATGTTGACGCTGCCTCTCTGCCTCTTCTCGCTGTTTCTCTGCCTCTTCTCACTGTTTCTCTGCCTCGGCTGCTTGAATTTCGAGATTCCTGATTTCACGTTCTTTAGCTCTTTCTTCTCTCACCAGTCTCTTTTTTTCTTCGAGTCTCTTTTCTCTTTCTCTCTCCAGTCTCTCCTTTTCTTCTCTCTCTCGTCTCTTTTCTTCTTTTTCAGTCTCTCCTTTTCTCTCTCCAATCTCTCCTTTTCTTCTCTCTCTCATCTCTTTTCTTCTTTTTCCAGTCTCTCATTTTCTCTCTCCAATCTCTCCTTCTCTCTCTCCTTTACAAACTCGAGGAGTTGAGCTCCTTCGAGTCCACATTCCTTTCCAATTTTTAGGAATGTCTCCATTTCCGATGTCGCCATCTCTGCGTTTCACTGCTGGCTGTTTTCTCCGGCTACCCTTTCCACTGAGCCAACTGAAGAAGTCCCGTCGGAGGTGCCAAAATGTTACGTGTTGAGTCATAGTCGTAGTATGATATCACACCAGAAGCACGCACATAAGGTTCTTTCAAAGAAACTTCACTCAGCTGCAACCCGTCACACGTGGCTTAAGGATGTAGACCACACTGGAGTAACAGTTCCAACAATATTTTATTGCAGAGATGCGATCTCCAAACAATGCATTCATAAATGCACCAACACTGATACAATGTCTCCTCTACAATGTATCCACGCTTTTGACACACTCTGGCTATCATACAATGTAAACACTATACACTGCATGCTTGCATCACTGACAATGTACAAACACGCTACCCAGCACAATCTTTTATAGTATAATAGCTTTCCAGAATAATCCAACAAATTCATACAACACAACCAATCAGAACAGAACACGTAACCGAAACTCTTAATATATATGAAAAAGAACTTTCAAGAATAGACTACAATAGTCTACAAAATTCGACTGCTAATTTCAACCCCAATTTTGGGAAATCCCGGTGTGTAATGATGTCACACAATAATACGCTACCCAGTTCATGACCTTGCCCGAATTCTCCGGAAATTTCACAATATTTCGTAATATATACTGGCTGCTAACTTCACGCGCACAGAAAACATGGTGATTTCGAGCGGTTTCTAGACTCTTTGGGATTCAACTCCGTGTATCAAAAGACAATCAATTCCGCTCTCTATGTGAATGATAGTGAATCTTACTCAAAAGGTACGTGATTCATAATCATGATAGCTCAAATAAATATAGGATCGTTTCCTACGATGAATACACACATGCTCCCACAGAACAACACAACCACAATCGTAACAAGCCACAACATTTTAAAAAGATTTTTGCACCCCACTAATGCCTGCATGGTCCCAGTCCCAGGACCATGTTTTGTGCAGGCTTGTCTTTCTGTACTTTATGTTTGCCAATTTCCACTCCATTTTTTTTAAAGAGGTTGAGCATAGGGCTGACTGCTGTGTGTTTCCTTAATCCTCTCTATGTTTGAACAAGGCAAGATATGTCTTAAAAGTTTCTCAACTTTGCTAGTAAATTAATTCTTCCTCTCTTTCTCAGTCTGCAGTCCAGCGGATTTCCATTCTCCATGTTACCGGAAGTGCGACCCGCAGGCCAGGTGGCAGGTCATCTGCTTCAGGGATTTGAACATGTTCCTGCAGGAACACCAGTTCTGGTTGGCATGGGCGATGTTCAGGCTGGTGTCTTCTCTTCAGTACAGTCTCCCAGTGATGCTCGTAAGTTTGTCACCAGCAATTTGTTTCCTCAAAATACATTACCGATGGCATTACTATATGGAAGATACATTTAGCTTACCAATTTCAGCCTAAGAATCTGTTGTGTATACCTACACAACAAGGGAGGCGACTCTAGGGAGTCATTACCAAAAAACCCTGAGTAGCCTCCCTTCCCTCCCGCCCACTGGGCACCGGCCTCCACATGGCGTGGGTGGGTAGTCTCCTCAGTCCCTGACTGAGTGGGCTAGCAGAGGGGTGCCATCTTTGTCCAGGATTAGGACTTGATGTCAGCAGATATGTTGTTCAGTCTTTTTCACTGGTCCGGTTTTTAAGGAGCTGTGCTTACCCCGGTCCTACCATGTTGGATTGGTCCTTAAAAATACGCGTGAGCTTTTGGTCCTTTGGATCCCAAGTGTTTGCCATGTTTGGAGACCCGTGTCGGGGGAGAAGAGGATCCTGGTGGCTGAAACACTCCACTTTGGCCTTGACTTCTGCCTAAACGGGAGGCTAGTCGTACCGGCCTAGTCAATCGGCTCTTGTCACGTCGAGCCCTATCCCCCTGTTGACATGCGGGTTGTTATACGGAGCACCATGCTATAGCCTCTGATGATGATTAGGTGCTTTACGCCAGTATTCCCCTGCATTCAACAGTGTGATAGAAGGCGGTGGCTCAAATGGTTCAATCGGGCTTACCCCCTTGAGTATATCTTTCGGGCAGTCTCCATTGTGCGTCGGCTGGAGACCCGCCGACAATTGCACTTTCCCTTGTTGGGCTCGGTGGCGGGCGGGGACCCCCGGGGGATGAATATCTATCATACTATAATATGGAAAATATCAAAAAACCAAAACTGGCACCAAAGCGGCACATAGCCGCCGACATTGTCATTGAGAACGATAGTGACTCTGACTGTGAGGAAGCGACACCTCAGGCGTCGGCCGCCTGGCCTCGTTTTCTCATTATCCATAGCAGAGTCAAAGAGAAGCCTGTTTCCAAGCTGCACCCTTTCCTGGTAGGGGAGACCCTCAGGAGCCGTGTTGGCAGGCCTGAGGCCCAGCGCCTCAGGTCTGGTGACTTGCTGGTAGAGTGCCGTACCCGGGCACACTCCAATGGGCTGCTGAGGCTCTCCTCCATCGGAGACACTCCAGTGGAGGTCACTCCCCACAAAACAATGAATTCCTCTAGAGGAGTGATTAAAGATCAAGCATTGGCCGAACTATCTGAAGATGAATTTGTACGGAACCTTAAGTCACAGGGGGTGACCTACGTCAGGCGCTTCATTTCCAAACGAGGTGGTAGGGAGATCATCCCTACCATCATCCTGACGTTTGGCACCCCCACAGCTCCTACTACCATCTGGGGAGGTTACTACTCCCTAAAAGTGAAAAAGTACGTCCCTCTCCCCCTCCGATGCTTTAAGTGCCAAAAGTATGGCCATGGGCAGAAGACATGCCTCTATGCGCCCGCTGCACTAAGCCCGGACACTCTGTTGAGTCCTGCACAGCCATCCCCCTGTGTGTGAATTGCCAGGGGGCGCATATGGCTTCGGACAAGAAGTGCCCTCGTTGGATCTCCGAGTACAGGATTCAGCAGGTGCGTGTGGAGAAGGGGCTGTCCTTTGCGGACGCCAAAAAACTGGTTGATGGCCCTGGTGCAGCTGAGGCTGCGCCAAACTCAAATAACAACTTTGTGTATACTTTCAGTGCTGCGGTGGCAGGCAAGCGCCCCACCAAAGACTTCTCTTGTCAAACCCCAACTTATTGGTTGGGGGCAGAGCCTCGGATCCTCTCGCCCCTGGAGAGTAACCCTCCTCCGGTGGTGATGAGGAGCCAGGGAACGCAGAAGGCGGACGCTACCGGTCCGGTGGCACCGCCTTCTGCTGCTCCTAAGCCTCAGCCCCCACCCAAACCTGCTAGTTTGTCAACGCCAAAGGTTTCTGGCTCTGGTCAGCCTTCTAAGGCCGCTAACTCTAGCGGCAGGACCGCTGCCCAGGACCAGAAGTCTAAGAAATCTATGGGACCGCCGTGCGCACGGGCCCAGAAGGGGAACACTGATGTCCCCCTTCAAAACAAATATGCTGCATTGGAGGAGCAGATGGAGGGAGTGGAAGTTGCCGATGCTGCGGCAGCTCCACCCCCTTCATCTCCTAAGAACCAGAGGAAGCCCGGGAGCCGGCCCCCCTCTGTTTCTCCAACTCCTTCCAAGGCAAAGAAAAAAGGGGGGAAAAACTCCGCACCCCCAGATAAGACATAATCAGGGACTCACTGCTTCAGTGGAATTGTCGTGGTTTTCAAGCTAACTTTGAGGAACTACGTCTTTTAGTCAAGTGCTATAACCCCTCAGTAATATCTCTTCAGGAGACTTACCTGAAGACTTCTGACCCTGTGTCTTTTAATGGTTTTAACGTTATACATAAAGGCTCTGATTCGGAGAGGCGCTCGGGTGAAGTGGCTCTTCTCATTAGTAGCCAAATTTTATGTAGCCCCGTTAGCATCGACACCTGTCTTCAGGCTGTCGCAGCTCGGGTTACCTTGAAGAAGACCATAACCATATGCAGTATTTACCTGCCACCATCCCTGCGGGTCTGTAGTAATGATTTTTTAAAATTTAGTTGATCAACTGCCCCCTCCCTTTATTCTCATAGGGGATTTTAACGGTCACGCTCACCTTTGGGGTAGTGACCAATATGATGGCAGAGGTCAGATGTTAGAAGATGTTTTTTCTCAACTTAACCTGTGTGTCTTTAACGATGGTTCACCTACATACTCTAACCCAGGTTCAGGATCTAGTTCTGTTCTAGACCTCACTGTGTGTGATCCTTCTCTCATGCTGGACTTTGACTGGAAGGTTCACGATGACCTGTGTGGTAGTGACCACTTCCCAGTAGTCCTGTCATCGGTCAGCTGTGGGGAGGGTCCGCCGGTGGGGTGCTGGAATCTTAAGAAAGCTAACTGGCCTCTGTTCGCCTCCCTCTGTCAGTCTCGTATTACAGAGGAGGTGGTCATGTCATCTGAAGAACCTATTTCTTCTTTTACTACTATTTTGTTGGATGTAGCGAGTGAAACCATCCCTAAAACTTCCGCATCAGTCCCTCGAAAGCCGAGAGTACCATGGTTCAACGAAGAGTGCCGCAAGGCCCAAATAGCGCGCAAATCTGCTCAGCGACGTGCTTTCCGTAATCTGTCGCAAGTGAATATTTTAACCTTTAAAAGGCAGAGGGCGAAAGCTCATTACATTTTTAAATGTGAACGCCGTGCTTCCTGGAGACGCTTCGTCTCATCTTTAACTTCTCGGACTCCGTCCCAGAAAGTATGGAAGGCTGTTCGGAGAATTAGGGGCAGGGGTGGCTCGGCTTCTGTTGGCCATCTTAGAGATGGTGCCAGCTTGGTTACAGATAAAAAAGCTGTGGCCAATTTGCTTGCCTCCACCATTGCCCATAATTCTTCAACGGAACATTATTCACCTTTCTTCCAGAGAGAGAAGGAGAAGCGAGAGTCTCGTATTTGTGATTTTAAGTCCGATAACTCAGAAGACTATAATGTCCCATTTACATTATCAGAATTGCAGCAAGCCTTGCAGAAATGTAATGACTCTGCTGCTGGCCTAGATACCGTCCACTATCAATTCCTAACGCATCTGCCTGAGAGGTCACTCCTTGTACTTCTCAAGGCCTTTAACCATATCTGGAGAACTGGTCATTTTCCGCCGTCTTGGCGCCAGGCTGTGATTGTACCGATCCCCAAGCCGGGTAAGGATCCTTCCGACCCGGGCAACTACTGGCCTATCGCTTTGACATCATGTTTATGTAAAACTATGGAGCGCCTGGTCAACGCCCGCCTGGTGTGGCATCTTGAGTCACAGGGTCTCCTCACAGACCTCCAGTGCGGTTTCCGGCGCTTCCGTAGTACAACTGACCATTTAGTCTGCTTTGAATCATTTATTCAAGATGCTTTTGTCAACAAGCAGCATGTCTATGCAATTTTCTTCGATCTTGAGAAGGCGTATGACACTACCTGGAAGTATGGCATAATGTCTGACTTGTTGGACATGGGTTTTAAAGGGCACCTGCCCGTTTTTATTCACAATTTTTTGACTAACCAGTCATTCCATGTCCGTGTGGGCTCCACCCTCTCCGACTCCTTTGAACAGGAGATGGGTGTCCCACAGGGCAGCATTCTATCTCCTGTTTTATTTAGTATTAAAATTAACAACATTGTAAAGGCCGTCAAGGATGATTCTAAATGCTCTTTGTTTGTTGACGACTTTGCTTTGTGTGCACGTGGTCGAGGACTTGCGTCCCTTGAGAGGCGCTTGCAGCTGTGCGTTGATCGCATCCAGCGGTGGGTGTCTGTCAATGGATTCATGTTCTCGCCCTCCAAGACTGTCTGTGTGCATTTTACTAACCAGACAAAAGATTTTCCAGAACCTAGCCTGAGCATTGCTGGAGTGCCAATTAAGGTGGCCGAGGAGGCAAAGTTTCTGGGGGTCATTTTTGACAAAAGACTTACCTTCCGCAACCATATTAATTACCTTAGAACCTCTTGTCAGAAGGCTCTCGACATTCTTCGTGTCGTCGGTCGTACTGACTGGGGTGCGGACCGTACTGTCTTACTTCGTCTGTACCGGGCCCTTGTTCGGTCCAAACTGGATTACGGCTCTGTGGTGTATGGCTCAGCTTCCAAGTCTGTGCTACAGCGTCTGAACACAATTCACCATCAAGTTCTGCGAATGTCTGGGAGCCTTCAGGACATCTCCAGTTCCTAGTCTGTATGCCGAGGCAGGGGAGCCTTCTCTCAAGCTCCGCCGCATCCGCCTCATGCTCAGCTACGTTCTGAAACTGAAGGCTCATCCAGACAATCCTGCCTATGATTGTGTTTTTAAACCATCGTTTGCAGAGATTTACGATAGCCATCCGGGAGCTGTCCGTCCACTTTCTTTCCGTGTCCGACCTCATCTGCAGGCGGCCGGATTGGACCTGGACAGAGTTTCGGAATCCCTGCAACACATCACTCCACCTTGGCTCTTACCAGTTCCTGAGATCTTGCTGGACTTGACTGCCCACAAGAAAGACTCTACTCCACCAGCCATATACCAACAGAGCCTCAATGAACTGCTTTCAATTTTTCCTGGCTATTGTCGCATCTATACCGATGGGTCAAAGTCTGAGGATGGGAGAGTGGCTGCGGCCGCAGTGTCCTCTCGTCGTCCTAGACGCCCATTTAAGCACCGCCTCCCAGACCACTCATCTGTATTTAGTGCGGAACTGCAGGCGGTTCTGCTGGCACTCAGGCATGCTTATCGATCTAGAGAAAGGAACTTCCTGATTCTGTCTGACTCTCTTTCTGCCCTGCAGGCCCTTCAGGGCACGGGAAATGACCACCCACTGCTGGTGCAGATCAGATAGCTCCATGCGGACTTGATGAAGGAATATTATGATATCATTTTTATTTGGGTGCCAGGGCATGTGGGCATCGAAGGCAACAGGATCGCAGATTCTGCTGCCAACGATGCCCGCAATGACCCTGTCCCTGACACACAGACTGTTTATAGTGATTTTAGACATGTGGCTAGTGCGTACATAGCCTGTGAGTGGCAGTCTGAGTGGGACAAAGAGGAAGCTAACAAGCTGCATGAAGCCCTTCCTAAGTTGTCCGATGGTCTACCTTATCGCTGCGGCAGCCGCCGTGAGGAGACTGTCCTGGCTCGGCTCCACATCGGCCACACGTATGTTACGCACTCTTGCTCTTTATTTACTTAAACAGGAGGAGCGTCCATGGTGTTATGCCTGCGACGAGCAGTACTCTGTTCAACACTTTTTGTTGTCTTGTGCTGATCTAATCGACACAAGGTATAAACATTTCACGGCAGACTCCTTGAAGGTTTTGTTCCGGGATGTGCCCCCGGACAAGATCTTCAGTTTTCTGAGAGAGTGCCATATTTTTAATAAGATTTGAGCGTTTATAGATTATGATGTTTCTATTATTTTGACCTTTTTGAGAGTCTTTCGACGTTTTCTTTAAAGACCTGTGCGACATTTTAGCCTGACATATTTTTAAGGTATATTTACATCATGTCTTAAGACCTTTCTTTTAGTCTGGCTGACCAGATTTTTACCCTTCCCGCTGTGAGATGGCCTTAGTTGCCTGCTCGGCGTTAAACCCAAATAACTAACTAACTAACCCTTCCCTCCCTATCCGGTCACATGTATAGGGGTGCCACGCCAGTCGAACGCTTAGCTGCGTAGTGATAACGTGTTTCGTACCCTTGCTCAGCCTTTCGATACCCTTGGATTCCTGTGGATACATTAGATTCCTTGGGGTGTTGTGCTTCTCCTTGGACTACCTGTGGTTCCCTTGGACTACCTGTGGTTCCCTTGGACTACCTGTGGTTCCCTTGGTTGGTGTGTAGCCTTGCTTGACTTCTGTCGCTCGGACTTGGACAGGTAAGGTCTCGGGGCGTACCTCTGTCGGCCAGGTTCTCCTGGCAGGCCAGGGTATGTCCTCGGTTAGCGACTAGTTCGTACACAGCCGGACTTCACTACGGCACCGGTCGTGGGTTTTGCTCTTGGGGCCCGTCGTTCGTACAGGCCGCATGCCGTTGCCTCTCATGTGTTCTGCTCTCTGTTGCAGTGCAAAGACTGGAAACTCCTTCCCTACTGCGTGCTCGACACACGGCGGCACAGGCGCTCGGTGCAGCCCTCACCAGGCCGTCGGATTCAGGCCCCCCTTGGGGTCGCGCTCTACCTCTCGGCGCCGCGTGGCTTCTGGGTCCCTCGCCGCACATAGCCCAGATTCACTAGACCAGCGGGACACCGCCTGTCTACAGCATAGGGTGGATTCCCGTGACCAGCAGCGCTCGCCCTGTCTATGGCACAGAGCAGATGCCAGAGTCCAGCGGGACCCAGCCTGTCTACAGCACAGGATGGATTCCCGAGACCAATCGAACCCAGCCTGTCTACAGCACAGATCGGATGCCAGAGACCAGCGGGACCCAGCCTCCCCCCCCGGTTTCGGGACCTATGGAAGCTTTTTCTGCCCAGCTCCAGCAGAGTCAGCTGACAGAGAGGGGCTTTTCTCTGACATGCTTTGGCCGGCTGGCATCGATATCTGTTGCCTGTGGAGCTGGTACTTAGGCCTTTCTCAGATGTTCATCTGCCCTCTTCCTTGTGTGGCCGAGACGCTGCTTGGGTGCTGTCATGCCCTACGGCATTGCATCCCCTTCGGGCTCTCCAACACAGCAACCTTGTTCCACAACTCCCTGGCCTGCTGGGCTTCTTGGAGCTGGCGACTCAGGCTGTGCTCCAGTGCGTGGGGGATTCCTTGGAATGTCCCGACGCGGATCCCTGGCCTGGCATCCACGCGTTGGCAGTCTCGGCCAACCGGGCGGCTTACTATGCGTCCTCCTACGCCCTCGCCGCAGCCGCGACCTGTGACCTGTTTCGCTGGTATGCCTTGTTGGACCAGTGCCCGCGCCCCCTGTGCCCTTCCGCTCTCAGCTTCGCCGAGCGCCGCTCGGGAGTCCTCTACCCCTCGGTCCCACCTGGCAGGCAGTGCAGGCGGCCTCCAAGGACCTCTGGCTGGGTGCCCCACGGCCACCCTCCGCTTGTTTTCGGGCGGTCGCTGCTGCCAGACAACACTTGGGGGGGGCCCTACCATCTCAGAGGGCTTGCAGATTTCCTTTCGCCTCCCCCCTACGCTCCGCTGCTCTCCTGTCTGGATGCGTGTCCCAGCCAACCAGCGCACGGGGATGCTGTGCGGGACAACATCTCAGCCTGGCTTCTCAGTCTGCGACGGCGGTGGTCACGCGGCTCGACTCCCCGGCCCTTCCTGCCATCTCTTCCTAGTGAGCCGACACCAGGCAGCTGGTGGCGCCCTTTTATCGACCTTTGGTGCTCTGCAAGTTCCTTCTGCTCCCCCATTCGGATGGAGAAGGCGCGGGCCCTGATCGCCACCGTGCGGCCTTGGGCCTTGCCGTCAGTCTCGATCTGGCAGACGCGAACCGGCATGTTCCCATTCACCTGGCCTCTTGGCATTTCTGCGTTTTGCCTGTTGCGGGGTCGTCCATCAGTTCCGTGCTCTCCCCTTCGGCCTCTACTCAGCCCCTGGGTGTTCGCGCGGATTGTGGATGTGGTGGTCGCAAGGCCCATCACTCGTTCCCTCAGCCCCGCCGCTTATTTGGACGACCTGCTCCTCCGGAACCAGACTTCCACCACTCTCACCGCGGACCGGGATGTGTTCCTAGCCCTTCTCCATCGGCTTGGCCTTTTTGTCAACAGAGGGAAGTCCGACCTTGCTCATCCCACCGGTTCGTCCATCTGGGTATGGAGTTTGTGACCAACCGCGACCGAGTGAGGCTGCTGGAGGCATGCGTCACAACGTTGGTGGAGTTCTCTCGCCGGGTGTCCCTCGCGGACGTGGTCCCGGCCCGGGTTTGGTTCCAACTACCGGGCCTTAGGAGCGCTGCAGCAGACCCCTTCTACTCGCTCCCACTCCAGCTCCATCTCCTGGCCATTGGCGCCCGTCCTACCGCGGCCTCGAGGCTCCAGTCCCCGTCTTCCCGCTCGTCTGGACTCTCCTCCGGCGGTGGGCAGGCCCCGCCTGGCTTGTCTCAGGAATCCCCCTCCGCTGAGGCTCTCTCTCTCTCTCTCTCTCTCTGGTCCACAGGGTTCTGTACTGGGGCCCCCTGCTGTTTTGCTTATTTATTAAAGATTTGCCTCTACATATTACTTGCCAAGATGTACAATTCGACCTTTTTGCTGATGACACCTCAGTTCATACTACTAGTAAAGATATACAGGTAATTTCCGACAACTTACAACAAAGTCTTCATGACATATCAGCTTGGTGTATAAACAATTCTATGGTTGTTCATCCAATCAAAACGAAATCGATGGTAGTCGCCACGCGCCAAAAACAGCAGATAACGCCTCTATTACTTAACCTTTCACTTAAAGGTAGTCAGGTAGAACAGGTAAACAAACATCGCATACTAGGGATTACAATTGACAGTCAGCTAAAATGGCAACGCCTTATGCAAAATAGTAGCAAAAAATCTCTTTATGTTATCAAAACTGAAATATACTGTTCCAGATACCCGTAAACTATTTTATAATGCTCACATATGTTCTCACGTCGTTTATGCGTCAACGATATGGGATGGATGTAGTGAGGTCCATTTAAAGAGACTCAATTCCCTACACAGACGGGCGGCCAAAATAATCTGCTCTGATTCACGCCTAACCACAGAAAAAAAGCTCACAAAAGCAGGTCTCCTGCCTCTTCAGGATCATTTTAAATATAACAAAGCAATTTTTATGTTCAAAGTGTGGAAGCGCAAAACACCTGAGTACATCTCCACTTTGTTCCACTAGTCTGAGTCCAAGCTTGGAAACATCAGAAAGCTTTTCATAGTCCCCAAACCAAGGATCGATCTATATAAAACCAGCTTATCCTTCTCAGGGACACATCTGGAATGCTCTTCCCGACCATGTAAAATACACCTCCTCGCTAGCCTGTTTTAAAAAGGGTCTCTGCAAGTATTTCATGGATCACTCGTAGGGCCTAGGGATGCCTTAACTACATGTATTATATGTCTCTTTCTATGCTGGGTCCAATTTATTCGCAATTAAGCCTGTTATCGTTTTCGTTCATCATTTGAACTACTGCCTATGTGAACAGTGTTGTCAATTGTTTCTTAGTATTATGTTTTACTTATATGTATGTGCATGTGTAGATAGTCTTGTAGTTGTTAGCAACGGCAGGTTTGTAAAATGGCGGTGTGGTCGGCTCTCGACCTTTGGCAGACTCGTCCCCTCCGCCGAGAGACCCTGATCTCGTCCGACAATGCGACAGTCGTCGCGTGCATCCAGACGCAACCCTCTGCATGCTGCTTGCCGGCTGCTCCTGTGGTGCAGGGATCATGGCGTGTCTCTCCGGGCTCGTCACATTCCTGGCCCATGAACGTCCTCGCGGACTCCCTCTTGCGGAAGGCTCAGCTCCTGCACTCCGAGGGGTCGCTGAGTCCGGAGATCTTCCGTCTGATTAGCGCGCGCTGGGAGACCCCGACGCTCGACCGGTTGCGACTTGATGGTACCCTTCTTCGTCCCCACCTTGCAGGGCTCCCTCACTTGGGCGGTGGATGCTCTCTCCGTCTCTTGGGAGGGCCTCGTGGCCTACGTGTACCCTCCCATGGTTCTAGTGCCCCAGGTCTTGCTGAAGCTCAGGGGCTGCAGCCCGATCCTTATCCTTGTTGCCCTGTGCTGAGGCCCGCAGTTCTTCCGCCTGCCGCATGTACCAAGCGAAGTGGCAAGGCTTCCGGGGAGGCGAGTTGGAGCACCTCTCCCCCACGGCGCGGAGGTTGCTCCACCTAGCCGAGTTCTTTCTGTGGCCTTTCAGGAGAGGAACCTGTCTGAGGACAGTGGTGACAGACGCGTGCCGCCATTTGGGCCACGTGGACCTGAGGGTGTGCCGGCTCTCTCGGACATGCTGTGCCATTTCGGGCGCCAGCGATCAGTCCTATGCTCGCTGATCCCTCACTGGGACCTCCCCTGGGCCCTTGCTGGGCTGAATTCGAGCGGGTGAAGCCTCAGCCCTTGGCCAGCCTGGTGGACGTAACCAGCATGACCTGCTTCCTGCTGGCACTTGCTAAAGCGGCCGAAGTCTGCGAGCTGCACGCGCTCTCAGTGGACCCAGCCTGTCTACAGCTCCATGCATCTCTTGATGACCCCCGCCTTCTTGGCGCTGAGGCGGCTTCCCTCGGCCAGAGCCCAATTGGTCATCCTGCGCCCAATCATGGGACGTGACCGGACCCAGGCCTCTACCTGCGCATGACACAGCCTTCCGGCATGACCGGACCCGCCTTTTCCTGCCGTTTTCCCCGGGCGGGGACCCTATCTCTGCACAGACGATCTCCTCGGGGCCCCACTGGCTCATCCCGTCAGCTTACGGGAGCCTTGCCCCAGAGGGCGCTGAGACGCTGCATATCCAGACGCGCGCCATCTGAGTGGTCTCCACGTGCGTCGCGTTTGACTGCAACTGCGCCGTGAGAGACATTGTGGCGGCTGTCGGTTGGGGGGCGATTCCACCTGGCCTGCTTCTGCCTCAGGGACCTCTCGGGCCAGCGGGGGAACTTGGCCCTGGAGGAGGACTTCACTGCAGCGCAACACTCCCTCCCGGCGCCTTGGGCGCCATAGGTCACGCTTAGCGGAAATTGTCGGGAGGTTGCCCCTCGTGGGCTGCGCTAAGTTGTGCTGGCGGGTTTTGGCGGCGGCGCCCACCTCCTTTTCGCTATTCTTCCAAATAGTAATGCCATCGGTAATGTATTTTGAGGAAACAAATGTATTTTTCTCTAAAATGTATTTTTCGAAAAATACTTACTGATGGCATTACTCAAATGGCCCTCCCGCCTACCACGCTTGTCGCTGGAGTGGTATAGCGTTCGACTGGCGTGGCACCCCTATACACATGACCGGATAGGGAGGGAAGAGAGGCTACTCAGGGTTTCTTGGTAACGACTCTCTAGAGTCGCCTCCCTGGTTGTGTAGGTATACACAACAGATTCTTAGGCTGAAATTGGTAAGCTAAGTGTATCTTCCATATAGTAATGCCATGGGTAAGTATTTTTCGAAAAAATACATTTTAGAGAAAAAATACATTTTTATTGTTTGATGTTGGTGTTTTGGGCCAATCCAGTTCTGGATCACCCAGTTGGGCTAAAGTTTTGCATGTTTTTGGTTACCCCTATCTGGAGGGCCGTATGCAGTCGCGCTTTAGAGGAAATTTTCATGTTATTAGATGCTCACATGAACGTGTGCTAGCTGTATGACTATACAGTGTAGGGCCGAAAGGTACATTAAAGATTGGCACACATTGCATCCTGGGTTACCAGTCACACCAAAACTTTCTTCCCCCATCTTTTAAGTTCCCAAATCACAGACTAAAACCTTAAGCCATTAGTTTGAAAATCACATTAGAATGCCAAACTTTAATTTCTGATTAATACCCGATGTGCAAAAAGTCATCAGGCCGACGTCGGTCCCCGCAATCTGCGAGCGGCCCAATGGCAGCCGACGTCGGCCCAATGGGCCTTTTGCGCATTGGGTATGGACCCTCGATGTATTTTTAGGGTTTCTAAAATCCTCAGCACTAACCCCTGATTGGCAGTGGACGCAAAATTATATCTTTGACGCAGGCAAAGTGAGCACTGAATAATCCGATGAATCCAAGGAACACGTGAATATGAATCAGAGAGCCTCATGAGCCCCAAGAGATGCGGGGGCTCATGAGGTTCTTTGCCTCTTGCATAGTTGGCTGGTGTTCCCATTTTTGCAGCAGTGAAAGGGTTAATCACTGTAAGAATCCCATCAATCCAAGGAACACAGGTATGAGAATTGGGTCAGTAAGAGGCAAAGAACCTCATAAGCCCCTGCATCTGCTGGGGCTCATGAAGTTCTTTGCCTCTTGCAGTGTGTTGGCATTTTTATTTTGCCTTGAAGGGGTTAACTCCTGTACAGATACCCAGGTTTTCTGCTAGGATTGTCCATCATCAAGACAGCATTAACCTGTTTTGCCCCAAGGTACCATTTCTCAAATTGCGGTGGTGTTCCCTAACGACTTTGTACCAGTTGCAGGAGATGGGTTGACCATGATAATTCAAGCGTATTGCCAGATTAGCTTGGTGCCTGAAGATGCCAAGCTAATCTGGCACTACCCTTGAATTATCATGGTAAAGCCATCTCCTGCTGTAGGGATCCGGGGCTAAAAGGATTAAAAAGAATCCGTCCCAGGCACTCTATACAGTCTGTCATGCACTTTGAACATGGCCGGCATAAGTACATTAGTACCAGTCACAAAGCAGAGTGTGTACATCAGCAAGAGTACAAGGGGGAGTGGTGGGGTGAGGTTTGTATCATCAGCTAACCTTCCAAAAGTCGCAGTGGTGTAAGACGCTGTTGGCATAAAATCAGCACGTACGTGTTCCTAATGCGACCGGACGCTTTTTGTTTTTCAAGATTTGTCCATCCTGGTGACAGATGGCGTTCCATTTTTTTTTCTGTCCCTGTCAAAATTTATCCATCAAATACAAAGAATTTTGAATGGAAAGCCTGATACCAGCTTCTTTTTTTCCAGTGCTAAATATCAGCACGTCAATACAGATGAGTGTCCTTGTGGACGACCCAGCGAAAGGAGCATCTTTGACCGCGAGCAGTGCGGTTGTGGAAATTTTGCCATTTTTTGCCGACAAACGTCTTGCTGCTGTAGCTGGGCTTAATGGCGGCAGTGTCATGAACTGTTTCATCACCATGATCAAACACTGGCTGAGGGAACTAGGTAAGTGTACTATTATTTACAGTTTTATAATCTTTGCAGTTTTGGGGGTTTTGTATGAAGACTGATTTGTACTATGCTATAGGATATCATTTATTTGGCATAGTTCAAGGTAGTACTTACTTATACCTGTCACCCCTACCGGGGTATAGGTCGTCGACGAGAGACCTCCAGCGACTCCTGTCTTGTGCTTCTCCTTCGATTTTACTCCAGGTGGTTCCCAGTCTCTTGATGTCTGCTTGGAGGTCTTGACGCTAGGTATTTCTCGGCCTACCTCTTTTCCTCTTTCCCTGGGGGTTCCATGACAATGCCTGCCTAGTGATACTGGAAACTGGCTTTCTCAGACTGTGACCAATCCATCCCCATCTTCTTTGTCCAATTTCATTCTCTGCTGTTATCTGCTCTGTTTTCTCCCAGAGTCTTCAGCTGGAGAAAGGCTGCTCTGGCTTTACCGATTCGTGCTCTGACATCTGCATCAGTGCCACCTTTTTTGTCGATGATGCTCCCGACATAGGTGAAGGACTCCACCTGCTCCTAACGGGGTGCCAGCAAGCAAGACTGGTTCTTCCCTGGTTGCATTCAGCCTCATTGTCTTTGTTTTCTGTTTGTGGATGGTGAGGCCCACTTGGGACGAGATGTCAGCAAGCCTCGTGGTCTGGTCCTGCATTTGTTGATGAGTGTGGGACAGTAAAGCCAAGTCGTCTGCAAAATCATGGTCATCAATCTGTGTCCACAGTGTCCACTGTATTCCGCTTCTTCTCTGCTCTGTGGTCCTCTTCATGACCCAGTCTATGGCCAGTAGGAAGAGGAACGGAGACAGCAAACACCCCTGCCTGACGCCGGTTCTGACCTGGAGCTCCCTGGTGAACTGCCCTTCATGGATCACGCGACATGTCATACCATCATAGCTGCTCTTGATCAGGCAGACGAGCTTTATGGGTACACCGTAATGTCGTAGGAGTTTCCACAAAGTCTCTCGGTCCATGCTGTCAAATGCTTTCTCGTAATCCACAAAGTTGACGTACAGCGGGGAGCTCCATTCCAGAGACTGCTCCACGATGATGCGGAGAGTGGCAATCTGGTCTGTACATGATCGGTTTTTCCGGAATCCTGCTTGCTGGTCTCTCAGCTGTGGGTCAATGGAGCTCTTCATTCTCTCCAGGATGATCCTGTTGAAGACCTTTCCTGGTACTGACAGCAAGGTGATTCATCTGTAGTTGGAACACTTGCTGAGGTCGCCTTTCTTGGGAAGCTTGATTAGCCAGTCAGCCGGCATCACCTCCTCTTCCCAGATCTTTCCAAACAGTGGATACAGCATCTCTACTGTTGTTTCTAGGTCTGCTTTCAGAGCCTCCGCTGGGGTGTCATCTGGCCCTGCTGCTTTGCCGTTCTTAAAAAATGCCACTGCTCTTCTGATCTCTTCCCAGCTGGGTCTGTCACAGCTGATGGGTAGGTCAGTCTCTGCTGGCTGGATGTCTGGGGGGTCGGGTGGGGTGGGTCTGTTCAGTAACTCTTCAAAATACTCGGCCCATCTGTCGAGTTGGCCTGCTCTGTCTGCAAAAGGCTTGCCTTCTTTGTCTTTTACTGGTCTTTCTGTATGGCCATACTTGCCAGACAATCTTCTGGTAATGTCGTAGAGCTGTTTCATGTTGCCGCTGCCTGCTGCCTTTTCTGCCTCTGCTGCCAGGCCGTCTGTGTAGGCTCTCTTGTCTGCCCTGATGCTCCTCTTCACCTCGCGGTTGGCTTCCGAGTATTCCTCATGTGCCCTTGCTTTGGCTGCTCTCGTGCGACTGTTGTTGACAACTGCTTTATTCTGCTTCCTCACTTCTATCTTCTTCAAGGTCTGTGCCGACAGCCAGTCCTTGTGATGGTGTTTCTTGAACCCTACAGTGTCTTTGCAGGTTGAGTTCAGTGCCTCTCTAACTGCCTTCCACTGCTGCTCTGTGGTGACCGCCTCCTCTTCATCTACTAGTTACTGTAGTGCTTGAAATCGGTTGGACTGCACCAGTTTGAACTCTTCTCTCACTCCAGTCTCTCTCAGGAGGCCTACATTATAGCGCTGTCTTCTTGTTGTCCCTGTGCTGCTTTTCTTTAACTTGAGCTTTATTCTTAAGATAAGCAGATGATGGTCTGAGGCGACATCTGCTCCCCTCCTCACTCGAACATCTTGAAGGGATCTTCTAAATTTCTTGCTAATGCAGATATGGTCTATTTGGTTCTCTGTAGTATGGTCAGGTGAGACCCACGTTGCTTTGTGTATTCTTCTGTGTGGGAAGATGCTGCCTCCAATGACAAGTCTGTTTTGAGCACAAAAGTCTACGAACCTCTCCCCGTTCTCACTCATCTCCCCTAGTCCCTGTCTCCCCATCACCTCTTCGTATCCGGTGTTGTCCTCCCCTATTTAGGCATTAAAATCGCCCATGATGATGGTGATGTCTCGCTCCGCACATTTGTCCACAGCACTCTGGAGTTGGTCATAGAACTCTTGTTTCTCTTCCTCGTCACTGTCATTAGTGGGCGCATAACACTGGATGATGTTCAGCTTGATCTTTTTCCTGGTTCTAAAGGCTGCTGTGATAATTCTTGGCCCAAGAGGTTCCCAGCCCATCAGCGCTCTCTGTGCCACTGGTGACAGCATGAATGCTACACCTTCTGTATGGGGGGGCATTCTCCTCTTCATGACCTGAATACAGAATCATCTCCCCACTTAACAGCCTTTTCTGGCCAGACTGCGTCCATCTGGCTTCACTGATACCTAGCAGGGAAAGTTTGTACTTTTACATTTCCGCTGCTATCTGGGCGGACTTCTCGCTCTGGTACTTGGTCTTGACATTCCATGTGCCCATGATTGTGTCCCTGGATAAAGAGAGGCGGCTGGGTCCTGTGGCTTCCAAAGACTTCCGGCTTTCACCACATGACGTCATAAATCTTCTGGTAGAAGAACCTTCCTCCTCCAGGAAAGGAATTGCTGTTTGTCTATTCGTCGGCGTTTTTGTAGAAATTTCTTTATTTGCAGGGTGGGGAAGCTACCCCCACGCCCAACCCCCTTACTAGGAGGACCAGGGGTTTTGTGTCGTGGTCTCCTTCCCTTAGACCATGTTGGTTCACGACACCTTATTTCATTTGGTGCACCCCTCTCGCAAGGGACCCCCTATCCACCACCCAGGGGACGCGCCTCAACGCCATATGGTCCCAGGTTATCAGATATTTTCTTAACAATATTGTTGTCATGATCTAATCATCATACCATTTTCCGCAGCTGGCTTAAAACTTGAAATTGACCTGAAATTAACTTTCTTTTTCCAGTTGTTTCAGGTGTCGGTGATGAAGAATTTCTTGACAAAGTTCTGCTTGATCGACTTGTTATCCTTGGTCGCAAAAGCCCACAAGCATCAACTATCAAAATTCTGCCAACCATTTTCGGTGAACGCCACGATCCCTCTCTACTGGCTCGAGCTGTTGGAATCTCATGCGACAACGCCACTCTCGGAGGCCTATTTAGAGCTATCTCAGAGGGTGTTGTTGACAACATATTTCAGCTGATGCCAGTTGAAGTACTGGTTGATCACGGAGTTACAAAGATGTTTGGCTCGGGGTCGGTGCTTTGTCAAAACCCCATGGTCCTTCAGAGGTTAGAGGGGGCACTGGGTGATAAAATTGCGTTTGAGAGAGGTAACGAGAGTGATTCAGCCCTAGGGGCAGCCAAGGCTGCAATGGTGCACGTCCAAGCCAACGTGTCTTCGTAAGTTCTAAATACAGTCAAACCTGTATACAGCGAACACCCAAATGACTGTCAAAAAGTGGTAGTCTCCTTACACAGGGTCAAGTAAGTAATGGCAAGCCGTTTGACCATGAGACCCAAAATGGATGGTCTGCTCAGATTGGTGGTTGCTTTATACTGGTGGTTGTCTTGACAGGTTTGAGAGTATGACAGAAGAAACGTAATCCCTTAAAGCCTGTGGTATACCATGTATAGGTGATTATGGCACTTCCCAAAGTATGCAGCAGGCTTTAACTCCTTCACTGCCGAGAAAAAGGGAACACAATCCAACTGCAAGAGACATAGGTCCTCGTGAGCCCCCGCAGTTGCGGGGGCTCATGAGGACCTATGCCTCTTGCTGACAGCACTTTGTATTCATGTTTCTTGGATGGCTGGGACTCTTTGGTATTCAATGAACAAAGATTTCATGACACAATCTGGGTCATTTGGCAGAGATGGGGTTAATTCACTAGTGCATGCAGCCACTGGCACGTTTCCACAGAATCGTTGGATGCATGCACAAGGGGGTCAAGTCGGACAGGGGAGGACGTAAGGAGGGGAGTGGACACTATGGGGTATGATCAAGTGATCTATGCATGGACAGTGTGTGAGATCTGCTTGCACTGCAGCCTTCGCTTGCTTAACTCTGATGATTTTCCCTTGTTTCGTCAATACTGATTAAGGTGGCTCTTGGCATAGTATTTTTGACCAAAATCTTTCAGAAAAGTTTTGAGACAGACTCGGCTTTTGCATCTTTGAAGTATCTAGAAGCAGTTCCTGCACATGTTTTATGTTATAATGCCCTCAAAATGTGTTTATTGATCTTATTTTCAAAGTCACTCGACATGAAAATCATCCAAACACCGTATTTTTTCTTCGAGCATCGCGAACTTATGGCCTTGGTTACGGCCATTTTGCTTGAACAAACTCCGGCTTGCCGCATACCGTTATGTAGGTCAACTCTTTCTCCGTCGGAATTCGCGCGGAAACATCGGAAATTTCCATTCACAAAGTCACACGAAGCCAAAAACGAGAGCAACCGAATGCAGCAAAACCGAGCGGAGATTTCCATATATGGACCTCTGTTCAAAAGCGCGATCGCTGATTGGCTGTTTCGCTCACTCGGGGCTTCTTCGGCTGTTTCCGACTAGGCAACATGCGATCCAAAATGGCCGCTGCTTGACGCTTTCTTCTTGAGTGCCGTGGGAATTTGTCAAATTGTGAGCAAGAAAATCGTTTGAAGATGGGGAAAAATGTTGGTACTAAGTTCCGAACACTTCATAAGTTTGGGAAGCGCCGCAGGAAGAAAAATGAGACGCCAGTTTTGTCGAAAAACACTCCGCAAGAGGCCGAGCCGGTGCCTTCGATATCGTCGCTCGTGAATGGGGATGGTGCATCGAGTGAAACTGCGCCAGAGTCTGTGGCATCGACGAAAAAAAAAAAGAAACTTTTTCAAGAGGAAGAAGATGGCAGAGGATACAGTTGCAGAAGAAACAACACCGAAGACCCGGAAAACGTCGGATATGAACGGGAGTGACACCAACGACGACCCTGCAGATACACGGTCAGCGAGCGATGGCGATCTGAATTTCATTGCAAATCTTGGCTGTTTACAACCACTAATAACTATCCTCCACTGCCCAGTTTGCAAGAAAAAGGTGAGCGATCTTGTTTTATTGTTATTGTCTAGGCCACATATGCCGATATTTCGCTTTTTGTGTTTGTAAATGGTTTGTCATGAACTGATGAAGCAGATCTTGTGTGTTCACACAGTTCAGAGTCCCCCACTTTTTCTGGATCAGGAACTGGCCCGTTTTGCTGTGCAGCAAATACAGCTTTAGTCGGACAGAAAGCTGAATGAAAGAAGTATTCATATTATTTTTTGGGGCAGTGCATGCAGGCTGAGCATGATGCTTGCTGCCGTACTGTGTGTATGTCACATGTTGAGTGTGTACTGTGTATGTGGACATAGACTAAGTTTGCAACTTGTGTTCATTTCAGAACCTGTCGATCAGCGAAGGAGGTGATGGTGGGCGAAAGGGAGCTGCCTGTCTGCTGTCCGTGAACTGCACAAGGTGTGGGGAGCTGTTGTCAGAGTGGACATCACTACGGTCTGGCATCACCCACTCTGGCTTTGACATCAACAGACGTGTTGTTGCAGCTGCAGTCAGCAACGGCCTAGGTTTCACACAGCTTTGGAGGTTTTCTGCAATGCTGAACATGCCTCCACCAATGAATGAAAAGACTTGGTATCACTACCAAAAGCAGATGAAGTTTGTAGAGCTGGAGGACCTGGAGAGAGCAAAATCTGCAACCAGGAAGACCTCGAACAAAGAGAAGGATCGGAGAAAGAAGATTGATGACATTCGTTGACATGAGAGAGAGCAGCGTCGCCAGCGAGAGGGTGCCATTTATACTTACTTACTTACGCCTGTCACCCCTACCCGGGTATAGGCCGTCGACGAGAGACCTCCAGCAACTCCTGTCCTGTGCTTCTCCTTCGATTCTACTCCAGGTGGGTTCCCAGTCTCTTGATGTCTGCTTGGAGGTCTCGACGCCAGGAGTTTCTCGGCCTACCTCTTTTCCTCTTTCCCTGGGGGTTCCATGACAATGCCTGCCTAGTGATACTGGAAGCTGGCTTTCTCAGACTGTGACCGATCCATCCCCATCTTCTTCGCCCAATTTCATTCTCTGCTGTTATCTGCTCTGTTCTCTCCCAGAGTCTGACGTTGCTGATCTTCTGGCCAGTGGATTTTCAAAATTCTTCTAAGGCAACTGTTCGTGAAGGTCTGTACTCTGTTGACTGTGGTTTTTGTCAATCTCCATGTCTCTGCTCCATATAGGAGAACTGCTTTTACATTGGAGTTGAAAATCCGGACTTTGGTGTGTTGTGACAGCTCTCTGGAACTCCACACTTTTTTCAACTGGAGAAAGGCTGCTCTGGCTTTACCGATTCGTGCTCTGACATCTGCATCAGTGCCGCCTTTTTTGTCTATGATGCGTGCCATTTATGGTGCAGGACAATTTTAACTGTCTGCCAAAACTTTCAGTGCCTCCCCATGATGCTGAATGCTGTTTCAAGTGAACTTAACTGCTTTTGACAGAATTTAAGTTCATTCTATGACCTATACTGTAGTGTGAAACATTTCTAAACTTTGAAGCCAATTTTCTAAGAACTGTGTATTTTGCATGTGTGACGAACTTTCCCCCTCAGTAGCTTCTGTTCTAACAGAGCTATCAATCTGAAAATTTGCATGCTTATGTAAAATTGCATGTAGAGTGCAATAAAAGCATCAGAATCAGCCTATGTCTTATAATGTCAAGTTACAGGACCACAAGTGGTGGCAAATATTTTTACTTTACTTTTTTGCCACGTTTGTATGGCTGGTGAGTGCTGAATCTGTTATTGGTACACATCAAAAACTGCTTTCCTTGCACAGAATGAACACAGCTTTACAAGAAACAGTAATTTCTACATTGAAAAAGCAAAGCAGTTTTGTACAGCAGAGGGGGCAAAATACCATGCATTGCCGTCGTGTATTATAATTGTGATCAGCTGTAGATTTTTTTCTAAACAACCCAGCAACTTCAAACTTTGCAAGGAAAACATCTGTGATGTGTACTATGAGTGTGCCAAATTTCACAACTCTATCTTGAACAGTTTGTTTTTTACAAAAAACGGACGCCAAGAGCCACCTTAAGTTGATCTTGGCCAGCAAGAGGCCTGCAGGGGCGCACCAGAATCTGTCTCTTGGAACAAACTGGATAAGAACGCTGTGTATCCAACAAATTCCATTTTTATTGCAATGATTCCTGTAGGAATCATCATGACAAAACTGCATTTTGTCAGAACAGAACGTTTATTGTCGAGGGGCCCATTGGGGCCAAAGGACACAGAGGGATCGGACTTAACTATCATGTACATCACTTTATATCATTCTTTAAGCTCTTTCAGCTCACGCGAAACTGCACTTTTCTTTCGGCAATAAGTCAGTTCATTATTGTTCATCGTGTGGCGTCTGTTTTCGTGGAGTCCCGTCCGTATTATTCCTGTGACCGACCGGTGATTTTCGCATGGTCTGTGGTTCCATCCGGTCTTGTAATGTCTCCGACGGTCCGGGGCGTAAAAAAGAAGAGAGAGGGGAGTACGCAGTATCAATGCTGTCATGATGAGTCCTACAGGAATCATTGCGATAAAACCGCTTATGCATGGTGGTAGCAGTTTTGTCATGATGATTTATACAGAAATCATTGCAATAAAACCACTTGTGCATGGTGGTAGCAGTTTTGTCATGATGATTCATACATGAATCATTGCAATAAAAACTGCTACTGACATGCACAGGGTTAACCTGATTTTGTTAAAAAAATAACTAACATTGTTCCATTCACACATGACAAAGTTTGGGATAACATTTTTGGACCACTCTACTACTGTATTTAAGCCAGTTGGACAACAGTCAAGTTCGTCCACAAGACAAACCGTTAATGAGACCTCCTTATTATACAAGATTTGCTCAATCTAGTTTACAAATATTTCCAAGAAGAGGGCATATTATGCATTATCATAATTTAGTGAATGAGCTTGGCAGATCAATTCTCAGCTTTGTTGTGTTGATATTGTTTTTGCCTTTGTTGCTGTATCTGCATACTTCTTTAAAAGGAAGGTTGTTTGTGAGCTTGTCTCTGATTTTATATCTTACTACAGCTCCAGGTCGTGAGGTCTAAAATCACATCAGCACACATTTTACAAAGCTTTAAAAATGAAAGCACTTGTGTGCTTTCAGTGTGTAATGCATAACTTTTTTGTTAGTTGTCTGCAAGTTAATGCATATTATGATATATTATGTTACTTCCCATTCAGGCATTATGTACTTTGTATCATGAATAGAAAAATTTTACTCTTTGCATGAATTGATGTTAACAATTCCAAAGAAAACAAGAAACTTATTTAGAAAGGACAAGTACAACACAACTATGTTGTACTTGAGCTTTATAAGTTTTTTTTTCTGCTTTGGGAATTGTTTTGCGTTGTATAAGTCTTTTAGTCACCTACTTGGTCTAGATTCTGTATTTAACTCGTTCAGCCCGACAATAGTATTTCCCAAATTTTGGAGGCGTTATCTAACGACTATGCACCAGTTGCTGCAGATGGGTCAACCATGATAATTCAAGGGTAGTGCCAGATTAGCTTGGCGCCGACAGGCACCAAGCTAATCTGGCACTACCCTTGAATTATCATGGTCGACCCATCTCCTGCTGTAGGGTGTCAGGGCTGAATGGGTTAACAATTCCTGGCATAAGATCGAGTTGACCAAGCTAGGTAGGGTGTTTGAATCTACTTTTTGAAGGAGATTGGTAGACCATGATAGTTCAAGGGTATTGCCTTATAAGCTTGGCACCTTCTAAACACCACTAACCTGCTGGCTGTCTATAGCACTTTTTGCAGGAATCACGTTGACAAACATTACTATGGACAGTCAAAGGGCTAAGCTAATGAAGCACTAGCTACCAACCGTCTTGGTCGATCATTTTTGGCTGCATTGATTATAGTCAAAAGGGTTAACAGCCACCTGCCAGTCTCATGCATACATTTGTTCTGTGATTTTGGACCTAATGGGTTCGAGCAGCATGCAAACATATTTATACACCAACTCATTTTTAGAGTGAGCAGAGCTTTCACACAACACTGTTCATATTCTGGTCACACTGTTGTATTCCATGGAAATAACAACACATAACCCGATGCATGTGCTTTGTTGAACTAACAAAACACCATAACATCCACAATATTTCGATCACTTCATGCATAATTATGCTCAGATTTTGTGTTTTACCGTTGTCACTGGATCTCATTTAACTAAAACTTACAAACCAGATAGGTGAGGCTAGCGCTGGCAGCGCTGTGATTCCCCTTGGTTTAACTAAAACTTGCATACTGCAGGTGGCTCCAATTTATAAGGCAGCCAATGCATCTGACTATCAGTTGCCACCAATTTCTGGTCTCAATTTGTATCTTTTCTGTAACTTTATAGGTAGAAAAAGGTCCTCAAGCAGTATTTGCTGCAACTGGCCTGCAGATGACGTCAGCCTGTGTGCCTTTTGCTTGAAGGGTTCTCCTCATGGGGTAAAGTAAGGATGTGGCTTCATTGGTCTTTGCATCTAGATGTTTTGATTCTACAAAATAATAATTTTTGCAGTCAATGCTGCTCTCCTCAAGAGCCAGTCCCTTCGGTACCTATTAATATGCTTCATTCTTGTTTTTCTTTAGATTCTGTTTTGATTTCATTGTACACAGGAGAAAAGATCATGGTAGACCAATTTTTTTTTTTTTTTTTTTTTTTTTTTTTAATTATTCAAAACATTTCTTGCTCAATCTTCTCGGAGCAATGTAATCAGGCATACAAAACAGGATGTACACAACAATACTGCGAGCGATACCAAATATCAACATCATACAATTGAATCTTCGTAGCTCACTTCAGTCAAATCACCCCAAAATACCACCAATCTCAAACTGAAATTGTGTGTGTTGGGGTGCAATGTTTTGAATTGTACACGGTGGAGGTATGGGGTGGCATCCCATACCCCACACCACATAAATTAAAAAAATAATTTTGTCTTTTTAAAATAGAGTGATTTGTAAGATTTTCTGGGGTAAAAGGCCGCCTCACAGTGGTATTAGTGGTTTACGAAAATGAAACAACATGGCGGCTCAAGTGTAGTCACTGTTAAAACTGGAAGTTTTAGTAAAGAGAGAGTTGAGCAATGTTGAGATGGAAAGTGGAATTAAACTTTTCTATCAATACAGAAAAGAAATGCTATGCAAAATGTTTTTAGATTCATTCGAGACGTGCCCGGCGCCTCCGGATACGCGGCTTAACTTCGAAACTGACGAACCCTTGATTACCGTTTGGCTGTCGGCAACGGTTTCTTGTCGAGGTGATTCCTGCTGGAATCACCTCAACAAAAACCTCCACTGACAGCCAAAGGATCAACAAATGAAACTTGCAAAAACTAAACAAATGTTCAATAAAAAGTAAAATTTTGATTTCTGGAATACCCATTCCTTCATGTGGCTATAAAAATGAACATCTACGTAATAACAGCCCGTCTTACGAATTAAAGGAAACGCAAAGGCTCCGCAAAAGAGAATTTTCGTCCTTTGAAGAAATAAATAACTTTTAATTAAAGATGAAATCTAAAAGAAAACTCCACTTGATAAAAGGAACGCGTTTTTCGCGTATGACGAAGAAAGAAACATATCTTGTGTATGCACGAACATTTTAGATAATTTTCTAAACTGAAAACATGACATCAGATACTATCTCTGAAATGTCAGGAAACTGAAAATAGTTACACGGTTACTACGTAATGCGCTACTGCGATGACTGTCTTGTTCGCGTAGTTCTTAGATCGGCCTGACCTATTCCGGCCGGACAATACTGTCTTTTACACCTAGCGCCAATTGCGATACTGATCGACCTCAGTAGTTCAAGAGCAGTGTCAGGTTAGCCTGCGCCATCATATGCGTCAAGCTAATCAGGCACTAACCTATTATAGCCAGTCCATCTTCCACAACAAGCGTGTAGTCCCTAGCAGAAAATCATTTCTACAATGCGAGTGCGTATTAGACTCGGACGTGAAATGGTCTAAGCAAGCAAAAATACTGCACCATATCGAAAAGACAACAGTAAGCAAAGGCCACGGTCCTCGGGCCCACGGCCGTCGTAGGCCCCAAGACGTCTTGTTAATGGGGAATCGCATAACCAGAAGGAACTCAAACGATAAGATCAATCAGAATTCAGATCAAATGTCACTATTCTTCCCATTCCTCTTATCTAATGGCATACAACTTTTTTTTTACTTTTTTATTTGCATGACACGCACACATACACATAACACAGCCAAAGTTACAAATTGCTTGCAGAGTATGGTAGACAAATTTGAGTGTGTGCTTGTGCTTTTAAACACATAGACTGGTACATGATTAAACACACACATTTGCATGCAGGCATGCACACACATACACACACACACACACAAGGTGTGCACACACACATGCTAGATATACTTACATATTGTATGTGGTCGTTTATGTAGATGTTGGAAGTGCAGTCATGTACAGTTTGTGGTCCTAGTATTTTTAAAGAGGCACACCGGACCTTTTTTAAGGCTTCAGTTTGCAAAAAGCTTTTACTGGGATTCAGTATACACATATAGTCCCCGATCACTGTTAGTGCCAGTGAGACATTAAAATGAAGATAGTCAGTCAGTCAGTATACATACCCACTTAGACAGTACCCCCTATTGTTCCACCAAATGCTTTCTTTCGTCCGTTCTAAGTGAAAAAAGGCCCACCGGAATCTTTTGTGGGATCCCTAAAAAGATTGCTTCTGATAGTCGATGGTAGCTGACGTCATAACTATTCTATACGACCTTAGGTCATCTGCATAATTATAACCAGAGACAAGATGGCAGATGAACCAGCAAAGAAAAAAAGAAAGTATCCTCGACTCGTGCCAACTGACATTGACAGACTTGGAATTGAAGAGAAGAAATAGGTAGAGAGACAAGATCCCCCTAAGTACAACTGACATCGGACAAGTGAATATCGACTTGTGGCAACGCGAAAAGCAAGAGCTTGGCTTGACCGCCCACTTGGCGGAATTTGATGCTTTCCTGCTGAATCAGTAAGTAATCTACGGTCTTTGTCGATCTTCCTATAGTTCCGCGAGCGCTAGTGATTTTCAGATTTCATGATCTTCAGTAGAATTTATCTCTTAGTGATTTCGCAAGATTTTAAACCTGTTTTATCATACAGTTACGAGCTAGTTATCACATACATGCTGCAGAGATCTGAAAACTATGGTGTTTGTCAAAGTTGCACAACGCTGGTCGTAATATGTTTTTGTCTGTACTGGCTCTCATTCACTCGATTCAGAGAGCCCCCACCTGGGTCTGCCCTGGGAGACTTGGGTGGGGTTAACTACTTTTTTGTTCCCAGGCTCACCCTGGCCAGCCCACAGGGTGGGTTTTCCCCTCTATTCTAGGGCATGTGTTTCTGTCTACCCTTAGTCCATTCACCTGTATTTTCCTTTTTTAAACTCTCCCTACTGTCTGTAGCTCTTGATATTGGATTTGTGTTGCTAAATGGTCTTAGGTTTATTTAGCGTATTAGACCAGCTGGCGACATTATTCAATATTCTGTTTAGGTTCTTTTTCACAAGCAGTGCAGGCACATCCTGAGAAAGTCTTGTTGCTGTCGGGACGTTAAGCAATGTACAAACAACCAACCAACCAATTGATTCAGAGAGGTAGTGTTTCTGCTGGGAGGGTGCATTTATCGTTTCCAATGTTTTCCATAGACCTCGATGTGTGAGCTGTGAAATTGATTGCAGTGCAGAAAGTAGGTATAAATACCAATGTTCTGTTTCAATGATGAAAGACGGTGCATGTTTCCGAGGGGAAAAGGATCAAAGGTCAAACTAGGTACCGTGGACTCGCTTTGCGAGCACCACACGCAAGCCCTTATACACGATCGTTACTAGTAAATACTAGCAGGTCAAGTGGAGCCCTGATTGTGATTTTGACAGCCTAGCGAGTACGGAAGGTTATTCTACTTTCTGATGAAAAATTACGTCAAAGGGATGCCGGAGAACATCATTACACGTGTATACTGACACGTGTGTACATCACACCGATGACCTTGTGACCTGCAGTATTGTGATACACTGACAGTCAGCCCGGTTCTGCCTTGTGACATAGGCTCTTGAATATGCATATTAACTCAAAACGAGTCCAATACAGATGATAAATTCGCGACTCTGGTACAAAAAACAACACACCCTCCAAACGACAAATTTTGACATTTGGCATTGTACTTACATTATAAAGCTGTAAGATAGTACACAAAGGACCCATACACATATTGTCAGCAATATCTGTTGCAGACAGTTTTCTGACAGTGTTGAGATGCTTGATCCTGGGGAACATGACTAAGCGACCAATTGTAATATTTGTTACTGTAAAAGGCACGCACACAATTGTGCTGATCTGTGATTTCTGAACTTATTCAGCAGAGGCAGAATGTTCAATATACCACCACACCTTAGTATTTTGATTGCACTTTTGTTATGTTTGTGTACATTATGAAATAACAGACATTTTTTTCTGTTGTCTTTTTCTCCTACTTTGTTACATGTTTATTTAATCAGAAATTAAGCAGTGTCGTTTTATGTCGGTTTTTTTGTGTGGCAGGTTGTGCTTTGATTTTGTCTGTGAAAAAAATCCTGTTAACAAGTTATCAAATTGTGATGAAGAATGTGTTTATTGAGGCAGTCATGTGCTTGTCTGTGATTTTGGATCTTATAACCAAAGGCTGTAATGTCCAAAGTCACAGACCACCACACAAATTGCTCATTTTTTTCTGTCATACTGTAACATTTTATTGTAGCCGACTTGTTTACATGTGTATACATCTCATGCCTTTATTCATAGAGTCAGATATCAATACATGTTCAACTTTTACAACTCCAGAGTTTGTTTCCTCATAACCCTTGCTGATGACAGTACTATTAGGAATGTATGCTTAGCTTACCGATTTCAGCCTCCAAAACGTGTGTTGCTACACAACCAGGGGCGTTACTCTAGCAAGCAGTTAACATGTACCCTGGGTAACCCCCCTTCCTCCTCACGTGAGATGTGCACTCACGCCAGTCTTCTTATGCTTAGCTGCCTTGTAAAAGGATTGCCGGTTTCAGTCTCGGCAGGCTTCGTCCACTGGATTATTTTCTACCCCTGGTCAAAGCTTCCCTAGGATATGGTGAGGTAGGATATGGTGAGGTAAGGCCTCGGATAATGCCATTCGCCGCCGGAATGAGTTTGGCCCCGTCATTTTCTGAAGAATTTGAATTTGCCGTGGTATTTCGACTTTGCAGCTCGGCAGACTGGTAGTGAGCGCAGTTCACGTGGCCTTAGGCGCCACGTACGGTCGTGTTTCTGATGTTTGCTCTATGTTGCAGTGCAGGGAGCAGTGGCCAGCGCGCTGGATGTTTGCGCACCTCGCCTTGGGGCGGACTTCTGAGACGGAGGGCCCCGGCGGTGAGAGCTTCCTGGCACGGGCGCCTACAGTCACCCCACTACGCGGCCGATGAGGTACGGTAACCTTCTCCACGCTGGCGCCTACCTGTGGGCGAGCTTACAGGTGAGATATTTTATCTCAGTTTCTAGCGACATTTACTTGCCGGCGGGCGCGCAGCGTCGAGGCCAGCCCTCCTCGACTGTCGCCTCCTCCCCGCTGCGGCGGCAGGCCTCTTGGGCAGTCTTCGTTCATCCCGCCTGATTAGCTGCGATGCGGGTCATTCCGCTTCTCGCTCAACTAGAGGCGCTTCAGGTATGTCCCGCCTGATTATCCCACGGCCGCCATAGCTGCGTCTTCGCACCCAGATGGCTGTCCCGCAATACGGGTTTTCTTGACTTGGCCGCGCAGAATGCTGACTTCACTGGCTAAGGATGGTCGCCTGGCACCGTCCTTCCCTTACGTTTAAACTCTTTCGCGCTCTTTCCTCTTGGTTCCTGGACGTGCTCGATCCGCACAGCCCAAGGATCGCTGCCGATGGCGCCGATGTCTCCCCGCTACGGGGCAAACGTCCCTGCGAGACCTTGGCCGTAAGCGCGTTCACGTTTGTTTCCGGTTCGCCGACCTTTCCCAGGAAGACGTGCGTCCTTCTGACCGGGAGCGAGCTACGCGCACTCTCAGTGCGTCCCCCCCCCCTCCCCTGTCTGCAGCCGGGGACCGGTGGCTCAGTTCAGCTCCTTACCAGCCCAACGCTGTTGACCAAGGATGGATCCCCTCTCGGCTACGCTTCAGACAACTCTTCAGCCACTGCAGGTCCGTGGCCAGTCCCGGGAGCCCTGACAGCTGGATCCTGTCTGGGCGCTGTAATATACCCTCGCCAACCCAAGCCCCATGCGCCGGGCAGCAACGACTTCTGCCCAGATCCTCCCCGCGTGGCGCAGCGGAGTCATACTTTCCACATACGCAAGCCTCTCCCCGGAGGACGCGAAGAGGCTGAGGATCAGGGCGCGTATGGGCAGAGCCATTGCCACACGCCTCACTCTGACCGCGACTGCAGAGGGTGGCACATTGTAACGGTGGTGGGCTGGTGGGAAGATAACTTCTCCCTCCTCTACCCCGGAGGCCTCTCAGGCCTGCGAGAGTGCCTGGCCCTAGTGGGGCGCATCACTGTGGTGCAACACTCCCTCCTGGCGCTGGACGCGCCTTGGGTGACGCTTAGCTTTTTTTTTTTTGTCGGTAGTTTTTTTTTTTTTTTTTAAATATCAAAATAGCCAATACAATGAAGTGTTTGTGTTCGAATTTAAATGGACATAAGTTACAAAATGGACAATGATTTAGCTGTCTTACAGTTACTGCGAAGTGGGAGAGTGTGTGTGTGTGCTATTGCTTGTCTGCGTGATTGCCGCGGGTATCTGTTCTGATCTTTTAGTGCATGTTTGTGTTTTTGTTCATACATTAAAATATTCAGAGATGACATTCAATATTCAAATAAAGTCATATTAGGGAGAACATCTAAACACAATACAAGTGATGCCAAGCACGAGCCTTTCCTTACAGATTACATTTTTGTTACATGCTCTACTCATTGTATTAAACATGTGTAATTTTCCGGACGAGCAAGTCCTGCGCCAACATGCATACTATATCTAGCTTCTTTCCGTATCTGTATTTACCAACACACGCTTTGGCGACAAGTATAATATGGTTGATAACTTTCACGTCACTATTCTACACGTTATCCACTTCAAAGCCAAATAATACATCTTTTAATTTTATGACATGACCAAAAGAAATGTTCTATGTAATCTTTATCATCACAAAAGTCACATTTTTCAGAAGTCTTAATGCCCATCTTATGCAGAAGAATATTTGTGTGTAGTAATCGCAGCCTTGTTTCTTTTACACATTTTTCTGCTAAAGACCAGTGTGCCTTTGACAGAGTAACACCACACTTTCTCTGCCAAAAGGACAATGCTCTAGGCACCGCTGTACCTGCCGTTACCAGAGAATGAGAGATAGGCGGATAGCACGGGGTGCATACCGCAAAGCCTCCATATAGTTGCGTGGTACAAAAGATACGTCGGGCTCCACGCGAGCCATACGTGCCCTAAGGGCCGTACACAAAGCGTTGTATTCAAACAGCCGGCAATGCTTGTTGCCGACCATTTGACATATTTGAAGAAAAGATATGATATTACCATAAGACAAGACATCGTCTACAAAGCAAACACAGCCCGTATCCAATCTCTAAAGAACAAACTCTTATGCTTATACATAATTTCAGAATTGTTCCACAAACATTGGTTATTAAGCTGAAGGGGAAAATCATCTTTCGGTAAAATGGTAGTCTTATTATCACACCATATTGTCAATACTTCCCTCCAAAAAACACTTTTAGTCAACCGCAGACCCGCAAATTGCTTGGCCACTACATTAGAATGAAAACATGCAAACTCTTTGCCTAAAGCAGCGGACATGTGACGCGGAATAATTTTCCATTTCTCATAGCCATTATGTTGAATTCTTAGTGACCATGACAACAAAAATGAAGCTTGCATATCATGGACATTGATCATCTTCAGACCAGCATTCTCTGTACCGTTACACATGATACTTCTTTTAACCTTTTCAAAGGCCCGAGTATTGGTACTTCTCTTTTTCCAGATAAATCTGAACAACAGTGTATTAAGCTTATTCAGCATGTCTCTCGGGGCAGAAAGTGATTGTATTAGACATATGTAAACTGCGACAATAAAAATGATTTAACAATACATATTTTCCCTGCGATACTAAGATTTTTTTTTGACCATGCTGATATAGTTCTTCGTACTTTATCCAGTCTGTGTAACCAGTTGTCCTCTAAACTCGAGGCAGGTATGCCACTGCCGAAAACAATTCCCAAAAATTTCAGACGTTTTTTCCAAGTGATGCCGTATGGTTTTTCATGACAGTCTTTCAACGAGCCAAGCCACATGGCCTCAGTTTTCTTTCTGTTCATTTGTAAACCTGTAAACTTTGAAAACTGTTGAATTAACTCCAGGACCCTTTCAAGATATGATTTGTTTTTCAGAAATAAGCTTATATCGTCTGCATACATTGCTAATTTGAGCAAACTGATATCCTCTGAAGTGTGTGAAATAGTTGGAAGATGCAGACCCGGCACAGACGGGTCTGTGCGGATTTTAATGGCTAATAACTCTGGCTAGAACGAAGGCCATCGGAGAAAAAGGACACCCCTGCATTATTCCCGACCTGACTTTAAAACACCGAGACATCCATCCCATGTAGTTTAAACAGCTTTCTGTATTACTTGTCGAGACATTCATCCATCTGACAAAGTTTTCCCCAAAACCAAACCTTTGAAATGCCCAAATCATATTCTTTTGAGACAGAGTCAAATGCTTGCTTGTAGTCTAGCACAAGTAATATTCCTGGTTTATTTTCTATATTTAAATTGTCTATAGTGTCATCAATAAGTCTGATAACATCACTGACTTTCCTGCCCTTTATGAAACCAACTTGATCCTCGCGGTGAACTAAACTACTTATGACTCATTAACCACATACGATTCCTGGACACATATCACGTCGTACAAATTTCGTTTTAGCCTGTTGAAAAAAGTTTTTCTTTTATTATCATTTCTCAAGCCATGGGCGTTTATAGTAACGATATTGAGTTTGTCCATTCACTAAAGCAATATTTTCATATTTGCATGTAGTAGCATAGGTAGAGACGCTGTTCATTCTCATAGTCCGGGGGCATGGCCGATTCGTCAACCCAAGCCACAACCAAGCACAATCTGTCAAGAGACAGCAAGTCTATCTCCGTGGAAAGCGAGACCCACATTATAATACAATGAAAATCTCGTCTTCCACAAACATGTACTTGCCGTCTGTCGCCAAACCAAAGCAGAACAGCTTACGTCGCGGCTGCGTCACCAAGTAGGTCAGCAGGGTTCCCTGCTATATCGGACACAGAATCCTCGCCAGCTGATGGTGGTGACGTCACCGCTGGAGTTTCCCTCTTGGTGCGTACCGCTCGCTTTCTCTGCGAATCCTCAGACATAGGGCTGCTAAGCTGACGTTTGGACACGGAGCACGAGCGTGATCTCCCTGTACCGCGGAAATGCAGGGTGGTTTGTGTGGAGGGTGGCCCTCTTGCTGTAAATGGCGTATTGCGGGGATCCATGGATGACACTGGTGTAGATGTGGCCGTGGTGATGACACGTGTAGATGTGGCCGTGGTGATGACACTGGTGTAGATGTGGCCGTGGTGATGACACTGGTGTAGATGTAGCCGTGGTGATGGTACTAGTCGTCATTGCTGAGGAGGTGGTTGCCGCGGTCGCCCTTGTAGTCATCTGATTGCCTGACCCCACGGGCTGGCTGGGGCCTGACGCTGACGGTCCTGGGGTCGGAGGCCGGGGTGGGGGTTGATGGCTTGGTGTAGGGGCGTGCTGGGTGGGGGACGGGGTTCCAGCGACAACAGAGGCCCACGAGGAGGGTGGGGGGGAGGACTGGGGACACGTGGGGTCTCCGGCTTTGTGCCCGGGGGTGCAGCACGTTCTACAGACGATGTCTATCTCGCACGTGGCCGCCCGGTGGCCCTGTCGTAGACACCTGGAACAGGTGACCGAGGCTGCATTCTGACGCTGCTCCCGGTGGTAGAGACTGGCTGTGCACGTACCGATCTTCACCCGAGTGGGCTGGGGTTCCCGAGGAATTTCGATGTAGACAAATCTCCTGCCTGTTAGCCACCGCGTCAGGCCTCCCCTCTCAACCCTGTCCCTCTCCATCAGTAGATTCGATCGTGGCTTGCAGCCCAGCTTGGTGATTGTCGCTTCTATTTCTTGGTTACTGTATGAAATATGAACATTCCCAATCACGAGTTTAGTCATGTAGACTTCCTGCCTGTCGTCTGCCGATCGCACTATAAATGGATTTTTATCAAACAGGGTCACTAATTGATCCCTGACAGTCATGCCTTGCAGCAACAGTTTCACGCTAGCCTCAGGAGTCTTAGGGTAGAGCCTCCACAGGCCCCCTATTCTGTGAGCACCAACGACCGTGTTTTACCTGCTGGTACTCTCTGCCGCGGCACACATCTCGCGCACGGAGTAAGGTGGGGAGTTCTCGGCCAAGTGTAGACTTCCGAGTGCACGGGATGAAGGTGGCCGGGACACCCCTGTCACCGGTCGTCTTTGCACCGTTGTATGTATCGGTCATTTTTGCAAAGAAACGCGTCTAAGAATACAACTTACAGTCACAAAAAGTAATGGTGTCTCACCGACCACTGTACCAATTCCTGAGGGAGGGCACGTCCTGTAGTTACAGTAAATCGCCAGTGGGGTGACGCTTAGCTGAAATCGTCGGGAGTGTGCACCTACGGGGGCCCGAGCCTTTAGCGTTGACGCAGGAGTAGGTGGTAGTGGGCAGCACCCTCCTCCTCCTCGCAATTCATCCTAATACTAATGTCATTGGTAAGGGTTTTGAGGAAACAAATGAATTTTTCTCTAAAATGTATTTTTTCGAAAAATAATTACCGATGACATTACTCGAACGTCCCTTCCGCCTACCCCGCTTGCCGCCAGTATGCTAAGATAAGACTGGCGTGATTACACAGCTCACGTGAGGAGGAAGGGAGGCTACCCAGGGTACGTAGTAACTGCTTGCTAGTTACGCCCCTGGTTGTGTAGCAACACATTTTGGAGGCTGAAATTGGTAAGCTAAGCATACATTCCTAATAGTAATGTCATTGGTAAGTATTTTAGACAAAAATTCATTTTTGCTTACTGGTTTAAATTAAGGCAATTACCAGCAAACGCATTTGTTGCCCCCTTATTTTGATTTCAACTGCAGTTTGATTTTGTTATTGATGTTACTATATATTTCCTTGGCTTGTTGGTGCAGTCATCAGCATATATATATATATATATATATATATATATATATATCAAATATTGGTAAACAACAAACATTTCTTTCTTGTAAACAGTATCAGTAGATTTCATACTATTTCAATCTAAAAGAGTATTTTAAACATGTAAAACGATATGTTTTCCTGTAAACGGTGTCAGCTGACTTCCGGCCTTTACAATATAAAACAATATTTTGATGAAAAAACATTGTTTTGTTTATAGACAATGTCAGTACACTCGATGCAACATTCATTACAATATAATGACGTATTTTAGTCATTTACCTTTATCACTACAGTTCAGCCTCTGTGTTACGAACTCTGGCACACTGCGGTATCTTGATACAACATGCGCAAGTCTCAGGCTCCTAAGCGAATGCTCAGTGAGGAAATGGCCTTCAGTCCGACATCAGCCTTAGCTGGCCCACGCACCTTTTGCTTACTGTTTTTTCCACCACAGCACTACAATAATGTGGTTGTGAATAATGCCATCAGACTTTATGTTGCCAAGGTACTACAATACACTGAGGCTGACCTGTATTTACGGGTGTACTGTTTAACACGGTTAACCCCTTTGTGCACACAGCCACTGGTACCATAAACATGCACTACTGGTTGCGCACCCAATGGGGTTAAGGGCATATATGTAATTCATAGTTAACACTTGTTTCAACTGTTCCTTTTCAGCAGATATTATAGATACTTGTCTATGCATTTTCTGTCAGTGACATTTTTGCCTGCGGTATTTTTTCCTACATGTATATGGAGGCTGTTAAGGATATGTGGCATAGAGAATTTTGTTACATGAAAACAGAATTGCATTTGTGATGTGGGCATTGCTTTTTATATCGCTATATGTATATCAGTCTACAAAGTACGCAGCATACATTCTGTTTTGTCAGACTGTACGCATTCCTCAATATATACAATGTTAAATGTGCAGTTGATGTAATAAATATCTATAATGATAACTCAAAGCTTCCTTGTGGTCTGTCCTGGGAGAATGGGTGTGGTAAATTACTCTTTAGTTCCTACTGGATGGCTTTCCTCTTTCTTTCTTGTTTTACTGTCTCACTGTCTTATTTAAGATTTTGTATTAACCCATTTAGCCCCAACACCCTGCAGCAGGAGATCGATTGATCGTGATAATTCAAGGGTAGCGCCAAGCTCATCTGGCACTACCCTTGAATTATCATGGTCAATCCATCGCCTACAAGTGGTACATAGTCTGTAGATAACACCTCCAAAATTTGGGAAATGCGGCCATGGGGTTATATGGTTTGAGGTCCTTGTACTGTGGAAGACTCTCTAGCACCTCCCATAACGTAACTTCCACAGTCACCCCTCGCATATTTTCTTTCATCTCGGATGTTGAAAAAAGAGTGACGCTTGCTGCTGTTGGGGTTGTGTTACACTGTATCAAACACACTGGGCACTCTTTGACTGGGCATGCATGTTATTGAATGGAAACCTTCAGAATCCTATCTGTTCTCCATTAGTAAAACATGTACTAGTTGTTGTCTATCAGCCCTAACCATATATACTGATCAACAAAAGAAACGCACATTTTTCACCTTAACGCTTTTCTTCGTAAATATGCTTTAACTCGTTCTACCCCAACACCGAAATCCCCAAATTTTGCCGTTGTCCACTGAAGACTGCATTGCAGTGCAGGACACAGATCGACCATGATAGTTCAAGGGTGATGCAAGAATAGCTTGGCGCCCATAGGCGCCATGCTATTCTGGCATCACCCTTGAACCATCATGGTCGATCCTTATCTTGCTGGGGTGTAGAATGAGTTAATCCAGGTTAATTTGACCTCATTTATTAGAAAACGTTATGAAGAGTGTGTCATGTCATGTGCAAATAGAATGTTTATCTTAAAAATCACACATCGATGACTTATGACGTCATCAGTGACACTACCATCACAGGATATTAAAAGTGAAATGGAGAGCATCTGCAGAGGACACAACTGAAAGCCAACAAATGCGCAATGTCGCTAGGGTCCATGTGCATGAAAATCTGGCCGGTTTGGTCTTGACCTACTTTTCGTTTGTCAAAGGCACTTAAATAATCAACATGAACTACAAACATGAAAATCAAAAAGTTCTTTATTTTTAGGTTAACGGCCATATTTACCTGATAAATGGATATGGGTGTGTTCTTTATCTCTGTGTCAGTCACTGGAGCATAAAAAATGGTTTGAAGTTGAAGTAATTCACATTAAATCAAATAAGATTTATTAAGAAAATGATATGCACCGGTAGTTCTGGTTCTCTTATAAATGTTTCGAGTCAAATTTTGTTTGTGGCCGTTAATAACATCATAAGCAATCCATATTTTTTAGTTCCCAGGGTCACCCTGGTCAGCCCCACAGGGTGGGTTTTTCTCTCTATTCTGGGGCATGTGTTTCTGTCTACCCTTTGTCCATTCACCTGTATTTGCCTTTTTAAAACTCTCCCTACTGTCTGCACTGCCTGTAGCTCTTGATGTTGGATGTGTGTTGCTAAATGGTCTTAGCTTTATTTATGCCCCATGTTGTAGGTTTATTTAATGTATTTGACCGGCTGGCGACATACATTCAATTTTCTGTTTAGTTTTTTTTCACAAGCAGTGCAGGCACGTCCTGAGAAAGCCTTGTTGCTGTCGGGACGTTAAGCAATGTACAATCAATCAATCATAAGCAATCCATACAACTTGTGTGTTAAAACATATCACAGGAAACTTGCTTCACAGAGTGAGTCCAGTTTTGCTTATTTTCACCACAAATGAAACCTTGTGTCCTCCAAGGTAGCCATGGGCGATAACTCATCTAATTTTTGTGTGAAGGTAGCTCAGACAGTAGGTTGAACATGTGAAGTAAGCAACAAATAACATTTTCTTGTTTTGCTGTCAGGGTGGCTTTTTGTTTGCGGGTACACTTACAGACACTTCGCGTTTTTAATGTTAGTCAGTACTATATATAGTTCTAACTTTACGCCAGCTAAGCTCACTGAAACAAATGACAGCCCTTATCATTCGGAATACACCACTGTGTGAAATAAGTTTGACTAAAATAGTTCAAGGGTAGTGCCAGAATAGCTTGGCGCCTCTAGGTGCCAAGCTATTCTGGCACCACCCTTGACTAAAGCCATTGGTCTATATCCTTATCTGTAAGTACTATAATGTAGCTTGCTTATGGCAGTGTACAAATTTGAAGCTTTCAGCCTCAGTATGATATGGGTTAAAGGAGATAGGAAGGAAGGGAGTTTTAGTTGCCTCACAGTACGTGTACAGGCACACTCAAAATCTGCAGCGGTACTCATAGACCGGACATGTCACGATGCAAGTGTGGTACTCCAAAGTGCCGTCTTTTGTAAGCACAAGGGACAGATTTTCTGTTCAGCATTGTTTGTAATATATATGATGCAACATAATATTGTTAGTGATGTTTTTGATTACTTTTTAATTTTGTGTCACTGTATAACATCATGCATTCTTGCACGCTTATGTTCCGTAAACGGTAATAACGAGTGTTAAGAGAGCTTGGACGATGCGGGCATTGCATCTAGTGAAGGGGCTGGGACCCTAGGGAACTTAAGATTTTCATGGGTTTGAAATCACAGTACTATCACCTTAACCCTTATCATTCGGAGTATACCAGTGTGTGAAATAAGTTTGACTAAAATAGTTAAAGGGTAATGCCAGAATAGCTTGGCGCCTCTAGGCGCTAAGCTATTCTGGCACCACCCTTGAACTAAAGCCATTGATCTATATCCTTATCTGTAAGTACTATAATGAGGCTAGCATATGGCAATGTACAAACTTGAAGCTGTTAGCCTCAGTATGATATGGATTAAGGCTTCTGTTCACTGGTGTAAGGGGCCTTAATATAAGTCATCATTTTTTGGGGGGAAATTAGAGAAGCTGTGTACAGTCCCTGTTTTATGTCAGTTGTATACATGTCTGACTACATGTATGCAATTAACCCATTTAACCCAAAGGCACTACAGCAGGAGATGGATTGATCATCATAATCAATGATAGTGCCAGATTAGCTTGGTGCCATGATAATTAGCTTCCTTACCCAGCCATATTCATTTGCAAAAGACATAGATTTTCATAAGCCCTGCTGCTGACGTGAAAAACTGTCAGGATGTGTGTATACTGCAGCTGGTCCAATACCAATCCCCTCTGAAACACACACCCCTCCCACCACCCCTCCTTCCTGCGATCATCACCAAAAACCAACAAACCAAACCAACTCAACCCAATCCAACACACAAAAACATTTAAAACAAACAAACGTCGTTGCCTTTTGTTGAGAATTTTTTAAAAAGTGGAAGTCAAGAAAATATACCTTTTTATTTTGTTATATATATGGTAGAAACCACGCTGTGGGAATGGGAAAAATGCTAACATTGTGCGAACAGCGGTGCTGACACCGTCTTCTTGTCTTTCACAGAAAAATTCACTGTTAAAATCAGCTGCGTTTAGCATGTTGACTGAATCATCCTGGACAAATCTGAAAACACCCACTAATAGCAACATTTTGCGCTGGTCTGTGATTATGTTATGGAACTTACGGCTCAAAGCTGTAGTGTCAAAAACCACAGGCCATCACACACACTTAGTGGCATATCCAAACCCTTTTTCTCTCTTTGGATACGAATGAAAGCGCTACACGACAGAGCCACAACCAGCCGTCCCAGGAATTAACGTGGATTCAAAGTGGTGTCGGCAAGAGGCATAGATCGAGCCACATAAGCCCCTGCACCTGCGGGGGCTCATGAGGAACTATGTCTTGCAGTTGGATCATGTTCACGTTTTCTCGGCAGTCAGTGGGTTAACTCATTCGAGACGAATTGCCGCATCCAGATACGCAACTTAAGCCACATATCCGGATATAGTTCTTCTGGAATGAGTTAAGGTATTTGCAGATTTCAAATACTCATGGTGCACTTGTACTCTTAAAAAGAAAAAGTTATGGTACAAGTGTACTCAGATGTCAATCCAGCTAAGAACATGTATTATTATTAGGTCAAAATGTCATGACACTGCTAACAAATGTTTTTTAAAAACAGCTGTATGTGTACAGGAATTAAACATGCGCACATCATGAAAAAGACATATTTTAACCTTCACCATACACCATGGGTGAATAAACATTCAGAGTGGCGTTTCCTGTACAGAGACGTTTGTCTAAATATTAGCATGTCACTTTATGACTTTGTCAGCAGAGAGGGAGCTATTTGGCTGAGGGGGGGGGGGGGGGGGGGGGGGGGGGGGGGCGGGGGGCGGGCAGGAATCACTTACTTGTTACAAGGCAATTTAGTTTGCTATTTATTCTCATGAATACAAAATAATAGCAGTCACGTTTCATGTGGGAGGAGATTTGGGGGGGGGGGGGGGGGGGGGGGGGGACACATTTAATGAAATAACTAAGATGTTTTCATTAATCCTGAAGCTCATATTTTGGGCTTCATAAATACTTTTTACACATATCCCGAGGATGACAAAACTGTAATGACAAATAACAACAACTGAAGAAAACGCCATCACGCATCATGATTTCAGGGCATACACCCCCCCCCCCTCCCCCCCCCCTCAACATTAGCATAATACAAACACTGCAAGATGATCTATCATTATGTTTTCCCTCATTCTTTTCACAAATACTGATGTCTAAAAATGGTTGGGTTTTGGCCATTGTCTTGCGACCGTCATAACTGCCTCTATGAAAGTATGGGTGTGCTATCACCCTCACAATATGGCATGTTATGACCCCACTCAAAAAGTATGGGTGAGCTCACAAACCACGACATATGTAGAAGTTTTACTACATCTGCATGTATTACAAGTATGGGTGAGCAGACACCTGCAGAGAAATGCTGGGATATTTTTTTTTAGCCAAGAACAGTGAATGTAAACTCAAGTATACTAAGCAAACCACACAAGAATAGAATGTCTAATCTTACAAAAGTGCTGGTATTGGTATGAAGTGATAGACATGAACGTGCACCTCAAAAACTGAAAAACAGGTGTAAGTGATATGATTGAGAAAATATATTGTCGATGTCCAGCACAAACGTCGTGTCATAGAATTTTAGCCCCGACGCACTACAGTAGGAGATGGGTGGACCATGATAATTCAAGGGTAGTGCCAGATTAGCTTGGCGCCTGACGGCACCAAGCTCATCTGGCACTACCCTTGAATTATCATGGTCCATCTGCCTCCTGTAACTGATTACATAGTCGTTAGTGACGCCTGTGTTGATGTATGCTGGTCTGTGATTTTGGATCCATGGCCTCAGCCATAAGGTCCAAAATCAACGACCCACACCCAAAACAACAAACAGACCAATACTGAATTTGAAAATGATCGAAACTTGTGATGAATATACATGTAGTGCAGTTTAATACACAAGACACCCATATCATTAGTAGTATAAATTGTGCACCAGCATACATGCAGTCAAACCTGCTCTAATAGCTACCTTTATATAGAAAAGAACCCAAATAAGAAATAAACACGCTTAGAAAAAGACAGCTGCAACACGATGTAGTAATGATATCTTTGCATAATGCGAAGATGCAACTCTATGCGTGTTTCTTTATTGGTTGGGTTTTTCTCTGCATTTTACACACTTGGCAGTCACCTTTTTGCGTCTGGATTTCAAGTCGTCACCTGTCTACAGCAGCCACCAAAAAAGTAGCCCACCCCACGAATTTTACTCCATGCAGACCCTTTATAAAAGGGACACCTGTCTACAGAGGCCACACTTGTCCTGACTGTTATGTACAAGTTTGACTGTATAAGTACCAAAATCACAAATACACATCACAATAAACATTTCCCAAAAATATTATTACCAAAAAAAAAAAAAAACCACCATTTGGCACCAATCGCAACCCTTACAATCATGACACAGCTAATATCCTAAGAATATGATTTCAAAGTTCAATTTTAAAGCTTTTGATTTAAAGGAGGACAATTTTTAGCACCATAAAGGTGATTTGGAAGACTCACTCACTGACCCCTCCTTCAGTGCCAGTTGTCGTCAGTTGTCTTTCTAGACTAACTGTAAATTCGGCGCAAAAGAACTCCATCCCTCCATGGAAGAAGAGAATGAGAATATGAGATTTGAAAACCAATCAAATCGATAAATGCCGCATCGATCGATAAATCACGCCATTTTAAATAATAAACCCACTGACCCCCCATCACCTCCCCACCATTACCAAATTTTTTTTTAAATGGCGACCATGATCAGTGCAGCATTATCGAATACTCTGTTGTCATCATAACCAGTACAACTTATCGTGGCTCATAGTGATTGACACAACTGCTAAGGAATTTTATTCAACACCTCTATTTTACCCCCCAAACAATTGATTTATTCTAATTAACACGGTAATTAAGCAAGCCCACCCATTTAAGAAACAATTGATTTATTTAATCCTTTCCGTAAATAAACAAACACACTTGACCAAATACATTTAACAGCTTTATCTGCACAGTCAGGTCCCCCAACCCCTTGGAAACAAAAGGCTAGTTAAAATATCTTCCCGAGAAATAGTGACTACCGTACACGCCACCCACCACTCAATGCTGTCAGAGTTGGCCTTCCTGAGAATACTTCCTGTTTATACCACCATGGTAAACAATAGTCTTCTATGCCCAAATAGTGTGTGTGTGTGTGTGTGTGTCTCTCTCTCTCTCTCTCTCTCTGCACATACAAAATAGTATATTAGTGAGCACTGCGACACCTAAATCAATAATGCCGTATCGATAGTTATAAATCAGGGTAAATTATGTACGTAATTACGTTACGGTCCAGAATTTCTAATTTCCCGTTGTCACTGTTGGCGTTCCTGAGAAATAGTGAATACGCAAAAACAAACTGCGTGTCGGTGGCTAAATGCGCAAACAAACTGCGTCATCATGACGAGACAGGGCAGGTCAGTACCGCCAGCGATGAAAAAACTTATGACCCACATCACGTTAATTTTATGCATAGAATTCGGAGCCCTCACGAGTTCTGCTCTGCATTGGCCCGCTAGCGTGGCTTGCGGCAACTGTTCACAGTCAATAGCCACAACTTCCGCGTTCCTGCCCTGTTTTATCTCCAGTCAACATGCACCAATGAAAGAGTTGTGACTGGTTTTTAAGAAATGTTTACAACAACCGGGCCCAAACAAGCATTGCGTCAGCTTTTCCGGACATTGCATCAGCCTAATTTTATTGGCTAAGAATTTGACCAATCTGTGCTGAAAACTTTTCTGAATATAACCCAGCGCACAGCAATGCGTTACCAAACAATGACACAACCATTTGGAGTAAATGCGATTTCGCGAACCAGGACTCTTCGTAAGCAGCTTAATGATTGTACTAAAAAAGGTAGGCAGCTCTATAATGAATTGAAACTCCTAAAATATAAAGAACAGGAGTTTTAAAAGAGAGTTAACTGATATTGAAAATGAGATGGCAGCATCTACAGCTTTTTTGATAAAGTACCAGGATGAAAATAATGAGGAAGCATTTGCAAAAGAGCTTGTATTTCATAGCAAACTTGAAAACAAAATAGAGAAAATTAAAGTTCATATCAGTAGATTGGATCAAAAGATCCATCATCAAAAGAGTTCTATAGAGCTGATTGAAAAAAAAGTAAAAGCTCACCAAGAAGAAATAACACAAATTGAAGAGAGCCCCGCAATTCAAAATGTTGTTGCATATATGAATGAAATGAGAACAAAGCTGCAGCCACAAGTGACACCAATGGATACATCAAAGTAGTTTGTAATAAAGTGTATCACATCGCACACAATCCGATGAAATGGCCTGTTTTATCGGCCGGCTGTATATACAAAATAGTTGACGTTTGGTCTTGATTTTGTCATTTATTTTCGTTTGTGTATTTCGAGTGAGTTTTTGCTTTATTTGCCAGGCACTACTCTTGTCAGCGGACCAAGCCTGACCACTTTTATGTGGATTTTTGTTTCATTGCATTGAAAGTTGATGATCTTGTTCACCCTATTAGAGTGTTGGTTGCTATTTTGGCTTTCATTTTGCTATTTTGTTGACTTCACTTGATGTCCGGCAGGCTGATGGTCTGTTTAGTCACACGTTCATTGCATGTACTGTAGAGTCCGACTGCGCTCGATGCTGGCTCGGCTTGTAGTCACTACAATGTTAAGTTGCTTACGAAGACTGAAATATAAGCGGCTTACATTGCTCTCGGCTTTTTTGTACATACCATCAAATTTACACATCACATCATATATTTAGCGTGATGTGTCAGAGGAAATCACATGCACGGGGTATGAGATTTTGTGCTCAGTCCCGGGAGTACCCCGTGCGTCTGTTTTTCCTGGAATAGAATGTACCGACAGCTCAGCACACAGACACACATAAACCACATCCGAGAGCACACATTTGGATTTTGAACATGTGGTCTTTGGTACAAACTAGGTGACCACGGAATTTTTCATTTAGCAATGGGCTGTCAAAGGTTTCTGACCTTTCTGATGAGACTAATTAAGTCGAAACAGCCCCACCTTGGCTCAAAGGTAAGTGATTTTTTATTGAACTTATTATTATTATTATTATTATTTTTACTATATCTACTCTGTTGAAATCAAAGACTTGGACGCCAAAAAACAGTGCTTTCTCTCTTTGTTTGTGTCGAAAGCTTATCTCGGGAAACAATGATCTGAGTCTGTCTCTTGTCTGTCTATACATAAAGCAGTGAGTCGCTTCTTACCGGTATACACTGACAGTCTATATAACACGACATTGAAAGTAAAGGAAACAACTCAAAAGCTAAGTGAATACTTTTAATATATGTGAGCGCTTAGTCGGCACTCAGAAATGTTAAGTTGCGCATCATAAATCAGATACAAATATATATTGATTGCTTCATTTGCTATCAGATATGCCTAAACACCTCACTTTTAATTTCAGAGAAAGAAAAATTGGTACTTTTTTTTTTTAAAATTTAGAGATAGAGATAGTGAGGCATCTAAGCCAGCTTGAAAGATTTTTTTAAAACTGATTTCATGCCTAAACATCAAACACTGTGTCTCATATTAACAACAATGCACTTCTAGAGATTAATTATGTCTTCTATTATAAAGCAAAACACCCTATGGCTGAAAAAAAGAAAATTACAAGTACATGATAAGGTAACCTATAAGTTACTTGCAACTGACAAGTAGCTTTTAAGTTACCTCCTCAAGTTCTTATAAGTTAATTGTCATAAGATTTTAAAGTGACTTAAAACAAGTTCTTATAAGTCTCTTAAAACAAGAACTTACAACTTTTTGGACCCAAGTCACAACTTACTTGGACAGAATTTCCAAGTTACAAGGACAATATAAAAACTTTTTCCTCAATAGTGGTTTGGTGGTGGGGCAGATGGTGTTAGATGGGCAGGCGTGAAAGGCATGACATCTCTTTGCGAAGTGTATGACAAAAATAATTGATTAACAAAACCTATCGTTACTTGCTTGTAAGTTCTCGAACTTTTTTCATAGTTTCTTCTACGCCTATCTTTTTTCCTTGTTCTAAAAAAGATTTCTTTAGCTCTTCAACATTTACAGCCTGACTATGCATCTTATTCTGTATTTCAGACTTTTGTTGTTTATAGTTGGCCAAATCATCCTGGACTCTTTTAAATTCGTTATCGTCAATTTCATTATCTTCCAAAGATTTACTAATAATAAGTTTCATACTCGTCAGCTTAGCTGCTGCGAGCGTACTTAATGCTTCATGCTTTTGCAACTTTGTATAAATTTTTTTGTTAAGGGCTTCCATACCAAAGCATGCCAGGCTTGTGGCAAGGCCAACAGCTTCAACAGCAATTCCTACGACACTTCCCACCCCCGTTGCAAACAGAGTTATACCTCCTACAGATAATCCGGCCGAAACCACCCCCATGGCCATTGATGTGTTGTGTACAGAATTGAAAACCGTATTGTAACGGCGTTTACACCTCGAGTATTTTGCTTGTTCTTCTTCCAAATACTTCAACGCTTCTGTAATATTCATTAAACGGAATGAATCTGCCTTTAATGTTTTATCATGCTCAATAGGCTCAAGCTGCTCAGGTGGTATTTGTGGATACAAGTTCACCATTTTTTATGACAAATATTTTTTTAATCAGCAATTACATTTTGCAACTCTTCAAAAGTATACAATTTGCTGGCATAATAAAATGCAACAAGATCAATGTGTTCAAGGTTTATGTAAGTTAGACGAACAAAAGTTGCTTTGTCAACCACCACCTTGACAGCGGGAATACTGCTTGAAACATTAATAACATCATTATTTTTTGTAATGGCAATAAAGACCTTTGATGATTCTGTTACTGTTTCATTCCATGTAAGTTTAATTCCTTGTGCTATATTTGCCTCTTTTGCAGAAGCAACAGATTTCATGATAATTTCAAATACTATTGTCACTTCTCTAGCCACGACTAAGCTTGCTGGCATAAACACAACAGAAGTATCTGATCTACCCTTTCTAGTTGTAAGAAGATATCTCCGTCTCTCATAATTTTCAACTTTCAGTTTTTCTCTGCTATTGTTGTCTGGGGCAAAGCTTGGAACAAGGCTTACAATAAGCGGCCCAGAATTAACAACCTTCCTAAACACTAAGGCGCCTTCATCATCAGTGTATACATAAGGACTGCTGACTATTGAAGATTTCAACAGAGCCATGAAGGAAACAGGAGGGGAAGTTTTAGGATACAGAAAGAGCAGGAAGACAGAGTGGATCTCAGAAGACACGTGGGCTCGCATAGAAGAGAGAAGACAGATCAAGAAGAAACTTTTGGATACCAAATCACCAAGACTGAAGGAAAGAATATCAAGAGAATACAGAGAGAAAGATCAAGCGGTGAAGACATCAGCGAGAAGAGACAAGAGAATGTACACAGAAAGGCTGGCAGAAGAAGCGGAGGCAGCTGCAAAACAGAGAGACATGAAGACAGTGTACCAGAACACCAAGAAGCTGAAGGGCGATTACGGGCAACACCACGACCTTCCAGTGAGAGCTGAAGATGGAACTCATGTCACAGTAGAGGAAGAGAAGCTGAAGAGATGGAAGCAACACTTCGAGTCCATCCTGAACCGCTCAGACCCACCAACCCTCACTGACATTCCTGAAGCGGAGGAGGACCTGGACATTAACCTCGGCAACATTACTATTGCGGAAGTCAAGCAGGCCATTCAAAAGCTGAAGAACGGGAAGGCACCTGGCGATGACGGAGTGTGCCCCGAGATGCTGAAAGTAGAAGATACAGTAACGCCGCAGCTTCTTTGTCAGATTTTTCAAAAGATCTGGGACACTGAGGAAGCGCCGAGCGATTGGAAGACCGGCACCATCGTCAAAACTTCCGAGAAGAAAGGAGACCTGGGGAACTGTAACAACTGGTGAGGCATCACCTTACTATCCCTCACCAGCAAGATCTTCAGCCGCATTCTCCTTGAACGCATTACGACAGCAGTGAATGGCATCCTTCGCCGGCAGGTTTTAGGAAAGGCAAGTCCTGCATTGACCATATTTTCGTACTGAGACAGATCCTTGAGCAGTCTAACGAATGGAATGGATCCCTCTATGTGGTCTTTGTAGACTTTGAGAAGGCCTTCGACAGTCTGCATCGAGACTCCCTTTGGAAAATCCTGCGATACTATGGAATCCCCCAGAAACTTGTCAACGTCATCAGGTCCCTGTACAAGAATTTTGAGTGCAGAGTCGTCCACAACAACCAGCTCACCGAACCGTTTAAGGTGGAAACCGGAGTGAAACAAGGATGTATTCTTTCGCCAATCCTATTCTCAATGGCAATTGATTGGATCATGCGCCGCACCACAGAGGGAAGGAGGCAGGGAATTCAGTGGACGCTGACCTCAATGCTGGATGACCTCGACTACGCCGATGATATCGGGCTGCTGGCAAGCAGAAACCAGGACATGCAACAGAACACACAACAGTTGACACAGTCAGCAAGCTCCATAGGTCTCGGGGTCAACATTAGGAAGACTCAAGTCATGAGGAAGAACACCATAGTGGGCGACCCAATCACCATCAATGACCAACCTCTGCAAGAGGTGGACGAGTTCACGTACCTGGGCAGCAAGGTTACCACAGATGGAGACTGCACAAGGGAGATCACCACAAGAATCAGCAAAGCCAACCAAGCCTTCGCAATGCTGAAACTCACAGAAACCCATCTGGAGGACCACAAGCCTGAGCATCCACACCAAGCTCCGTATTTTTAAGAGCAACGTGCTGAGTGTCCTTCTATATGGGTCAGAATGCTGGAAATCCACTACCGCTACGGAACGCAAGCTGGATGTCTTCCAGAACAAGTGCCTGCGACGGATCATGAAGGTCTTCTGGCCAAACATGATTACAAACGAGGAACTACGGAAGAGAGCAGGCGCAGACAGCATCGCTGAAACCATCGCCACACGGAGATGGAGATGGCTAGGCCACGTTTGCAGAATGTCACCTGACTCATTACCAAGGGTGGCACTGAGATGGACACCACAGGGGAAGAGAAACCGTGGGCGACCAAAGGAGACGTGGCGCCGAACCGTGGAGCGAGAGCTCAAGAACAGAGGCCTTACTCTGCAAACAGCACCCAAAATAGCAGCTGACAGACAAAAGTGGCGCTCCCTTGCCGTCGCCTCAAGCACCAGACGGCGCAGAGAGGACTGAATGAATGAATACATAAGGACTAATAAATTCAATCTTTATGTCCCAGTCAATTGTTGGAGGTGGTGCAGGCACAGGTGAAACAACCCACTTACTACCCACATGTATTAAGTTGTAAGGCGCATTATTTACAGGTGGAGTAGGTACAGTAACATCACGAAGCTGACCAAGTTTAGGAATCTGTTTTTCACCGTCTTTCATGTCAACAATTACTTTCCTCTTGTACATGCCATTTAAATCAAGTTCAAAACCATATATTTCTCCAATTTCCCCTTCCTTTTCAAAATCCTGTACGTCTGCCAAATCTTTTAACTCTGTTACTGAACATGCAACTGGTATGATTCTAGGCTTTGGACCAAGACCACTCATTTTTATAAACAAAAATAAAATTATTTAATTTCTAACACTACACTAAAATCATGCATAAGAACTGGTTTGTCATCCTGATTAGTTACAGATAAACACAGTGATTCAAAGAAACTAGAACCTAATTTTTTAAACTGCAAATTAGGAAATCTAGCAACCACACTTTCACAATATGGGGTAGTTCCAGTTGGTAAGCATCTCAGCAAAGTTGAAGGCTTTCCATTGTGAACATTCTCAGTTGTGTTCAGTTCTTTTAAATAAACATTTAGCACTGTGTGTACTGACAAATGAACAGGATATCTTCCAGTTATTCTTGGTTTTTTTGGTGATAGTAGACGTTCGACTGATTGTGACCAATCTTCATCTAGATGTGTTATTTTTTTACCTAAAAATCCAAGTAATAATAAAAGACTAATTGATAAAGAAAACTGACCACTTTTTGGAAATTCAATTGTAACAAGTAAATTAGCTGGGTTTAAAGTTGCTTTAATTTTAAATTCATTTTGAAGCCATTCAGCTAAAGTACAAAAGTCATAATACCCAGCTCGTAAAGTATCACCCTTCTCAATACCATCAAGAGTTCCACTTACAGAATAATTTTCATCATCCGTTACATTAAACCACTTTACAGTATAGAACATTTCATGGATAGCCACAGCCTTGTTACCATCTCGATTATCGATTCCATTAGTTAGCCACACTGGTTTGCTCGTGTCAAGATTTGTTAAGGAAATAAACATTTTTATTATCTCATATAAAAAAGGATGGAATTTAAATCACCAACAATTGCCATTGTAAACGCGTTTCAATTTAACGTGGATGCCAAGTATAATGTTGCACCAACTTATGACCAGAAAATAATTCAACTAAATCAGCTTGATATAGCTTTGTCTGAAGGAGATTTATTTCAAGTGAAAGTGCCAAATCCTTATGAGCATTACCTAAACCCTCCAATTACAGATGACTCTACTGCAAGAAAGTGGTCTTCAAGCCCACTACAGATGTTTCAAAACCAACTCAACTTTGCCATACTATGTTCAACTACAGGCTGTGGTGTTTCATTCACAGATCATTTGAATCACTCAAACAAACTGATTAGATCTGTGTATCGTTTCCATGTTTATTACCAGCTTAGACGTATACTGTCAGAACTGCATACACCTCTACCCACTGAATCTAGTTTCAACAGGTTTAACAACCCCATGGATATAAAAGCGTTTGAACGGATTTGTAATGAATTTAACATAAGCACTAAGTATGACTTTACACAAAAACTTGATGATCACAATGGTATGGGTACACTGTATTATGCTTTGAGTCACAGACAATACCCTCAAGATTATTACCCTGGTTACACTTCATTCTCATCAAAATCACAAGTCTGGTTAGGATCAATAGAGCAGAAGCAGACTAATGCGTGGACCACATTTATTTTAGATAAGAGTGACGGATTTACTCAAGCAGGAGTCGAACGCATAAATGAGTCTATCACAACATATGTGTGGTGTATTCTAGGAGCACAAGCTCAAACAAAATCAAACATTTTGAATGGAAGTGGAAAGTTCGATTCACAAAAACAGTTTCTCGCTAATCTTGAAGATTCAGTAAATTCATCAGTTGATCTCCCATCTAGCATACAACGTTACCAAGACGTTCTCAGATATGCTAGATCAAAAGTTGACTTTGTAGTTGGTATTGGGTTATACATGTTGCCATCAGACCTTCAACTTCAAATGGGGACAATAACAAATTATAATAATGAAATAGTTGTTGCAGGTGTTGGTCAGAAATTAGGACTCAATCAATCTGTAAACTTGGGGGCCACAACCACACATGTACAGTCATTAAAACCATTACAGACAGTAACACCCCCGGCCACGGCACCAGTAACATCATCACCTGTACAGACAGTAACAGCTCCAGCTTTGACACCGGTACCCATAACGATAACACCAACACCAATCCTTGACACACATGAGTCAGAGAGAACAGCATTGGTAATAGGTCTCACTGGATTAGGGGTATTACTTCTTTACCTGTTTCATTAAATAACCCACCATCAACCCTCCTACTGTAACCAAAAAGACCCACACATGTTCTGCCATAAACCCTACTGCCTTCGCTGCAGTACTAATCAACCAACTGACAACCGTGCCTATAATGCCAGGCAACGCGTCTACTGCTTTCAGAGCCAATTTCTTAAGCAAGTCTGATATGTGAGACAGTTGTTTCTTTACCCACGACTGTAAGTCTTTTGGATCTGTGGGGACTGGGGTTGGTGGTGCTGGAGGTGGAGAACCACCCCCGGAGACAGCCAACACAACTGTACTGATAATAAACCCCAGAGCTGTAATTAAACTGGCAATTGTGATACCCTGTTCTCTGAAAAGTGTTTTAAGTCTCTCAGCCAGAGTAGTGTCTTCGTGAAGTATTTTTTTAATAGTTTCTCTAATCCTGTTAACTTGGGTTTTCAGTTTTTGTCTCCCAATACTAATCGCTTCTAACCTTCCTGATCTTTCTATCTGCAAATCATTTAATCTGTGTTGAATTCTTTCTTTCATTTCTGTGTCTGCGGTAGCCAGTTTCTCTTTTTCACGTTCTATGTGTTTATCAAGCTCTCCTAGTTTGGCTAAATTATTTACCATCTCACCTCTTATTGTCTGCAGTGATTTATCCAAACCCATAATCTCCCTCATTGACAAAGGTGGATCATCTATTGTTTTCATAACATCATTTATTTGTCCTTCAGTAAATGAAGTTTCTTGTATCACTGTGTTTGCTATTTCTGGTAGGCTTGTTATTGGTGCCATTTCAATATCATGCCCTGTTGGCAACTTTGTTTGCGTGTCGTGAAGCACACTAACAAGTCTTTGGAGGACAGGAGACCCTCCAATACCAAGGTATCTTGCCAACCCAGAGTTACCACCGACTTCACCTTTAATTGTACTTAAAGCTCTAAACTTAGAAGGATTATTTTTATGTGTTAGATTTATTTTCCCTCTGTCTGTATTTACAAATAAGTGCCCTTTATCATATTCAAACTGATTAGGATCTATTACATCTGGGTGGACACCAACACTGTCATAAAATGAGTTTACTTTGTCTTTTAACAGTTCGTGATACATACTAGACATAGTTACCATTCCAGTCATATCTGTTGCACCAGTATCATAGTCATTCATGTCATCCATTTCAAAATCTTCATGATTAAATCCTCCCGCTGCCATTGTTTTATTAATTTATTATTTTTTATTGTGCATAATAAAAATGACACAGTCTTACGGATCAAAGTTAGACCCATACAGAAAACTACGTGAGCCTCTGGGTGTTAAGGCCATTCGACAATCGATAGTCATCACAAACAATCCAAGTACCATAGACCAGAACCAAACACAGTCAAGTTTCCAAACCTAGGACCCAGTGACGTTATTGTTCCTGGCACTGCACGCCTTGCTTTTAATATTGAACTATCATCAGACGCAGACGTGAACAGAACACTAGTTAACAATCTTGGCAGAGCAATTGTTAGAACTATTAAAGTAAAACTTGAAGGACAGGAAGTGTTTAGTCTTGATGACTCAGATGTATTTTACTGTTACAAAGACCTTTGGCTAACAAGAGAAGAACGAGAAGACCGTATTTACCAAGGCATACAGCCAGATAATGTTGGTAAACTTCGAATCGACGCCGGAGATAAAGTAACTAATACAGCCATGGATGTTATAATGGCCGAAACATATGGATCCAGATTCTACATTCCACTTGAGTTTGAAATCCTAACAGCTCATCTGCCTTATTATCAAGGAGCACTGAATGACCGTCTGAGTTTTGAACTAACTTTCAATGACTACTCCAAAGTTATTAAATCATCTGCCACAGATGCAACATACAAGATCTCTAACATTTCCTTGGAATATGAAATTGTCACACACACTGAACTAGCCAGACTCATACAAAATCAGTATCAGTCAAGACTTCCAATTTATTATGACAGGGTGATTAGACATAGTTTAATGCAAAAAGACAAGAGCGACCCAATGTGGAACATAAACTTGAACACACCTGCTAGGTCACTGAAAGGTATTTTTATGTTGTTTGTTGAACCAGCGGCTCCATACAAACGGGATTCAGAAAAATTCTACAATCCTAAGATTACACATTTGTCCTGTACAATCGAAGGCCGTCCTAATCAAGTGTACGCATCTGGAATGTTACCATACCAGCACTACGATGAGATCACAAAGTATTTTGCAGGAGGAAGGATTATAGATAAACCAGCAAACATTGCGTGCAAAGATCTACATCTGTATGACGTTAGGATCGGTCAATACCTGACAAACAAGTATGCACTGTGGTTAGACCTGCGTAGTACAGATGATGACTATCTTCATGGGTCAGGACGAACTGTTGAGAATGGTAGTGATGGGATTACAATTCAGATACAAAAGAAGGTTGAAACTGCTGCAGCCATAAATATATATTTGTACCTGATATATGACGCATAACTCAATATTGCAGAAAGCAGACTGAGTGGACACATACATTAAAATTATATTGTGTATTAAAATGAACCGGAGCTTAATGACACTCGATCCACACTGTGGTTTATTTTGTGGTGCCACAGGCTGTGGAAAAACTGAATTTGTTCTTAACCTCTTACACCGCCGTGAGATGGCCTTAGTCGCCTGCTCGGCGTTAAACCCAAATAACTAACTAACTAACTTAACCTCTTACAAACAAGATACATCCACCACTTTGAAAACATTGTAATATTTTGTCCTACGATAAAACACAACAAAGCTTATCACAACCGTTTATTCATTTGGACTGACAGCAACATATACTTAGTCGACCCTGAGAAAAAACTGAATGACTACCTACAATATTTTTACAAGCAATTTGAAGGACAGCCAACGTTGTTTATTGTTGATGACTGTTCTGCAGAAAAAGACATTGTTAAGAAAAGAAACACACTGGCAGAACTTGCCTTCAGTGGCAGACATGCAAACATAAGTGTATGGATTCTCACTCAGAAATATAATGCTGTACTGAAAGATTTTCAAGAACAGTTAAAGTTTATCTGTTTGTTTTACTGCAAGGATCGTGACAGCTTTGAAGACTGTCTCAGAGAGAATGATGTCATCCCAAATAAGCATGAACGGGATGATGTAAAAAATAAACTGAAATCAACTAAGCATCTAAAGCTCATTTTAAAGACAGATCAGCCCACAGGGTATGGGTTAGTAAATTAATTTATACTTTTAGTTTGTCTATAAAAATGACAGACGGACAAAAGGAGCAAAATTGGCCTATTGGTGAAATCATAGATATTACATATTGCTTTAAAAGTATTAAATATGTAAGCCAGCTTTATAATAAAGAGTCACCTGGTAATTTATTTATGTTACCAACAACACTGTATATGTCTGGTAATATAACTTTATGTGTTGATAATCCATTTATTAAAAAAATAACTGTTGATATTAATACACAATCATTTACTGTTAATGATTATTACAGTGATTGGTTTGGCAAAGTGTGTAGTGATTTAGCAAAAGAACTATATAAAATAAATTTATATTTTAACGTTGTTACATTTAATAAAATGGTATTGCACATACAAAACCAATAATGATGATTGAGTCAGTGTGTAAACAAATCTGTTTTGTAGGAGTTACAGTCAATAAAGTGCCATTTTACATTATGTAATTTTCTATTTATTTTTTTGTCGGACAAATAAAAATGGCGGACAACCATCAAAGATTAAGAAACGTGTTTCACACAACTGACTTACCTATATCTAATATTTACAATGTCTATGAATCAATAGAAAGATCTTTTTTAGTCATACAAAATAACCTTCTTTCTGATAGTGTAAAGATTCAGATTGTTGCAAAAATAGAATTTGCCAGAGATGTTGGTGAAGTTATTGTAATGTATATCTCGACAAGGCAGCACACAGTTAATTCGAGAAGAGAACTAGAGAAAGTGTTTAGAGAAAGATTGTTACCAGACTTCCATGAAGCAATTGACAGAGCAGAAATGCAAGGGTCTGGCTGGCATGAAGGCCTTGTACATGAACTACAACTGAAGCAGTCAAGATATCATCCTATACTAGGTAAATCATGGATACCACTACCAACAGAGGTTGCAAACAAAAAGGCTGTAGTAAATATTCAAAACAATGATAATTTATGTTTTATGTGGTGTGTGCTTGCTAAACTTCATTTTGTAAGAGCAAAACCTGATCGTGTATCTAACTATACCAAATTTGTAAATGAACTCAACTTCAGTGGCATTGAGTTCCCTGTTAAAATAGAGGACATAGACTTGTTTGAAAAACTAAATCCTGGTATATCTGTGAATGTGTTTGTGTGGGAAAATGAATCTGAGAATAAGTTACAGCCAATTAGAGTATCTCCAATTGCCCCAACCTATGGGCAGCCAGAAGATAAACATGTTGACATGTTATTAATCGGTGATGACAATAACTTCCACTACACAATTATCAGAAATATGTCACGTCTAATTCATTCACATACAACAAAACACAATGGCAAACAGGAAGTTTGTAAAAAATGTTTGCAAAGATTCTCCTCCATAAAATTAGCAGACAAACACGTTTTACATTGTAGGTCAGCTGATGACATACAAACTGTACTTAAGTATCCAGAGCCTGGTAGTCAAGTGTATTTTAAGAACTATGGGAATCAGCAAAAGCTGCCGTTTGTAGTGTATGCAGATTTTGAATCACTCGTTGTTCCATATGAGGGTCCAGTTCCAGAGTCATTACCAAAGACTATAAAATTGAGTGACCAAGTGGTGTGTTCTTTTGGATACATTCTTGTTAGGTCAGACGGTCTTCATTCAGAACCTGTTATCTACAGGGGTGAAAATGCAGCATGCCTGTTTTTAACAGAAATGAGACAACTGTATAGTCAGGTAGTACAATATCTCACAACATGTCAGATGCCTTTGGTGATGACAGAAGAAGACAAACTAAAATTTGATACAGCTGAGACGTGTTGGATTTGTGAACAGCCTCTGGGGGGTGATAAAGTTCGTGACCATGATCACATAACTGGATGTTACAGAGGTGCTGCACATAACAATTGTAACTTGTTATTAAAAATAGATCCTAAGACATATAAGTTACCAATCTTTTTTCACAATCTGAAGGGATATGATTCACACATCATCGTGCAGGCTGTTGATGAGTCTTACAGAAAAATTAGTTGCATTGCCCAGACAACTGAGAAGTACTTGACTTTTAGATTGGACAAATTAGCATTTTATGACTCCATGCAACATTTGTCTTTAGGTCTTGCTAGTCTGGCAGAAGGACTGAGTGAGTATCCAATAACAAGTAAATATTTTGAGCCAGACTTAATTAAAAAAGGTGTTTATCCATATGAATACATCAGTGACTGGGTAGTTTTTGAAGAAAGGAGTCTTCCACCAAAAGAAAATTTTTATTCTACACTAATTGGTAAAGGTATTTCTGACTCTGAATACCAACACGCACTTAATGCATGGGATAAGTTAGGATGTCAGACTATTGGTGACTACCATGACCAATACTTAAAGGCTGATGTCTGTTTGCTAGCAGACGTATTTGAAAGTTATCGTGAAAAGGGTTTGTTACACTACAGACTTGACCCAGCTTGCTACATAACTAGTCCTGGCATGACATGGGATGCATTTTTAAAATCTAGTAAGATAACTATAGACTTGTTATATGATCCTATAATGGGTGAAATGGTGGAACGTGGATTGAGAGGTGGTATTAGTCTAGCAGCAAACAATTATGGCAAGGCCAACAACAAATATCTTGACGACTTTGACCCCTCAAAGCCAATGTCATTTATTACATACTTGGATGCTAATAATTTGTATGGATTTGCAATGTGTGAATTGTTGCCATTAAAAAACTTTTGTTTGTATGATTTGTCACAGTATGGCATAAAAAAATTAACAAAATATATTATGGATCGAGGTCAAAATGATGAAAAGGGTTGGATCTTTGAAGTAGACCTAGAGTATCCACACCACCTACATGATTACCACAATGATTATCCATTAGCAGTTGAGAAACTGAGTTTGACGGGAAAAAAAAGAAGACACTAAACTTGTGCCAAATTTAAATGACAAATTTAATTACGTTTGCCACTATCGATTGTTACAGTTTTACATCAGACATGGGTTAGTATTAAAGAAAGTTCACAGAGGTATTCAATTTGACCAAAGTGCTTTCATGAAAGATTATATAATGAAAAATACAACATTGCGTGCCAGAGAAGGTAACACTGCATTTGACAAAGACTTCTTTAAGCTTATGAACAATGCTTGTTTTGGTAAGACTATGGAAAATCCTCATCACCGCAAAGATGTGAGACTGGTCACAACTGAATCGGGTGCAATTAAACTTACAGGTAAGCCACAGTATACGGGGTATAAAGAATTTCATCCATCATTGTTTGCTGTGTCACTCAAAAAAAAGATTGTTAAACTAGATAAGCCAGTATTCATTGGTATGGCAATACTCGAGTTGTCAAAATTATTAATGCTTGAATTTTATTATGATTACTTCAAACCAAAATATCCTGAGTGTCGTCTGCTATACACTGATACTGACTCTATGATCATTGATGTGCCTACTGAAGACTTTTATGAAGACATGAAAACAGAACTACACATGTATGACACGTCTGACTATCCTAAAGATCATCCACTGTACAGCACACAAAACAAGAAAGTACCTGGTAAGTTTAAGGATGAACTAAATGGTGTGCCAATAGTTGAGTATGTTGGACTGAGATCAAAAATGTATTCTATACTGCACCAGAAAGGCAGTCAGTCAAAAGCCAAAGGTATCAAGAAAACAGCAATAAAAAATAAAGACATTCGACATGAACATTACAAGCAAGTGTTAGACGGTGCATTAATGCCTGATTATCCAAACAAGTCACTGAGATCAAACAAACATAATCTTGAAATGATTCAAACACATAAGAAGTCACTTGCAGTTGGGGACACAAAGCGTGTGTTTCATACTAAGGAAAAAGCTTATGCACCTGGTCATTACAGGCTCAAGTTATCTGAAGACATAGCCGATGAACTGGTTGATGAATTAATTGATGAATTAAAATTGTTAAAAATGAGTAACAGTGTCTGTGGGAATAATCTGTAATTCTTCTCTAACAAATGCCCTCTTTGGTGCAGGCTCATACAGATAATATATTGTTGCATTAGCTGAAGGAACTATTTTTTTTATATTATGAACAGATGTAGACCAAATTGGATCAGTTGCCCTGCGCCTAATGTCATTCTCGGCTTCACCGGGTTGATACAAATATCTCACCTGTTTTGTAAACAAGCTAGTGTCTGGAGGTGTTATTGCTTTTATTTCTGACGGTATTGTTTTCAATTTAATAGAATCAACAGGTTTAGGGTGACCATCATTATTCATTGCTTTTATCACAGAAGGTAATCTTTTAACCCACTCAGTGTTACGTGCGTCATGCATGAGTTCCTTAGAATACTGATAGCTAAAAAGTCTCTCCGATAATTGCTTGTTAAAGTTTTCAACAATTGCCTGTGATCTATGCAAGCCTGGAATACCGCGTCTAACCAGTACGCCATGCTTTGCAAATAATTGATTAACAGCCCCTTTAAATTCACTCCCATCATCAACCTGCACAAGCCTAGGGTATTTTAAAGGACCTCGACTATATATTTTTGATAATGCAGTGGCCACTGTTACAGCTTTTTTGTCAGTTATGGGTTCTGCATCCTTATACCTTGAAGCTATGTCAACAACAGTTAATGCATACTTGTATCGTTTCTTTCTTATTGTGTCATGCGGAAGAAACAGGAGGTCCATTTGGTGTGTGTCATTAGGTGATGTGTTTTCAAAATGAGGCCTTGTTATTTTTCTTGGAGCAGGAAGATATATTTGCCAAATTGCCTGTTTTTTAAGCCACTGTTTTATTTGGTTAACATCTCCACCCACAGCAGCATGTAATTTTTTTATTGCAGTATTCCCTTTCCAGTAGCCAATTGGGGAGTAATATATTTTTGATAGTTTAGCGTCTGCCATTTTTTCTAGCAATATAAACTCCTGTAAAATATACTAATGTCATTCCTACTAGAACAAATATTATTTCTCCATTTCTTTGTTCTGAGCTTGGTTGGTAATAGTCGCTAAGTTTTGGTTGAGGAATAGATATGTCTTCACCAGTTACAAGATAGTATTCTTTGATCGCGTCATCAACATTTGAAAATGTATGCTGTGCATGACCCTCAAGTTTTAGTTTTTCATTAATAAAATCCAGTTTTTCTATTCTTTGCTTCTCATAATCTTGTTGAGCTTGAGCTAGTTTTTCAGATGCCTCATTGTGGCGCTTCATTTCTTCTGCTGATTCTTCTTTACTCACTTTTGAAAAGAAATAGTTTGACCCACTGAAAGCTAATGCGTTAATAACTGCACCACCAATCATGACAGCTATAGTTGCCATATTTTTATTTACATAGAAATATTTTCTGGAATAATTCCTTGCTTGACTAAAAAATCTTTTGTAGCAATCGATGCTGTTATAACAACTACTAGTTTAGCACTGTCTTCGAAGTCTAATTTACTAAGGTCTGCTGATTTCATTTTGAGAAGACTTTTTCCCAGCATAGAATATGCTACTGCTAGTCCACTTATTACAGCGGAGTGATAGACAAGGTTCATTATGTTTTTTGTGTCGCTCATTTTCTTATACTAGAAAAATTAAAATAATAAATTTATTTACTGCATGTAAAATGGGTCCAAAGGTTTTGGAACTGCTGGTAATGTGGAGACTTCTTCTTTTGTTTTTGGAGTGTTTGATTTTTTGGACACTGTTTGAGTGTTTGGTTTGTATTTTTTATATAATTGGTAACCTACGTAACCAAATCCGACAACAAATCCAGCAACTATATATTTTGTTGTTTCAGGTTTAGTTGTTTTTTTATCACTTTGTGGGGTATGTGTTGGTTCTAATGGTAGTGTCACTGATGATGTTACGTCAGTCTTTTCTGTTAATGCTTGAAGCTGTAATTTCTTTTGTCTGTTATATTCAGCTAATCTTTTCCCAGCCTCTATTCGACCTGGACTTTTAGTCTTAGTCACTGTTTGAACCTGTGTCAAGACATGGCTCTGTTGTGGAGTCGTCTCGTCCATTTTCTTCTAATTTAAAATTTATTTTAGAAAAATCAATATGACTACTAGTAACAAGTAAGGTTACAGCAGGTGCAAGGTAATTCCCAAACTTGTAAAACATAAGGCATGCTAATTTACCTATTGAACTTGAAACTATGGGGTTGCTTTCTAGATCATGTGAAAGGCTGTCACTATCAACAGGTAGGAAGTGACTTACAGCTTTTGTGTATAGGCAGACAAGAGATCGACTCAAATCACGTGTCATTAGTGAAGCAATGTGATTTTCATATTTAGAATGTAGTTTAATTAGCTCATCAGCAGTAAGGGATTCTATGTCTTCTGTCATGTATTGTTTACCGAGAAAAGCTTTTGATTTTCCAGAAACAACAACAGAGATAAGCCTTTGTTTTTTAGAGTCTAAGTCTTTGTTCTCTACAGCACAGATATCACTTAGAAGTAGCAATTTGTCTTGATTCATTTTATAATGTAATATAATAATTTTGCTTAAAAAAGTCAATGACAGCATTAATAATTTAGGTTGGGTGGGGTATCTGCCTTAATACTCGCGGGTTGGTAGCTGATCAAAAAACGTAGCTTGAATGATTTCTGGAGTGGAACTAAAATGGCTAGGTAATAAAGGTATTGGGTGTATTGGTTGGAGTGGGCTTGCTTAATTACCGTGTTAATTAGAATAAATCAATTGTTTGGGGGGTAAAATAGAGGTGTTGAATAAAATTCCTTAGCAGTTGTGTCAATCACTATGAGCCACGATAAGTTGTACTGGTTATGATGACAACAGAGTATTCGATAATGCTGCACTGATCATGGTCGCCATTTAAAAAAAAATTTGGTAATGGTGGGGAGGTGATGGGGGGGTCAGTGGGTTTATTATTTAAAATGGCGTGATTTATCGATCGATGCGGCATTTATCGATTTGATTGGTTTTCAAATCTCATATTCTCATTCTCTGAAGATGAATACAAAGTGCGGCAAGCAAGAGGCACAGAACCTCATGAGCCCCCGCAACTGCGGGGGCTCATGAGATTCTATGCCTCTTGCACTTGGCTGACTTTTACTGTTTCTTTTGGCACTAATGCGGTTAACCAACAACAAGGAAATCAGAGGGGGAAGGGTGTCCGGCGACGGAGTTACTGTTGATCAGACTCGTGTAGCGTTTGCGAAGAAGGTGTCCCGCAGCTTTCGGCTGTCGCTGACGTGTCAAAACCCCTTTTCTGTTTCCAATCACACGAGTCAAACCTACAACGACATGTATGCAGAAAGCTTAGTGGTAGTGGAAAAAACAAACAAAAAAAACCCCAAGCAAACACAAGAAGAAAATACAACAACGAATGGATCCATCACCGGATCCATCTAGCCCCAACACACTACAACAGGAGATAGATCCATGATAATTCATGGGTAGTGGCAGATTAGCTTTGTGCCAAGCTAATCTGGCACTACCCTTCAGCTGTCATGGTCGATCCATCTCCTGCAACTGCTACATAGTCGTTAGGTAACGCGTAGGAAATGTAAGAAATGCAGACATGGGTTTAAATGACACCGCTGAACAACTGTGGCTTTCACATGTGACAAATGTCATCCGTCATTGGCCAGGGTTTGCAAACGTGTTGCCTTGCTTGGGACACCCATGGATTTGGAACAAAACATGATAATTCAAGGGTGGTGCCAGCAGAGTTTGGTGCCTGAAATCACTGGAATTAAAATATTATGTTATGTATGTTATATCATGAATTAAGACACTCTTAACCTTTGCCGTACTCTGCTTAGAGGTGGAATGAACAGTCTGTTTAGAGGTGGAATCACAATTTTAAGTTATTCCCCATCCCCCTCCCCACCCCCGGCCAATTTTATCAGTATCTTAATACAAATACTGATGATATACCAGTATGATTTTCGTTGTGTTTCTTTTAAAAATAAATTATATTCTAGTAATACAACTCGTGATGCTAAAAAATTGTTTGGTATTTGTCATGGTTTTTGTGACCTACATAATGATCTCTATAAATAAGTATGGGTGTGCTAGCACTCACAATGTACCACACGTTATGGCCCCACACAAAAGTATGGGCGAGTTATACACCCATGACATATTATGTGAACATAGTTTTATGGGTGTGCTAGCACTCACAATGTACCACACGTTATGGCCCCACACAAAAGTATGGGTGAGTTATACACCCATGACATATTATGTGAACATAGTTTTGCTACATATAAGCATGGGTGTGCAGACACCCACCAGGTAATGCCTGAAATACGGCAAAGGTTAAATCAAGTCTCCTTATAACAAGAAAATCATAAAAAAAAACCCCACCTCGTACCACTTTTTAAAAAATAATTTAAAAACAAAACCCACAAAACATCATTTATATTATAATTATAAATTATATTTTATCCTATATTCATAATAACCCACCTGTCTCCAATCACCTTGTTGTGGCAAGAGATGTTAAAAATCAAGAAACAACATCAAGAAACAACATCAAGTCTCTTATGGAAAACACACCAGAATAAGTTTTTGTGAACCTTACAAAAGTGCAGGTATTTAGCCCTGACAGATTGGATCGACCATGATACTTCAAAGGATAGTGCCACGCTAATCTGCCACTACCCTTGAATTATCATAGTCGATCCATCTCCTACAACTGGTACATAGTCATTAGGTGACACCTCCAAAAGGTGGCTTTGGGGTTAAATGGAATAAAGTGATAGAAAGTACTAGTAGAGATATGTGTACCTCACACAAAATACAGGTATAGAGGTATGTGTACCTCACACAAAATACAGGTATATACATGTATAAGTCATTACATTTATATTTACAAATATTTGTTAATAACAAACTTTTCCTGCGGCAGTTTTCACTCCAGAGTGACAATAAAGATTTACTGAATGGAAGTGACAAGGATGAATCAGAGTCCAACTTGTTAATTGGGACCTTCAAACAGCGACGAAAGGTGCCCACCTTGCCTCCCAGTGGCCAAAAAAGCAAAAGCAAAAAAAATAAATAAATAAATACAAAAAATAAAAAAAGGGGAGGGAGGGGGGGGGGGGGGAGGAAGGAGTAAGCGATGGGGAGGATCCAAACTCCCCAAAAGGGACTTTGGTATAGTATTCTAAAGATTTGTTGGCTCCAGAACACCTGGCCCTTCACCCCCACCCTTCCACCACACTCCCTTCACCCCCCTCCCCCCTCCAACATGCACCAACATACTGTCAAACCTGCTCGGATGACCACCTTTATATATAGTGGTCACCTGTCTCCATCAGCCAGCCAAGAAGTAGAACCCCACACATTTTAACTCTGAGAAGACACGTCTACAAACTGGTGACCCGTCAACAGAAGCCACATCTATCTTATCCCATAGATGACAGGTTATGTGCAGGTTTCACTGTGTTTATTACCACAATCACAAACACACAAGCGCCAGCCACCTTTTTCTCCCTGCAAAATACCGCTGCAAAAATTAACCATCTAGCACCAATCGCAACCCACACAAACATGACACGGCTCATACCTTGTGCAGGAGTAGGATTTCAAAGATGAAGTTTCATTGACTTAGCCCCAATGCGGCACTACAGCAGGAGATGGACCAACCATGATAATTTAAGGGTAGTGCCAGATTAGCTTGGCACCGTCAGATGCCAAGCTAATCTGGCACTATCCTTGAATTATCATGGTTGATCCATCTCCTGCAACTGGTAGATTTTAGGAGACACCTCCACAATTTGGGAAATGCAGCCATGAGGTTAAATAGCTCAAGCCTTTATTACTGGCAATAGTGTATGACATCAAGAAGCACAGCATCAACCACTATAAAGGTGGGACAGAAGATTTGTTCATGGATACCTTCAGTGAAAGTTAGTTATAGTGTTGTCTTTTATAACATGGATGCCTGATGGGTGCACGCTGATAATAATTATGTGTAAGGCCGTTATGTGTAAGGCCGTTTTTTTGTCAGTGGGCCCTCGCTTGCGTGGTACACAATCAATGACAAAACATAAGGTTAGGAAGCAAGAGCCTATGGATGGAGTACTTTGACCTATTCCTCAGTGATCTACAGTACAATGCTAGGCCTTTTTGCCACAGTGCCATGAAAGAGCTAGGCCAAGCTGCTTGTTTTTGACAAAGGTCGATACAAACTAGTCAGAAATGCGCATTCAAATACTTCCATCCTGAATGATGTTTTGCCGCTCCCATCTGCTGTCAGAATGTTTGACAATGAATGAAGCATTAATTCTAAACTTATAGTGCCAATCACCCAGCAAGGTTGGTTTAGATTTATGGCAAAATGTCTACTAAGTTTGTTCCTAATGCGGTTTTTGGCCGATGGTCACTTTTAAGGTAGAAAACTGTTGCAGTCACAGTATTCGCCACTGCTGGGTTTTTCATGGAGTTTTACTTTTGAACCTTCTATTTATTACTCAGAATGTATAATGCTCGTACGAGGCAGAGCACTTGTTTGTCAACATGGACTCATTGGGAGCCTATGTTCTAAACGAATTGTAAATTCAGCGTCAAAGAATGCGATCTAACCAAGAAAGATAAATACAAATTGTGGTCAGCAAGAGGCATTGAACCACATGAGCCCCGCAACTGTGGGGGCTCATGGAGTTCTATGCCTCATGCACTTTGTTGGGATTTACTTGTTTTTTTTGGCAGTGATGGGATTAACCAACAAAAGGGAGGTCAGAGGGGGAAGGGTGTCCGGCGACGGAAGTACTGTTGATCAGACTCATGTAGCGTTTGCGAAGAAGGTGTCCTGCAGCTTTTGGTTGTCGCTGACGCGTCAGCACCCCTTTTTTGTTTCCCACCACGCGAATCAAACCTAAAATGACATGTACTCAGAAATTAAGCTTAGCAAATGTTTTGATGAGAGAAACACCTCCACCAATTCACTTCCCCCCCCCCCCCCCCCCCCACTCTTTCCCCTCCCAAAAAAGGTGGCACCAGCGAAATTCAATCAGCCTTGGACCATGATAGTTTATGTGTGTTGCCAGGAAAGCTGGGTGCTTAGAAGCACCAAGCATTTCTAGCACCACCTGTGATCTACCACAGTAAGTCCATCTTCCTAGGTGTAATGCACTCTTCAGAGGACAACTCACAAATTTCAACTACATGGCTCAGTGTCTAATCACTCTAATGTAAGGTCAGGCTTTCCATTAACAGAACATTTTTCGTAATTGACAGACAAATTTTTGACAGGGGCAGAAGAATTGAAGACCGTCTGTCACTGGGATGGAGCAATCTTGAGAAACATTTGTGAAACATGTGAGGCCGGTTTTGTGCCTGCAGCCTCAGACACACATGTAAATGTTGCCATGTTTGGAAGATTACGTGATGACATGGACCTTGCGCACCACACCCCACCCCACCTCGTTAACCCATTTTGCCCTGAGTCCCTACAGCAGGAGACTGATTGACCATGATAATTCATGGGTAGTGCCAGATTAGCTTGGCGCCTTCAGGTGCCAAGCTGATCTGGCACTACCCTTGAATTATCATGGTCAATCCACCTCCTACAACTGGCACAGTCTTTCAGTAACCCTTCCAAAATTTGGGAAAAGCACCTGTGGGGCTAAAAGGGTTAATACTATGCAGCTTTTCAGTCACTGCTGATGTATTTAACTGGCCATTTTAAACGTTAGCGATGGACTATGGAGTGCCTGGGACAGATTTTGTTCCCATGCTGTCTGTCCCAAAGGCAGACGATTTTAACACCTAGCACAAAGCCGGTAAGGTGGTCTGTGCTTTTAGGCTGTGAGGTCCGAAATCACAGACCAAAACACAAATATGTATCTGTAATCCCACACTAGAACCTGTTTTGCAAGAAGGGGAGCTGAATGGCTCAGGTGGTAGAGCATTTGCCTCTAGTCCGAAGGTCGTGGGTTTAAATCCAGCTGGGGTCATATTTTGCTCAGACCCTTTTCAGTGTCCCATCTTTGAAATCACCCTGGTGGTGGACAAAAGAAGTTAAGCGCTAAGCAATTAACTGTTTTGTTTTCGCAAGAAACGAAAAGACAGGCACTCTCAGTGGAAGTCTTGAAGGCCAAAAAGTGTCACCCTTTTCATCCTGAGACACCCATTGCTTCAAATAAATTTGACTGATAGTTCAAGGGTGGTGCCAGAATAGCTTGGCGCCTGAGGCACCAAGCTATTCTGGCACCACCCTTGAACTAAAACAGTTGATCCATCTCCTAATCTATAATGTAGCCTTCATAGGACATTAAGCAAATTTTACAAAATCAGCCTCAGGATGCAATGGGTTAAAGACCATCATTTAGGTGGCTACAGCCAGGGTTAGGGTTAGTGGCTACAGCCAGGGTTAGGGTTAGTGGCTACAGCCAGGGTTAGGGTTAGTGGCTACAGCCAGAGCTAGGGTTAGTGGCTACATCTAGGGTTAGGGTTAGTGGCTACAGCCAGGGTTAGGGTTAGTGGCTACAGTCAGGGTTATGGTTAGTGGCTACATCCAGGGCTAGGGTTAAGGCCCCGGTACACGAGCCCGGTTTTGAGGTCGATTCCCGATCAGTTTTCAAATCGGTAGGTGATCGGGCCGTACTAAAAAACGTGTGCAGTGCCACACTGACATTTCTCGACTTGTCAAGTTTAGCCGACCGGTTTGAACCGAAGATCAAAGTCGTACCTGTTCTGCAAAATGACTGCTAGTTTTGACAGTGATGATGATGTGCTTGCATTATCAGCAGTTTTGCATCATATTCGGGAAGAGGCGTGCGAAACATCAGCGGCAACGGCGCTGGTACTGATCACAACAGGCGTGTTCGGCCATTTGCAAACCGTGCTGAAACGACATGCTTTGCGAGACGCGCTCTGATTGGTTGAAGCTTACGATCGGGACCGATTCGGATCGGGAAAATAGAGCAGGTTCTAGACACCCGATTCCCAGCCAATTGGGACCGGATCGGATAATTGACGTCATCCGATCGCAATCGGATCGGAATCGGCTTCAAAATCGGGGCACAACCGGCCCGTGTGGCGGGGCCTTTAGTGGCTACAGCCACCTAAATGATGGTCTTTAATCACAGGTGATCTCTTAAAAGATTCTGCTGTACACTTAGGTGCGAAAACAGTCGATTACCACTCACCTTGAACTGTCATGAAGTCGGCAAAGTTCCATACCATCTCACCCACCAGGAACTTGGGACGAAACATGTCAAACGTCTTGTGGTATTCAGACATGAACTCCTCCTGATATTCCTCCGTAAAGACAAATGATGGCTCCTGAAAAAAAAAAATACAAAGTTGAAACAGAATCTAAAATATGCCGTGACTATAGCTTTTTCTTTGTAAAATCAATATTACTTCGCTTGTACAGTAGAACATGTTTTGAGCACGCGCATTTTTTTTACACTGACAAAATGGTCTTCAAAGACAGATGCTCTCTCAACTGACCATGATAATTCAAGGGTAGTGCCAGATTAGCTTGGCGCCTAAAGGTGCCAAGCTAATCTGGCACTATCCATCAATCCATCTCCTGCAACTGGTACAGTCGTTAGGCAACACCTCCAAAATTTGAGAAATGGGACCTTGGGGCTAAAATGGTTAATGACAGGTTATCTCTTACTTGTTCGCTCAAAACAGGTTATAGTTTAGTTATATCTTAATTCACTGTGTAAATACATACTATATACTCCCTGATTAACTTAAGTGTCATGGAAAAATTAATTTTTCTCTAAAATGTATTTTTTCGAAAAATACTTACCGATGCCATTACTACAATGGAACAACCTACAGCTAGCGTAATTTTAGCCCAAAAACTTACGATGTGTACCTTTAGGGCCAGGGGAGACCACCAAGGGTGCCGTGACCTGGTACCCGGGTAGCCTCCCTTCCCACCCCATAAGGGTAACTGCCTGAGCAGCCAAGCCAAACCAGTTCTTTCGTTTAGCTGGCGAGCGGCAAGCGGGGCAGGTGGGAAGGCCATCCGAGTAATGGCATCGGTAAGTATTTTTCGAAAAATACATTTTAGAGAAAAATTAATTTGTTTCCACAAAAACATTACCGATGCCATTACTACAATGAAGAATAGCGAAGAGGAGGAGGGTGCCGCGTAACCCAGTGACTGAGCTAGCAAGCCCCGTCCTCCCCAGCGCAAGCTCCCGGTAATTTTAGCTAAAGGATTACCAACGGCACCGAAGCTGCCAGGAGGGAGTGTTGCGCCGCCGTGATGTCCCCCACCAGGGCCAGGTTGTCTCGCAACTGACCAGGTTATGGAGGTAGAACCGGGTGAAGGTCGACTCGGTCAGCCAGCCTACGGCAGCCAGACTGTCTCGGAAAGCAAGTTGCGGTCGGATGCGACACTAGCAGCCATGGCTCTGACCTCGTGGGCCCGGCAGTGTAGTCGCTTGGCAGCGTCGGGGCAGAGGTGCTGGTAGGCGGAGCGCATCACCCATCTTAGCCAGGAAGATCGTCTGGGCTGAGATGTCTTGTCTACCTGGGGACAGAGAGTGAAAGAGGCGGGTGCGTCCCTGGCGGAGCGGCTTGGTTCGGCGTAGGTACACGCGTAAGGCTCTCACCGGGTCCTGTTGTCTGACTTCCTTGTTGGGGTTGATCGGCTTCAGCGATCGTACAGTGATCACCTGGGGGGCTGCCAACGGGGACTGGTTCTTGGCCAAGAAGGCCGGGTCCGTTAGTAGCTGCACGGAGCCATCCGACCTGCACTACAGGCAGGCGGGCGCGCGGAGAGCGCAGGCAGCTCACTCACTCTGGAGGCTGTGGCTACGGCGAGCAGAAGCGAGTCTTCGCGTAGCGTCGGCCAGGCTTGCTAGGGGAAGCGGCTCGAAACGCTAGCGTTCAGCCAGGTGAGTACCCAGGGTAAGTCCCAGCGTGGGATCAGGGAGCGGAGGGCAGGTCGCTGTATGCCGAAGCGGGCCATAAGGTCAGCGAGGTCCTTACACTTGCCGGGGTCCGCTCGGCCCAGGTGCCGGTAAGCGTCGGCGATCATAGCGAGGTAGCCCCTAAAGGTGATCGGTGCCAAGTGCTGTTCGGCGAAGAGCCAGAGGAAGAACTCGGTCAGTAGTAAGGAAGTCAGATCGGTAGGGGAGAGGCGACGGAGGTCGCACCAGGCTCCCAGTACTCTCCACTCTCCCTCGTAGACACGCAGGGTCGAGGGTCCGCGGCCTGAAGCGATAGCTGCCACTGCCTCACTCGAGAAAACTCTAGCGGCGATGGCTTGCCGCCCAATCTCCAAGCGTGTAGCAGGAATCTCTCAGAGCACGGATGGTAGAGCACCTGGCGCGGTAGCTTGAGCATCGTGCGAGGAGTGGGAAGCCGCAGTGAAGGGCCCGTGGCAAGGTTCAGGAGGTCGGTGGTGCAGGATCTGGTCCAGCAGAACGGCGCCACCAGCAACAGGATCGCGTTGCATCCCTTGTGCTAGAGGAGCACCCTGGGGACAAGGACTGAGGAAGGGTAAGCGGAAGCGCAGGGGCCGTCCCAGGGAAGGGGGAGCGCATCAACCGACCAGGCTAGGGGGTCCGAGACAGGCGAGAAGAGGGGGAGCTGGCGGTACCACCCTGTCGCGAAGAACGAGAAGGGGGGGGGGGGGGGTCTCCCACGTGGCGCAGATCATCCGGAAGAAGTCTGGGCAAAGCGCCCACTCGGTGTGGAGAAGCTGACCGCGCCGGGAGAGGGAGTCCGCGAGGACATACAGGTGGCCAGGGAAGTATCTCGCTCGGAGAGAGACGCGGCGATCCTCACACCCACGGAGGCGCTGGTAAGAAGAAAGCAGAGGAAGGGGAGCGGGTCCCGTCCTGCTTCTGTATGTAGGACACGACAGCTGAGTCGTCGGAAGGACGATCAAGTCCTGATGTCTGAGAGTCGGTTCCCAAGCGAGGAGAGCTTGCCGTATCGCCTGTAACTCCAACCAGTTGAAATGCTTGACCGAAAGGACCAGTGGCCAGCTGCCGGAAGCCGTGGCACGTCGGCAGCAGGTGTGCACCCCAGCCGGAGCGGCTGGCGTCGACGCAAGGACAACTAGGGGGGGGGGGGAGGGGGGAGGCGAAGGAGAGGGACTCCAGACGCAGGCCAGGCAGGGTCTGCCCAGCGGGGAGGAGTGGAACGAGCAAGGGAGGAACCGGAACGGGAGCCGGGGGCACTAGGAAGGAGTAGATGAAGTTGAAGCGGGCCTAAGAGCTGCAACCAGACTCTGGCGGGGACCGTCTCCTCCTGTGCACCAAGACGAGCCAGGTTCGCCAACCTCTGGATCCTCGGGTCCGGGAGTCACACCAGATAAGGTCCGTAAGGTGAAGCGGCGGGACGGGGCGAGATCCGACTTGCCGAAGTTGACTATGAAGCCGCGGCTGTCGAGGAGGCCAGCAAGGCGTCTCTTTGCTGCTTCCGGGAGGGTGCCGACCGGTGGTGCCAGAGCAGATCGTCGACGTAGCTCGAGGAGGGGCTCGACGAAGCCCGCCTGACGGTGGCGAAGACGCCGTCCAAGAGACGGGCGAACACCCAGGGCTGGGTTGCGGGCAAGGGGAAAGGCGCGGAATCGGTAACGACGCCGTCGAGGCGAAGCGCAGAAAGCGTCTGGAAGCCGGATGCACGGGGACGTGAACGTAGGTGTCCGCTAGATCCAGGCTGACAGCGAAGCCCATGGGATGAACCACGGCGCGAAGGGCTCTGGCGGTCCCCAAGGGAAGGAAGGCGCTGCGAAGAACTAGGGCCGCGCTGAAGGTCGATGATCGGACGCCACCTGTGGCCGGCCAAGGCCAGGTGGGGGAGGAGGCGGGGTCGGGGGGGCGGGCGGCGCGGCGGGCGGCGGGGACGTGCGGGGGAAGGCGGCGACGCCGGGAGGGCGGGTGCTGGGCGGGTCCGGCGGTCCGCAGGGGGCGACCCAGGGCCTCGCGGGCGGCCGGAAGCGGGAGGAGATGACGCGGGCAGGGCAAGGTTCCTCATCGCGTCTTTCACCGACTGCCAGGTCTTGGACCGAAGAGGAGGGATCGCCGAGCGGAGCCTGTCGCAGCTGTCTCCGTAGGTCCTGCGAGAGGTAGGGGCAGACGGCGAGCACAGCATTCCGGTGAGCAGGTCGCAGAGCGCGGCAGTGGCGAAGCGAGGACAAGCGTTGACACGCCGCTCGGATGGCGGTACTTCTTCCCCACAACCAGAGCGAGGAGGTGCCCTAACAGCGGCGAGAAGGAGAAGAGCCAGCTCCAGAAGGTAGACGAGCGCTTGCTTGGCCAAGTCGAGGAATCCAGCACAGGCGAGAGCGTTATGGATGATGATCGCCGTCCGTTCCAGGCCGGGGGGGGATGCAACGGCGGGAGGCACGAAGTCCACCAGCTGCTGCTGAGTGGCAGGATCCACTGCGGGGAGGGCAGAAGCAAGGCCTGCGAGTGTCCGGCATACCAGCTGTGCTGAAAGGCGATGTCCAAATCCGCTGGCCAGCGAACGACGGTGAAGAAGAGAACCCCGTCGGAGCCTGAACCCTGCTGCAGGAGCGGAGAAGGCGACACGAACCCGTGAAACCTCGGGGCGTGGCAGGGACGAAACCTCTAGGAGGGAGAACAGCGTCCAAGCGGGCAACGGGGACAGGCATCTGGGCTTGGGGAAGACACGAGACAGCAGAAGCGCGGCCCGTCGAGCGAGGGAAGGGTCTCCGCCCTGGTCGTTCTGGACGTAGGGTGAAGGGCGAGAAGAGCGCGCGCGGAGGTCAAACGGTAGGAGGGAGCCAAGGTGGAATTCTCCGGAGCGATGCTGAGGGCTTCTATCCACATCGACGGGCGGCGCAGGAGGCCGACGCACCAGGAGCTGGAGAGGCGGGTGCCGCCGCCAGACGGAGCGAGACCAGGGCGAGCGGCTGAGAAGGCGCGGGCGGCAAGACCGACGAGTGGAGCGTCCGCGCGAGGGAGGGCGGTGAGCACGTGGTCGACGACGCGAAGGGGAGGGGAGCGAGGAAGGCGGGGAAAGGGTGCCGGGGAAGGAGAGGGGGGAAGACAAGGCCGGGAATGACGAGCAGCACGGACGACCCAGGAGGACACCGACCGGGAAGGGCGGCGACTGGAAGAGGAAACCAGCGATGCCCGAGGGGAAGACCGACGAGGAGGGCGATACGTCCGCGAAGCTGAAGCGGCGAGCAAAGCTGGGCGCTAAGAGCGAGCTGAGAACGAAGAGTGCTTGCGGCGGGAGGCGAGGACCGAAGACGCAGGGCTGCGGGTCCGGTGTAGGACGCCGAAGTCCGAGGGGGCGTACGCGGGGGCGTACTCGGGCGAGGGGCGAGGAGCTGAGTCTAGGCGGTCGCGAACCCGGGGCCGCATGTCGAGGGTCGTATGCAGAAGCCGAGGGTCCGGCGTCGGGAAGAAGCAGCGTCCAGTTCTGTCGGTGGTCTTGTGTGGCTTGGGTTCTCTGCAAGGCGGGGCGAGCTAGCTCGCTGCGGACCTGGCTCGAGCGAGCTGGTGCGCAAGGGGGGAGAAAGGCGTCCCCCAACGTAGAGAGTTGGGGTTTGTTTTCCGCAGAGCGGGGCGAGCGGACTCGCTGCGGACCTGACTCGAGAGAGTGGGTGCGCAAGGGGGGAGCCTTTGTATGCCGTCCCCCAACGGCAGCGTATGTGCGTTTCTGTTGGAACCGGGGCCGAAGCATGCTTGTGGCTGCGGGCGGGCGGCGATTCTGTCACGCCAAAAGGCTCCGCAGCTGGGTCTTCCCAATGGTCCTCCACCCAGAGAGCACAGACATCACAGGTGTGGCCCGAAGCACAACCAGCGCAGGGGAGGCAGACCGCATGCTTGTCACTCGGCCACTGGAAGTCGCCACATCGTGTGCAGGTGCGGACTTGACCACTGCAACATAGAGTGAAACAACGAAGCGACTGGATATAGCAGAAGGCCACGTTTCTTTAGACGAAAACCGCGCACCACTCCTCACCTGTCCCCACTATCCTGTGACAAGTAATATCGCTTTCTTAATAACGAGCCACGATATAGCAAAAGACGCCGGCACACGCCGTCAGAGGCGCGGCGCTGGCAAAACATCGAGACCTTACCTGGACATCTCACAAGGGGCAGGGAAAGGTAGCACCTGTAGCCGAAGAAGAAGATGAAGAAGCGCCCACGCGGCAGAGGTCCAGAAGAATCCAGGTTGAGGAAGGCTGGGTCCTCGACGAAGGTCCTGGCCGTCCAACCGGCGAACTTGACTGGAGAGACCGAAGCAGGAGCACACCGGACGTCATGTCGAAGCTCCGAGAGGCACCGCACAAGCCGTAAAAGTCTCTCAACGCCGGAACCGGTGCAGGACAGCGCTCCCACGAGGGGCGAAGGCCGGCCCCACCGCCCGGGGACCTATCTTCCGGCAAACGAGGCACAGAAGCACCAGTGACACTCACTTCCTAAAAGTCACAGAAGGCGAAGCGCAGGCCGGGAACGAAGTCACGCTATCGAAAAGTCCAAGGGCTCCATGAACCATACACAGCCGTAGGTAGCACAGTAGAGGTCTAAGAAAACGACCCTACGCTACAACAAGGGCAAAAAAGTTCCAAGGCAAGGCGAAGCACAGGCCGGAAACGAATTCCACTGTCGAAAGTCCAAGTACTTCTTGAACCAACACAGCCGTAGGTACACACAAGGGCAGAAAAGTTCCAAGGCAAGGCGAAGCACAGGCCGGGAACTAAGTCCACTGTTGAAAGTCCAAGTACTTCTTGAACCATACACAGCCTTAGGAACACACAAAGGCAGGGAAAGTTCCAAGGCAAGGCAAAAGCACAGGCCGGGAACGAAGACCACTGCCGAAAATATTCAAGTACAGCCTGAACCATACACAGCCGTCACAGCAGAGGGCTAAAGCGAATACGTCTATACGCTGCAAGCTAAAGGAAAGAACTGGTTTGGCTTGGCTGCTCGGGCAGTTACCCTTATGGGGTGGGAAGGGAGGCTACCCGGGTACCAGGTCACGGCACCCCTGGTGGCCTCCCCTGGCCCTAAAGGTACACATCGTAAGTTTTTGGGCTAAAATTACGCTAGCAATAGGTTGTTCCATTGTAGTAATGGCATCGGTAATGTTTTTGAGTTAACAAATGTGATTTTCCTGCAGTCAAACAATTACGTAATTATGGTACCAAAGCACCCACCTGATGCAAGCCAGCAATAGTGTCTGCTCCATATTCTGTGATCAACATTGGCTTTCCGGGGTGCTTTGTGTGCCACCCCTCAAGGTCAGCTGCCAGTTGCAAGGTTATGAGCTCGGTGTGGCCAATGTCGCTATACCAGCCCATGTAGCGATTCAAGCAGATTATGTCGACAAACTGTGTCTGCACACACAAAAAGAAAACTTACCCACACTTTGCGAAAGAAATGTCTGCTAAGTTTGTTCCAAACGCGGTTCTTGGCTGATGGTCATTTTAAGGTAGAAAACTGTTGGGTTTTTCATGGAGTTTTACTTTTGAACCTTCTATTTACTACTCAGAATGAATAACGCCCGTCAAAAAAGGTCATATGCAAATTGCAAGATCACGACCTCAGTGTGTTAAAAGTTGCTATATTTGCTTGTGCAGTCAAGTGAGCAGATGGCGCCTGCAAACTGTCCCAGGAACACGCATGTCTCTTTTACTTCAAGCAGGCGAATGTGGCAGATTGTTATACCAAAATAGCGCAATTTCAGCCCCAATACACTACAGCTGAAGAAAGATGGACCATGACGATTCAAGGGTAGTGTCAGATTAACTTGGTGCCATGAGGCACCAAGCTAATCTGGCACTACCCTTGAATCATCATGGCACATCCATTTCCTGCAACTGGTACACGGTCAACAGGTGACACCTCCAAACTTTGAGAAATGTGGCCTTGGGGCTAAAAAGGTTAACATGTTCAAGGTGTGCTGCATTCAGATACGTGGCCTTATGCCCTCTATCCAGAGGCAGCATAATATGGAATGAGTTAACTCATATCATACTGAGGCCAAAAGCTTCACATTTGTACACTGCCAGATGCAAGCTACATTACAGTACTTACAGATAAGGTTATAGACCAATGGCTTTAGTTCAAGGGTGGTGCCAGAATAGCTTGGCGCCTAGAGGCGCCAAGCTATTCTGGCACTACCCTAGAACTATTTTAGTCAAACTTATTTCACACACTGGTGTATTCCGAATGATAAGGGTTAGGAGCTGAGAATTTTTGTTTCGGTTTCCCAGACCATCAGTCAACTTACGACCACGTCAGTGTCAGAGGGGGCATTGGCGACGAAGGTCACGGGTCTGCCGGCTTTGTCCTCAAGACGGGTATGTGCAATCACCTCTCTGTGCTCAAAACCATGAATTATTAAGACCATGCAAACACTGCAGAACCTGTTTTCAGCGACCACCCTAATGAAAGATCACCTGCCATTAAAGACCATCCATTTAGGTGGCTGTAGCCACTAACCCTAACCCTGGCTGTAGCCACTAACCCTAACCCTGGCTGTAGCCACTAACCCTAACCCTGGCTGTAGCCACTAACCCTAACCCTGGCTGTAGCCACTAACCCTAACCCTGTCTGTAGCCACTAACCCTAACCCTGGCTGTAGCCACCTAAAGGATGGTCTTTAATGACAGGTAGTACTTTTTATCCTTCAACAGCTGTCTTTTAAGAGCAGTTTTTCTTGCAAAAAAGGTGGCTGCTTAACCCATTCAGCCCTGATACACTACAGCAGGAGATGGGTCGACCATGATAATTCAAGGGTAGTGCCAGATTAGCTTGGCGCCTGAAGGCGCCAAGCTAATCTGGCACTGCCCTTGAATTATCATGGTCGCTCCATCTCCTGCAACTGGTGCAGAGTCATTAGATGACGCCTCCCAAATTTGGGAAATACGGCTGCCGGGCTGAATGAGTTAAAACAAGTTCTATTGCATATGTTCAGTAAACTTTTTGACAAATATTATTGCCAAGGGGCTTAAATTTGTTGGTGTCATATCTAAAGCCAGTTATTAGCAAAGTAATGCATAGAAAAAGTCCAGATTTAAAACAGTCATAATATCTGATCTACAGATCTACTAGCGAGCATGAAAAACGACAGTAATACAACTAAACTATGAAAAAAAAGGGAAAAAAGAACAAAACGTAATAAAAACATCTTGAACAAATCGGGGCGTTTCTAACATATACACTCAGTTTCTTATTTAACAATGTAAAAAAAAAAATGCACGATTAAAAAATATCACGTTAAATTTTTAACTAAAAAAAACATATAGTTATTTGTGTTTGCATACAAATATCTCACCTGAAGTATGCCTCAGCCTGAGGGAGGGTAGAGGCTGGTTCATTAGCAACGGACCACATGACGACAGATGGACGATTTTTGTCCCGATTAACCAGCTCACTCATAATTTCTTTGTGGTGTGCAAGCGATAAGTCCCCAAAGTTCTCTGGACTGAAAAAAGTCAAAGTGCTCTAAATGATCAGTGAAGAAGATACAAATTGACAAGAGCACAGAATACAAGAGCAGAGTAGAATAGACAGAACAAGTATACTCAATACAATACAATACATTACAATACAATACAATACAATACATCATACAATGCAATGCAGTACCGGGTAAATACGAGGTATGATCAGAAAGTAATGATAGTTGGGCTGCCATTTGTAAACTATTTAAGTCACATAACTAAAATTAGTACCAAAGCAAATTTCAGCCTTTGCCCTTTATTTGTGCACAATATGGAGCAGATATCTTCAGCCATGCCACTGTGTGACGTCATTGAAAAAGTGATGTAAACAGCTGTGCTTGAAAATAGTGGCATGTGTATTGTCTGGCAAAGGCGACCTCAGCAAGTGTTCCAACTACAGAGGAATCACCTTGCTGTCAGTACCAGGAAAGGTCAACAGGATCATCCTAGAAAGAATGAAGAGCTCCGTTGACCCCCAGCTGAGAGACCAGCAAGCAGGATTCAGGAAGAACCGATCATGTACAGACCAGATCGCCACTCTCCGCATCATCGTGGAACAGTCTCTGGAGTGGAGCTCCCCGCTGTACGTCAACTTTGTGGATTATGAGAAAGCATTTGACAGCGTGGACCGAGAGACTCTGTGGAAACTCCTATGACACTACGGTGTACCCACAAAGCTCGTCCGCCTGATCAAGAGCAGCTATGATGGCATGACATGTCGTGTGATCCACGAAGGGCAGTTCACCAGAGAGCTCCAGGTCAGAACTGGTGTCAGGCAGGGGTGTCTGCTGTCTCCGTTCCTCTTCCTACTGGCCATAGACTGGGTCATGAAGATGACCACAGAGCACAGACGAAGTGGAATACAGTGGACACTGTGGACACAGCTTGACGACCTCGATTTTGCAGACGACTTGGCATTACTGTCCCACACTCATCAACAAATGCAGGACAAGACCACGAGGCTTGCTGACATCTCGTCCCAAGTGGGCCTCACCATTCACAAACAGAAAACAAAGACAATGAGGCTGAACGCAACCAGGGAAGAACCAGTCTTGCTTGCTGGCACCCCGTTGGAGGAGGTGGAGTCCTTCACCTATCTCGGGAGCATCATAGACAAAAAAGGCGGCACTGATGCAGATGTCAGAGCACGAATCGGTAAAGCCAGAGCAGCCTTTCTCCAGTTGAAAAAAGTGTGGAGTTCCAGAGAGCTGTCACAACACACCAAAGTCCGGATTTTCAACTCCAATGTAAAAGCAGTTCTCCTATATGGAGCAGAGACATGGAGATTGACAAAAACCACAGTCAACAGAGTACAGACCTTCATGAACAGTTGCCTTAGAAGAATTTTGAAAATCCACTGGCCAGAGAAGATCAGCAACAGACTCTGGGAGAGAACAGAGCAGATAACAGCAGAGAATGAAATTGGGCGAAGAAGATGGGGATGGATCGGTCACAGTCTGAGAAAGCCAGCTTCCAGTATCACTAGGCAGGCATTGTCATGGAACCCCCAGGGAAAGAGGAAAAGAGGTAGGCCGAGAAACTCCTGGCGTCGAGACCTCCAAGCAGACATCAAGAGACTGGGAACCACCTGGAGTAGAATCGAAGGAGAAGCACAGGACAGGAGTTGCTGGAGGTCTCTCGTCGACGGCCTATACCCGGGTAGGGGTGACAGGCGTAAGTAAGTAAGTAAAGTAAGTATTGTCTGGCACTGACAGCAAGTGGATTGTGCAATTTAACTGTGAAAGAGAGGACTTTGAAGACTGGCAAATTTCAGCTGAGAACGAGCAAACTTTGCTCTTTATTTACGTAGTTATAAGAAAATACGCGTTTATTTTATTTTGAGAAATATCTTAACCTTCCGATCTTTCTCTTGGAACAGTTCGAAGGATAGTATTCAAAGACCTTGACCTACAAAAACTATCAGCAATAAGGATACCCCATTTCTTGACAGAGGCTCAGATGCAACAGAAAGTTGATTGCTTACGTTTGCATAAATGGCCTTTAAAGACCATGTGATGTCATCACTGATGATGATACTTGCTTGTCTTTTAACGATATCTCCAGCTAACAGTCCAATCAGGACTGGTTGGCCTCAGATGAGACAGGCACTTTGTCAGATTTTCAGAATTCACAGCAACATTTTCTATATTTTGTAAAACTTAAAGTTACATGTGATTGTTCAAATTTTTCCAGTGCAGTGTGCAGTCAATGCAAAATATCCTGTAAGAAATTCTTTTTCCAAAAGTGTTGAAGTCTGTTCATGAGTGGCGGCCAACTCTCAGTGGCCAGAACATCTTGTTTTTAAGTCCCTTCTATTTATAGACGGGACTTTTTAGGACGGGTCGCGGTGGGGCAAATTTAACAGCATGTCCATGATGTCAGAGGCGGGCAGGCTAAACCTCTAGGCAAAACCTCTAACAATTGAAGTAACAAGATAAAAATTACATCATGTCTAGTTACACTAACCTCCCTGAACGTACATTTGGCGCGAAGCGCTGTATGTGCGTATGTATGTGCGTATGTATGTATATAATGTATGTGCGTATGTATGTAAACAAGAGAATCTCCAATATTTCTGTACAAAGAAGCTTGAAACTTGGCGAAATACTTTCTCAAGTGGGTGGCTAAGATAGCCTCCAAGCATATTGTAATTGTCTCATTGAAGACATAAACAACCGTTTACAGGAAGTCAGTTGAACCAGATTAGAGTCCGCAATTTTTGTCATATTTATTTGAACTTTTGCATATAGCTAGTTTGGAGAAATACATTGGATGAGTTCGATTGCCTATGGAGTATGACCTGAACACTGATCAATTCAGGCACAGTGCAGCCTATGCCACTCTGGTTTGCCCGGACCTTTCACCAGACCTGCTGTATAGAGAAAGCCTGTCTTCTGGGACACTTCTATGATTGGATTGTATCACCCTTTCAACATCTTAGCAAAAATTAATTCTTTTCAGAAAAGAATTAAAACACTAAAAAACCTATTACTTCTAGAGAAAGTTAGAGAGTGGCGGCGACGTAAAAGAAGCAACTATGTCACCACTCAGACACTGACATAATACTCTAAATATGACATCATTCTCTCTCACGCTTGCGGCTCTCTCTCTCTCTCACACACAAACATACGCACATCTCCAGGAGGAATAGATCCTCATGCGCCCTCTAGGCGCATGAGGATCTATGCTTCTTGGAGATGTTTGGACCATGCGCGTGCATGCACGCACTAACACTCACACACACACATCGACGTGCTTTCAGAAGAGCATGCAGGTGACTCAAGGTCAGGGTTGGACTTGTGAATTTACAGCTTTTGTTAGATCCTGGATGCGGAAAAACTTCCTCCTGCCAATGTCTTTTTCAGTTTAGGTATCGATCGAGAACCAAAAGTTTCATTGGTCATGGCAAGGACTGTATGATGGTTGAGAAAGAACACAAATATTTTGCTGCTCTGTGTAGGACACAGTAGCCTTGGCTTTGTGGTCAATGGCATTTTCAATAAAATACAAGAGGGGATGAACTATAACCCACAAAGTCCATTCTATATGAGAGCTGTCCTCACTGTCTTTGACCTGATTCTGATGTTGAATTATCTCTTATTGAAAAAGTCTTGCAGATGCGTCAGTGAGTTCTATAATGGGCACAGGACATACGTGTCATTGATTTGTCAAACGTCATTTGTCATGACAGAAGTAATTTTATTTTTTACGTGGAGTTTCACTTTCGCTTCATAGGCTTGAGAAAATGGTGACAAAACTAGAACTCGGTGCAATTTCAGTCTTGCTATAATTTGTGTGAAAGCAGGTTGACTTTACCTAGTACATCAGAATACCACACTGCCTTTGAATTTTACCTGAGGTAGCTGAAATTTTGCATACACAGTGGTGGATAATGTTATTACAAAGTGTGAAAATATCAAGTCATTTGGGAGAACGGGTTTGGTGTTATGGCACAACTGTCGTTACTTTTTGATCATACCTCATACAATACAATAGAATGCAAATGACTAACAATGCAATAAATCCAATACAATGCAAAATCATTACAATATGAAACCTGTCCCCTATAACCATTGCATTCCATTGCCATGGATATTAAACCCTGAACTAAACCAACAACCAATCAAGCCTAGATCCAATCCTGTCCTTTCTGCATCACGCCACTCCTTTCTATACTTAACTTTCAAAGTACCAGCTCGGAGCTAGGAGTACAGTAAACATATAAGACTTGCCCTTCAGCTGTCTGTAGTGCTTTTGTCGAGTTGATTCCTGCAGGAATCAACTTGACAAAAAATGAATTTTTTTTCTAAAATGTATTTTTTTGAAAAATACTTACCGATGGCATTACTATCTGGGGAATACACTCTATTGCCTATAGATTTCAGCAAAGTTGTGTGTAGCACACACCTGGGGAGGAGACACCGGGGATCCAAGCACTATGACCCCGGGTGGCCTCCCCTTACTACCCTATCCCGGCGAGCACAGGGCGACCTCGTCAGTTTCACACATAGCCACAAGAGGCAAGCGGGGCAGGTGGGAGGGCCATCCGAGTAATGCCATCGGTAAGTATTTTTCAAAAAAATACATTTTAGAAAAAAAATTCATTTGTTTTTTCAAAATACATTACCGATGGCATTACTATCTGGGAGAATGGCGAACAGGCGGAGGGTGCCGCATCTAACCATAACCCAACCACTCCGCCGGCCCCATCGAGAGAGAACTCCCGACGATTTCAGCTATGATGTGCCTAAGACGCCAGCGGCTCTCGGAGGGAGTGCTGGGCCGCGGAGATGTCGCCCACCCGTGCCAGGGAGTCATGTTGGCCGGATAGGTCTCTAAGGTAGAAGCGTGCGAAAGCGGAGTCTGAGCGCCAGCAACCCGCGGTCACAATATCTTTGACCGAGCAGTTGCGGTCCAGGGCTAGACTGGTGGCTACTGCTCTCACGTCATGCGCCCGGATTTGTAAAGGCTCAGCGCCGCGTGGGGAGAGGTCTTGGTAGGCTGACCTAATCACCCACCGCAGCCAGGATGACACGGTCTGGGCCGAGATGTCGTGTCTGCCCGCGGACAAGGTAAGACGAGGCGCGAGCACCACCGGCGCTGCGGCTTAGAGCGGCGCAGGTAAATCTTTAGCGCCCGCACTGGGTCCTGTTGCCGCGATCCAGGGGAGAGGTCCGCTCCACGGAGGGGCCGTATTGTTAGCACCTGAGGAGCCGCCGCGGGGCGGCGGTTCTTGGCCAGGAAGGACGGATCGGGGAGCAGCTGCGCAGAGCCATCGGAACGAAACTGCAAACAGGCTGGGAGCATCGAGAGCGCGTGACGCTCGCTGACTCGGGACGCTGTAGCGAGAGCCAGAAGGAAACAGGTTTTCCGGGTCAAGTCTGAGAACCGAGCCAAGTGGAGGGGCTCAACCGGTCCGTATTCAACCACGTCAGTACCCAGGCAAGATCCCACCGGGGTACTAGGGAACGTGCAACCGGACGTCGGAGTTCAAGTGAGCCAGTAATCCGACAGATCCTTGCAGGCGCCTGGGTCCGGAAGACACAGGTGACGGTAGGTGTCCGCGATCATAGCGCGGTAGCCCTTGATGGTGACTGGGGCTAAGCCCCGGTCGTCGAAGAGCCACAGGAAGAACTCCGCCAGTTGGTGGGAGGCTAGGTTAGTGGGAGGGAGCCCCTGGGAGGTGCACCAGGTCTGAAAGACCCTCCACGTGCCTTCGTACACCTTCCTTGTAGAGAGTCTGCGGGCTGCTGCAATTGCCGCCACTGCAGCATCCGAGAAACCTCTAGCGGCGAGGGCGTGCCGGACAACCTCCAAGCGTGTAGGTGGAGGCGTTCGGGGCACGGATGGAAAAGCTGCTGACGGGGCCGCTTGAGCATCGTGGGAGGGGTAGGAAGCTCCAGGGGAGGGTCCGTCGCAAGCGCGAGGAGGTCCGTGGTCCAGCTCTTGGTCCAGTTGAAGGGGGCCACCAGCAGGAGGACCGCCGAGCATCCCAGGAGCTTCCGCAGTACCTTCGGAACGAGGACTGACCGGGGGTAGGTGTAAGCAATCAGGCCGACCCAAGGAATGGCGAGCGCGTCCACTGCCCAAGCGAGTGGATCCGGGACTGGAGAGACGTAGACCGGGAGCTGGTTGTTCCATCTGGTGGCAAACAGATCCACTAGCGGCGTTTCCCAGTGAGAGCAGATCAGGCGAAAATATCCGGGCGTAGGGACCACTCCGTGTGGAGCAACTGTCCGCGACGAGACAGGGCGCCCGCAATCACGTTGAGGTGGCCAGGGATGTGGCGGGCTCGTAGGGCAATGCCTCGATCCCTGCCCCAGAGGAGAAGGTGGTACAGAAGAATGCAAAGGGAGGGCGAGTGAGTGCCCCCCTGATTCTGAATGTAAGCCACCACCGTCGAGTTGTCGGAGAGCACGAGGACTTCCTGATTGGCCAAGGTCTCCTGCCAACGTCGAATGCCAACCCAACTGCCTTCAGCTCCAGCCAGTTGATGTGATTCCCTAACAGTTCCCGAAGCCAACGCCCGAGGCCGGGAGAAACCCGGTAACAGGTGCGCGCCCCAGCCGGCCTGGCTCGCATCTGTACAGAGAGACCACCGAGGCGGCGGGGAGTGTAGGGGCACCCCCGAAGCCAGCCAAGCGAGGTCCGCCCACCTCTCGAGGTGAGGACGAGCCAGAGGCGTGACTGGTACTAGATCCAACAGAGCGCCCGCGGGTCGCCAGTGAAGAAGGAGATGTAGCTGGAGAGGCCGAGCATAAAGTCTGCCCAAGGGAAGCCGGTCCGCAGCCGCACTGAGGAGGCCCAGGAGTTGAAGCCAGACCCTGGCGGTGAAGGAGGATCCCATCCCCATCGAAGTCGCTAAGTCGACGATCTTCTGTCGCCTGGCCAGAGGCAGGCGGACAAGGTTGAGGTCGGTCAGGAATTCCATCCCCCGATGTAGAAACCGTCGAGAGGGAGAAGATCGGATTTCCCCAGATTGAGTAGGAAACCTAGACGATGCAGAAGGGAAAGCAGGGCATCCCTGTCCGTCTGGAGGGCTGCGGAAACCAAGTTGCGCAGTAGAAGGTCGTCCAAGTAATTGGAGGCCGGGCTCAAGGAGCGCTGACGGAAGTAGGCTATCACGGCGTCGAGCAGTCTTGTAAATACCCACGGACTGATGTTGAGGCCGAAAGGAAGGGCGCCGAACTGGTAGACGATCCCCCCAAGTCCACCGAAGGTACCGGCGAAACGACGGATGAATCGGGACGTGCAGATAGGCGTCTGACAGATCGAGGCTGATCGCAAAGTCCATCGGCCGGAGGGCCGCACGGAGTGTCCTGGCCGTCTCCATCCTGAAGCGAGGGGCCAAACTGAACTTGTTTAGCGCCAAACTGAACTTGTTTAGCGCTGATAAGTCGATAACTGGACGCCACTTGCCGCCTGGTTTGGGAACTAGAAGAGCCGGCTGTAGAACGCCGGAGAGTCCTGCCGCGAAACCACCTCTGTCGCCGCTTTGGTGAGGAGGGTCGCCACTTCCCCGCGCAGAGCGTCCGCCTGTGTGCCGTCGAGCGGTTCCTGGGTCCACATGGGTGATCTGCGAAGAGGCGGAGGCGACAGGAACGAAAGGTGCAGGCCTGCGGTAACGGTGGAAGAATCCAGGGGTCGTCCGGGAACAGCGATCTCCAAGATCGCTGAAGAGCGACAGCCGCCCGCCGACGGGAGACCCGAGTACTGAGGGCGGGGGCGGAGGCGGGGGCGAGTCAATGAGCCCGACCGCGGCCCGATCTACGGGCACCGCGGGGCCAAGCAGGGCGAGGGGCGGGGCCGGCCTGAGTAGCCTGGAATGGACGGGCCCGACCTCGTGAAGATCCGACTGTAGGAACGGAGGGCCTGAAAGACCGCCGGGCACGACCCCCGGCCGGGCGGGGGGCGCGAAAGCGGGTCGAGGCTGGGTTAGATGCAGGCTTGGGCCACAAGTCCTTGGAAGATTCCTTAACGGAGTGCCAAGTGTCGCCGAACAGCTGAGGCCCACCGAAGGGGGCTTGACGGAGCTGGGTCTTCTCTGACAAGGGAAGGTCCGAGCAGAGGCGCAGAAGGGTATCCCTCCTCCAGAGGTCGCAATTGGCAGCCGCTGCCATGGCGTTGGCGGAAGAATGGTAGGCGGACCGGTTGGCCGCTATCAGGATGGACAGCACGTCACGAAGCGGGGACTGAGCCTCCAGGTCCCACGTATCCTGTAGGCACTGCAGTGCTGCCTGGGTAGCCAGTTCCAAAACCCGAGCACGCCAGCGAGTTCAGCGCTAAGGAGGCGATCCTGTCGAGAGGCCGAGGCCACGAGTTCTGGACGAGCCTGCGGCCGCCCGCCTGTACTAAGGCCGCCGCATCCACCGCTGGAAGAGGTATGGCGAAGGCTTGGGAGTGTCCAGCGTACCAGGCCTGGCGGAAGCTTAAGTTGATTCCCACCGGCGATCGAGCGGCGGTAGAGTATCCCGTGTCGCCGAAAGCGTCGTTACGCAGCTGGGCGGAGAAGCATCGGTGAGATCCCGGAAGCCGGCTGGCTGCGGGAGGGACTTGCGGCGCTTGACTTGCCTCTGCGCGTCAACCACGGCCGAAGCCTGTCTCTTCGGAGGAGGCGAAGGCGGACAGAAGTCGGGCGGTAGGGACTTGGCGATAAGCCTTGAAGCCTCACCCAGAGTGTGGACCGTCTGTGATCCGAGCGATGGGCCGGCAACGTCTGACGAGGCGGAGGCCGACGAGACAGCGGAAAGGCGGGAAGGAGAACCCGCCGCCGAGTCCTGCAAGAAGATCGCCGAGGCCGAGTCCGTCGGATGAAGGCTGAGGACGTCCGGTTCCAAAAACTGATCTTCTCGCGGCAAAGACGAAAGGGGCGAGTGGCTACGAGAGCGCCGCACCGCCGCGCGCGAGGTAGACGCAGCCGCCCGCGACGCACGCAAAGAGGGGCGCCGCGGCGACGGAGGGACCGTGGCTAAGCGACGGTCCACCTCGAAGTCGGGATCCGCACGCGGAAGCCGACGTGAGTGACAAATCCGCGATCGGAATACCGAGGAAGTGGCCTGGTCACCCCTGGCCCGCCCAGGAGAACCGGTGCGGGGGGGGGGGGGGGGGGGGGGGGGGGGACCGCAAAGTGTCTCTCCTAGCCCGCTCAGGAAAGGCGGAGCGGGGAGGGGACGAATACCGGGCACGCGGCCCCCCGTCCGATGTTTCGGACCGTGGAGGACGCGCGATGATGTCACACCGGGCCCGCCTGGTCGATACGAGGCGGGGGGGGGGGGGGGGGGGGGGGCAGTCTGGGGGTCACGCCAAGCCCGCTCAGGAAAGGCGGAGCGGGGAGGGGACGATTTATGAGCCCGCCGCCCCAGCTCCGAAGCCTCGGAGCGAGGGGGGGCGAGGGTCCAAGTCACACCGGGCCCGTCTGGTCGATACGAGACGGGGGGGGGGGGGGGGGGGGGGGGGACAGTCTAAGGTCACGCCAAGCCCGCTCAGGCGAAGCGAAGCGGGGAGGGGACAATTTATGTGCACGCGACCCCCGCTCCGACGCCTCGGAGCGTGGGGGGCGAGAGTCAACCACACCCCGGGCCCGCCCAGGCGAGACGGGGCGGGCGGGGGGGGGGGGGGGGGGGGGGGGGGGGGAAGAAAGCGAAGCATGCCGTGCCCGTTCGGAAAATACAGAGCGGGGAGGCAGCATTACTAACGGTCTCGAGTCACGTTCCGAAGCCTCGGTGCGTGAGCGAGAGCATTTCTTATCACGTTTACTCTCTTTCTTATGCTTGCGTTCTGTCACCCGCCCCCCGCTCCGGAGACCTAGCGCCGGGGGTGGCCGACGAACGCTCATCTCTCCCAGACCGCTCGCCCGAAGCAGAGCGGGGGGTGGGAAACAAAATGGGGCTCAAGCCACGCGCTAACGAAGCAGAGCGTGGGGAGCGTGACTCCGAAACTCGCCTACCCTGCTCCAAAGACTCGGAGAGGGGAGGGAGCGAGGTAACGGTACAAGAAGGGGACTTATCTGTGGCCGGGCGGACAGCCCGAACGACGGAGCGGAGAGGAGCCCGAAGCGCCGAGGGAAGTACGTCCACCCGTGGAGGATCCCGGGGAGACAAAAGCGGGCGAGGGGCCCGGTCACGCCTGTAGAAGTCCCACCTGCGCGAACACCGGTCTTCCGTCCAAGCGGCGCAACCGTCACACGTTCCGTCCGAAGCACAGCCCGAACACGGCAAGCAAGAGTCGTGTGCATCATCCGGCCACTGGAAGTCCCCGCAAAGGCGGCAAGTCTTCGACACCGAAGAAGCCATAAGGCCCTAAGCCAACTACGCCGGCGAAGAAAGTCCACCGTGCACAAAACAGCAGGGCACAAGTCACGTGCGTCGTCGAACCCCAAGGCCCAACCAAGGGTGAACTCACAAAGTCAGAGCCGGTAAAAACCGGTCGGCGCACAGTTCACAATGAGTCCCGGCAATTGTCAAAAGGAAAAGCCACGAATGTAGGGAGTCCAGGGCTGAATCGAAGACTCCAAATCAAGCCCAAGTCAAAAACCACTGAAACCCGTTGAACGGAGAAAGGCAAAAACTCGACCGTCCCCGGTCGAGCTATGAGTGAAACTGACGAGGTCGCCCTGTGCTCGCCGGGATAGGGTAGTAAGGGGAGGCCACCCGGGGTCATAGTGCTTGGATCCCCGGTGTCTCCTCCCCAGGTGTGTGCTACACACAACTTTGCTGAAATCTATAGGCAATAGAGTGTATTCCCCAGATAGTAATGCCATCGGTAATGTATTTTGAAAAAACAAACACCACAGACAGCCATATGGCTAATCAAATTTAACTCACTGAGTAATCCCAACTCCTGGACTTTCATCAATAACAACAACGCCCTGCTGGTCTGCCTGATCCATGATTTCTTCTGCGTATGGATAGTGGGATGTGCGAAAGCAGTTTGCACCCAGCCATTTCAGCATGACGAAGTCACGAGCGATCAAAGGATAGTCAAGCCCCTTTCCTCGAATCTGAAAAAAAAGAAGATGAATTTACCCCTTCCCTACCTATGACAAACTTGTTTGCTGAAATCTTTCTTTATTCAAACAGCAAAAGCCACAATCGTCCAAGGAACATGGATACAAATTGGTCTCAGTAAGAGGCATGGATATTTTACTACAAATTTTACCTGGGGAAACTGAACTTTGAATAATAATGAGTACTTGTATAGCGCCCAACCTCGGATTAGAGCTCTAGGTGCTTAACAAAAGCTAAAAGTACAAAAATAACTAATTACAAAAACGCAATTTACAAAAAACTAAAAACAAAATACAATGCACTCTATAAACAATCTAAAGTCACCATTCAAAAATGCTATGCTTATGGACTCATGCTCGCACTCACACACAAATAAACCCAACCTTCCTGTTCCCTCCAAACATATAAACAAGAAGCAGCAACTAAATAATCTGGACATTCACAATGATGAGTTTTGTTCCCTTGGAAAAAGGGAGAATTGGGGTCATTTAGAGTTCAGTTTTCCTGGGTAAAAATCAAAGTGTGTTTGGCGCGCTTTAAGTGATACGAAGAAGACTAATCACAAATATATGCTTGTAATGGTCTCTGCTCCTGCCCCGGATCCCTACAACAGGAGATGCCTTGACTATGATAATTGAAGGGTAGTGCCAGATTAGCTTGGTGCCTTCAGACGCCAAGCTAATCTGGCACTACCCTTGAATTATCATGGTCAATCCATCTTCTTCAACTGGTACATTGTCGTTAGGCAAAACCTCCAAAATTTGAGAAATGGGACCTTGGGACTAAAAGGGTTAAGAATGTACAGTAAAAACTATCACAGATCATCATTTTTTTAGCTGGCTTCTGTAATTGTAGCAACAACCCAATTAGAAAAGGCTACTGGGCTGACATCAGCTGCAGTCAGCCTGTACACATTTGTCAGCCTGATGATCTTTCACATATTTGGATAGGGCAGAAGAAACGTTGGCTCTCAAGTCACAGCTACACTTGTCCATGTACAATCTGCTCTGCCTACAGCAGTTATAACAAACGTTGGATATCGCAGCACTTTTAAAGTTTGTTCTATTTACACACAATAACTCACAGTTTATTCACATCACAATCACCACAACAATAAAAAGAACATTTACATTTACAAGTTTAACCCATTTAGCCCCAAATCCCTACAGCAGGAGACTGATTGACCATGATAATTCAAGGGTAGTGCCAGATTAGCTTGGCGCCTGAAGGCGCCAAGCTAATCTGGCGCTAACCTTGGATCATCATGGTCAATCCATCTCCTGCAACTGGTACATAGTCATTAGGCAACACTTCCAAATTTGAGAAATGGGACCTTGGGGCTAAAAGGGTTAAAAAGAAGATGAACTTACATCAGAATCTTCATGCTTGGCGACTCCATGACAGTAAAAAGGACGATTATTTATCAGCAGCTGGGTGTTCGTCACCTGAATCGATCGCACTCCAAATGGCTGACGATAAACATCGCCCGACACATTCACCTGCAACAAAATAAAAGTAAATTAAAAAATGATTACATTAATACTATTTTCACTTTGCTCTACATTTCTTGTGTGTGTTCAGTTTGACATTTTGTTGTCCTCAACTGAAATTTCAGCTGCCTTTAACAGTGTGCAAATCATCAGGCCGACGTTGGCCTGCACACAGCCATGCATGGGCTAATAGAGGCCAACATCAGCCTGATGGACTTTGTGCACTATGTTTCTAAAGAGAGTGGGTAAACTCAGTCCTCCGTCATCAAACCTTGTACAGTCGACTTCCCTTACAATGGCCGGCAGAAGGAAAGGTTTCATGTAATCATGATGACCACAGGTTTTCTGTGTTAAATTACTCTGTGAGTGTGAAATCATACCACAATCATATCTCTTTCTACGATAGTTAAATGTGCCAAGCTCATCAGGAAGTTTACCCCTGAACCATAACAGATAAGGCCAGCTATTGCCAACTGCAGCCTTTTAAAGTACCAAAAGCATTAACCCTTATCTTCCTATACACCCATTGCTTGAAATAAATTTGACTGATAGTTCAAGGGTTACCCGTGACTAAAACAGTTGATCTGTCTCCTGATGTGTAATGCAGCCTTTATCTATCATCTACAATTATTAAGATTTATCTAATGTGTAATGTAGCCTTTGTAATTGGTTAAATTTATCTAATGTGTTAATGTAGCCTTTATCTTAGCCTTTTTTTTCTTCTTTTTTTTCACACCATTGTCATAATGTGGCTGAAATTGCATGTGCGCATGTGATCCCAACGAAAGAAAATTTGTCAGCTAGACTGACAATAAAGTTTTTGAATTGAATTGAATTTATAGGACAAAAGAAAATTTGACAAAATCAGCCTCAGGATGTGATGGGTTAATGATGATGACAGCAATAATTTAACTGACCAGCAGAGTGTACATGTACCCAAAATCGTCCGCATTCATGGTGTATGGCCACCAGAGTCGCGCTTGCGGAATGACCATCGTGTCCTGAAGTCGACTGCTGGCGTGTACCACAGAATTTCCTTCCCTGTCCAAAATAGTCACCAGAACTGAGTCTGGGTCTGCTGCTCCTGTCCCACTTGCGGTGATTCCGTAAGTCACCACACCTGAAAATTCAAGGAAAGAAGTAACCACCTTGTGCATGCAGCATATGATACTGTAAACAATTAACCCTTTTACTGCAGAGAAAAAGTCAGCACAAACCAGCTGCAAGAGACATAGATCCTCATGAGCCCCTGCAGTTGCGGAGGCTCACAAGGACCTATGTCTCTTGTCTGACACAACTTTGTTCCTTAGACCAGAGCTCTTTGGCGTTAATTTATTTTGTCAGAAACTCAATCAGCGTCCACCGGCAGGGAAGGGTCAATGAAAATGTAAAATGCACACATCCTGCCAGTCTGAGATTCTAACACTCTATTTTACTTTCAGACACTGGGGGAATAATCATAAAAGTGGGATAAATCGTGAGGTGAGTGAAAACCAGGAGATGGGTAACTGCCCAATTAGAAGTCTCCAGGTGGAACTGGAAGACTAATTCACTGACAGGCATGCTTTCTGTAATTCTAACATCTGAAAAATACTGTGATACCAACATCTGATAATCTCTGAAAGACATTGACTCAAATGTGTATGGCAGGTTGCTAGTGATTTTGAATTCTGGCGTAGTAGCCTTCTCCACCTTTCTTTGGAAAGAGGGTTTCCACTAAAGTTGGATGTGAAGCATGGCAACAGTGAGCCACCTGGTTGAGTCCAGCCCTTCTGAGCTTTTCAAGCAGGTGTGAAATGTACCTTATTCAGCAATGAATGCAAAAGTGTTTATGAAGATGGAAAAGCTGATTGCTTCACAACGAGATGGTATGTCTATATCACTTGCATGAGGGTACCCCTAGTCCACGCAGTCACTGGTCATACTGTTTACACTACCAGTGGCTGCATACATGAGGGGGCTAGACCCAATGCCCTATAGGAGGAGATGAATCAACCATGATAATTCAAGGGTAGTGCCTGATTAGCTTGGCGCCAATCTGGCATTACCCTTGGATTATCAAAGTCAATCCAACTCTTGCATCTGGTACATAGTCATTAGCTGACAACTCAAAACTTTGGGAAGTGTGGACGTGGGGTTAAATGGACTCAGCCAAACACAATAATATGATCTAAGAGACGCTTACCATTGTTTCCTTGCACTGTGCTGACAATGGTGATATCATCAACATACACCTTGGGTGTGGTGTATAAATGGACATGTCGGTGTATACCAGCATAGTTGAAAAAATCCATTTGGACCTCTTGAGTGAAATAGCCTGGTGGATACCTGCAAATATAACAAATAAATGTAACCCCCTTGTGCGTGAAGCCACTGGTACTCTTGATGGCGCACGCTAAGGGAGTTTTCCCCTGCTACCATGAAGCAAGGAAAAATGTCAGAGGAAAGAAACTGGGCTCTTTGCAACATACTAGCCACAGTTTTCATTGTTAGCCGTTTTTTTTTCCTTTCCTTCTCTTTTGGTCTGGCAGATGCCCAACTGCCCAAACATGTGCAACATCCCTGGCTGCTCTAAAGGAAGTTCCTTTTGCATGCCATTTTCAAACTTTGTAGTAACCCTTTGGCTGCCAGCGCTTTCTGTCGCGATGATTCCTGCAGGAATCATCACGACAAAAACTGCTACAGGCATGCAGCCAAAGGGTTACACTTTCAAGAGCATGGTTAGGCATCAGGCTAATCTGGCAAAAACCTTAAACTATCATGAAAGATTCACTTTACACAGTGCTGTTTTACCCCTTCACTGGGGACACCAATATAAACACCAAGCAGCTGCAAGAGGCAATGCACTTCATGAGCCCCCCGCAGTTGGGGAGGGGGGGAGGTGGGGGGGGGGAAGGGGGGGGGGGGATTTATTTGGTGTGGAATACGATTTGCATCCACCAGCAGTAAAGGAGTTAACACTGCAGCCACCAGTAAAAAGTATCAGTAGCTTCATACGGGTTAAAGGTCGAAGTGTTCAATTACTTTGTAGTGTCGTTTTTAAAGGCCAGGTACCCAGGTGGCAGAGTAGTAGGCAGCAGAGTGTTGTTGACTGCCACTGTCACTCGATTAGGGCCGTTAAAATTCAGTGCACTGTTGATTTCGCCTTCAAACGGAAGGTGTCCTCCGTCGTGTGTCATCACTTGCTGGCCATTCACCCACTAAACAAAATAAAACATCACACTTCTCCTGCATTTCTCTTTCATATTAACACAACTTCTTTAACCCATTTAACCCCATGGCCGCATTTCCCTTTTTGGAGGTGTTAACAACCATGCAATACTTGCAGGAGACAGATTAACCATAATTCAAGGGTAGTGCCAGATTAGCTTGGTGCCTTCAGGTGCCAAGCTAATCTGGGTCTACCCTTGAATTATCATGGTCAATACATCTCCTGCTGTAGGGCGTTGGGGCAAAAAGTGTTAAAAAATGGTGCAGTGTGGCCTGATGGGGTCAGGCCTCTTTTCTCTATGCAAATGAAGCTGAAGTTAAAATATCTGCTCCTGCCTCCTTGTTTGCAAATGTATTGGTCTGCGATTTTGGATCTTATGAAACTAGGCCATAGGTCAAAAATCACAAACCAGCACACATATGTAGGAACTAGTTTATTAACCCTTATCATTCAGAATACACCAGTGTGTGAAATAAGTTTGACTAAAATAGTTCAAGGGTAGTGCCAGAATAGCTTGGCGCCTCTAGGCGCCAAGCTATTCTGGCACCACCCTTGAACTAAAGCCATTGGTCTAAATTCTTATCCGTAAGTACTGTAATGTAGCTTGCGTATGACAGTGTACAAATTTGAAGCTTTTAGCCTCAGTATGATATGGGTTAAGGCCCAAACACAAGATGCGTTACCATAGCTGCCTCTGTACACATAATAATATGGAATGGAATAAAAAATAAAAAACACCACAGCATATACCATTAGCACTAGTATATAACCCAACATTAGAAAATTAACACAACAGAAAGAGTGGCACAGAAACTGCAAACCACCATAGTACTGGTTGACGTATTTTCAACGCTAGAAATTATCAGAAAATCAATGCAAAAAAACAGGCAAAAGTTTAGGAGTCATACCAGCATAGTATAGTAACAATAGTTTTCAGCACTGGAAAATTGCAGCAAAACAACTCCAAAAAAAAAAAAAGGAAAGAAAAGAGACATACCACCATAGCATAGTAGTGAGCGCTGCCAAAGCGAAGCACAATTCTAACATCCTTCCAAGTGCTGGATACAAAGAACTCCCGATCGTACCACACCCACCCCACAAAGTCTCGCAAGCTCTTGTCATTCGTGATATCATTGTAGCTGGAAGGAACTGGCATTGGAATCACTGACCCTGTCTGAAAAATAAGAGGGTGCATTAAAATTTAACCTATATAATTCGGAATACACCAGTATGTGAATTAGTTTGACTAAAATAGTTCAAGGGTAGTGCCAGAATAGCTTGGCGCCTATAAGCGCCAAGCTATTCTGGCACTACCCTTGAACTAAAACCATTATATCCTTATCTGTGTCCCCTGACAGTGAGGATGTCTAAGAGGTATAATTCAAGGGCTGTGCCAGATTAGTTTTTGTGCCTGATGGCACAAAACTAAATGACTGTGGAATGGAAGTAATGTTATGGATAATGATTTAGTTCTGGGAGGTAAAAAGCGAATAAAAACAATATGGGATGAACCATAACCCACAAAATCCCTTCTATATGAAAGCTGTCTGTGCTGTCAATGGTCTCTACCTTTTGTCTTTGACCTGATTCTGATGTTGAAAAAGTCTCGCAGATCTGCCAATGCGTCAGGGAGTTCTATAAAGGGCGCAGGACATACGCGTCATTGTTTTGTCAAACATCATTTGTCATGATGTAAGTTTTAGTTTTTACGTAATTTTATATTTTATGTGATATAAGTTTTACTTTTGCTTCATAGGCTTGAGAAAATGGTGACAAAACTAGAACTTCACCGTACAATTTCAGTCTTGCTATAATTTGTGTGAAAGCAGGTTGACTTTACCTAGCTACATGATACTAAGTACACGGTCACCTGCATGCTCTTCTGAAAGCATGTCGATGTGTGTGTGCATGTTAGTGCTGTGCATGCGCGCGCAGTCCAAACATCTCCAAAAGACATAGATCTTGCGCCTGTAGGACGCATGAGGATCTATTCCTTCTGGAGATGCGCGCATGTTTGTGTGAGAGAGAGAGAGAGAGAGAGAGCCGCGCGCGCGAGAGAGAATGATGTCATATTTAGAGTATTATGTCAGTGTCTGCTTGGTGACGGAGTTGCCTCTTATATGTCACCACCACTGTCTTTCTCTAGAAGTAAAGGTTTTTTTTCGTGTTTTTTATTCTTTTCTGAAAAGAATTAATTTTTACTAAGAAGTTGAAAGGATACAAAGATGGCTAATGAACTCATCCAATGTCTTTCTCCAAACTAGCTGTATGCAAAAGTTCAAATAAATATGACAAAAATTACGGACAATATGGGTCAACCGACTTCCTATAAACGGTTGTTTATGTCTTCAATGAGACATTCAATTACAATATGCTCGGAGGCTCTCTTAGCCACCCACTTAAGAAAATATTTCACCAAGTTTCAAGCTTGTGTGTACAGAAATATCGGAGATTATCTTGTTTACATACATACACACACACATACATACATACGCACATACATTCATACGCACATATGACGCTTCGCACCAAATCTACGTTCAGCAGCGAGGTTAGTGTAACTAAACATGACGTAATTTTTATCTTGTTACTTCAATTGTTTGAGGTTTAGCCTGCCCGCCTTTGACATCATGGACATGCTATTAAATTTGCCCCACCGCGACCCGTCCTGAAAAGTCCCTTCTATAAATAGAAGGGACTTAAAATATCAAGGGTAATATTCATGATAAGAAAAGAAAATATTTCCTGAAAAGTAATATCATGTTTTTGACCTTGTACACAGTTGTTGTACTGTGTGGAGTGTTTGTATATGAGATAATGTATGATTACATTGTGACACACTGACTTTGTTGATAAGGAACTGCACGACCAGCAGTTATGTAATCGCAATGTTAACAGCGAAATTGTTATGCAAGTGTAATATCTGGGAGTGGTGCCCTTGGCTACAGATGTCATATTACTCTTCAAATCTGACATATGTGTAAATATAACGACGCATATGGGAGCATGAAATAATACTGTATTGGTAATTTCTTTTGCTGGACAGCAAAAATAAAACGTACTGGTCACTAAAAATACTTGCACTAATGTGCAATACTTACTTACTTACTTACGCCTGTCACCCCTACCCGGGTATAGGCCGTCGACGAGAGACCTCCAGCAACTCCTGTCCTGTGCTTCTCCTTCGATTCTACTCCAGGTGGTAAGTCTTCTGGTAGAAGAACCTTCCTCCTCCAGGAAAGGAATTACTGTTAGTCTTTTCGTCGGCGTTTTTGTAGCTATTTCCTTTTTTGCAGGGTGGGGAAGCTGCCCCCACGCCCAACCCCCTTACTAGGAGGACCAGGGGTTTTCTGTCGGGGTCACCTTCCCTTAGACCATGTTGGTTCACGGCACCTTATTTCATTCGGTGCACCCCTCTCACGAGGGACCCCCTATCCACCACCCAGGGGACGCGCCTCAACGCCATATGGTCCCAGCGCGAGGACTAATGTGCAATGCAGGATGTTAAAAACGTGCCACAGACAATTGCACTGCTGTTTAAACACGTCTGACCGAGACTGGCGGTTTATATTCCAAACTTTCTTCCACCGCTTAGCATAGATAGTTTGTGTGCACATCTACTCATTGCAAATCAAAACAGAAAATACTTACAGCTGAGAGTGGCTTGTTCCACCACTGATCAACGAAGCTTTGATTTCTTGATGGCGACGCATCTGCGCGGAAATTCCACATGCCGTCAAGATCTTTTACGACTCTGCTTTCGGAATCCCTTGGGTACAGAATACCCTTTGAGGAAACATGTTGTGCAGTGAAAAAGACCAAGAGACATTTTAGCAGCCGACGTGCGCCCGCCATTTTGCTGAGTAGTCAACAGCAAAAAGAAAGAGTGCTCTCCCTTGCAAGAAAAATATTACCGACAACTCTTACGTTGAGTGCAGAAGGACAACATGTTCTTCACACGAGTGTTGATGTTGTACAAGAAACACCGGGGAACTCCGGGCCTACTTCGAGCCGGGTAAGGCACATTTCTCTTATGCGTTTTCACTAAGTATTTCTGCAGTACTGGCTGTCACGTTTTTTATGCATTTAAGATTTCATTCACGTTGAAATGGTTTCGTTCTTGGAATTATCTTGTTCTCTCCCTTGGTGCAGAAATAGGTGTCAGAAAATAGTGTGCATACTGGTAGAAATGAGCTTTCTTACACGAGGACGTCGTGACAGTCAGCGCGAAATTCAAAGCAATAGAGGCACCATCGCCAGTGATCTGAGAATGACCAGAGACCACATTACGAGGCTTTATTTGAGGCAGAATTCTCACATCGTAATGTAGCTGTACAGGTACTTAGAAAACTACGTCCCAGTTTAGCAGGCAGAAAACCACCATAGTTTAACTCGTTAAGGCGCGCGGCATCAAAATACATCGATACTTCCACAGATATTGATATGGGGCATCATGAATGAGCTAAGGGTGGTAGCATAATAGGTTACCACTTGTGCAGAATGACTATCATCAATCATTCAGTGTCCTTTTGTAGTGTATCAGGGAAAACTGCTAAAATGGCCATACCACAGCAGAAATTATCCTACATTTTTTAAACGTTCATTTCAGGAAACACCGAGCACTGCCATACATCAGTGTAACGTTGAAACGACATGCATTGAAATGGCTGATGATGGAGCAGGACAACGTGCAGGCTATGTCAGCACCCTACCTTACAGCGGTATGCAATTCAGCTAATGTAACATAAAAATGCCTATTTGCATGCATTTTTTGTTACATTCATGCTTACTGCACAACCTGTGTTGAATGACTACTCTTATGAGAGACCATCATTTAGATGGTTGTACTTGTAGCCATCTAAATGACGTTCTTTATTGACAGGTGACACTTTTTGCTTTTCAAGACCTCTTTTGATAGAGCTCCTGTCATTTGGGGGGGGGGGGGGGGGGGGCAAAATAGGTGGCTGCTCAAAGCAGGTTCTGCTATATACACGCACCAGTATATTGTGAAATAGGATGAAATATGGACTGGGCTCTTATTTACTTACTTACGCCTGTCACCCCTCCCAGGGTATAGGCCGTCGACGAGAGAACTCCAGCGACTCCTGTCCTGTGCTTCTCCTTCGATTTTACTCCAGGTGGTTCCCAGTCTCTTGATGTCTGCTTGGAGGTCTCGACGCCAGGTGTTTCTCGGCCTGCCTCTTTTCCTCTTTCCCTGGGGATTCCATGACAATGCATGCCTAATGACACTGGAAACTGGCTTTCTCAGACTGTGGCCAATCCATCCCCATCTTCTTCGCCCAATTTCATTCTCTGCTGTTATCTGCTCTGTTCTCTCCCAGAGTCTGACGTTGCTGATCTTCTCTGGCCAGTGGATTTTCAAGATTCTTCTAAGGCAACTTTTTATGAATATCTGTACTCTGTTGACTGTAGTTTTTGTCAACCTACAAGACTCTGCTCCATATAGGAGAACTGCTTTTACATTTGAGTTGAAAATCCAGACTTTGGTGTGTTGTGACAGCTCTCTGGAACTCCACACTTTTTTCAACTGAAGAAAGGCTGCTCTTGCTTTACCGATTCATGCTCTGACATCTGCATCAGTGCCGCCTTTTTTGTCGATGATGCTCCTGAGATAGGTGAAGGACTCTACCTCCTCCAACAGGGTGCCAGCAAGCAAGACTGGTTTTTCCCTGGTTGCGTTCAGCCTCATTGTCTTTGTTTTCTGTTTGTGTATGGTGAGGCCCACTTGGGACGAGATGTCAGCAAGCCTCACGGTCTTGTCCTGCATTTGTTGATGAGTGTGGGACAGTAAAGCCTATTCTTCTGCAAAATCGAGGTCGTCAAGCTGTGTTCACCGTGTCCACTGTATTCCGCTTCTTCTCTGCTCAGTGGTCCTCTTCATGACCCAGTCTATGGCCAGTAGGAATAGGAACGGAGACAGCAGACACCCCTGCCTGACGCCGGTTCTGACCTGGAGCTCCCTGGTGAACTGCCCTTCGTGGATCATGCGACATGTCATGCCATCGTAGCTGCTCTTGATCAGGCAGACGAGCTTTGTGGGTACACCGTAGTGCCGTAGGAGTTTCCACAAAGTCTCTCGGTCCACGCTGTCAAATGCTTTCTCGTAATCCACAAAGTTGACGTACAGCGGGGAGTTCCACTCCAGAGACTGCTCCACGATGATGCGGAGAGTGGCGATCTGGTCTGTACATGATCGGTTTTTCCTGAATCCTGCTTGCTGGTCTCTCAGCTGGGGGTCAACGGAGCTCTTCATTCTCTCCAAGATGATCCTGTTAAAGACCTTTTCTGGTACTGACAGCAAGGTGATTCCTCTGTAGTTGGAACACTTGCTGAGGTCGCCTTTCTTGGGAAGCTTGATTAGGTACCCCTCCTTCCAGTCAGCCGGCATCACCTTCTCTTCCCAGATCTTTCCAAACAGTGGATACAGCAGCTCTACTGTTGTCTCTAGGTCTGCTTTCAGAGCCTCCGCTGGGATACCATCTGGCCCTGCTGCTTTGCCGTTCTTCAAAAATGCCACTGCTCTTTTGATCTCTTTCCGGCTGGGTAGGTTAGTCTCTGCTGGCTGGATGTCGGGTGGGGTGGGTCTGTTCAGTAACTCTTCAAAATACTCGGCCCATCTGTCGAGTTGGTCTGCTCTGTCTGCAATAGCCTTCTTTGTCTTTTACTGGTCTTTCTGTATGGCCATACTTGCCTGACAATCTTCTGGTAATATTGTAGAGCCGTTTCATGTTGCCGCTGCCTGCTGCCTTTTCCGCCTCTGCTGCCAGGCTGTCTGTGTAGGCCCTCTTGTCTGTCCTGATACTCCTCTTTACCTCGCGGTTGGCTTTCGAGTATTCCTCCTGTGCCCTTGCTTTGGCTGCTCTCGTGCGACTGTTGTTGACAACTTCTTTTTTCTGCTTCCTCACTTCTATCTTCTTCAAGGTCTGTGCCAACAGCCAGTCCTTGTGATGGTGTTTCCTGACCCCTACAGTGTCTTTGCAGGTTGAGTTCAGCGCCTCTCTAACTGCCTTCCATTGCTGCTCTGTGGTGACCGCCTCCGCTTCGTTTACTAGCTCCTGTAACACTTGAAACCTGTTGGACAGCACCAGTTTGAACTCTTCTCTCACTCCAGTCTCTCTCAGGAGACCTACATTATAGCGCTGTCTTCTTGCTGTCTCTGTGCGGCTTTTCTTTAACTTGAGCTTTATTCTTAAGGTAAGCAGATGATGGTCTGAGGTGACATCTGCCCCCCTCTTCACTTGAACATCTAGAAGGGATCTTCTAAATTTCTTGCTAATGCAGATATGGTCTATTTGGTTCTCTGTAGTATGGTCAGGTGAGACCCAAGTTGCTTTGTGTATTCTTCTGTGTGGGAAGATGCTGCCTCCAATGACAAGTCTGTTTAGAGCACAAAAGTCTACAAACCTCTCCCCGTTCTCAATCATCTCCCCTAGTCCCTGTCTCCCCATCACCTCTTCATATCTGGTGTTGTCCTCCCCTATTTTGGCATTAAAATCGCCCATGATGATGGTGATGTCTCGCTCCGTACATTTGTCCACAGCACTCTGAAATCGGTCGTAGAATTATTGTTTTTCTTCCAAGTCACAGTCATTAGTGGGCGCATAACACTGGATGACGTTGAGTTTAATCTTTTTTTTCCTGGTTCTAAAGGCTGCTGTGATAATTCTTGGCCCCAGAGGTTCCCAGCCCATCAGCGCTCTCTGTGCCACTGGTGACAGCATGAGTGCTACACCTTCTGTATGGGGGGCATTCTCCTCTTCATGACCTGAATACAGAATCATTTCCCCACTTAACAGCCTTTTCTGGCCAGACTGCATCCATCTGGCTTCACTGATACCTAGCAGGGAAAGGTTGTACTTTTGCATTTCCGCTGCTATCTGGGCGGCCTTGCCGCTCTGGTACATGGTCTTGACATTCAATGTGCCCATGATTGTGTCCCTGGATAGAGAGAGGTGGCTCGGTCCTGTGGCTTCCGAAGACTTCCGGTTTTCACCACAGGACGTCATAAATCTTCTGGTAGAAGAACCTTCCTCCTCCAGGAAAGGAATTGCTGTTTGTCTATTCGTCAGCGTTTCTGTAGCTATTTCCTTATTTGCAGGGTGGAGAAGCTACCCCCTTACTAGGAGGACCAGGGGTTTTCTGTCGGGGTCTCCTTCCCTTAGACCATGTTGGTTCACGGCACCTTATTTCATTCGGTGCACCCCTCTCGCGAGGGACCCCCTATCCACCACCCACGCGCCTCAATGCCATATGGTCCCAGCGCAAGGGAACTGGGCTCTGGCTGCAATTAAATGATTAGTTGGGGGTTTAATGTCCTCTGTACCAGATTGATAATGGGCGGGTTATGAGGAACAGGGACAGCTATTGCCTATGCAGTACGACCTGGACACTGAGCAATTCAGGCGCTTTGCACTGTGCCACTTTGGTTTTCCAGGACCTTTTAATTGACATGCTAATTGTGAAATCTTTGTTCATTGAACAACCAAAATCCACAACTGTCATGGAACATTGATACAAAGCGAACTCGGCAAGAGGTATAGATCCTCATGAGCCCCCACAGTTGTGGGGGCTCAAGAGGATCTTTACCTCTTGCAATCAGATTGCATTCACTGTTCTTGGCAGTGGAGGGGTTAACGTGACCATAGATAAAATGCTCTGACTTCATCTGTGCCAAGTATCATGAGACACTGAGGTTGCCATGAAATTTTATGAAATTATTTGGTCTGCAGGAGGAGAGCAAAGGTCACATGACGGAAAAGAAACAACAGGATTCATTCTACTTGGAGAGAAAGCGTCAAAAGGACCAGAAAATGCTGCCACACAGACTCACAGATGATTTGTTAAGTCACCTCAACACAGACAAAAAATGGGAATGAATGAATTGCATTGTTTGTGATATTATACATGCATCTACAGCAGTACAGGTACTGTAAACAGTACTGATGGCTGCATTCACAAGGGGGTTAAATCATTGGGTAACATCAGTTGAATAGATGATGTTTTGAAATCAGCAGTAGGTTAAAATTGCACGTTTTAAAAAAAACAGTGGATTAAACGCCCAGACAAAGATGCATTATTGCATGTTTGTCTTGGCTTTCAATCCACTGTTGTTGTTTTTTAGTTCATTCAACTTTGACCTACTCCTGATTTATCTTTTCTGAACGTCTAGAGAAAAAAATCTACTGGTACATGCACGTTTTGAGTGCAAACATTTTGAATGTCCATGTTTCATAGTTTTCTTGATGAATCTGTGAATGTCTTGAGAGCTTGTGTTTTGGTGTGTTCATTTTAGGAAACAAAAATAAATTGTCTAGGACTGATTAAAAAAAAAAAAAACTTTCTCTGTTTGTGATTGTGCATGTGTATGTATGTGGAGGGCTGTAAAATAGAATGTTTTGTATATTTTTACCTTATGGCCCCCAGCACATTGTTAAAATGAATGCCATTTCCACGCCTATTCCAACGTTTATTATCTTTAGGTGATAACGTGTGTTAGCAATAGCAGCATACGGAACCATGACTTTTCCCAGTTGCTGACAAACATTTTGTGAAATTAATAAAGTGATGGCTTCTTAGTTTGTAAGTCTGCATCATTGTGATTTTTGCCTCCTCTAGAAAATTATTTCAGAGTGATCACTCATATATTCCGTGATAGTTTGAGGGTATTGCCTGATTAGCATGGTGCCTTACAATCCTTGAACCATCCAGAACATCTGCAAATGATCTATAGTAGTTAATGACATCTAAATTTGGGAAACAGCCCTGCAGTAGATGAGATGACGTTCTGGGTCTGAGCACATTGAGCCCAAAGTTTAATTGAAGTTCTCATGTGTGGGAGTTGTCCTCTCGTCCAGTAAAACTGAATTGACTGCCGGAAATCAGATGTTCCTGAGATTCAAAAACCTCTTTTCAGGAATTCCTCAAATTAGGAATTTGGAAAGGATTTTTTTTTTCATTTGAATTTTATTCTTCACATGTAATTTATCTTCTCATGTGGAATTCGCTTCACATCTCCAGGGGCCATGAGGACCAGGGGCCAGTTGCATGCGTGAGCTTAGTCCTGCACCAGCCACTAAGCAAGGTGCGCCGCTATAGCGGCGTACCTTGCTTAGTGGCTGGTGCAGGACTAAACTCGCTCATGCAACTGGCCCCAGAGTGGGACTAGTTCTACACGTCACTAAGCACGGTGTTCCGCTATAGAACACCTTGCTACGTGTTGTGCGCAGGACTAACCCTTTGGGTGTCGGTAGCGGTTTTAGTGGCGATGATTCCTGAAGGAATCTTCATGATTTGAACCGTTAACGACAGCCAAAGGGTTAAAGCTCACTCACACAACTAAACCCAGGGTCTCTGCCTTCAAAATGTCCAGCTTCATGCAACATCTCAGGAGATAGAACCACCACGAAGTACATACAAAAATACCTAAATAATGAAATGATAGTCTTTCAGGTGTATCTGGGACAACTGTCTCACTCGTTCGAGTTGCATCCAGATGCGCGGCATAAAGCCACGTATCCGGATGCCATTTGGTCCCAACGCACGACAGCAGGAGATGAATCGACCATGATAATTCAAGGATAGTGCCAGATTAGCTTGGCGCCATCGGGTCGATCAATCTCCTGCAGGTGGTACCGAGTCATTACGTGACGCCTGGAAATTTTGGAAAATGCGGCTAAATGGTTGGATGGGTTAACTCTTTCGAGACGGATGCCACACGCCTCGAATGGGTTAATCATTTGTGTCGTGTACTTCGGATCCACTTGAACCAGGATTTATACCTGAGTGAGGAAAGGCCAGAGTGTAACTACACATGAATTCAGTTCCGTAGATCGATTTGCATTGGGGGTGGGATGGGGTGGGGGGGAAAGAAAAAAAAAGTCACGCCTGTTCCACTCGGCTTTTGGCCTTTTCACGAACGGTATACAGTAAAACCTGCATTGAGAAACCACCACCTTTTTTTGTGTGCAAGAAAACATTGGTCTGAAAAGACAGGAACTTTTTCAAGAGAAATTTTGCAGGGAAGAAAAGTGTCACTTGTCGCGAAAGACAGTAATTTGTTGGTTCTACAGACACCTAAATGATGGTCTTCAATGACAGGCCATCGCTCATGATGATGGCGTCTCAAAACAAGTTCTGCCGAGTGGCTGGAACAGTGGATATATGATACGCCCCCCTTCGGGGGGGGGGGGGGGGGCTTCCATATGCATTGCTTTCAGTCACTAGCGCCCCCTCTCTTTCTTATCTTTTTTTTTTTTTGGTGCTTTGGCCACAGTAGATCTATGATCACTGGTCGATCATGCACATTTCTCTCCCCTGACAGTGCTATAACCTACTTTACTTTGTAACCTTCCTAAAATATCAGCACTGGCAGTCTCCCCTTTTCTTTTCATTTATCACTACAATATCGACTGCAACCCCTTCCCCCTTTTGGTAGGTTCTCTTTTAGGGTGCATGGAAATTTAACTCTAGGTGGTGGCATGGAATGTATGCCCCTGCAGACACCACAGTAAAATGTGGTTGTCATTGCAGGTAAGCAGAATTTCCTGCCTCCTCCAGTATTGCCGATGGTGTGCTGGTCGCGAAGACCGAAACAGCTGTCCACACCGGCTAAATATCTGGACCCCCTTGGGGGACCTAGATTTAAATTTCCATGCACTGAGTGACTGGAACAGTGGATATGTGCTTCGGGGGGGCTTTCATATGCATTGCTTTCAGTCACTTTCTTGGCTCTTTCCTATTTTTTTTTTTTTTTTTTTTTTGTGCTTTGGCCACAGTAGATCTATGATCACTGGTCGATCATGCACATTTCTCTCCCCTGAAACCTTCCTAAAATATCAGCACTGGCAGTTTCCCCTTTTCTTTTCAAGTTCTGCCGTTAAGTGAAGTTAATTTTGGACGGGAGAACATTTTGGACATACTGCTTATCTGGCCCTGCAAGGGCCACCGTCGTCTGATCCATCTGCAACTTGTACGGTGTGTGCTTTTCAGGCGATTTTAGATGTATGAGGCTGTTCTGTGACTTTATATCTTGTGTCCTACAATCGTAAGGTACAAACCACAGATGACCAGCACACGGGAGTCACATTTTGCGGTGTATCGAATGCTAAACCCCACTGATCAATGAAAACAACAATTGAACACCAAACTGCAAGAGGTATAGATCCTCATGGGCCCCCGCAATTGCGGGGGCTCATGAGGATCTATGCCTCTTGCTGAACCATTTTGTATCCTAGTTCCTTTGACGGCCGGCTGTGGATCTGTCGATGAATATACAATAATTTGTAGAACACAATCTGCGGGCCGCACTGGCAGTCGGGGGGTTTGGTGAACGTTTTGGAGTTTGCACCATGCACGTGGCGTGTACATCGATTTCCTGCATTGATTCTCTAGACAAACAAACAAACAAGTCAGTTCTGTGCTATTCACCTCTATTTGCGTGCAAGGATGTGATTTTGGAGCGTCATACAAACATGACCATTTCTGCTCGTATATTAAGGGTGGCTCTTTTGGGGAAAAAGTAAGAAAAGATGTGCGGCTTTTTTTGTTTTCTTCCAGGGACAGAAATAAACGTCTTTTTGTCAATGAGGCTTGAAGGTCATGCCATGTTGGCGAAGTATGCTTTATTTGCCTTGCAAGTTACTCCGCAAGAATTGGTAAAGAAACTATTTCCATTAGTGTCAGTGTGAGTGGGTGAGATAAAGAAACAATTCCAGTAGTGTTTGTGTCTGCGTGTGTGTATGTCAGTGGGCGTGTGTTTTAAAATGAACCTATGTTCCGTGTTTTGCATCAGATTTTAGTGTTCTTTTATTAACCCGTTTAGTGCCAACTGACGCAGACAGAGTTTCTGCTATGATTTTCGATAATTCAAGACCAAACAAAAATAGATGTGTCAGAAACATGGGTTCAAAGTGGTGTCAGCAAGAGGTATCGATCCTCATGAGCCCCCGCAACTGCGGGGGCTCATGAGTATCTATACCTCTTGCAGTTGCGGGGTGGTGTCCACAGTTTCTCGGCACTGAACAGGCCACTTAAAAATTTGAATGCAGACAAAATGTTAATGCACGTCATTTACATATAGCAGAAATGAAAGTCTTGTAATCCGGGACAATTCCCCGACGGCATACGATTTACGGTTTGCCGAATGCTTCTGCCGGACCGAGCCAACCTAGTGATATTATGGTGACGGCATGCGACAATTGCAAGAAGCATTGATTCTCAAGAGCCCCTGCAACTGCAGGTGGTCTAGAGAATCTCAGTATGCCCTCTTTCAGTCTCACGGCTAGATAGCTGAAACCCGTTTTTTTTGCCCCATAACTGCGTTTCTCAGGGCTGGTCAGTCATTGCCCGGCGGTTGAAGCTACCAAAGTGGCTACGAGGCTACGCTATACTCTTGGAAGCTGCTTCCCGAAATCCGAGGTCTAGAGAACGTATGCCTCATGCAAAATCAGTGGGCATGACTTTGACATCTGAGTCAGTTTTTCAAACTGGTGGGTGAAGCGAAATTGAGTTCTCATTGAGAGCAGGTGACGCAGAAGCTTATAACGCCGCCGGCCAGCAGTAGCGCGCCACACCGGCATCAGTCGCTGCAAGCGCGCAACCGCAGTCGGTCAGAAGTAAGCGCTACTAATTGCGGTGGAGGGGTGACAGACGGACGGCAAGGGATGACCCCACTGGTTGTCTCCCTCCATTCTCTACTGCTCATTAGCGAATCGAGGGAGACAACCAGTGTGAGGATGATCGGTTCCTCGGACAGATCAGGTACCTCTTGAGAGGTGTTTCAGGGGCAGATTTGGGGGGGTGGGTGGGGGGGGGGGGGATTCCTAGGGGTTCCGGAACCCGCCCCATCCTCCAGGACAAAAATTCGTTAAACTGCTATATGGTATAAACTGCTATATGCTATATGCTTCGGGGGTTCTTTCTCCGGGTACTCCGGCTCTTCCTCCCCCTCCACTTTGGTATCAGCTTCAGCCCACTTAATCAAATTTCAAATACAAACGATTTTGAATTTCCAAAAACTTCAGTAGCTCGCTTGAGCTTGCCCTTAGCACCACGTGAATGTTCTGTGTTCAGTTACGTACAGTGTGTGAGTGAATGCGCGTGACGGATTCACGTGAGCGTGCTTGTTGGGTTCAGTTCGCGGCTGCGCTTTGAGCCAATTTTCAATTGGGATAAAGCGCCTATTTAATGCGCTTATTATTATTATTATTATTATTATTATTATTATTATTATTATTATTATTATTACATCTGGGGTTGGGGAGCGAAAGAATAGCCTTTACTGTCCTTCCCTTATTCCCACATTCATTCATTCCGAGCAGCTCACCCATCCACCAATCCATCCGTCAATTCTTCTGTCCGGTATTCACGCCGGCATCCGTCTGACCGTCCGTCCGTCCATCCATCCATCCAACCGACCACCCCCCCCCCCTCCATCCTTCCGGATTCGCTCCTGCATTGAGCTAATACAGGTTTCGTTTGGCATCCTACATATACCCGCAGGACAGATAGGGCGAGGTGCTATACATATGGGTCCGCAGGATAGGGCGAGGTACACTAACTTAACGTTGCTTTCCGCGCTTTGTCCAGACCGCATGGTTTACCAAGCGTGCAACTGAGGGGCAATGCCGCAGAAGTCTTGGAATCAGCGGCCTCACGCGAGGCGGTCATTACGGCCAACACTTCAGAACCGCGGCAGCCATCGCGTGCGCTAAATTTCTGTGTTGTGAGGAATGTCGGTGGTGTCCATTTGGAAATATTAGATTTTGTGATCAGCTACTGATCGGTTTTACTTTGGAATACAATGGCTGATGGAGTTTTCCTGCGTTAACAAGATTAGAAACCGTCACAGCATTGTGTTCTTTAGCCTCCGGTACGGCTTAATCGGATTGCATTAAAGGTTTGTTTGCCTAGTATACGCTGGTAAAAGGTAACACACTGGTAACGATTTTGAGTAATGTAACCTCAGAGGTAACTTGTTTTTGTGTAGATTTTAGTTTGAATGAGAGAATACTTGGTGACGGATATTAAAAATTTATTTTTTTAGAAGGGGGGTGGGGGGGGGGGGGGGCGTCATTTCACTCAATTCATAAGAATTTATTTGATTCCAACGGACACTACTGACAAACGGTTTAATTCACAGAACGAGAATTGTACAGCTTGACGCAAGTTAGGGACTTTACAACACTGGCGTGGATATACCGATAGCTGTTTCAGTATCTATTTTGTTTTGTGATTTTAGACCTTACGGCTCTAAGGTCTTCGTGAGACTATAGAGTGTGAGCGCCCTAGAAGCGTGGAACAGACTTCAGGACATTTCTTTTGGGCTTTCCAAAGATGCTACAAGAATTTTGAAAGTAAACACTTATAAGGTAAGAATTTAAATGTAAGTTAACTCATTCTACCCCAACACCGAAATCCCCAAATGTTGCCATTGTCCTCTGAAGACAGCATTGCCTTGCAGGACACAGATCGACCATGATAGTTCAAGGGTGATGCCAGAATAGCTTGGCGCCCATAGGCGCCAAGCTATTCTGGCATCACCCTTGAACTATCATGGTCGATCCTTATCTTACTGTGGTGTGTCTGGGGTAGAAAGAGTTAAAGAAAAGCAAAGTAGTTTACTTATTGCAGGTGATAGTTTTACGTTGTTTTTTTAAAAAATTATTTATATGTTTATTTGTTTTTATCCGCTGCTAAAGTAAACCACTCACGGCCAGTGATCGCGGCCGGATTTCGTTTCTAAAATCTTTGTTAACCCATTTAACCCCAAGGGCGCGTTTCTCAAATTTTGGAGGTATCATCTAACGACTATGTACCAGTTGCAGGAGACAGATCGACCATGACAATTCAAGGGTAGTGCCAGACTAGCTTGGCGCCCTCAGGCGCCAAGCTAAGCTGGCACTACCCTTGAATGATCGTGGTCGATCTATTTATTGCTGTACGGCGCCGGGCCTAATGGAGTAATTCATCGCCAAACAACGTTGGCCGTCCGAGGCACACGGATACAGAGTAGTGTCAGCAAGATGCGCCCCTGCAACTGCGAGGCGGAATCTGTGTCTTGCTGTTGGATCGTGTTCCGTTTTTCTCGGTAGTAAAGAAGTTGCTTACTATCGCTCATACCCCCACCCCCCACACTTTGGTACCGGTTTCAGGCCACTTTACAAATTTCAAATACAAGCGATCAAAAATCTCTGTAACTTCAGTAGCTGAACTGGCCCTTCGTCTGTTTTGTACTGTGTTTGTCTTAAATGGCGTAAATCCGTGTCTGTTACGTGAGTGTGCGTGTTGGATTTCAGTTCGCGGCGCTTTGAGTCGATTCGCCCAAAAATTGAGAAAAAGCGCCTATATAATAACGGTATTATTATTATTATTATTATTATTATTATTATTATTATTATTATTATTATTATTATTATTAGTCGAGACAGATGTTACTCACAAACCAGATAGGTGAGGCTAGCGCTGGCAGAATTGTCAGTACTCAAACCAAGGGGAATCACAGCGCTGGACAGACAACAGTTAGATCCCCTGCCCCCCCGCCTATCAGGCACCCAATTCTATACCTGCGTATTTCTCTGTGGGCTGGCGATTGGGTGCCTGATAGGCGGGGGCAGGGGATCTAACTGTTGTCTGTCCAGCGCTGTGATTCCCCTTGGTTTGAGACAGATGTTAGTTGTTTGTCCACACGTCCATTCAGTATTCATCCAATGTTGGTTTGCTTGCTCGTCATCCGTCCATCCATCCGTGCATCCATACATCCGACGGTTATCATCCATCCATCCATCCATCCATCCATCCATCCATCCATCTGTTCCTCACTTCTGTTTTTTTTCATTACTAACCGCCGCTGGGGTTGGCTTCTTGCATGCTGTTCTGTGATTTTGGACCTTCGCAAAATCGCAGACGAGCGCACTATTGATTTGCTGACTTGGCGTGACTAATCAGGCCCGATTAAAGCAACCTTTTCGCAACAGTCCGTTTCTGTTTCAACCCGATAAGGATTAGAAATAGCCTTTAGCTTAACGCAGTTTAAGAGGGCCCCGCATCAGCAGCCGCGGAAGTGTCGCACAGCGTTGCCACCGGCAACGCCAGGCCACACTCGTGACTTTCGCAGCTATTGATGCGGGACGCCTTGAATGAGTTGAACCCGCTACACCGCCAGCAGCTAGGAACAATATCTTCTCGGATAACTGCGGATAAAATACACGGATGAGGCCAGCAAGAGGCATAGATCCTCATGAGCCCCCGCAACTGCGGGGGCTCACGAGGATCTATGCCTCTTGCATTCGGGTGTCTGAAATTGATCGCTGTGCTCTGGCACTGAATAAGGTTATATCGATAGGTTTGGGCCGCAAACGAGCGTTTAATAGAGAGAAGTTGTCAAGTTGATGTTTCGACCAGCATGAGTTCTAAAGGCTTCGAAATCGAAATGTTCCTCCGAGACTGTGGTTTTTGTTTTGTGGGAGGTGGGGGGGGGGGGGTAGAGTAAAGTGAGAGAGGCAGTGGGAGGAGAGAGAGAGAGAGAGAGAGAGAGAGAGAGAGAGAGAGAGAGAGAGAGAGAGAGAGAGAGAGAGAGAGAGAGAGAGAGATGGGGGGGGGGGGAGAGAGAGAAATGAAAAGTGTGTGTGTGTGTGTGTGGGTGTGTGTGTGTGTGTGTGTGTGTGTGTGAGAGAGAAAGAGAAATGAAATGAAATGAAAGGAAACTTTATTTTCCAAGGATAAAAGAATAGGTGCGCAGACCTTTTTTCATTCTTGTCCTTGCTCCAAACTACATGAAACACACACACACACACACACACACACACACACACACACACACACACACACACACACACACACACACACACACACACACACACACGCGCACGCCGGCACGCACAAGCGCGCTCGCCGGCACGCACACGCGCTTGCACACACACATACACGCACGCACAGACACACACACACATTAGTACGTAAATCAGAGGTAGGTCAGACCCCGCTATGTCTCAAACATTGGATTAAAGGCCCGGACAAACGTGGTATCGTAATGTATGTCCGGGGCCTTCAACCAACGCCGGCGTCAGACGAAGCACAGTCCCGACCTACGACTGGCTAATATGCATTATACACGGTTCATGAAAAAACAACTACATAATAAACACATACATATACACTGCATACTGTTAAGACTACATCTAGTACATTGAACGCCAAACTGTAAGCATAAACGTCAAGATTATCTAGACGTTTTACTTCCTCCTGACTCTAACCAAACACACACATACACGCACGCAAGAACACACACACACACACACACACACACACACACACACACACACACACACACACACACACACACACACACACACACACACACACACACACACACACACACACACGCACGCACACACGCACACGCACACACGGCATAGGCAAACATGCACAACTTGTACACACTGTTCCGCACACATGCACGCACACACATACACACGCGCCCATACACTTAAATACTTAATAACAGTCATTATTCAGAACGCATTAATCGCGTGCGCGGCTTTGCTGTTCGGCGGCTCAATTAAGTACCGGAATAGTCTTGCCTTAAAGGTGGACAATGAAGATGCCTCGGTAATATTGGCCGGTAATGAGTTCCAAAGTTTGGCTCCTGATTAGGACAGACTAGTTTCGAATATAACAAGTCGTGGCCTAGGTACTGACAGTTTGTTTCTTGTTGACTTGCATGGTGTGTTAGCATATTAATTTAAACAAATCCGAGACGTACCGCGGGGTTTTGCATATGCGGACTTTAAACATTAGCACGCCCTTATTGTACAGAAAGAGGTTACGTAACGGAAGCATGTCAAGGGCCCTAAGTCGCTCGTCAGTGCTGTCTCTGCTATTAGGAAGGATTAGCTTGGCTGCCCTCCGGTGGAGGGAATTTAAGCCTCTTTAAGCACGCATCGCTACACCCGTCCCAGACTGTAGATGCGTAGTCAATGTGGGACTGGATGTGAGCGCCGAAGAAGAGTTTTCTAGTTGGTGAATTCGTAAAGTATTAAGTTTTGAAAGGAGAAATAGATGTCTGGACACAATTTTGCACACACTGTTTACATGCGCATGCCATATCAATTGATCGTATATAAGGACGCCTAACAGCCGGCGCTCTTTAACTTGTTTAATCGGCTCACAGTTAACTCATTCTACCCCCAGACACACCACAGCAGGATAAGGATCGACCATGATAGTTCAAAGGTGATGCCAGAATAGCTTGGCGCCTACGGGCGCCAAGCTATTCTGGCATCACCCTTGAACTATCATGGTCGATCTGTGTCCTGCGCTGCAATGCGGTCTTGAGAGGACAGGGGCAAAATTTAAGGATTTTGGTGTTGGGGTAGAATGAGTTAAGGGAAAGGCTAAGTGGCGGTGGGTTTAGCTGGTGCTTTTGACGTGTAGTGATTAACATGCACTCTGTTTTAGATGGGTTAGGTATCATGTAGTTGTCTCAGCACCAATTTGAGACGTCTAATAGACTATGTTGCAAACAAGAGTTAATTGAAGATATTTTTGCCGACGACACGTTGAGAGTAGCGTCGTCTGCAAACAAATTGCATCGCACATTTGATTGTGAGATACACAAAGGCAAGTCATTAATAAAGATTAAAAACAAGAGAGGGCCTAAAATAGACCCGTGGGGCACTCCATGCTTAATCAAACTTTCTGAGGAACGCTTACCGTTGACAAAGACATACTGAGATCTATTGCTTAGATAAGATTTAAAGAAGGCAGCGGAATCTGTGTCTATGTGGTATGCCCGGCAACAGCTTCTTTAGCAACAGTTCATGGTTGACTAAATCAAAAGCTTTAGAAAAATATAAAAATACCGCATCGGTCATTTCAGCATTGTTTATTGAAGTTAGCCAGGTATTGGTCAGATGAGACAGAGCCGTGTGACAAGAGTGGCGTGGTCTGAAACCTGACTGTAACGGATAAATCAAGTTATGTGTCTCCAGGAGGTGACTCAGGTGCCTGTGGACATGTTTTTCCATCGGCTTTGACAAAGCTGATAAAAGTGAAATTGGCCTGAATTTGTTGGGGTCAGTGAGGTCTTTAGTTTTAGGCAACGGAATGACTTTAGCTATTTTCCAGCTTCTTGGGAAAGTACCTTGTTGGGTTATAAGATTGTAGATAAATGTTAAAGATTCAACCACATAGGGAACAGACAGTTTTAAAAAGAAACTATTAATGCCGTCATGACCAAGGGAGCGTTTATTTTTCGGCTGACTAATAAACTTGCCTACGTCAAAAACAGCTATGTACGGAATACTAAAAACAGTTATGTACGGAATACGAAAAAGTCGTTTGGCGCCAACCTCTCGTCGCAAAAGTTTGTTTTAGTTTTACAGAAATAGTCGGCTTGTTTAGGTTATTAGTACTTTTATTCAAAAGAGAGTCGCAGCAGACAAGAAATGTTGATTAAAAGTATCAGCAGGTATAGAAGTACATGGTGGTGTTTGACGTGATTTAGTAAAGGCATTGATGGCTCGCCAGACAGATACGGTATCAGTTTTATTATCCATCAAGCGCTGGAAGTGTTTTTTTCTGGGCCTCGAGCACCAGGTACTTTACGCGGTTGCGCTGCTTGCGGAGAGCTGCATAATCTTTGTTCCGCTTCAGTTCATTTCGGAGAGCCATAGAGTCTTTAATGTCCTTACTTAACCACTGAGGTAACTGTTCGTGTTTGACTCTCTTCAGTCTCACGTAGTGGCGCATGCTTGTCAAGTACACCAGGAACAATCTGTACCATTTGGCCATCGTTTTTTTCAGGAATATCATAGTTATAAACTGACTGAAAAGAGATTCCGCTCAGATCGGCGAGGAAGCGGCGTCCCGATTGAAGTGTTTAAACGACCTGTAATGAATAGTGGTATGCTGGTTTTTACGGCATGGCTTGTCCACCCTCAGAGCCCAATAGCACACAGGATAGTGGTCGCTAATCGCCACTTGAAGAACACCAGAGCTAAGGACCCTTGACTTGTTGGACTGAAGTGTATACATGATCAGTTAGACTGAGTGGCAGACGGCTGCATAACTCTAGTTGCAGATGTGATAAGTTGCTTGAGGCCTACCATAGTAATAGTAGACTCCCAAGCAGGGTGTGGGGAAAACATGTTAATATTAAGTCTCCGAGCAGTAAAACAGTATCAGAGCTGCAATTGTTAACGGTGTCCGCCATTGTAAGAAATCGTCGTACCACTCAAATGATGCAGACGGATTTGTGTAGATAAATCCAACAAGCAAAGGGGCCGATTTGTTTGTCTCACCTCAGAGAGAGAGAGAGAGAGAGAGAGAGAGAGAGAGAGAGAGAGAGAGAGAGAGAGAGAGAGAGAGAGAGAGAGAGAGAGAGAGAGAGAGAGAGAGAGAGAGAGAGAGAGAGAGAGAGAAAACAATGAAGAGAGAGAGAGAGAGAGAGAGAGAGAGAGAGAGAGAGAGAGAGAGAGAGAGAGAGAGAGAGAGAGAGAGAGAGAGAGAAAACAATGAACAATGAACCTTTATTTTCCAACGGTAGAAGTTATTGGTAACAGGACCAGTTTTCAAACTTGCCGTTGCTACATCTACTACATAAATGACATAGACATGTAAACATACACGTACCACACACTGACGCGCGCGAGCGAGAGAGAGAGAGAGAGAGAGAGAGAGAGAGAGAGAGAGAGAGAGAGAGAGAGAGAGAGAGAGAGAGAGAGAGAGAGAGAGAGAGAGAGAGAGAGAGAGAGAGAGAGAAGATAGTAGGTAAATGTGCTTCTATAAATACAGATTTATGCAAGACCTTTTGGTCTCATAGATTTATACAAGTTTGTACATGGCATGTTGACAGTCAAGCGTTTTGCACATTCGGATTGTTACAACTCATAATTTCCTTCCACCAACAGCTTGACTGAATGAGAAAGATAATAATAATAATAATAATAATAATAATAATAATAATAATAATAATAATAATAATAATAATAAGCTACATGATGCTGACAATTTACTGATACTGACAGAGTAGAACGTGTTTTCAGCATCCCTTTTTTTTTTTTTTTTTTTTTGGGGGGGGGGGGGGGGGGACAAGAAAAAAGTGGTCTTAACCGACAGGTGCTCTGTCAATAGAAGTCTCGACGGGCGAAAAGTGTCACCTGTCATTAAAGACCATCATTTAGGTGGCTACAGCCAGGGTTAGGGTTGGTGGCTACAGCCAGGGTTAGGGTTAGTGGCTACAGCCAGGGTTAGGGTTAGTGGCTACAGCCAGGGTTAGGGTTAGTGGCTACAGCCACCTAAATGGTGGTCTTTAACTCATTCTACCCCAGACACACCACAGCAAGATAAAGATCGACCATAATAGTTCAAGGGTGATGCCAGAATAGCTTGGCGCCCATGGGCGCCAAGCTATTCTGGCATCACCCTTGAACTATCATGGTCGATCTGTGTCCTGCACTGCAATGCAGTCTTCAGAGGACAACGGCAAAATTGAAGGATTTCGGTGTTGGGGTAGAATGAGTTAATGACAGGTTATCTCTCACAAGCGTGTTTGCTCAAAACAGGTTCTAATGCATTAAAGTGTTTTGTCTTTGTCTCCACGGTGAACCAAAGGCCAACATTGGCCTGAGGACCTTTTGAATACCAGATATTCAAAGTGTGTCTGGCCGTTTCCTCTGGCGTATTCCTGCACTGGTCTCTTTGAAGCTGATATCGGGAAATGACGGAATTGCTTTCGGGTGTACATGTTACCGATAATGCTGATAGAACGTCGTCATTACTGTGATTAGTTTTGCTGCAACGGCGGCATTCTGGCTGCACTAAACAATGATGCAGGAAGATTTTTTTTTTTTTTTTTCATTGGGTGGGGGGTGAGGATCACACTGATGCGCTCCTTAGTCATCTCAGTGTTGTTGTATGCCTGCGAGTCATGGACCCTCACAGCAGACCTAGAAAAGAGGATACAAGCCACTGAAATGAGATGTTTTCGAAGGCTGCTTGGCATCTCATACAGAGATCACATCACAAACGAGGAAGTGGGAAGCAGAATCACTCGGAGCCATCGGGCCCTATGAAGACTTATTAGCCATTGTGAGAAAACGCAAACTGAAGTGGTATGGGCATGTCACGCGTTCAGCAGGGCTTGCCAAAATCCTGCAAGGCACTGTGCAAGGAGGACGAAGGAGAGGAAGACAGAGGAAAAGATGGGAGGACAATATCTCAGAGTGGACAGGACTGAAGCTGGGCGATACGCTGAGAATGGTAGAGAACAGAGAGGAATGGAGGGAGCTGGTTGTTAAGTCATCAGTGGTGCCCCAACGGTCGGCAAGACTACGGGATATAGATAGATAGATAGGGGGGTGAGGTGGGGGATGAGGGTGGGTGGGCGTGTGGATCGGTCATTGGGGTGATAAGGCTGGCGAAATTTCATCTTTCGAAGAATAAATACCACTCACTATATAAACCCCTTCTTCGTCCTCGATCACATTTAGTGCCATAAGACGTTAACTCATTCAACCCGACGCACGTATTTCCCAAAGTTTGGAGGCGTCATCTAACGACCATGCACCTGTTTCAGGAGATGGATCGACCATGATAATTCAAGGGTAGTGCCAGATTAGCTTGGCGCCTGTCGGCGCCAAGCTAATCTGGCACTACCCTTGAATTATCATGGTCCACCCATCTCCTGCTGTAGTGCGTCAGGGCTGAATGGGTTAAACTCAAATCGAATGGAATGAAAACCCCTCCACTGCCGAGACTGAAAAAAATTGGATACCACCCGTCTGCAAGAGGTATAGATCCTCATGAGCCCCCGCAGTTGCGGGGGCTCATGAGAATCTATGCCTCTTGCTGAAACCCCGTTCTCTCCACGTTCCGTTGACGGCTGTGGGTCTTTGCCATTTAATTTACAGTGATGTCGACATTACACGTTGCGTCCTGCGTCCACTGGCAGCGACTAGAGGGTTAATAATGGTAGGAACCGTGCCGCTGTAGTTTCAGGCCGCGCTTAGGAGGAGATAATCACCCTAGGTGGCGCTAAGTGCTGGGAGAAGCCATGTTAAGGATGCGTTGTTGACCGGTCTACCTGATTGACTACTATATAAGTATGATTACGGCTCGGCCCCTTTGGCGCGGGGTCATTAGCAATGCTGCGAGGTGCGGGCAGGGAGACTGAAGTGTTTTTACGTGGTCGCCGCTTGACGTGCGTGACCCATTCTGCGCTGCAAAAGCCAATGTGTCCATATCATTTTAGAAAAGCGAGAATTTCTTTGCATAACAATGTATAATCTGGGTAGCAGCATTCACATCTGCGCTGGCGCGAGCGTGTCGGTCGGTCGGTCGGTCGAGAGAGAGAGAGAGAGAGAGAGAGAGAGAGAGAGAGAGAGAGAGAGAGAGAGAGAGAGAGAGAGAGAGAGAGAGAGAGAGAGAGAGAGACAGACAGACAGACAGACAGACAGACAGACTCAATGTCCGCACAATGAATAGCACCCGCGACCAGACTGAAGAAAAATAAAAATGACGTAGACTACAGACAAAGAAACACTAATGAACCGTTACTCGAGTATGCTGGAGACCCTGGAATGAGTCTTCTTCAGTCAGCCACTACTACACGTCAAAATGGGTCGAAATGCCGTCGACAGAACACCACTGTAAATCAGTGGTGCCCACAGTACTTAGAAAATCAAACGGAACTTGGTTCAGCTGGGTCGCCTGGAGGGTGAAGTGGCATTGTTGGTGACTGATCATAACCCTTTGGCTGTCGGTATAGCGGTTTTTGTCGTGGTGATTCCGGCAGGAATCATCGCGTCAAAAATCCGCTACCGACAGCACAACGCAATATCTCCTTTTTACATGTCATACAATAACGCAGGACAAAAGGGCTGACTTGAATTATGACGTTTTAATGTCGTAAAATGAAAGACTTTTCTGCTCATCTTCTCCTTTGTACGCAGGAGAGTTCCTTCCGGTACGTCCAAGAGGCAGTGGAAATCCTCTGCTACGTGTAAACTACTCACATGGATTGTGAAAAGAGGGGTAGAAAAGTCGTAGTTGAGGCAAGACAACATTGAGAACCCGTTGCACCAGCGAATATTAGCAGTCAAAGCCTGCCATGGAACAGACCGCTTTTAGCCCATATCATACTGAGGATAAAAGCTTCAAATCTGTACACTGCCATATGCAGGCTACATTATAGTACTTACAGATAAGGATACAGGCCAATGGCTTTAGTTCAAGGGTAGTGCCAGAATAGCTTGGCGCCTAGAGGCGCCAAGCTATTCTGGCACTACCCTTGAACTATTTTATTCAAACTTATTTCACACAATGGTGTATTCCGAATGACAAGGGTTAAACATGATAATTTATTCTGTGCACATAAATACCGATACTGAACATACAACAGGTTTCTTTATGCGTCAGGGAAGGACATGTCCGGTGGAATGGGCACATACAGACATTAGAATCTGGTCTGAATGCGAGGCACGGCTGCTAAGTGTACTTATGTGGATACCTAGAAATCTCCGCGGAACATTTAAGAGGTAACAGACAGTAATACACAGTCAGCAGGCTGCAACATTACATGTTCCGTTCAGCCTTCAGACGGTAAAAGGATATGCGGATTGCCGTCATGATACTTCTAGTATGGTAGATAGCTAAGCGCCTCTAGGTTTCAACAGTACATGTATGCCATTTTTTAAAAAAACAATTATTAAAAATTAAAAAAAAACAACCACACACACCCTAATTTATTACTGACAGCCTGACATGCGTCAGCAAGATTACGATCGACCATAACAGTTCAAAGGTGGTGCGGTGCCACTGGCACCACCCTTGAACTGTTATGGTCGATCTGTTGTCTGTAGGGATTAATGTTCCGTCTTTAAGTGTGCCGAACATACTGCGGAAAATAAAATTTTACATAATCCTCCTTGTTTGCAAGGGGACAAAACTCGTTCCTGCCAATGCCAACAATATTATTTTAGTTGCCGCGGCAGTTCTTGTTTGAATACATTCCGCGGAAAGGAAGGGCTGGGTTCACTGCCGAAAGTTAAGCCGGAATTAGGTACAATTTGCAGAATGTTCGGCGCGCTATAAGCCTCCAAAGAGCAGTTTCAACTGCCTGAGATTACGAGTAATGCAAATCAGTCGCCTGTACGTCATGATTTGACAACAGACAGATAACTTAAAATGCCACGAAACGTATATATCAGACAGCAATTGTCTGCAAAGGTATACTTGTGAACACTTGTGTAGACGCGTTGTTTTCTAGGGTAGTGTCTGATTAGCCTGGCGCTTGTGCGCCGAACAAATCTGGCAAAACTCTGAACTTCACTATCATGTTAGTGGAGGCATAAAAATACCTCCAAACCTCATACTCTAATTATGTGTTCTTTTGAAGTTTGTGTTTTTATCAGTAGCGTATGGAATTCTTTTTCCTTTTTGGACCGTGCAAAAGGGACAAGAAGATATTTTAACTCATTCTGCCCGCGACACACCACAGCAAGATATGGCTCCACCATGATGGTCGAGCTGTCTCCTGAATTGTAATGCAGTCCTCAGAGGATAACTCCAAAATGTTGGTATTTTTATTATTATTTATTATTACATGGTATTTATATGGCGCATTTCTCATATTTATAATATAACTCAATGCGCAGAATGTAGCCGCGAACTGAACCCAACAAGCACGCTCACGTGAATCACGCGCATTCACTCACACACTGTACGTAAACACAGAACATTCACGTGGTGCTAAGGGCAAGCTCAAGCGAGCTACTGAAGTTGTTTTTGGAAATCTTTTGTATTTGAAATTTTATTAAGTTGGCTGAAACTGATACCAAAGTGGAGGGGGAGGAAGAGCCGGAGTACCCGGAGAAAGAACCCCCGACGGTCCGCCCGAATTGACGGTGACACTTACTAGAGGAGAAAAGTCCGACGCCGGAACCCGGAATCGAACCTCGCACCTTTTAGCATTGGTGGCAGGCGCCTTAACCACTGCGCCACGGACCGTGCCTCGGGCACACTGGGTTAAATGTTTCACCATTCACAGGGTTGGGGGGGGGTGCGGAAGGATGGGGGGGGGGGGGGGCGGGGAGGGGAGGCGGGGTGTGGGGGGAGGGGGTCTTTAATGTTGCTTCACCATTCAAAGGGGGAGGCGGGGAGAGGGAGGGGCGGGGTGAAAGAGGCTTCGAATACCGGCGTATCTCACAATTTACGTTCAATCCGAAGAAACCATCACCGTGCACGTATTGTGTAGGGCGCCTTTGCTATGGAGTCCCGTGAGAGCATTTTCTTTTTCATTTGTTTTTAAGAAGACCCATCAATTTTCTTCGTTGAAACTGGTTGTCAGGCATTATCAAGGCACGGAGCATCCTACATGATAGCGGCGAAATTAAGTCTGGCGGGCGCATAATCAAATCTTTGACGCAAGGGAGGTAATCGTTAAAACAAGGGAAGTAACTGTTTACGCCGCGTCGCCTCCCTTCCTCTCTTATATCTAAAGATACACGTGCGGTTAACAGCCGTAGGTTTTGTAAACCCTAAAACTTCCTGCATGCGCGAAGCAGAGATGTGCGTATCATTATTTGTGCGCGGGTCCACACTGGTTGTTTCCTTTGATTCGCGCAACCGCTGATGCGGTAGCGAATCAAGCTAGACAACCAGTGTGTTGCTTGTCTTGACCGCGGTATGGCCTGGAGTCGTTAGATCATCACAGACAAGGACAGATAGAACAAAAATCTGGTTGTTGTAGTATGCATAGGCTTGTTCTGTGGAGGCTAAAAAGCAATTACTGTTACAGAAATTGTATTCATGCTTACGGCTGCGTCAGCATGAGACATAGATTCTTATGAGTCCCTGCGGATGCAGGGACTCATAAGAATCTATGCCTCTTGCAGATGGGACGGACATCTGTCTCATGCTTTGAAGATGTTATATGTAGAATAATAAAACGAAGAACAGAAGTATTATATATATAGCCTACATGTGTATTCACCACACCCATGAGCGGGCTGCATCACTGACTCCGACGGGCTGCATTAACTCATTCGAGACGTGCCGCCTCCGGATACGCGCCTTATGCCGCGTATCCGGAGACGGCAGGTCTCGAATGAGTTAACTGGTTAGTTTATTCAGACTGATCTTTTAAGCAGGTAGGGGTCAAGGCTTGTACCGCATTTCTCAGAGTCTCCCCTCCATTCTCCCCCCTCCCCACCGCCCTATTTTCATCTCCTTACATCTACCGCCCCCAACATCTCGTCGAGTCACTCCCGTCTTCCACCCCGAAATCCGGACGGTGACCCACAAGCTGGAGTAGGCCTATAGAAGTGCGTTTTCAGTATATCTATCAATGTACAATATGCCTTTCTTCTAATCACAGTAAAACAAGATATTGTCGTAATTTACAGTGACGAGATGAAGAAAAAACAACTATCAGAACATAGGGCCTGACGATTGTGTTTTGACTACATGCAAATCCGCTGCGCCACCACGTGCGCGCTACCGCATCTAGCTCATTTCATAGTACAGTTGCCGGTATTATAAATTGAGTCGGCTAGATGCGGTAGCGCGCACGCGGTGGCGCAGCGGATTTGGCAATTGCGTTATGAATTCAGTTAGATGCGGTAGCGCGCACGCGGTGGCGCAGCGGATTTTGCATTTAGTCAAAGCACCATCGTCAGGGCCCTTTCTTATGTGTCAGAACTGATTGATTTAAATCGTGAAAGCGCATACCTCGTCCCCAGCCTGAGGGTGAGGTGACCCAGGTGGGACCTCTCCACTCCCCAAGTCTCCAGCACCCACCCCTTCACTTACTCTGTCACTGCTTCCTAAAAGAACTGAAAACTTTCAACGTGCAACGGACATGAAAATTCGAGGGTTTCCGGCCAGAAGGTGCTATCTGTGATTTTTGGCTATTTCTACTTTTTGATATGGATGTGTTCGAAGAAAGAGTCAGCTATGCCCCTGAAGTGGAAATTTGTTAATCCTGTATGAATTGCTTAAGTTATTACATAAGACTTAAAACAGCTTTATCCAAGAGGCGGCGGGTAGTTCCGGCCAGAATGTCAGTGCTGTCTCTCAATAGCACGTTTATGCCCGCACTGGCACTACCAATCGGATGTGTTGCAATGTCGTGCCAGAAAGTGCCATCACGCGATAGCACCGTATGGCAATACAGCTAGTGGGAGATGTGCGAATGAAATGGTATGCCATCTGGTTCTATGACACGATAAATCGTACTGGCAGGTCAGATGTCAGACAGGCTGTCTTCACACAAGCTAATACAAACATGCCTTCAGCTGGTAGCACCAGAAACTGCGCTGATGCTGTCGTATTTTGTAAACATGCAACATCCTGTTTTGTCACCACTTAGTACTTCTAACATGAAATGACTTTCATGGTATAATACCAGCACATTCATAGAAAACTTTGAAGAAGTAGAATATACAGAGCCAAGCTACTGCCGAAGTAGGTAAGACATTTTAGTATTGTCTTTACCTTGTATTATTATGCCCTTTTACGTTCTTATCAAGGACAAGGGGAGGATTCTTCTTCTTTCTCTTGTTATTTATGATTGTTATCATCATTATAATTATTATTATTGTAGTTGTAAAATTCTGTTAAAAAAAAACGTAGCTAAATGTCCGCATGCGAACCGTATACTGACTGACAAGTGTAGCCTTTTAAACCATTTATGAAAAGTGTACCTTCAATCAATATTGACATGTACAGTGGGTGTTTATTTTCCTAGGTTAGTGCTCATGATGAGGGATTTCTGTTTGCTAAAAACAAACCATTTTTGCCTGAGGACAATGAATACTTTTTGTCTAGTAAACGAAACCACGCTAATTTTTTATTACAATTCTGATTTCAACTTTCTACGTGCTCACGATGAAATCAGAAGTGATACCTGCTCTGCCGTCTTTGCTGACAACGTTTATCTAACCATGGCAGCTTCACTGTCAGGTGAAGCTGAAGCCAGTCTAGCTGACCAGACTGAGATAGACACAGAAGCAGCTGCTAATCCTGCTCCCGATGATGGCAATTCTAACGACAAAGCTCTTAATCCTGACCAAAAAGGTGACTGTCAAGCGTGTACAGTGCAGAGAAGAACCCAACGGAGAAAGACACATGCTTACAAAAGTCAGTTACAACACAATTTATTAATATTTCGGGTAAATACCCTTCTTCAAAATAGACAAACAAACAAGTATGAAAAAAGTTGACGAAGGCATGCTAGTACCAGATAAATCTCATGCTTGCCCTAAAAATTGGACAGCAAGAGACATTACGCCATCCGTCATATCAGTCGTCCTACAAGTGATGTACCCAGAAGCACTTTTTTTGTTTTTTTGTTTTTGGCATCCTGTCTCGGAAGACAATGGAGTATATGCGCTTGCTGGGTCAGTCACTGGAGTGACCTCTCCAGGGCGCAAGCCTGGGCAAAGTGTATGGAGATCATGGGGTGCCCAGTCGTCAAGATCCCCCTCTCGGCCTCGCTGATGTATCCAAAGGAATGCAAAGCAGTACGTTTGGCACCAGTTTGGCTGCAGGAGCTGCCAGAACAGTGCGTGAATACAGGCAACTGTCTGCCTTCGGGGCTCCACTCCTGATTTGAAGGGTTTACTCCCCCACATTTGGCCGTTGGATCGAACCTGATCTCCTCCGTCCTCTAGCCGTTGGCTGTCAGAAACAGCTCATCCGCCTAGTGGTGCAATGTGAACACCATCCCCTCACCTCGGGGGTGAAGCACTAAAGATGAATTAATGCCAATGACCTCCATCGAGAGACTTTGATGTCCTTAAAAAAGTGTCGCAAACGAACACAACGGGTGCACACAACAATTATATCCTGCATATTTAATGATAATAATAATAAATCGGGTTCAAAGCGCCACAAACTGAACTCAGCACGCACTTTCTCGTGAAACATGCGCACTCACTCTGAAGGCAGACAGAGTACAAGACATTCATGTGGTGCAAATGGTCCGGTATTGATGTTTCGGAAATTCTGATCGCTTGTATTTGAAATCATAAAGTGGCCTGAACCTGGCACCACAGTGTGTGTGTGTGGAGGAGGGGGGGGGGGGGAGGGGGCAAGAAAGAACCCTCGACAGTCCGCCCAAATTAACGGTGGCACTTACTAGAGGACAAAAGTCTGACTCAGTCCGGAACCGGGTATCGATCTTTGATCCTGTAATATTAAGGCATACGCTTTACCACTGCCCCACGGACCGCCCTATTTCACTATCTGAAGTCTCTCGATGTCAGTGTTCAGACTGTCATCATCTATTCTGACTGTTGTGTTGGTCAGCACTGCAATCAGTTCATCTAGCGGCCTTACATTACCCTTTTCGCACACTCTCAAATACACAGGCCGAGATGCAGAAGATTTTGGAGTCCGGACACACCAGATGGAATGTGATTTAATGCGTTCTGTATCACACCCTGTGCAAAAAAATACAATCCAATAAATACACCGTCCGGTTGGGACATAGCTTTGTGCATGGTACGACGTGGTAAACCTCACCCTGTGATCCCAAGGAAGCACAGCCAGGTCTTTGACTTCAAGCACTAGGTCATCAAACCGCAAAACAAACTGACAGTGAAGGCCGGAGAGTCAACTGGTTCCAGATCTGCTGCATTTAAACTCTCCTAAGTAGATGAATGCATCATGCAGTTCAAATGTGATCTGAATGAAGAAAGGTTCTCCACATGATTGGGTCCAGCGGTAGAAGGGGATGATCATAACCACCCCTGAAACTTCCTTCACTTCACTGTACAGTGGCAAGCTTTCAAGGTCTCACGTTAAAAATGCTGACCTTTCTCTCTTTGCTCATTTGGTGTAATCCCCAAGAAACATCATCCAGGCTACAGATACCTTCCAGTGTTCCTAGGACGCCCCTGATGTCAGCGACACCGACTCGGAATAATAGTGCCAGTTTGTGTGCTGCAGTCCAGTTTGAGCAATGGATAGAAAATCCGACAGAACTGATTATTTTTAGAAACTTACTTGAACACCGAGATGCAAATGTAGATATGAGATAATAGTGTAATATCTGACATCTAGATGTGTGCGCCCGTCGTGTTCATTTGCCACCACGCAATGAATGCCTGTGGTCTTCTATGTGAAAAATGTTAATTTTAACCCTTTTCAATTATGCTTCCCCTGGGTTTAATTGAGGGATATACTATTAGTTGCAACACAAACAGCCCTGTGATTGAAACAGAGGCTAATGCAGTCTCGTTTATTAATATCAAACAATATTATTGTATGGGTTTTTAATTAAATAGATGTGACTTACATGTAAACTCATTATGTGACACCCGAAAGCTAAAGAAACTGTTTTCAGTGATCTGAAATGTATCACTTTTTAACAATGAAGAATGAGAAACCAGTCTGTGTCTGTTTGCTTCTCTCTCTATCTCTTTCTCTGCGTTTGAGAGTAATAATCACACACACACACACACACACACACACACACACACACACACACACACACACACACACACACACACACACACACACACAATATGTGTGTGTGTGTATGTGTGTGTGTGTGTGTGTGTCATTGTGTGCCTCAGCTATCCATAACTCGTAAGTTAGACTGTAAATACAGGCAACATTCCACTTTGAAAATGTTTGTGAATGCGTGCCTGAAAGAGTTAGCGCCACTATAGACTGTTTCAGCAGCAGTCAGTCAGCCCACCAGTAAACAAATAGCGAGCACACTAAAGTGTTACCTGCTGCTAGCATCCCCTGGCTCGCTGTACGACAGAGAGGGTAACTTCTATCTGTGCTAACGCTAGATGCCACCAGCTAGCAGCGACCTTTCACTGCGCTTTGGTGCCGATGCGACCTGCCAAAAGGTGCTATCAGTTGCCGAGAAAGAGTTCAATCGCGGCGTGCATAAACAAGCTTTTTAACACACATGTCATATCAGGTTACAATGACAGCAAACTAAGTCACTAAGCTATTAATTTTATACTGTCCAAGACAGAGAACACTCTGAATACTGTAGAATAATTAAATTTTCTTTAATACTGCATTTACATAACTTTATGAGACCTCAAACTTTCAAGCGCGATTTACTCAGTCGAAACTACTCTTTCATCAGATCGCACCTTCTGGCTGGAAACCCTCGAAATGTAGTAGCTGTGTGCACCCAGTCGACTTATATGAGTTTGTTCGCCCCGAATATCAGTGCCGACTTGCACCTCGATGCAAAAGTTACGCCTTGATTGGTGTGTTTCTGACACTTCCTGCATTCACACATCGGCTCGTCCTTTCTACAATAGAAACGAACTTCAGGCACTGAGAGTATTATGAAAATAACTTATCGCTCAGTCTTTCTGCAGTTAACCTTTTGAGTCACGTAGGTAGCGGTTTTAGTCGCGATGATTCCTGCAGGAATAACGGCGGACATCCCGGCTGCAGGAATAACAACACTCGGACATCCTGCAGGAATAACAACACTCGGACATCCTGCAGGAATCATCGCGACAAAAAAAACCGCTACCGACAGCCAAAGGGGTTAACTCATTCGCAGCCTGCCACATCCGGATGCGGCTGGCAGCGAATGAGTTAAAAGCCTGGCTCCATTTGAAGCTTCTTTGCGTGCTGGTATGTGATTTTGGACCTTCCGGCCTAGAGCTGTATGGCCACAATCAAAGATCGGCACTCAGCAGTGCTGAGGTTGTGCTGTTCAAGCTCGTGTTCGGTGCGATATATGATGAGGGGCCTGTCTCCCACAGGCAAGGCCACACTAATGACTTGGATATCCCCATTAAATAACACTGATCCATGCACCTGACCTTTTACTGAGTTACACGATAGGTCAGTATTGCCGTTATTTGTCAAAAGCCATTATGTCCATTTCTGAGAAAACGAGAAAGCGAGGCTTTTGCCATGACAGTCCGGCAGACTATTGTAGCCGTATTAGCTCATTGGAGACGCGCCATAGGGAATTGAGACGCGCCATAGGGAATTGAGACGCGCCATAGGGAATTGAGACGCGCCATAGGGAATTGAGACGCGCCATAGGGAATTGAGACGCGCCATAGGGAATTGAGACGCGCCATATTGAATTGAGACACACCATATTGAATTGAGACGCGCCATAGGGAATTGAGACGCGCCATAGGGAATTGAGACGCGCCATAGGGAACTGAGACGCGCCATAGGGAATTGAGACGCGCCATAGGGAATTGAGACGCGCCATAGGGAATTCGCCGCGTATCCGTGTACGGCACGTCTCCAATGAGTACCTTCAGAAGCGCGAAGAACATCAGTGTTTTATCAGGCACTACCCTGCGATTTCACTGACGATGCATCACTACTCACTCGCACGCCGGACACAATCATTCGGCAAAATCAAATGCCAGAGTGAATGTTCCTGTACCCTTTAATGGCGGTTTGCCCTTTTGTGACGGTGTCCGCGCCAGGGCAGGCTCATTATTTTGTGCGGGTCTGTGATTCGGACCTGACGGCTTGGAGCCGTAAGGTCGAAAATCACAGACCTGCACACAGTTTTATGAACTGTTCAGACTGGCGGGAAAGTCTAATGGCAGCTTTGCATCCAGCTGCATTCGAGAAATTCCTGGCGGGTAGAATAAATAATTTAGGACGGACAGTTGGCTAGAGGTGTCTAGAGCATCCATTTTCAGATTCGAGACAGACGCCTATCTTCTCCTATCCGCTGCCTCCTCCTCCCCCCCCCATACACACACACACACACACACACACACACACACACACACACACACACACACACACACACACACACACACACACACACACACACACACACACACACGCACTTCGGGCGGTCATTACCTTCGCCCCCTATATCCCCTCCAAGCAGTAATGTCCGTCAGGCCGAGTTGTTCCAGTTAGATAAGATAAGATAAGATACTGTTTATTGCCATTTGCCTTAAGAACATAAAGCATAGGAATGTGTGTTGGTGTCGTTACAATTACAAACATCACAGTAAAAAAAAAACAACCCACACAAACAAAAAAACAACCAATCAATACTCTATCACACAAATCCAATGCCCTACACACCCTGTAAAAACTTTAAAACTAAGCAACTAATATCACAAATCAATACATACCGTACACATCCACGCTCATCTTCCACACACACACACACACACACACACACACACACACACACACACACACACACACACACACACACACACACACACACGCACGCACGCACGCACGCACGCACGCACGCACGCACGCACACACACACACACACACACACACAAACACACACGCCTATTAATCTAGGCAATCGAAATTAATTAAAGGTATATCGTTTAAGAAGAAACCAGAATATCTTAGAGTAAATGTCACTAATTTAGTGATCACAGTTTGAAGTAAAACTGGTTAATATATATCATAAGACTAGGCTAATACTGATATACACTATTCTCTCAACCGTTGGGGGCGCACCCTGCCGGGGGAGGAGACTCATGGAGTCAGCTCGACCAAACACCACCAGCAGCCAAAGGGATATTTGATCAGTGTGCTGTGCGTAGTTCTACGTATAGGTTTATGAAGCAAACCAGTCAAGAAAACGTCCTTTGGTCGACATCGGCCTTGGTTGGCAAAAAGGATTTTACACTTGTAGTGTGCCCCAGCCAACCAACCAACCAACCCATCCCCCCCCCCCACCCCCACACACACCACCCCGTGTTTTCGAGTCGGACTTTAACTCATTCTACCCCAACACCGAAATCCCCAAATTTTGCCGTTGTCCTCTTAAGACTGCATTGCAGTGCAGGACACAGATCGACCGTGATAGTTCAAGGGTGATGCCAGAATAGCTTGGCGCCCATAGGCGCCAAGCTATTCTGGCATCACCCTTGAACTATCATGGTGGATCATTATCTTGCTGTGGTGTGTCTGGGGTAGAATGAGTTAACAGAGTCATAGTAGATCATCTAGTAGAACCCATAATGTAAACACCTTGCGTCTTGTCGTGAGTCGCGTTCTTGCATAGTCAAAATTTGCACTGGCTCAAAATATTTGCGGTCGTTATCTCCGCTCTGGTAACTCTCTGTAACGCTTTGAAACACGTTTGATACGCTTGCAAGTGACGCAGATGGGGTCAGCTACATGAGCGAGCATACATCCTGCGCAAAGCACTAAGCAAGCGGAGCACCCGCTATAGCGGAGCACTTTGCTTGAGTAGCTTGCGCAGGACTAAGCTCACTCATGCCAACTGACCCTAGTCGAAATGACCTTCGAATGAATGGACACGCTGTGAAATACCACATGGGATTGAAACTTTTGCCCCTTATTCATAGATTTGTTCTGGTTTGAAGGTGTTACAAGTTTTAACTCTTTCCCAATGCGCAAAAGGCCATCGGGCCGACGCCATCCGCCCACCGCTGGCCCGCGCACGGCCTTGCGTGGGCCAACGGCGGCTGTCGTCGGCCCGATGGCCTCTGCGCACTGGGTTCTCAGTGCATCATTAGTGATCTCAGCAGCAAGACGTATTTTGCCGCGATTTGGCGAAAGTCAGGATGTCTATTTTTGAGTGAAAAGCGATATTTTCATTGCTACACAATGAAAATCTCTTCCCTCAAGAATGGACTATCGACAATCTGGCCGGCTTTCGCCAAATAACGACAGTGGTTGTGGAAAATGAACCTGACTTTTTCACTTTTTGTGCGAATGCGCTGAATAGATGAATCAGTGCTTATCAGTAGTGGTTGGCAGACGTATGGCGGACCTCAGTGCACTGATTAGTGAATTGAGTGTCAGTATTGTTGCGAAATTGAGCGTTTGAATATTATTTACATTGCTTCGTGCTTTAACCCATTCTACCCCATCAGCGAAATCCTCAAATGTTGCCGTTGTCCTCTGAAGACTGCATTGCAGTGCAGGACACAGATCAGCCATGATAGTTCACGGGTGATGCCAGAATAGCTTGGCGCCCATAGGCGCCAAGCTATTCTGGCATCACCCTTGAAACTATCATGGTCGATCCTTATCTTGCTGTGGTGTGTCTGGGGTAGAATGAGTTAATTGTTTCTCGGACTGACGTTCTGTATTGACTGTTTCCCGCATAGTTTTGTTTCACGAATAGCCGGGCCACATGACTGCGCCCATCACTGACTGTCAGTACTTGTGTGCGCAGTCGCCGGGAAACACGTAACATTTTGAACTGTCGTCTGCCTTAAATTTTAGCCGGCAGTCGGCGAAATGGATGTGAATGTTAATGTGACAAAATCGTAAATTTTATTGGACTTTTGTGACTGCTAGTATTAGCATTGCCTTTGAGTGTTTCATTTCGTCTCGCCATTGTGCCTTTTCGGACATCAAGGGTTGCTTTTTTCGGTGTGTGTTCCGCGGAAACTTGGAACCGAGTCACTGTCACATTTTTGTTGACTGTCAAACAAGGTAATGGTTGATTAGACTACTTTGACAAGGCAAGCGAATTGATTTTGTTCAAATAAATTTCAACAAATGTGTGCTGGCCGGGTCTGTGATTCTGGACTTTACGGCCCCATAATGATTATTGTGAGTAGCTGCTGTTAATCCATTTAGCCCCGAGTCCCTACAGTGGGAGATCGATTGACCATGATAATTCAAAGGTAGTGCTAGATGGCACTACCCTTAAATTATCATGGTCAATCCATCTCCTGCAAGTGTTACATAGTCATTAGGCAACACCTCCAAAATTTGAGAAATGGGACCTTGTGCAGAAGATCTTCGTAACTGCCTCTTGCTGACTCTATTTTGTATCTATTCTCCTTGTACGGCTGGGGCCCTTTGGCGCTGAATTAAATACAGATTTTACGAACGCAACCTGCGTCCAGTGAGGCAGGGAAGGGGAGAAAAACGTGTGCAAGCTTACTGTATGGAACACACGCTTGTTGGGCGCACACTTCCGGCTGTCCTGATGAAAAGTGCAGGGGGGGGGGGGGGGCAGGGGGGGGGGGGTAGATCGTATGCCCACAGACAAACACAATTGGATTTGTCTATCAATCTTCCATGTACCAAGATTGACAGAAAGCGTTAGATAAGTACATGCAGTAAGTAACACGGCTACACACAGAGAGACACATGCATTGCGCAGGCACACGTTCTTTCAGTTTGATCTAGGTCTAACACACACACACACACACACACACACACACACACACACACACACACACACACACACACACACACACACACACACACACACACACACACACGCACACACACACAGACACACACACACACACACAGACACACACACACACACACGCACACACACACAGACAAACACACACGCATACACACACGCATACACACACCGCACTCAGTCTGACATCTACAGTCACCCAGGTACGTAACCGCCAAACGGCCTCTTTCTTTGTAGGCATTTCTAAATATTTACATCCCTCTTTCCTGCATCTCAAAGCACCAAGATTGTATTTGTCTTAGAAATTAACCCATTTAACCCCCAGGGCGCATTTCCAAATTTTGGAAGTGTCACTGACCCAACGACTATACCATGTACAGGAGATGGATCGACCACGCAGTTCAAAAGTAGTGCCAGATTAGCTTGGCGCCAAGGTAATCCGGCACTACCCTTGAATTATCATGGTCGATCCATCGCCTCATGGCTCAGAGGGGGTTAAAAAGTGAACGCGATCCAAGTGTTAGAGTCAGATCCTCGTGAGTGCCCGTGAATTATATATGTGCTTCTTGCTCAAACCACTTTGTATCCATGTACGTACCACGGCTGGGGATCTTCGACGTTCAAGTTAACTCATTAAGCCCGGACTCCCTACAGCAGGAGATGGGTCGACATGATAATTCAAGGATAGTGCCAGATTAGCTTGGCGCCAATCTGGTTAATCTGGCACTACTTTTGAACTGTATGGTCGATCCATCTCCTGACGCACTGCAGCAGGAGATGGGTCCACCGTGATAATTCAAGGGTCGGCGCCAAGCTAATCTGGCACTACCTTTGGATTATCATGGTCGATTCCATCTCCTGCAATTGGTGCGTAGACGTTTGATGACGCCTCCAAAATTGGGGAAATACGGCAATGGGGCTTAACTCATTCTACCCCAGACACACCACAGCAAGATAAGGATCGACCATGATAGTTCAAGGGTGATGCCAGAATAGCTTGGCGCCTATGGGCGCCAAGCTATTCTGGCATCACCCTTGAACTATCATGGTCGATCTGTGTCTTGCACTAGAGTGCAGTCTTCTGAGGACAACGGTAACATTTTGGGATTTCGGTGTTGGGGTAGAATGAGTTAATGAGGTAACCCCTTTTCGAGAAGAAATTTTAGAAAAACTAAACGCGACCCAGTTGCAAGAGACATAGATCCTCATTGGCCCCTGCAGGTGTAGGGGCTCGTGAGGACCTATGCCTTTTGCTGACACCATTTTGAATCCATAGTTAAGGAGTTACATGATTCCAAAAACACAGTCTGTATTCACTGGCTGTGAAGGAGTTAACTTGTAATTTTTGGTTTGGCCCCAGGTTTCTAGACAAACGTATTTTGAATTGTTTTGCACGCCGAAACGTCCGTGTTTTATTTCAGTTGAACATATTTATATAATGCCTATAGACCTGTGAGTTTGGACCTTATGGCCTCATGGTGTGAGGTATAATATAAGAAACCAGCACGCAATGTATTTTGACATGTTTGTTTCATTTTCAGTGGCTATTTACATTGGATGCCTCTATCTTGGTTAATGGCTTCTGCGTATATTTCCAAAGATCCTGTATTTCTCTAGCATAACCTAAATACTCGTAGATCTTTGTTATTCTCCAGCTAAATTCTGCCGTTCACACTTTCACACCTTTAGCGCCGCCTTTGTGCTTCTTGTATGGTACGGAAAAATGATCTCAAGATCTCAATTTTGTCTTAGTCATTTTGCATGATAAAACGCACTGATGCGCAAAGTAGAAAAATATGTAGAGGATAGTATCTACTGTACTGGGTACATATTGCAGATGTAGTTTACGCAGCAACAGCAACAGCAACAGCAAAATGCAAAAACGCAACAATAACACATGCACGCACGCATGCACGCACGCACACACGAAAACCAAAGTGAACACCCTGCAGCTGATGGCTTGCAGGATCTTCTCTTGTGCCGGTATGTGTGAGAGCGTGTGTGTGTTAAGCGGGGAGGGGATGGGTGTGTGGGTGTGGAGGAGGAGGAGCCGGGGGGGGGGGGGGTGTTTGGATGAGACCGGGGTAGGAGGAGTGTGCAGACGGCCAAGTTTTTATCCACCATCGCCCAGCTTTTGACTTCTGTGGACAGAAATAAGCGTAAAACTAATCGTACGCAGTCGCGATTGTGGTAAATTTTATTGGCTTTAAAATATTTATTGACCCTTGAGGAACATTTAGAAAACCATTTCCAAGATGCCCAGGGTCAGCAACTTCCTAAAACAACTTAAAGGTCTGCCTGGTGATAAAACTTTACATATGGTTTTCTTCTGTTTTCCGTTTTATTCAATCGCACTTGTCTCACTATCACCTGATATAGTTCGACCAAGGTAGTTCAAGGATAGTGCCAGATTAGCTTGGCGCCTGGAATTGCGCCAAACTAATCTGGCACTATCCTTGAAGTATCTTAGTTTGGCTTATTTCCCAGCCACCATGCAGTTTAAGGATTTTGCGCGAATGGACGACGAAATTAAGACATGGAGATCATGTCAAGTGAAAACGCATTTTATCGACCTTCGCCTATGCCTCGGCGTGTGTGGTTGCGATGGTTACTGTTCGCAGCTGTTCTGCACTTTTCTGCATAGTCTGACAATTCACCCCTTTATAGCTAAGCAGTACTTAAAGAGTATGTTTCTCAGGGGCGGATCACTTACCTTCACCGGGCCGGGCGGGTTGGCGGAACTTTGTTTGGGACTTGAAACAAATGGCGGTCAGCGGGCTTCCCGTTAAGGGCGGGGAGGGAGGAGGGCATATCTGTGTATAATTGTCAGTTCTACCGATTCGGTTTGAAAGAGGGGGATGGAAGGGTGTGTGGGGGTTGGGGGGGGGGGGAGGGGGTGGAGGAGGGAAGGGGTGGGGGTGGAATCCCTGGCATCACCTCCATCCCCAGATCCGCCCCTGTTTCTAGAAAACGCAGATTAACAGCTGCCGCCTGCCAAAGGCACAGAGATCTATATGAGACCAGGAAGAGGCATAGATCCTCATGAGCCCCCCGCATCTGCGGGGGCTCATGAGGATCTATACCTCTTGCATTTGGCTATTGTTAGGGGGGTTACTGGTTTACAAATTTGAACAAATTCGTGCTTCTCCCTGCAGTTTCTCAGACTGAATAAGAGGGACCTCACCTGTTGTGATATTTTCAGCTTTAATTGGAGGTAAGATAAAAGAATTACTATAAATTTTCCGTACGGTTGGAGAGTGTGCTTTTAAAAGCTGACAAGTCTAAGGTGTTTTTGTGTTAATGTATCCTAGTGTCTCAGCTTGTCTGTGATTTTTGGACCTTACTGTGGCGAGAACGTACCTCATTTCTAAACGTTCTTGGGGACTAACACTAATTAACACTATTTTTACTGTTACTTACTCAGTTGTCGAACCCTGGATACATGATAATGCAAAAGCAGCAAAACCAGGCTATTTTTAGCCCACTGATTCTGTCCTCTGTTTTTTGTATGATATCATCCTAAGAAGGACTTTTGCACCAAGACTTAGTCATCACCAGAAGAAAACGATATCAGTGTATCCCTGCATGAGGCATAGATCCTCTAGAGGCCCCGCGACCCACGGGGGCTTGTGGGGATTTATACTTACTATGAGGATTTATGCTGTCTCTTGTTTGACAAGTCCACATTTTCTTACGTCGACCTCCTAAAGAGGATTCATTGGCTTTCACTGTAGAGTCTTCGATGATATTTTCGTCACTGACCAGACAAGTGATTTATCTCTCTCAGCCATAGCTCATCCATCTGCAAGAGGCACATATTTTCATGAGTCCCTGCAGCCGCAGGGACTCATGAAAATATGTGCCTCTTGCTGGCAGAGATTAGCCACATTTATGCCATTTATGATCGCAGACTGAGGGATTTAAGTCTTTCTCTGCTACTGTTATTACAAGGTCTTAGTTTTATTGAGCCTACTCGGGAACGCTGAAGAAGAAGAAGAAGAAGAATTGAGCCTACTACGTTGGTTCGACATTTCAAATGTTCTTTATTGCTCGTCCGAGTCCATTCACGGCGTGTATTGACGTACGGCTAATGATCAAGAGGTGACTAGGTTTGATGGCTTTTGATCACGCAGGCGTGAAGGTAGGACGATTTTCTCGGGAGATGGGGCCGCGAACGAAGATAAGGTCGTGAAGACCTGGAGCAACTAAAGTGGTTCAGCTGTCTTATCTAAGACACGCAAACATAAAATTGTTAATGTCCCTAAAAAATGAACCTTCTACTAGATGTTTTTCCGCCATGAAATGACTTTAGTCGCGTGCTCGGTGTTAAGCGTTAAGATGAAATAATTACTACAAGTACAAGTTCCTTGATCATTAATAAAAGTGTACCATACCCGTTACCTCCACCCCCCACCCGGGTCTGCCCTGGGGGACTTGGGTGGGATTAACTACTTTTTAGTTCCCAGGGTCACCCAGGTCAGCTCTACAGGGTGGGGTTTCCCCTCTATTCTGGGGCATATGTTTCTGTCTACCCTTGGTCCATTCATCTGTATTTTTTTTTCTTTTTTAAACTCTCCATATTGTCTGCGCTGACTGTAGCTTTTGATATTGGATGTGTGTTGCTAAAATAATGTTCTTAGGTTTATTTAGCGTATGAGACCGGCTGGCGACATACATTCAATATACTGTTTAGTTTTGTTTCCCCCACATGCGGTGCAGGCACGTCCTGAGAAAGTCTTGTTGCTGTCGGGACGTTAAGCAATGTACAACTAACCAACCTTACCTCAACCTTGATTGAACCCCAACCCTGGTCTGCCCTGGGGGACTTGGGTGGGGTTAACTACTTTTTAGTTCCCAGGGTCACCCTGGTCAGCCCCACAGGGTGGGTTTTTCCCTCTATTCTGGGGCAAGTGTTTCTGTCTACCCTTGGTTCATTCACCTGTATTTGCCTTTTTAAAACTCTCCCTACTGTCTGCGCTGCCTGTAGCTCTTGATATTGGATGTGTGTTGCTAAATGGTCTTAGGTTTATGTAGGCCCCATGTGTTAGGTTTATTTAACGTATTGGACCGGCTGGCGACATACCTTCAATGTTCTGTTTAGTTTTTTTTCACAAGCAGTGCAGGCACGTCCTGAGAAAGTCTTGTTGCTGTCGGGACGTTAAGCAATGTACAATCAATCCACCTTGATTGATTTTCTCTCTCTCTCTCTCTCTCTCTCTCTCTCTCTCTCTCTCTCTCTCTCTCTCTCTCTCTCTCTCTCTGTGTCCCCTCCCCTCCCCCCCCCCATGCTTTCTCCATCCACACCTTCAAGACAGTGATGCAGTGATTCTCTTACACCAGCAAATCTTACAGCCCTCAGCCAGTCGCTTTTATCTACAAGAGGTATAGATTCTCATGAGTTCCTGTCGCCACACGGACTCATGAGAACCTATGCCTCTTGCTAGCACAGCTTAGCATCACTTTTATCCTCAGAATGTGGAAGTCACCAGACGTAAGTCCACGACTGTTTATAGGACCGCAAGGCCCAAGGTTTGTCTGGGGCTTTGGATTGGAAATCAATGCAGTCAGCGAATCAGACGAATTAATGTCTCCGCTGCAGACGCCTACACAGAGGTGAAGAAACTTCCAGAGAAAGAATTTGTGGTGGCGGGGCGCTTGAGTTTATTGTGCCACCACTGACACGCGTGAAATAGAAATAGAACTATTGGCACCTAAAAAGTACAAACACGGAAGGTGTGAAAATTGTTCAGTGTCTTGACTCATTCAGCCCCGCGCACGTATTTCCCAAAATTTTGGAGGCGTCATCTATCGACTGTGCACCTGTTGCAGGAGATGGATCCGCGACCAAGATAATTCAAGGGCAGTGCCAGATTAGCTTGGCGCCGACAGGCGCCAAGCTGATCTGGCACTACCCTTGAATTATCATGGTCGACCCATCTCCTGCTGTAGTGCGCCAGGGCTGAATGGGTTAAAAGATTTGACTCGGAGACCCATCTTTTTTAAAAGAACCTTCTCTTCACTGGTTGGTTGAGTAATAATTCACGAAAAAGACAGCAGGTGCATGCATGCTACTGCTGGTATTATTACATTTCCAGCGGGGTCAGACTTTGTGTGTTTTTCAACATATTAAAAAAAAAAAAAAAAAAAAAATCACGCTCCCTGTCGTCATTGTTCGCAGAGTACGTTTCTGAAATCTGTGTTAATTAAATGAACGCCAAAGAATTAATCCGTTACTAGAATATAGATACACAGTGTGGTGAACAAGAGGAAAAGATCCATATGAGCCCCCGCAGTTGCGGGGGCTCATGAGGGTCTGTGCCTCTTATATTTGGGTTCTGCTCTTTTGTGTTGCGGCAGTGAAGGGGTTTAACCCATTCAGCCCTGACGCCCTACAGCAGGAGATGGACTGACTATGACAATTCAAGGGTGGTGCCAGGTTAGCGTGGCGCCTGAAGGCGCCACGCTAATCTGGCACTACCCTTGAATTATCATAGTCAATCCATCTCCAGCAACTGGTACAAAGTCGTTAGGCAACACCTCCAAAATTTGAGAAATGGGACCTTGGGGCTAAAGGGGTTAAACTTCTTGACGGCAGGGTGGATTTCTCGGCACATGTATAGTTCACGGCTTGTTTATGGGCGGTTGCAATTTGCCTACTTATATGTGATTTTGGATCACACGTCGTGAGGCTGTAAAGCCCCAAATCACAATCTCTCATACCAGCAAACACTTACTAAATAAGGCAGGAAATTGAGTTGAAAATGAACTAGATGGGATGAACCATAACCCACAAAGTCCCTTCTATGTGAGAGCTGTCTTCGCTGATAAGGGTCTCTACCTTTTGTCTTTGACTTGATTCTGATGTTGAAACTGATATCTCCTGAAAAGCCTCGCAGATGTCCCAGTGCGTCATAGTGAACTCTAGAAGGGGCGCGTGCAGGCCACACGCGTCATTGGTTTGCCAAACGTCATTTGTCATGACGTATTTTTTTTGTTTTTACGTAATTTTATATATAACGTGATATGAGATTTGCTTTCGATTCAAGACGTGGGAAAATGCTGACAAAACTAGAATTTCACGGTACAATTTGAGTCTTGCTTTAATTTGTGTGAAATCAGGTGGACTTTACCTAGCTATATGCTATACTAAGTACACATGCATGCCGCCTCTTCTGAAAGCGCATCGATGACTGTGTATGCGTGTGCGTGTTTGCACGCGCGCGCTGCAAACATCCTCAAGAGGCATAGATGTTCATGCGCCCTCCGGGCACTTAAAGAACGTCATTTGTCATGACGCATTTTTTTTTGTTCTTACGTAATTTTATATTTAACGTGATATGAGTTTCTCTTTCGCTTCAAGACTTGCGAAAATGGTGACAAAACTAGAATTTCACGGTACAATTTCAGTCTTGCTATAATTTGTGTGAAATCAGGTTGACTTTACCTAGCTACATGCTATACTGAGTACATCTGCATGATCTTCTGAAAACGCGTCGATGTGTGTGTATGCGTGTGCGTGTGCGTGAGTGCATGCTCGCGCTCCAAACATCCTCAAGAGGCATAGATGTTCATGTGCCCTCCGGGCACATGAAGATCTATGCCTCTTGGAGATGCGCGCATATGTGTGTGTGTGAGAGAGAGAGAGAGAGAGAGAGAGAGAGAGAGAGAGAGAGAGAGAGAGAGAGAGAGAGAGAGAGAGAGAGAGAGAGAGAGAGAGAGAGAGAGAGAGAGAATTACGTCATATTTAGAGTATCAGTGTCTGCGTGGTGACGGAGTTGCTTCTTTTACGTCACCGGCAATGTCTGACTTTCTCTAGGAGTGAAGTTTTTTAAATTTTTATTTTTACTGTTTTAATTATTTTCTGAAAAGAATTAATTTTTGCTAAGAAGTTGAAATGATGCAAAGCTGGCTAACGAACTCATCCAATGTCTTCTCCAAACTATCTATATGCAAAAGTTCAAGTAAATATGACAAAAATTACGGACTCTAATCTGGGTCAACCGACTTCCTGTAAACGGTTGTTTATGTCTTCAATGAGACATTCAATTACAATATGCTCGGAGGCTCTCTTAGCCACCCACTTAAGAAAGTATTTCGCTAAGTTTCAAGCTTGTCTCAGTGTACAGAAATATCGGAGATCCTCTTGATTACATACATACGCACACACATACATACATACGCACATACATACGCATATACTGCGCTTCGCGCCAAATGTACCTTCAGCAGCGAGGTTAGCGTAACTAGACATGACGTAATTTTTACCTTGTTACTTCAATTGTTAGAGGTTTAGCCTGCCCGCTGTTGGCATCATGGGCATGCTATTAAATTCGCCCCACCGCGATCCGTCCTAAAATGTCCCTTCTATAAAAAGAAGGGACTTAAAAAGGACACCAATTCCAAAAATCAGTTCATCGGCCGCCAAGCCTATCCATCATGCATAGTTTCTTATGATCCCTTTAATAGAATGTGACGCTCTTAGCTGGCAGTCGGCAGGCTACCCACTACTTTGCTCTTTGACTGAGCAGAGTATCGGGAAGTTCAGCCTTTGTCTTCGTGACTGCAGCTGTGTCAACAAGTAAGAAACACGTAAAATAAAGTTTGACAACTTTACTTCTATGGCGGCGTATCACGTGTTTTTTTAATTTTTTATTTATTTATTTATTTATTTTAAATTAAAAGAGATATACAGCTATTTATCATTTTCATAAATATTGTTTTCCCCCTCTACGACCTCATTCGCTCGGGTGAAAAATATAAAGATAGAGTTATTTTTGTCAGTAAAATCTGTAATTGAAGTCGAGGCAATCTAGCTTGCAATCACAATCGTGAGTTATGTGTTCATCATCAGGGCTTGGAGACGGGGATCGGTAGGGGAAGGGGGAGGGGGAGAGAGAGAGAGAGAGAGAGAGAGAGAGAGAGAGAGAGAGAGAGAGAGAGAGAGAGAGAGAGAGAGAGAGAGAGAGAGAGAGAGAGAGAGAGAGAGAGAGAGAGAGAGAGAGAGAGAGAGAGAAATTGCCTATCGTTCAGGTGTTCAGTTTATTTAAACACCCAGAAACAAGGAAAGTTGAGATTTTACTGTCAAGATTTTTTCCTGCTCGACTCTAGTCGTGAATTCCGGTATCGTTAATTTGTTGGTACCTGCTATCACATTTTGTTAAGTTATTGAGTTACAGTGGTGACGAATTTTCATTCAGTTTGATAATTATTTGACGTTTTATGCACTATGCGTGTTTTCCTTTGCTCTTATTAAGTACATATGATATGATTTCAGTGGTCTAGCGGAGTGTAAAAACACTGCAGTAAAATGGCCCAGCGTATCGGTTAAACCCACAATCTCCCCCTCTCACTCTTTCTCCCACCTCCCCTTGCCCCGCCCCATCCCCCGTAATAAACCCCTCAGCATTTCTTTGAATTGTAGAAGGTACCCGAAACACACATCTGGTCTACATTATCCCCGAGTGAAAATGGTGTACGATGCTGTTGCCAGCAACATTTGAGACTTGCACGTTACCACTAAAACATCGTTTTCCTCTTTTCTCCTTTGAATTACCAGTCAGTAGTACTCACCGCACGAGTGTCATGTCAGTGGACTTGGGTGTATCAATTGCGGCCAATTGTGTAACTCCCAATAACCAGATGAGCAACAACGTCTGGGGCCGATGTCAGCCTTATTGTCCGAGGAGCTTTGGACTTTACTTCGACTTGGCTTCGACAATTTTCGTAAAGCTTATGTAAATTGGCCCTTTGGCTTTCGGTAGCGCTTTTAGTCGAGGTGATTGCTACTGAGGAATCACCTCGACTAAAAGCACTACCGACAGCCAAAGGTCTGCGACTGATCAGCAAAAACGCGAACACGAATTACTGAGTCTGATTATTTTGGCTGCCAGGTACCGTGTTACACTGAGGCTGAACTGTGTTACTTCTGATCCTGAGATTACACAACCATCTTCAACATGTCATGTTTTAACTGGCTCAGCTGACAGTCATTACAGTCGCTCTGCCGGTCTCTTTCATCTGCAGGAGAAATAGATGCTCATGAGCATCTGCAGTTAGGCTGCATGGGCTCATGCAAATCCATGCCTCCTGCTGTTGGTGACCGACCTTTGCTTCCTCAGACTGAGGGCGCTCTACAGGATTTCCTCTTTAGTCTCCAGCTAGTTTCTGTCCAATTATCGTTTATTTTTGCCTGTTACCTGTTTTTACTCATTTTTCTCATTACAACTCTTTCCATTTCACGGCCAGCTGTTGAGTAGATTTTCTGACGTGACACTGAACTGAAGGGTGTCCATTTTAACTTCATACTGTGGGACATTTTGACACGCATAGGTACATCGTACTAAAAGATGATGCCGGAGCAAAGCCACTCGAAACGCACCAAAGCGGGAGATGGATCGAGCAAGACTGTTTCAATGTAGTGCCAGATTAGCTTGGCGCCTTAACAGATGCCAGGCTAATCTGGCACTACCCTGAAACTATCATTACTTGGATGATACGCAAGCATTATACAGCTGTTACTAAGTCAATGACGCCAAGCCTCCGGTCCCAAAATCGTTTTTGGATTTGAACGATTCGATTACATTGATCTGATTTTTTCCCCACATTACAAACAAAGGTGATACCTGAATATTATATCGGCTGGTGTCCTGGGAACAAGCTTTTAGGCACTTCGATTCCCTCATCGAACTAGCATGGTCTATTCGTCTGCAGCGATTTCTTTATACTGCTAAACATAAAACAAAATATGTAGGCCATCTGACTCTGGAAGCGAATGCTTTTTCTGCGTCGCATCTCAACCGTTGTGGACCGGAACGACCGAGGCATTGTTATGAAACGGGCCGTGGTTCGCGTCTTGGCAACGAGCAGTAAGACCGGTTTTAACGTCGTATTAAAACTCATTCTACCCCAGACACACCACAGCAAGGTAAGGATCGACCTTGATAGTTCAAGGGTGATGCCAGAATAGCTTGGCGCCTATGGGCGCCAAGCTATTCTGGCATCACCCTTGAACTATCATGGTCGATCTGTGTCCTGCACTGCAATGCAGTCTTCAGAGAGCAACGGCAACATTTGGGGATTTCGGTGTTGGGGTACAATGAGTTAAGTTGCCCCAGGATGCCACGTTCTAAACGTTGATTCGTATTTCTGGTCTATGACTTTTTACCACACGGGTTAGAGCGGTAAGGTCTAAAGTCACCGACCTGTACACATTTGGTGTAGTTTACAGAGATACGAACTATAAACTACACCCGCATAGACGGTGCGTGGCAGATGGGCTTTTTATAGTGATAGACCCGAAACTGATGCCGAGGCTGCAAATTGCACCGTTTCAGTGACTCATTGGAGACGTGCCGTAAACACGGATACGCGGCCGTTCGTCGCATATCTGTATGCGACGCGTCTGGAATGCCTTAACCCTTTCACTGCTATGGAACACCACCAAACTGCAAGATGAAAAGAGTCTCATGAGCGGCGATGTGGGCAGCCCGGAAAGGGGGGGGGGGGGGGCGAGTCACATATTCACTGGATTTCTAGCCCCTTGATTTAATGGAAACTCAGATCCAGGTTCCCCTAGTGGGATGTGGGGGTAGGGGGAGGGGGGGGGGGAGGGAGAGTCCAGATTGTATTTCCGGTGTGTACAGATGTTTCGGTCTATGCGACCTCTTTAACACACCGTCGGCGTATTGGAGGAAGAGAAGGAACTATGCTATGCTATTATTGAAGGGACAAGGACTTCCAGCTGGCGCTGATTTCGTCCGGGGGGGGGGGGGGGGGGGGGGGGATGGGCCAAGGGGTTGGGGGGGGGGGGAAGGGGGTTTAGTTCTGGCTGTCTGTCGCTGGTGCCCGCACATCGCTAGTTTTACAATCTTGCATCCTGGCTGCCCGCGCCCTATGGGGGTCGAGTCGTAGGGGGGGGGGGGGGGGGGGGGTCTCCTTCGTTCTTGTCGTCCGTGACGGATCGTTTGTTTAGATGTGTTGGATCAGGGGGTGTTTGTTAAGTAGTTGTATTGTCTGGTTTGCGGTGGTGTGCCAAGTGTCTGGGGTGGGGTTTATGAGACCTTCCAGTGTGAGAGGTGAGTTTAGTATGTTTTCTAGTCTAGCTCTGGCGTGGTTTATGGTAGGGCAGTCTAGGAGTATATGTTCTGTTGTGAGTGTGTGGCCGCATGTACATATGACTGGGTTGGGGTGGACCAGGTATCTCTCGCCCCCTAGTCTGATTCTTGTTAGTCGGGTTTGGTCTTTCCTTTTGCCTGAGAGTAGGATGGGTACGTTGTTTAGGACCCTCGTGAGGCCTTTACGTGTACCTCTTTTTGCGTGATGAAATTCTTTTTCCCATAGATTTTGGAAGGCTGGCCGGAGGGCGTTTGATCTTTCGGCTGCCGACAGGGGTAGGTTGAAGAAGGTCGATTCTTGGTCGATGCCTTTCTTCGCTATTTTATCTGCTTTCTCATTACCTGGGATCCCTACATGGGAGGGAACCCAAATGAACTTAATTTCCTGGCCTAATTCTGTGAGTTCCGCTACTCTGAGTCTAATAAGATATGTTAGGTCTTCTCGGGAGGAGTCCAAGTTTTGGATCGCCTGGATCGCTGATAGGGAGTCAGTGACTATGAGAATTTGTTTAGCTGCATTCAGGTCTGCTTTTATTACTTTGATGGCTCCTAGGATTGCCGTGAGTTCGGCTGTGAAGACCGCCGTGTGATCCGGTAATTTGATGGCTCTGTCCGATTTGTGAGGAACGTGGATACCTAGTCCAGTTGCGTGTGTGCGTGGGTCGTGGGATCCATCTGTGTAGATGATGGTGTATTTATTGTACGTGGTTGTTCTTTTTACGTCGAACTCTAGTCTCATTTTGGGCCCATCTATTTCTTTTTTGAGCTTGGTTAGGTCCAGGTCTACTTCTATTTGGGGTAGTTTCCATGGTGGTACGCTTATTGGTGCGTTGGGTGCTTTATTTGGTAGCTTAAGATTTATGGATTCTTCTAGCTTCTGTACCACTGTTTTTATTTGGGGTTGTTGAGTGGGTTCAAATTTGGGTGTGTGGTTGGTGTTTAGGGTTTGTTTGGCCGGTGGTCGTCCGGCATACCTATTGTTTTATAGAAGAGGTTAGCTGCTCTTTCTGCTATTATGATGTTGATGGGTCTCTGGCCGCACTCCGCCAGTAAAAGGAGGTTGGGGGTATGTCTTGGGACTCCCAAGACCACCCTCAGGGCCCCGACCTGGACTGTAAGGAGGTTTTTGTTAGAGTTTTGTTGAGGTTGGTGAGGAGGGGGGGCTGCATAAAGTAGCCTGGACATCACGTATGAGTGGTATAGATTTAGGAGTGATTTGGGGTCCGTGCCCCAATCTGCTCCGCTTACTTTGCGCATTAGGTTGATTCCTTTCCTGGCCGACTGACAGATTTGGTTTACGTATGGTGCCCAATTATTATTGTGTGTGAATATTACTCCTAGGAATGTGACTTGTTTGCGGTATTCTATGTCGGTCTCGTCGATTTGAAGCTGAGGCACGGGGGTTCTTATACTTTGGTATCTTTTGGCGCGGATGGTTTGAAATATGATAGCCTGGGTCTTTTGGGTAGAGATTTTTAGGCCTGCTCTAACTAGCCATTTCTCGACTCTTGTCAGGTCTTGTTGGAGTTCTTGAAGTCCCACTAGTTCCATTTTATTCCCTTTCCATTTGTTCGTGATTTTTCCTGTTAGGGACGTGTCGTCTGCGAATTGCATTATGTTACTGTTCCTGACTACGTGTTGTAGACCCGTGAGTAGGAGTGTAAATAGGAGGGGGCTGAGTACCGATCCTTGGGGTACCCCGTTATCTAAGGTGTATTCTTTGGATATCGCGTTGCCTAATCTGACTACTATCCGACGGTCGGCCAGGAAGGCTTGGACGAAGTTGTACATTTTGTTGGATATCCCTAGGTCGCCCATCCTACTGAGTAATTTTTCGTGCCATACCATGTCATAAGCTTTTTCTATGTCTAAGAATATTCCCACCAGTTCGGTTCTCCTTTCCCGGTGGGTGTTTAGAATTTCTTGTTGTAGGGAGGCCAAATGGTCTAGTGTGCTGCGTTTTTTCCTAAACCCGCTCTGTTGGGGTGGTAGGAGTTGGTGTTTTTCGCAGTAGGACGTGAGTCTGATTTTGAGAATTTTCTCCAATAATTTACCCAGCTGAGATGTTAGTGCTATGGGCCTGTAGCTCCCTGGCTGGTGTGTCGGTTTGCCGGGTTTGGGAAGTGGGAATACTATTGCTTTTTTCCACTGGGTGGGGTATTGACCACTAGTGTATATGTCATTAAATGGCTTGTTTCATGGACGGGTGACTTTTTTTTTTAATCATTTCGTATGTAATTAAGTCCGCTCCTGGGGCTTTGCCCTTCCCCGTACTTTGCAGGGCTTGGTTTAGTTCAATGATGGAGATTTCGCTGTCTAGTTCATAATTCTCTTTCCATGTGGGTCTTTCAAAACATTGACTAATGTGTGGTTTAAGGTCTTTGAATTCTGCTGTTAGGTTTTCGTTCGAGCTGGCCATGCTGAAGGTGTGGGCTAGTATGTCTGCTTTTTCTTGTTCGGTAGCGTAAACCCTATGCTCAGTTTTTAGGGATGGCATGTCTGATCTTGGACCGTTATTGAGGGCTTTAATTTTGTCCCAGCTTTCCTTCATTTGGGATTTAATATTGATAGATTCTGTAAAGGTATGCCAGTCTGCTTTCTTGGCTTCTTTAATAGTTCTGTCGGCTATTGTTTTGGCACGTTTGTATTCTATTCTGTTTTCGGGCGTTCTATGTTTTTTCCAGATTTGAAGTTTTCGTTTCCTACTTTTTACAACGTGGTCACAGGCTTTGTTCCACCAGGATTTCCCTGGTTTCCCATTATCCGATCTGGTGGGGATGCTCTGCTTGACTGCTCGGATAATCTGGTCTGTGACGTGGGCCGTTTTGGTGTCTATGGTAGGCTCTTCATCCCATGCCGATGCGAACCTTGTGAGAAGGAACTTCTGCCTACCTGCAAAGAAGACCACATTTTACTGCGGTTTCTGCAGGGGCATACATTCTATGGCTCCACCTAGAGCTAAATTTCCATGCATCTTAAGAGAGAACTAAAAAGGGGGAATGGGTTGCAGTCAAAATTTTAGTCAGTAATACACGAGACCAGAAGGTTTGACTGCTACGGTTTCGAAGACATTATTTGCATCTGTTAGGTGTGAACGGGTCTTGCCGTATACAGTTAAAGCTGTGTGTGTGTGTGTGTGTGTGTGTGTGTGTGTGTGTGTGTGTGTGTGTGTGTGTGTGTGTGTGTGTGAGAGAGAGAGAGAGAGAGAGAGAGAGAGAGAGAGAGAGAGAGAGAGAGAGAGAGAGAGAGAGAGAGAGAGAGAGAGTGGGGGCCCCCAGGGGACGAGTTGCGTTGGTGGTGCGAGTAGTGGGGAACTCTTACAGCTCCTTCCCCGGGACCACCCTAGTCTAGGGCCTCTTGGCCTTCGCGAGGCACCCTCGTGTGTAATCCCTCCGGACTAGCATAGCATCCCTCTATCCCAAGACCGCCCGTGGGTGGTCCCTGGCCACATCCTCTCCGAGGTGACCGCAAAAACTGGGCAGCACGAGCCCCCAGGCTAAACACGGCGGATCTAGAGGAGAGAACCTCGAAAATTAATCAACATTGTCCTGCTGCCTTGCAGGCCTGGCCGCTTGGCTGCGGAAAGGCTAAGGGAGGAAAACCATGACATCAAAGCCCCCGTGTCTCCGGGGAAGGTTTTTGAGCCTGAGACTAGGACAAGGACAGTCTGATATAAAACCTACGACCCGAGGACCTCGATGCCATCGTCCCAGCGTGCTAGGCCATGGCAGACGAACCAAGGGTTTAAAGGATGGGGCCAGTACTGCGCACACTGCACTCCACCAAAAAGCTCCACCGCGCAGGCTTTAGGAAACGTCCACGGACCATGACACCGACCATTCCAAGTCCTGTAGCGACGGGCGAGGGGCGAAACGGCAGGTGAAAGATGTCACTGGAAGCTGCAGTCTCAAACCTGCGTGCAGGCGGTTCAGGATACAGGTCGCCTGATGTTGACCTGGGGATGACAACGTCACTCGGCACACCCTGAACGACCAAGCAGCCTTCTCTAGGGACAGCACTGCTTGCTCCACACGGAGAGGGGCCTAGAAAAGGTGGCCTAACCAAAGCTCGACCCCTCGCAACCCCAGTTGGCTAGCCGCGGTCAACGGGCATCTTCTCCTGCGGTCAAAAAACAAGAAAGAATAACGGATCCACTCTCATGACGACCACGACCGGACTCAACGTAGCATGCTGGAACATCCGAACCATGCGCGACACAGCAGACAGCGGACGCCCTGAACGTCGCTCCGCCCTCATTGCCCATGAATTGCGGAGGTTAAACATCGACATCGCCGCGCTCAGCGAAGTACGCCTTCCGGACGAAGGCAGCCTCCAAGAACTTGGCGCTGGCTACACCCTCTACTGGTCAGGCAGGCCTGCATCAGAAAGACGGCTCTCAGGCGTGGGTTTCATGGTCAAGACCTCCATTGCGACTAAGCTGGAAAACCTACCAACGGGTCACTCAGACCGCATCATGTTCATGCGCCTCCCACTGAGACACCAGCAACACGTGACTCTTCTCAGTGTGTACTCCCCAACCCTCCTGGCAGAGTCTGCAGAAAAGGACAAGTTCTACACTGACCTGCGCAGCCTCCTACAGAGCACCCCTGCAGACGACAAAGTCTTCATCCTTGGTGACTTCAACGCCAGAGTGGGCCAGGACTCTAAAACCTGGAAAGGAGTCCTCGGCAAGCATGGCGTCGGGAACTGCAATGACAATGGCCGCCTACTGTTGGAGTTCTGCGCAGAGCAGCAACTGGTCATCACCAACACTACTTTTCAGCAAAAGGACAGTCAAAAGACCACCTGGATTCATCCTCGCTCCAAACACTGGCACCTTATCGACTATGTCCTAGTGCGTCAGAGGGACCGCAGCGACGTCCTCCTCACCAGAGTGATGCCCAAAGCAGAGTGCCACACTGACCACCGCCTTGTCCGCTGCAAACTCAGGCTCCACTTCAAGCCAAAACCCAAGAAATGGGGGCCCCCAAGAAAAAGCTTGATGTTGCCAGCCTTCAGCGTGACGATGTGAAAGCTGCCTTTCAGACAGATTTACAGCGCAGGCTCAAAGACACAGCGGACCCAGCAGACTCCTCCCCTGAAACACTCTGGGAACAACTGAAAACTGCTATTGCAAAATCCTCTGCAGAAGTCTTGGGTTTCGCTAGAAAGAGGAGCAAAGACTGGTTTGACGAAAATGATGTAGAGATCCAGGAACTCCTAGCACAAAAAAGAGCCGCCCATCAGGCCCACCTAGCCCAGACTTCCTGCCCTGTGAAGAAGTCTGCCTTCCGCCTCGTCTGCAGCAGTCTCCAGTGCAAGCTCAGAGACCTCCAGAACGAGTGGTGGACCAGACTCGCACAGAGGACCCAGCTCTGCGCTGACAACGGTGACTACAGGGGCTTCTACGAAGCACTGAAAGCAGTGTATGGCCCCAGGCACCTGGTACAGAGTCCCCTGCGAAGCGCTAATGGGCAGGCATTGCTCACAGATAATACCTCCATCTTGAACCGCTGTTCGGAGTACTTCCAGAGCCTCTTCAGCGCTGAGCGCACTGTTCAAGAAGCAGTCATCCTCCAAATCCCACACCTCCCAGTAAAGGTTGAATTGGACGAACCGCCCACCGCTGAAGAGACTCTCACAACCATCCACCAGCTCAAGAGTGGCAAAGCAGCAGGCATTGATGGAATACCGCCAGAGATCTGGAAACATGGAGGCCCAGCACTGCACAACAAGCTCCACTACCTCTTTCTATGCTGCTGGGAGGAAGGAACACTACCAAAGGATCTCCGTGATGCAGTCGTCATCACCCTGTACAAGAACAAAGGCGAGAAGTCTGACTGCTCCAACTATCGTGGAATTACGCTGCTGTCCATTGCCTGGAAAATTCTTGCAAGGCTGCTCCTGAATCGGCTGGTACCTGCTATCGCCGAAGACCACCTCCCAGATGGTCATTGTGGCTTCAGAGCCAACAGGAGCACCACCGACATGGTCTTTGTGCTGAGACAGCTTCAGGAGAAGTGCCGCGAGCAGAACAAAAGGCTGTCCTTAACGTTTGTTGACCTAACAAAAGCGTTCGACACTGTTAGCAGGCAAGGCATGTGGCAAATCCTGGAGCGACTTGGCTGTCTCCCAAAGTTCCTCAGCATGATCGTCCAGCTACACGAGGACCAGCAAGGCCAGGTCAGACTCAACAATGACTTCTCAGAACCATTCCCTATTCTCAACGGTGCAAAGCAGGGCTGCGTGCTTGCACCGACCCTCTTCACCTTCTTTTTTAGCATGATGTTGCAGCAGGCCACAGTGGACCTCGACGATGATGATGCAGTGTACATCAGGTATCGTCTCGATGGCAGCCTGTTCAACCTCAGACGACTGCAGGTCCACACCAAAACCCTAGACCAACTGATTCGTGAGCTGCTTTTTGCTGATGACGCTGCCCTCGTTGCACACACAGAGAGAGCCCTGCAGCGCATCACGTCCTGCTTCGCAGACGCTGCCCAGCTCTTTGGACTCGAGGTCAGTCTGAAAAAGACAGAGGTCCTTCATCAGACGGCACCCACGGTAGAGCATCGCCCTCCCCACATCACCATTGGCGAGTCTGAACTAAAGTCAGTGCACCAGTTTACTTACCTTGGCTGCATCATCGCGTCGGACGCCAAGTTGGACAAGGAGCTGGACAGCAGGCTGGCAAAAGCGAACAGCGCTTTCGGGCGACTATTCAAGCGGGTGTGGCACAATCAACAGCTGAAAACAGGCACCAAGATCAGCGTGTACAGAGCTGTCGTCCTCACCACCCTGCTGTATGGTTCCGAGTCATGGGCCCTCTACCGCAGCCAACTACGACTTCTCGAACGCTTCCACCAGCGCTGCCTGCGTACCATCCTGGGCATTCACTGGAGTGACTATGTCACCAACGTCGAGGTCCTTGAACAGGCAGAAACTGTGAGCATCGAGGCTTTGCTGCTGCGGACGCAGCTTCGCTGGGCGGGGCATGTCTCCAGGATGGAGGATCATCGCCTACCCAAGATCACCCTGTTTGGCGAGCTTGCCACTGGACACCGAGACAGAGGGGCACCAAAGAAGAGATACAAAGACTGTCTCAAGAAGTCACTTAGTGCCTGCCAAATTGACCACCGCCAGTGGTCTTCGCTTGCTGCGGACCGTGGCACCTGGCGCTCCACCATTTACAAGGCAGCCGTCTCCTTTGAGGACTCTCGCAGAGCTAGCCTTATGGACAAGCGGCTCAGGAGAAAAAAACAGAGATGCCGCAACTCAGAACCCTGGCCAGACCTTCCCCTGCAGCCACTGCGGTCGAACCTGCCTGTCCGGGATTGGCCTCCGCAGCCACGAGGAGGCCTGCAGACGTCGTGGGCAACCCCTATAAAATCTTCGTTCGCGAAGTCAAGCCAAGAGAGAGCGTGCGTGCGTGTGTGTAGGTGGGTGCGTGCGTGAGCCGGTGTGCCTGGGAGTGGTGGGCCAGGGCGGAGTGATTGTTTTGGTCAGTAACCAAATAAAAGTCATCCGTTGGTTTTCCTATTTTCGTGCCTGTATATAAATACTTTTGAAGCATCAACCCTCATTGTCGTGCAGTCACTCCATTTTCCGACAATGTGATTGGTCAGTACCTAAAAATCGCAGGGGATATGCCCCATTGCCTACCCCTTAGAACCATTGCCTCACCTGTAATTGTTAGTCGGCTGGCCAATCCGCAGTTCTAGTATCGCGCACGAATCTGTCATAGGTCCTTCGTCTGAACGCTTAGATCAGGGCAGTCCGGCACCTTACATAATAAATAATCGGAAACACAAAGATCAAATGGTGGTAGTCGATAGGGAAATAAAGGAAATGTACCTTATTTCGGAATGACTCAAGGGGTGAGTACACTACACAAAGTGCTACACAAACGTTTCGCAATTCAAACTCTGAGCTGAGAGAGGTCGAAACTTTCCATTGTGCTTGTCAACACTGTTTAGAAAGCAAAATCTGTTGCCACTCGTGCAGTACGAAAGAAAGAGAAATAAAGAAAGAAAATGTGACAGATCAATGACATCAGTTTTTGTTGAAATGATCGCGTCATTGTTGAATGCGTGTGTGAGCTCAGCCCGCTGGTTGGCGATAAATGCCAACAATACATGCTTCATTTACGAAATCAGATCTACCGTATATATCCAGTCGCTTGCCACGCAGTCCTGCGCTCAAAATTTATAAGTTGTATCACTTGAGACAAGTCCGCAATTCCTTGCTAACGATTTTGAAATTGAGTGTCACTGGCTGCTTAGAAGCAGCACCGCTGGCAAACGTTTTGAAATTCGATGACGTTTTGCTTACAACAAAATTCGATAAAGTTTTGTTGTAAAGAAAATAAATGCTGTGTTGTCTCAACAGATTCACGATGCGCTGGTTTTACTGCGGAAGGGCTTTAAAGGCGCTTTGCCGTAAGCAGAAGCTCTTTGCATGGTCAGTGAACTTCACTCCAGAAATATTGCATCAATGATATATATTATATATATATATATATATATATATATCTATATATATATATCTATATATATATCTATATATATATATATATATATATATATATATATATATATATATATATATATATATATATATATATATATATATATATATATATATATATATATATATATATATATATGCAACTGATGTCGCAGTCTTGTTGAATTCAGTTGGAAATCAGAAATATGATGCGTTTTTATGTATACATCATTTGCAGACTTCATGGCGAAGCTTACTTGAACGAGCACACAGGTTGTCTCCCACGATTCGCTACCGCTTAACGGTAACCAACGAGGGAGTTTGGTTTAGAGGACTGATAAAGGGATGGTCGTCGGACTTTTTTTCTCTCCTGAAAATAGTTGTGTGTTTTGAACATAGTGGGCCCAATGGACACAAGAATCAAAATTGAGAACACAGAACTCCTGTTGGTGGACTAAATTATTTTATTATCGCAGTGACGTTAACATGTGGAAAATGATTATGCTTACGAAATCCTGTCAATACGATCGGATCCAAGTACTCCATTACGTCCAATTAGTCCATTACACGAAAGCTGCAAATAACCACTCCAGCCCTCCAAGACATGCAAAATCAGCGCACTGGTTGTCTCCCTCGAGCGAGACAATCAGTGTGACAAAACCACGTCATCTCTGCAAGGGGTATACCGATCTACTCTCTTTCTAGCATTAATTGACGACCCTCACATCTGTGTTGATCCTTATGTGGAGTAGGTTACTGCAGTTTATGAGTAATAAACTGTTAACAAGAGCACCCTGGGATACAGACAGCCTCGTCTTGAGTTTCTCATTTGCATAGATCGAAGACTGCTGAGACTAAAACAGGAACACATTTGTATGCAGGTCGCTCGCTTCATGTTACGAAGGGTCTTTGCCCTTTTGTGATCGTTTATGATATATTTTGGTAAAGGGAGGTGGGGGCTGATGGTGGCGAGGGTTGCGGGGGTGGGGGTAGGGGTAGGGGGGGGGGAGGGGGAAATGGGGTTTATGGAGTCGATTTTAGTTGTTAGTGTGCGTCTGGAGTGTCTTGGTCAAACCTCGTTGTCTTCCTACCGTTTTGCGGGAGTACTTCACAGATACACCCACTTGGGGAGTACGCCACAATTACGTTTCTATTCAAATGAGATGCTAAGCATAAGTGTTCTTGTGGCGTAAGATCCAAAAGTACAGATCGGCGCATAAATGACCGTGTTTCGGTCATTTTCTGTGCCGGTCAGTACTTTTGAAACCTTTCGCATTTGGCCCTGATCCTAGAAAGTCTAAGCAGAAAGCTACTTTTGGTCCCGGCCATAGAATGAAGGATGATCAGTGGCTTGGCGTATGTAGTGGGCGGGGAAAACATTTTTCTGAACATCTCCCTTGGGGTTTTGTAATGTCGTTTATTTTCCCCTTGGCGTACAAAACACTCGTCACACTCAAAACCAATTAATTGTTCCGCTTTTAGATGCAGCAGCGGGGTGTGGTTCGCCGCCAGAAAAGGAAAATCACTTATCTCAGTGATTCAAAACAGCACGCTTGCAAACAATTATTGAATCAAAACAAAATATACAAAATATAAAAAAAAAATTAAAAAAATTATCTATAGCTTTTTAATCTTCATTTTTGGCTCACGTGCGAGGAAAAAGTGAGTCTAGGTTTTGGGCCAGAGGTCGTCCGTCCGTCGTCCGTTGGCTCAGCATCCCGGTTTCAACAAATTCACACTGAGTGTTTACGCATAGATAACACTGATATTCCATTTTAGTCTTCGGTCAAATATCTTGGTGTCAAGCTCAATAAGACTTTGAGTTTGCAGGATCACGTCGCTGAATCTGTCGTGGCGCTTCATTTTCTCTGAGACGCATCGCCTCTGTCCGACACACTGCAAAGTTAGTGAATGCTTTAGTCACAAGCCGTCTTGACTACTGCCATTCTCTGCTTTTTTGGTTTTTCATCTGAGCAGATTAATCGCCTTCAGGGCGGCGAGTTCAAAATAATGCCGCAAGGCTTGTGAAGCGCAGGCGAAAAGGAGACCACGTAACCCCTATACTAAAAGACCTTCACTGGCTTCCAATCCAATCCAGAATAAAGTTTAAGATACCGACCCTTGCATGCCGCCACTTTGATGGCAGTCTTCCGTCATACCTTTCCTCTAGTCTAATTACTTACCAGCCCTCTCTCTCACTGTGTTCATCGGGAGAGAAACTTCTCAAAGTTCCATCTCAAATCTGCCGGTGCACGCTCTTTCAGATGTACTGCACCTTTAATTTGGAATTCCTTACAGACTGAGCTGAGAAATGCCTCCACCCTTACGCAGTTCAAAGCAAAGTTAAAAACTTACTTTTTCTCGCAGACTGTCGTGTAATCTCTACGGTATTTCTGTACACCCCCCCTGCAGACTCTGTGTGTGTGTGTGTGTGTGTGTGTGTGTGTGTGTGTGTGTGTGTGTGTGTGTGTGTGTGTGTGTGTGTGTGCGTGCGTGCGTGCGTGCGTGCGTGCGTGCGTGCGTGCGCGCGCGGTTTTCTCCTGCGCATTGAGTTATATTATTAATATGAGAAATGCGCCATATAAATACCATGTATTATTATTATTATTATTATTATTATTATTATTATTATTGTCCGGTCCGCTGTCCGCCGTCGTCCGTGGTGAACTTTAACGTTGGCATTTTCTCTGAGACTATTCAAGCCGCAGTCTTCAAACTTGACCCAAGGATACTTTGTGGCAAGACCTTTCTAAACATATCAATTTGAGTGACCTCTCACAAAGATCAAGGTCACAGGGGATCAGGGAATATATCAAAACTAGCTATACTTTGGCATATTTTTTTTCACAAATAATATTCACAACTTCAAACCCGAACTTGGTACAAAGGTACCTAATGGTAAGACCTTTCTATACATACTAATTTGGTTGATCCCTCGGAAAGGTCAAGGGTCACAAGCGCTCAGGAAATAGGTGAAAAATAGCCATATTTTGACAAAAGATGTTTTTTCTCAAATACTGTTCACAACTTCAAACCCAAACTTGCTACAGAGATACCTGATGGTAAGACCTATCTATGCATACTTCACTGCACAAATTACAGAGCTGAGGTGGAAGCCCTGGTCCGCGCTGCAAACACCCTTAGTGGCACTGCAGACCCTGATGCCCAGATTGTCTTTCTGACTGATACCATGTCTGTCCTTGAGGCAGCAACAGCAAGCAAACTGCCACGTCTACAAGAGGCACTGCAAAACATCAAGTGCACCAAACTGGTGCTGCAGTGGATCCCTTCACACTGTGGCATCTACGGCAATGAAGAAGCTGACAGAATGGCAAAAGTGGGCGCAGAGAAAGAACAAGACGAAAATGGAGTCAGCTTCACAGAGATGAAGACCATCATTAAGTCTGTGACAACGGCCCCTAGACAGTTACATCAGCAGTCCAGACAAGAGCAGGTGACCATTTTCCGTCTGAGGACCGGGCACAACCGACTCAATTTCCACCTGCACAGACGCTTCCACCTCGTGCCATCTCCCCTGTGCCCTTGTGGAGAAGCAGAGCAGACCACAGAGCACATCCTCCCGGACTGTGGGAACCACCAGCTGCTGAGGGAGGAGATATGGCCGAAGCCCGCCAAAAGCCTGTGGAGGCGTTACAGAAAACCACAGATTTCATTTTGAGAGCCAAACTCCAAGTGTGACGGCGTTCGAGAAGAAGACGATCTATGCATACTAATCTGGATGACCCCTCGGAAAGGTCAAGAGTCACAACTGCTCAGAAAATAGTCCGAAATAGCCATATTTTGACAAAAGATGTTTTTTATTCTTTTCAAATACTGTTCACAACTTTAAACTCAAACTTGCTGCAGAGACCTTTCTATGCACACTAATTTGGTTGATCCCTCAGAAAGGTCAAGCCCCGGGTCACGAGAGCTCAGGAAATAGGTAAAAAAATAGCCATATTTTGACAAACGATGTTTATTTCTCAAATACTATTCACAACTTCAAACCCAAATTTGGCACAGAGATATCTGATCTATGCGTACTAATTTGGATAACCCCTTGGAAAGGTCAAGGCTCACAAGAGGCTGGCAAATGTGTGTAAAATGCAGATTTTTGATAAAATCGTAGGTGGTATTGTCCACATTTTTGCAAAATTTTCAACCAAATTTTGCACAAAGATAGCTGATGATAAGACCTTCCTATGCATACTATAGTTGACTCATCACAAAGGTCAAGGGTCAGGGGTGGGGGGTGGGTTGACAGGTGTGTGAAAAATGCTTACCTGGATTTTGCTGATGCAGAAGCTAGCCCTTGTGAAGGTCACACATATGTAAATCGGTCATACACGTGAGCCATAATAGCTTTTCCTTTCTTGTTTCGATTTATCTTTGTGTTTCACGTGCTCGGAGAGAGAGAGAGAGAGAGAGAGAGAGAGAGAGAGAGAGAGAGAGAGAGAGAGAGAGAGAGAGAGAGAGAGAGAGAGAGAGAGAGAGAGAGAGCGCAGTTCGTAAGCCAGAACTGAGAAATCGGAAGTGAGTTACCGGGACTGATTTAGACCGGATTCACTTCCGGGTCAAGCCACCATAACACTTCAGTTTGCCCGGTAAATTTAGGTAAATCGGCAAGCCTGTTATAACGGGCTGTGTGACAATGTGACAGTTGTCACACAACAATTGATTGAATGCACGTGACGTCACACAGCCAGCGTCGTACACACGTCGTCTGCACTCGGCCATCTTGTGCAGTGAGATACCGCGAACACTAGTAACAACGAACATTGCAATCGACAAAGATATGCATGGTTGCGCAATTTTCGGATGTAATAATAGGACAGGGAACAAAGATAATGTTCCAAAAGGTGTAGCAGTGAATTTTTTTCGTCTGCCTGCTCTTCGTTTGAGGGAAAGTCGAGTGTTAAGCGGAGAGAACGGACGACTGTGGAAGGCTGCCAGCAACCGAAAAGATATCAGTACCGAGGAGACTTGGAGTAGAACTTTTGTATGTTCAAGACACTTTGTTGGCGGTAAGTAAAGTACACGAACTATTTTTCATTTGAAGATCGAGTCACAGTGATGGCTGATTGAGTGTATCATTCATTATGCTACAGCTAGCAATGACCACTGTGTGGTGCATGCATTATACTGTGTATTCTTGTGACATTTGTTAGAAAATTGTCAATTATTTAATGACGTTTTCTCTGTTATAATAAAATATGTAATGGCTTGGTGTGAGATGAGTTGAATTCTTTGAAAAGTAAAAGATCATACCTCAAACAAGTAAAAGCAAATGATAATGTTGAAAGAAGTGAAAGCATTTTTTTTATACTGATAGTAATATTGGCTTTGTCACATTTTAGTTTAACCTTTGTTCCATTTGCAGGAGTAAATGCACACCCTTTTCAAAAGAATAGTCCTTCCTGGTCACCCACCCAGCATTTAGGCTATACGAGTTCCAATCCTGTCTGCTACACAGAACGACTCACAGATAGATATTCCCGCTTGAAGGTAAGTTTGTGTCATTTTGTTTTCTTAATAGTTCTGGCAAAAAAATCAACCATGATAATTCAAACGTGGTGTCAGAATAGCTTAGCGCCTGTAAATGGAATAGCTTGGCATATATACAGGCACCAAGCTATTCTGACACCGACCACATTGAATTTCATGAGTGATTCACATCCCATCATAACATGTCAGGCTTTTATGCATCAAGTGCACAGTATTGAGAGGGTAGCTAGATTTGTTTTTCTGTATGCAATGCAGTGAATCATAATTTTGGTTTTTATTGTATTTTGTTTTGTTAAGTAAACAATGAAAAGATTGAGAAATAAATGCATAATTGGTTGATAAAATAGATGCATGAAGTGTTCTTATTATACTTTTGCAGCGCCGACAGGAAAGACCTAAAACCAAGGAAATAGTCACCAAAAGACCATCACCTGACATAGATACTCAGAATCTACAGAATGAGGTGCACTTACCTGGCCCTCTGGATGAACACCTACAGGTTGATGAGCACTTACCTGGTCTACCTAATGAACACCTACAAGTTGATGTACACTTCTCTGGCCCACCTGCTCATAATCTACAGGATCAGCATTTACCTGACCTGCACCTACAGGTTGATGAGCACTTACCTGGCCCACCTGCTCAGAATCTACAGAATCAGAACTTACATGGGCAACTAGCTCAGAATCTACAGAATCAGCAATTACCTGTGCAACCATCTGTGGTGCCTCTTGGGTAATAGGTGTGCTGATTATCACTGTACTGTACATATTTAATGTGTTCGCACACTCAGCTTACCACTTTTAAGACAAACCTACTTGCCCTAGTTTTAGGATGAGTGTATGTTCCAAAGTAAACAGAATTATCAGAGCATTAAAAAAAAGTGTTTTCTGCTTTTGTTTATTTATTTGAGCAGTAAACACTTAAACTGCAAATTACATTTGAACTGTTATTTACTCAATGGCGCAACGTATCGTTAAGTGTGTAAAATGCTCTGGGTGTATGATTGTTTGAAGCTGGTCATGCATCAAGTGTTTTCTGCAATTCCCCCATTTGAGAATCGCAGATAACACAAGTTGTGACCTCAGAGGCAGACAGAACAAAATAATCCAAGGTTGGCGATTGTGGTCATGCAGGTTGTTTCCTCTGTAATTTTCTGACTGGAGAATCACAGGAAACAAGAGGTGTAGCCACCATCAGATATTGAACACTGATGGTCTGTGGTGTGCAAAACATGCATTGTTGTAAATGGAAAAACAAAACGGATTTTTAAAAAATTGATGTATCTAAAATGTGAGAGATGTTTTGTTTTTGTTGTAAAATTTCAGACATAACAAAAGCATATATCTAAATCCAATCATTTTATTGCTGCATCACCATTTCAGGTAGAACATAACATTTTTACACCTTAAAGCTGAAAATGGGAGCTAACAGTAACATGAGAGAGGGAGTGACAAAGATAATTTAAGATGGTGCATTAATTGCTTTGTGCACCAAGCCATTCTGGCACAATCCCTGAATCATCTTGGTCAGTCTTTCGGTATGTGCAGTGTCGGAACCAGGATAGTTCACTATCACTCGGCATATCCATGTAGACTCTATGAAGTAAACACACTGAACAGAAATAAACCATGGGAGAGGAGGGGGGGGGGGGGGGGGGCTCAGTTATTCTGGCTACAAGGGTTTAGTTCGACTCAATATAGATTAAAATTCACTACCCTGAAAACAAGTGTTGCATTAACACACTGATCACAATGGTCACCATCCCTAAATTCAAGTTTTGTTCTCTAGAAATAAATTTAGAGTTCAGGAGACTGACCATGATAGGTCCAGGGTGGTGCTACAATAGCTTGACGACTTAACTACAGGCGTCAAGCTATTCTGGCATCACCCTTGGCAAGTCAAGTCTACATCAATGGTTTGACTTGCATGGCTTACACACCCATGTTCCCTTTGGCACTCTCTTTATGCATAAAACCATTCGTACATGCAAGTGTCGCTGTCGCACTTTATCATCCGTCTGCCATCATCAGGTCCTTGACAAATACAGAAACTATGCATATTTGAGGCAGTAATCCGACCTGCCCTTATCTCAAACCACAGATGAGTTTTTGTTTGGGCTCGAGTTTGCAACTCTACCAGATGCGCTTGTTCAGGAGTGAATGACAAGTTAATGTCCAAACAGTGTTGTCGAATGAAGGCCTCATCCTCAAGCGTCAAGCTTTCATCGAACAGTAATTGTAGGTTCCTAGGCAAACCTACAGTCGCTGCCTTTGGTTGACAATTGGTTGAAAATTATGGTGTCGTTGAAAGTTTTGCAGCTTCTGGTAGACATTGATGCAACACAGAGAACACCTGTTCCTCCTGTTTTGTAGGTGAACTGACCACAGGCCTGTCAGTTGTGGGTGGTGCCTGCACGTCGATTCTCCCTTCAAAGCGACGTCTCTTTGCTGCAGGTGTCCAGCTTTGTTGAACTAGGAAAAAGCCAATACGCAGGCTGATCTTTTGGCGTCGCCTTGTTCTTGATCCTTGCGCTGGCTTCCATACAGAACAGAACAGCACCAACGTGGCTGCATGTTTCCGTGAGTCCTGCCATGCACGTGCAGTGGGCCGACTGGATAGAACCATCAGCAGCAACGATGACCCATGGCTCCAGGGGCTTTTCGGAGACACGCATGAAATGGGTGACCTGAAATAGTGACAAATGTTATAGTTATATATAGCTGTATCAACTGTACTGCCACTCGGCAGCAGCAACAAGTAATTCAGGGTGCACCTGCACTGTATCAAAAAAAGGATGGGTACATCTGGCCAGTGCCAGTGTCGAATGAATGCTCAGTAAAAAATAACATATGCTGGAGACGAACCACCTTGATGCCAAGCTCCAGGTTACATTAATCCTGTTTAAAAATCTGTTAAAAAAATGCACAGTGAAGTGTTACTACTACGTACCTTTGGTTGATTTATGCCTGCGTGGATTCAAGCTAAGTTCATTTACATTAGGTACATTTACGCTAGTAGAATCACATAGATTTATTGCTGCCATAGCGAAGTCGACCTCTTCAGCTCAAGTGGAAAGATGGACTTATTTTAATGCAATACCTCACCTTTGCTTTGACTACGTGAAGTCCCTTCATTTCTGTGTGGAGTACCTCTCGAACCCAGTCATCTTGGTAAAACTTGTATGCCTCCAAGGACTTAAGTGTTTCAATTGTTCTTTGGTGTATGCAGAGGTCCTAAAGGGAAAAAAAGGTATATGCACTGTAGAAGTAGAAAATAATGACTTTCACACAGCTGATGCTGGAGTAACTTGCAAGTACCACACATCACAAAAATCACTTTCTCAATCACTCTCACCGAGACGGTTGATTTTCCCACTGTCACTGTGAGTTGATTGTAGACGTTTGATGTCTAACAGGCTATGTATACAATATTTATATGTATAAAATATCCTTCTGTGGCACATTTACATTTTTATTATGTCAGTATAATATATATATATATATATATATATATATATATATATATATATATATATATATATATATATATATATATATATATATATATATATATACCACACACACGTAAGCAACAGCAAGGACTGATAGTAAAATATGTAAACACTGAAGTGGTCAGTTGACAGCTTACCTACGAGATAGTTGACGATGTCGATGTATGTTATCTCTGGCCATTTCATCCGGTTTCGGCTGAAATTCTGCAGTGGCATATCGTAGGGGCAGATGTCGATTGCTGATGTTTTGATTCTATACCGCTCTTTGACGTCTTTATCTTGCAAAAACCAGCCACGTTCGCGATCGTTACAACTAGGCGACGCCATCTCTGCTGCACAAAATGGCGGATGTAGCAGACGAGCACACTTGTGTATCACGTGATCGCTTCGTCTTGCATTCAATCAGGAGAACTACTTGGATAGTGCATTGTAACCAAATGTTTGTTTGTCATATAGATTCTGGAGCATCTTGTTGTTTGTTTTTTCCTTTTATTTTATTTTGTTTTTGGTGGGGGGGGGGGGGGGGGGGGGGCGGGCTGAGCTTTGTAACACTTTGTCATAATCGTTGATGGACTTTGATTACTTTTTGGGTTTCCCCAAGCTTTAACCCGTTCACTGCCGAGGAAAGGCAAACAACACCCAACTCCAAGAGGCTCAGATCATCATGAGCCCCGAAACTGCGGGGGCTTACTAAGATCAATGCCTCTTGCTAGAACCACTTTGCATCCAAGTTTCTTATATGGGTGAGGCTCTTTGACGTTGAAATTACAAGATGAATCCAGACCATAACGGAGATTATCAAGCGTGTAAAATAATAATTTTAAAAATCCCAACGGGGGTAAGAAGAGGCTTAGAAAGGACAATTACAACGCAGTGTGCCGTCATTGTCTTGTATAAGTGTGTTTCTTTCTTCGTTGGGATTTTCTTTAACTCATTCAATCCGACGCACGTATTTCCCAAATTGTGGAGGCGTCATCTAACGACTATGCAACTGTTGCAGGAGATGGATCGACCATGATAATTCAAGGGTATGCCAGATTAGCTTGGCGCCGATAGGCGCCAAGCTCTGGCACTACCCTTGAATTATCATGGTCGACCCATCTCCTGCTGTTGTGCGTCAGGGCTGAATGGGTTAAGTATGATTTGTGATTCCGAAAACGCAAATCTGCGGTCCACTGGCAATAAAATGGCTTAATTTTAAGAAATTCTCACAAAGTTCATGGCTTCGCGCTTTGCGACAACCTTACATTTCGTGACAAACTCGTTGAGACTAGCTAGTGCCTACACGGTTTGTGACAATTGTTACATTGTGTCAAAACTCTTAGCAATGCACGCCTGCTTTTTTCCCTACAAATTATAGGACCCAGCTTGCGTTCATGTTGTTCCGTGCCGTTCCAAGTATGATCAGTTAGGTGACAGAGTCTAGTCAAGTTGTGTCGAGTTATATTTCATACTGTTTTCTTATTATAACAGCATCAGTGACAGAGCCTATAGTTTGTGTCAACGTTATTCTATGCCGTTCCTGTTATGAATGATGGAGTATGCATGGAATGTGTCGAGTTTATTCCATGCCGCTCTGTTATAACAATATCAGTGTCGGAGCCTGTAGTATCAGAACCTATTGTTTGTGACAATGTCGTTCTGATCACAACGAGTCTTCGTCTTCTTCTCGACGTTCGCTGGCCAGATGACAGCTCTGGTCCCTTCTTGCGATAATATAAGTTATTGGTAGGTTTGCTACACTGACCCTTTTAGGCTTGAGGGAGGTCAAAGGAACCATTGTACCCCGAAGGTCATTCGGGGTACACTAATTGTTCCTTTGACCTCCCGAAGGCCTACACTGAAGGGTCCGTGCAGCAAACCCCTGCTACCAATAACGTATTTGTTTTCATTCCTCCATTATTTTCGTAAAGAAATCAAGAAGAAATCTTCCAACTTGATCACGCCTGACATGACTGACGTCAAAGGAAATACATTTATACATAATAAACATATGACGTTGCCGTCTCCAGTAGTGTGTCTGAAAGAGGGCTACAAAAAGTCTGCCATTAGTCGCTACATGGGTTTTTGTAGCTCGGTCACATGGTACGGTTTTCGTTAAAGTGATTGGTCGTTTGACGGCGTAGGGATGAAAATATTGTCCTTTGCAGCTCCTCCAGGTATACACAGCATAATGCTAGAACCAGTAGTTTGTGTGAAACCAATGCTAGTCTGTGCCGTTGCAGCAGAATAGTTCAAGTGATGCAGCCGATAGTTTGTGTCAGTTTTATTCCATGCCGCTCCATTATGACAGTATATATGCGACAGAGCATATTGGCTTGGCAGTGTTTCTTTCTGTTCCTTTTCATTGACCATGATGTTTATTCCTGAAACCTCACATGACACCAAAAACAGCACAGACCTGAACTGATACATCACACAAAGTAATTGCTCTTTGTACTTCACGGTCTTCTGTCATCGCAAGCGTGCTGGTCTGTGATATTGGAGCTTACGGCTTCCAGCCGTAAGTCCAAAATCACAGACCAGCACATCCTTGTAAATGATCAGCAGAGGCAATTTACTCATGTTGCCATTTCATCACTCACTTTTTTTGTATACGTCACCTTTGATCCAGTATCTATTGATCACGTAGTCATCTGAAGGTCCTCGAGCCGACATTGGCCTCAGATGGCCTGCGCTAGTCTCTGTGCACGGGACAGCTAAGGCTGACACGAGTCGAATAGCTTTTGCTTGTTTGACTGTAATTATTATATTTTTTTAAAATTTATTCACCATCATATGATCTTCTGGGAGATTTAGTCAAATGGGCACTGTGGATAGACATGGCCATGCACTACTGCGATTGCTCTGTCCAGACGCCAAGCCAATCAGACACCACCCTTGAGCTGTCACGATCGGTTATGTTCAACGTTGGTGTTCAGAAACCATTACGCCCAGGCAGGAATGTCCTTAAAATGATCGATCGTCTGCAGATGACCAAGATGTTGACCTAGAAATACATTCTCAGTGGGTTCGGAAAGTGGTAGTAAAGACAGTACATAATGTATTGTCTTTGGTGGTAGTGACTAGTGAGGATGGAGGCTGTGAGGGAGGGGGAGGGAGGAGGAAGGGGTGGGGGGAGTGATGAGTGACTTGGAGGGAGAGAGATGTTAGGGATCGGGATGGGTGGGGGATAAAATCGGACGGAAAAATCGGTATTAACAGATGCTGTGCCTTACCATAGACAAATACGGAAGTGTCTGCGCACACAACAAAAAAAGCATCATTATCAACAACAGCTGTAAGGTCCAAAATCACAGACGGGCACGCATATTGATCACTGACCAACTAATGACATTTTTTCTTCTTCCTTGATTTACTAACTTGAAAGCAGCTATCAGCGGCAAGGAATCGAGGGAGACAACCAGTTCAGCGATCAACCCATTTAGCACTACAGCAAAAGATGTATCGACCATGATAATTCAAGGGTCGTAGTGGCAGATCATTAGCTTGGCGCCATCAGGCGCCAAGCCAATCTGGCACTACCCTTGAATTATCATGTTCATTGGCTCCTCCGAAATTGGGAAATACACCTGTGGGGTTAAACGAGTTAATTGACACGTCACTAGAGAGCGTGTGCAGGTCTGGTAATTGCTGGATCAAACGAGTCAGTTCCCACCGACTTGACCTGGGTGATCTACCATGGCACATTGGCCGCCTTCCTCGCCTTTCGCCACCGCGTATCAGCGGAAGCGAATCGAAGGAGACAACCAGTGTGCTGCCCAGGGGACTGACTGATGGACAAGTGTACAAGTGTAGCAATCTGTTTGTCTAGCAGTGCCCTCCATCTTTAAGAGGGGTATATTTTGGAGAGAGCGCGCGGTTTCTGGAGAAGCAGACAGATAGATCAGGTTGGGCAGATAGAATAATCGATAAATAGCGACGGACAATGGAATGTCATCCGTGACTAAGAAGCAGAGCAAAATAAATAATCAGCCAAATAAATAAATAAATAAACAAATAAATAAATAAATAAATAAATAAATGTGATACAAACAAATGTTGTTTTTTCTCCCTTATATTAAAGCGATTTGCTCTTTGGTGAGCTTTGATTGGAAAAATTTGTCGATACAACGGATTCTCAATGTTGTATTGCCTCAACTAAGTATTTTCCACCCTTCTTTTCACAATTCATGTGAGTAGGCACACGTACCAGAAGTTTACCACTGCTTTTCGGAGTGTCAGTAACGGAAGGTACTCTCCTGCATAAAAAGGACATGAAGAGCAGAAAGTCTTTAATTTTGCGACATTTAATCTAAGTTAGCCCCATTGCCCAGCGTTATTGAAAGAACAGTTGTTAGGGAGATATTGCGATCTATTATTAATTAACCCTTCGCTGCCTGGAGCAGTTCGCATTGAATGGTGTTATTGTAACTTCGGTAATTTCGTTTCCTCGGTCGCATCTGAATCCAGACAGGAATGGAGGCACATATTTCCAAGAGTCCCAGCTGGAATGTATGTCACACGACTGTGTGCGATTTGCCTCAACAAACACTCATTATCCACATCCATTGCTTCTTTTGGCATGTGAGTTTATTGCCTTTCTTCTCTGGCTTCGCACCTTCATGCAGGAAAGCTTAGATTGACTTGGACGGAGCGCTGTGGCGACATCACTGCCAATACTTAAACGAAGATTTTTTTTGTTTCAAATCATTGTAAATTCAACGTCTAAGATCCTCAGTCGTCAAAGGAACATGGATACAAATTAGTTTCAGCAAGAGGCATAGATCCTCATGAGCCCCCGCAATTGCGGGGGCTCATGAGGATCTATACCTCTTGCAGTTGGATGGTAGTTAAGTTTTCGTGGATAGAGAACTGTGGGGACATCACTGCCAATATAGACGAAGATTGTGTGTTTGAACTCACTGTAAGTTCAACCTCCAAGATCCTCAGCCGTCGAAGGAACATGGATACAAATTGGTTTCAACAAGAGGCATAGATCCTCATGCGCCCCCGCAACTGCGGGGGCTCATGAGGATCTATACCTCTTGCAGCTGGATGGTATTCATGTTTTCTCAGCAGTGAAATTGTTTAACAGTAAAAATGTGGGTAATGTAGTTTATGCTTTCAATGTTCTGGATTCTTCACAGGCTGCGCTATGGGCAAATGAATTGATCAGATCCATCGATAGCAGTTTGCTAAAATGAGACTGCCTCCCAGTTTATGACCTGGTCTTTGAATTTGAACCTTACGGCTTAAGGCCGTAAGGTTCAAAATCAATATCTAACACACTTTTGTATTATTTCTTAAAATCCAATTTCGGCCACCCAGAAGATATTTGACCGTGACCTTTGACCGTCAGAAGCTTGTAAAATCTTTCCGACGGCATTGGCATTTGTGTGGCCCAAAAGCACAGACCAGCGCATACCTTTCTCACAATTTGTCTGGATAGCTATCATCGTTGGAAGTGCATGCAAGCTTGTTAACAGTCTCATATGAGGAGGGCGTGCAGGCCGCTTGTTGACCCATTTAGCCGCCATGCAGACGAACTATCAATTTTGGAGTCTGTCTACTCTGAGGTCGACATCATAGTTCTGGCGAAAGATCGACCATGATAGTTCAAGGGTGGTGTCGGAATAGCTAGGCGCCAAGTTATTCCGACATCATCTTTTACTGAAATACGGGGTCGATCCACATTCTGTCGAATCATTTCAGAGCTTTATGGGTTAACAGTCTAGCGGGAGAGGTGAACTTGAAACGCCGGCAGGTGCACGATTGATTGTTTACTTAATGTTTCGCGTAGTGCAAGGAATCTCAGCTAACTGATGGTGTGTAAACACATTGCGAGTTATTCTGAGGTGATGCCGCTTGACTGTTAAACCGGTATTATCTACTGAACGCGAGAGAGAGAGAGAGAGAGAGAGAGAGAGAGAGAGAGAGAGAGAGAGAGAGAGAGAGAGAGAGAGAGAGAGAGAGAGAGAGAGAGAGAGAGAGAGAGAGAGAGAGAGAGAGAGAGAGAGGCTGTAAGGTTCCGTTTGCAGCCAACGACTCAGTTCCAACAACGAACGAGAGCGGAGTCATGGCGGATAACCGGAAACTGCCAAAAGCGTAGACAGCACTCCAAACATCTCCAAGAGGCATAGATCCTCATGAAGCCCCAGGGCTCATGAGGATCTATGCGTCTTGGAGATATCTGGAGTGTTGTCTATGCCGCGTATGTTACAAATTGGTTATCTGCCGTGATTTCACTTTCAGTCGTTCCTTGTTGGGAGTCGTTCACGCAAACGAACTTCACTACAGAATCATGATGAGACCTGTTAACACATTCAAGACGTGCCGCATCTGGGTACGCGGCAGAAAACCGCTTAACAGAAAGCATCACGTCGTGAGAGAGAGAGAGAGAGAGAGAGAGAGAGAGAGAGAGAGAGAGAGAGAGAGAGAGAGAGAGAGGTCACGCCGGGTCGACGCAGGATCAATTTCATGTTCGCCGAATTGACCCTGGGTCGATTTTTCACGCGAATTATTTTGGCGTGTAAGTGACCTCCCGGAAGCAAAATTGCCACGAAATAATAATCCCGTCTATCTTGCGTACGCAGCAGTACCTTGGTCCACCAGGCGTGTTGCACAGACAGTATTTATCACCACTGAACAGAGAAAAATCCCCCACCCCCCCCCCCCCCCCCCCCCCCCCAAAAAAAAAAAAAAAAAAAAAAAAAAAAAGAAAAGAAAAGAAAAAGAAAAAAAGAAAAGAAAAAAGAAAACACACTTAAAAAGGACAAGTACAACACGGTTGTGTTGTACTTGTCCTTTATAAGCATGCTCCTTTCTTTTTTGTATAGCAATTTCTTTTTCTTTCTTTCCTGGGATTTTTGTTGTTGCGTTTTACACGCTTGGCAGCCGCCTTTCGGCCGGCCAGGAGTTTCTATCAACAGGCCTGCGCAGTATTCAGAGATAAAGTAAATTTTATTATCTGACCAAACTGAAACATGCCCATGCATCCTTGGCACCCCAGATGATTTCAGCGTATCCTTGAATGGCCCGTGAACTCGTGAAATTTCTCAGTAGTCTGGTTAGATAGATACTTTCCGCCAACGTTCATTTAAAATAAGACGCTCGCCTATACACAGTCTACCACAGGTGCTAGGAAGATTGTCAGTCGTAAAAGTTATGCAAGCGCTGACCTACTTCAAGTTTTTATCGCCAGAACCGGCTCAGTATGTCGGAAAGCAGAAGTGGTGCTGGCAGAGATAGATAAACTTGCGGAATTCTTTTTATATTATTTTAAAAGATACATACTTCAAAATGATCATAGATACTTTTATCAAGATTAGCGTTGCTTTTTCACGGTCGACACACTTTCACACGTGCTCAGTGAAAGATAAATATTTCTTGACACATTTCTTGTTTTGTTTTTTGACCAATTTTGTGGTGAACCTCGAGGAAAGTACTCTCGAACCGAAAGAAGTACCCTTGCGCTGAAAGAAGTACTCTTGCACTAAGAAAGTGCTTGAGTTTTTTGTGATTCTGGATTTTTGTTACAGTTGTGTCAGAACCATCATCCATCAGGAATTTGTATTTCAAAGAAATCAAAGTGCCCTATTTTAACTCCCAATTTTCCAGAACTAATTGACTTCCATTCTATAGAATGGAAGTCATTCTATAGAATGGAAGTCATTTTGTTCTGGGAGTTCGGTTAACTGATTCTACCCCAACACCGAAACTCTTAAATTTTGCCGTTGCCCTCTGAAGGCTGCAGTGCAGTTCAGGACGCAGATCGACCATGATAGTTCAAGGGTGTTGCCAGAATAGCTTGGCGCCCACGGCGCCAAGCTATTCTGGCATCACCCTTGAACTATCATGGTTGATCCATATCTTGCTGTGGTGTGTCTGGGGTAGAATGAGTTCAGAGTTAACGAGGTCAGCTCGAGGCGCCGGTCCACGCGGTTAGCCACAACCTCTGCAATGACTATCATGGTTGATCCATATCTTGCTGTGGTGTGTCTGGGGTAGAATGAGTTCAGAGTTAACGAGGTCAGCTCGAGGCGCCGGTCCACGCGGTTAGCCACAACCTCTGCAATGACTATCATGGTTGATCCATATCTTGCTGTGGTGTGTCTGGGGTAGAATGAGTTCAGAGTTAACGAGGCCAGCTCGAGGCGCCGGTCCATGCGGTTATCCACAACCTCTGCAATGACCCAGTATGCAGAGGTCCTCGGGCCGTCGTCGGTCGCACTTGGCCAGTGCACTGCTGTGCGCGGGCCAACCACTATGATCGACGAAGGCCCGTCGGTCCTTTGCTAACTGGGGATGTGTCTGTACATACTGTGCAGTATATATAAAATTTATATGTAAATGGAAAGTATTGAAGTACACACCTCCCGCCATCCCCCATCCTCCACTCGCCCACGCTACCGTCCATTGACCTCACAGAAGTCATTGGCCCAATTTTCATCTGCAAGATCGGTAGGAGGGGGGGGGGGAGGAGGGATGAACCCGTTTGCACGCACGCGCGCACACACTCACGCGCACACGCAAACGCACGTACGCACACACACACACTCTGTCTCTCTCACACACACGCACACACACACACGCACACACACACACACACACACACACACACACACACACACACACACACACACACACACACACAAACACACGCACGCGCGCACACACACACGCACACACACACACACTCTCTCTCTCTCTCTCTGTCTCTTCTTGCTTGCTTGACTTGAAAAGGGACAGGGACTTCCAACTCTCGTTGATTTCGTCCGGGGGGGGGGGGGGGGGGCCAGGGGGGCTGGGGGGGAGGTTGTCGTCTCGCTGTCTGTCTGCCGCTCCGTCGCGCAGCTGGCTGATGGTGCTGCCGGGACCGGGTGGTTGATGGTGCAGGAGGTGGGTGGTGTGGCCGGGGAACCGTTGCTATCGCCAGGCTGGTGGGTGGTGGAACGCGAACCACTCCAGAAGATGTTGCAGGAGTGGTGGCGGTGGTGGTGGAGTCGGCCGGGGACACCGTGGCCGGTTGAAGTAGGGTCTGGGGAGGTAGGGTGGTGGTGGCGGCGGCCAGTCAATTCTTGGTCGAGGGGCCGGGCGCTGGCGTGGACAGGGTGGATGGCGGTGTTGGGGTGGCAGGCGGAGGTGTGGAGGCGGTGTGGCGAGGAGTGGTGGGCGTTGTTGTCTGACGCTTTTCGGAGGTCGGTGGCGTCTTCTTCTTGTTGATGGCGGGCCGGCGACTGGTCCGTTGCCCGTCGGTGGTGGTTGGAGTTGAGGGGGCGGGTCCGTGCCCGTGTCTTGTGTGGTTGGTGTTGGTGGGGCCTCGGTTGAGGTGTCTTTCTCCTGGGTTGCAGGTGGTGTGGTGCCGGTCTTCTTATTTGCTGTCAGTGGAGGGTCGGTCGTTGCTTGACTCTCCGTTTCTGCTGTGTGGACGGTGGCCTGGCTGGCCGTTTCCTTCTTGGTGGGAGGTTGGAGGTCTTTTATGGCACCCGAGTGCACCAGCCACCGGGCGGCGACTAGTGCTCGCTGGTACGGGGTGCCATCAACCGCCGTGATGACTGGTGTGGCATCTTGGAGTAGGAGCACCAGTTCGTCGAAGTCGATCTCCCTGAGCCGAGTCCCCCCCTCCTCCGATGATGCCGGCCGCTCCCGAGTTATTGATTCGGGAATGACGACCGGCGGTGGGGAGCAGAGGGAATCGGCCCACGACGACAGCTCCGACGAGGGCTCCTCCTCTTCCTGTAGTGGTGGTGGGTACTCGAGGCCGGGTGGGACCTCGGGCATTCTGTCCAGTGTTAATGGTGGTGGGTACTGGAAGAATGGTGGTGGTGGTTCAGCGTATTGACTGTACCGCTCGAAGAAACTCTGTACATCTGGTGGTATGGAGAATCCTTGCGACCCTCCCTCCACGTCGTTCTGGTGTGGCGGGTAGCTTGATTGCTGGGGGGGCGTGGGTGCCCGTCGCGTTTGTTCTTGTGGCCATATCGGAGGGGAGAGAGGGGGCTTATAGCTCCTCGTCTCCTTTCTGGCCGGTGGTGGTGGTTTTGGCGCTTGGGGGAGGGTGGCGGTAAATTCCTCCGCCTGCTGCTTGTTTGTCTTGCGCCGATTTTTCCGCCCTTTGTCCATGCTTGGTGTGCGGACTGGTAGGCTTGCTGACTGGCTGGCTCGCTTGCTTGTCGTTGTGTGGAGAGAGCGGAAAAAACCGTCCTCTCTCCTCGGCTGCTGGGCTGGCTCGCTTGCTTGTCTTTGTGTGGGGAGAGCGGAAAAAACCGTCCTCTCTCCTCGGCTGCTGGGCTGGCTATGTTCTCTCTGTCTCACTGCCTTGACTTATAGAAATATTGTGCGAGTAGAAGGCTTTCCTTCTATTGGCCCAATTTACCTATGACACCTGTATGATCACTAAAGGGAGGGGGAAGGGGGGACGGGCGGATGCGGCCCGGACAAGGACGGGGTGGGGGGAGGGTAGTGGAGGGGGCTCAAGAGGATGTAAGCGTTTGGGATGATGTGACCCGTCCCTACGGGACCAGCCTTGCCTGACGGAAGAGAATGGAAACTTGTCACAAATGTCTGGATCAATTTTGTCTGGCGAATGACGTACATAAACATTGTCAAGACGCCTGTTCAGCTGCGGACATAATCCCTAGCATGATCGTTGTTTTCTCTCTGAGGAATCCGATGTGCAAAATGTTCTCGGGCCGATGTTTACCTCAGCTGACGCTGTGCGCGGGCCAGCTAATGCGGACCCTGAGTAAGTTGTCTTACTTAGATGCTGTAAGCTGACATTACAGGCCTAGACGCGGTGTCTGACTAAATTACAAAATTGTTACAGACGATGCTGATTTTGTGCCGCACTGATGTCCAATGGCTCTCTTGTGCGCTCTCTTAGAGACACGTAAATGAAAAGTAACCTTGCATTCCGTTCATACCACCATACATTTGTTCCGTATATTTTTGGGGTGACCCGCACAAAAAGTACTTTACTAAAAAAAAAGTGTTGCTTTTGTTGTTGTTTTTGGTCAGATCGAAAAAGGGCAATAGGCTGACAGTAAAATTTCACCCCGGCGTGCCACACATGTGTTGTCTCTCGATTCGCTGCGTAGCGAATGGAGGGAGACAACCAGTGTGGACGTGCCATTTTCAGATGCAGCAGAAGGTTGTTTTGTTTGTTTGTTTGTTTGTTGATCTGTGATTTTAAACTTACGACTGGAAGCCGTAAGTTCCAAAATCACAGACCATCACACTTTTTATTTTGCATCCCGCACTGCAGGGAGGAACTAGGAAAACCGCGATGTCAGCGACAGACCCATTATGTCAAGGAAATGGTCGACATAAACAAGCCAGTGAGGTGTGCTCCAGAGTTTTTATTAAACTAAACTATAGGCAAGAGAGTAATGCGGTGTTGTAACAGCTCCCGGTGAGCCGGCAAAAGACCCTCGTCCCGGTCGATTGGAGTCTGGTTGGTTCCAGTCTAGATATCGAAGTTTGAACATTTGCTTTAGCCACCAGATCTTGAGGACGTAACTACGCAGATATCTGCAGTCAACACAAGGCCTGATACAGTCAAATATAAAGACGACCACCTGCCAATGCAAATCATCCAATTTTAGTCCCATGGTCCTATTTCCCGTTGCTTTATCATAGATGACGACCTGTCTCAGGCGACCACATCTATGATAGTCCCTTGCCGGTTACTTGCCCAGAAACGAAACAAAAATAGCAACACTTTATCAGAAGTGCCGACTAATCTTTTCTATATAAATTATTTGCCTACAAGAAACAAATTTTCGTCCCATTGCCTTTCGTTGCAGGCCTATACCCGAAGCTTACAGTCATTGGTGAACGTGTGTGGGTTGTAATGTTTGTCACAGTGATGGGTTTGGTCACTTTTTTTTTGAGCGATGAGGTATATGGACGACGTCAATGTTAACCTCTTCATTGCTGTGAGAAAATGCCGGAGCACAACCTGAATGCAAGAGGCAAAGATCCTCATGAGCCCCCGCATCCGCGGGGGCTCATGAGGATCTGTGCCTCTTGCCTTCATTCGCACAGAACCGGTTAAGAGGCTTTCAGTCTGTAATCATTCCTGGCTGCTGGCTGTGAAAGGATTAAGGATGCATCAACCTTTGTCTATCACAAGTGATCCATCTTCAGTCTTCGGTGAAATAAATACGTCCTCGCAGGACGCAGCTGTGTAATGGAATCTGATGAAAGGGAGTTCGAAGTGCACGCCCAGTCCCTTTAGTGTACGCCCAAAAACTATTTTCTTTGCTCTATCTTTCATACATCACTATTTCTGCACATGGCACTCGATTTATAAACATCTAGATAGATTTCGGTCTTCGAAAGTAGGTCTCTGTACCGTGAGACCTAGCCATTAAGCAAAATGTTCTTGTGCCGACCTCGGCTACTACAGCCAACGTTAGGAGAGGGCGTTTATTGGGACCCCCCCTCCCCCCCCTCACCCCGCCACACCCCGCCACACCCCCCCTCCCCCCCCCCCTTTCCGTTCTTGAGCACACTGGGACCATCGACATTACTATACACTCGCAGTGCAGCCATCATGAACGCAATAACTGTCGGTCCTATGTTCTGGGATAAAATAATGGAGTGTTATTTCTCCCACTGGCACGTACAGTTCTGTTCTCAGGAGAAAAAACAGAGATGCCGCAGCTCAGAACCCTGGCCATACCTTCCCCTGCAGCCACTGCGGTCGAACCTGCCTGTCTCGGATTGGCCTCCGCAGCCACGAACAAGCCTGCAGACGTCGTGGCAACTCCTATAAAATCTTCGTTCGCGAAGTCAAGCCAAGAACAGAACGTACAGTTCAGCAAAGACGCTGACCTTGCCTCTTGCGTTTTCTTTACCTACTGCGGGAGATGCTTGGGTGGATCGTGATATCTAAAGAGTAGTGCCTGCTTACAACAGTACCCTTGAGCTTACAGCATGGTCACGGAAGATTTGACGATTGCTTCTCTGAGGAGACAAAAAAAGGCTTGTCCATTTTTGTGAAAGGCAAGAGTTTGTAATTTTTTAAAAATGTAATAGCCCCTTGACTGCCGAGGAAAAAATTGATCACCAACCAACTGCAAGAGGTATAGATCCTCATGAGCCCCCGCAGTTGCGGGGGCTCATGAGGATCTATACCTCTTGCTGAAACCATTTTTATTGATCCATATTTCTTAGAGGTTAAGATTCTTTGGGTTTGCTGTCACAAAGATATCAGAAACACATTCTGCGTCCCAGGGCAGGGAAGGGCTTACAATGAAGATCTAGCTTTAATGGACTTAATGTCTTTTGCGGCTTTCACAGGGCTAATTTATTACCTCTCCACTGCAAACCATTAGACTCAGGGAATAAGGCACTATTCTCGATCCATCGCCTGCAACTTAGACGTCAAACAGCTATAAGCATGAGAAGCAGGGGTGTGATTATGTAATCTGATCCTATCCTTGAGAATACATGATTGATTCGTCTTTCACTGATGATTTCATTGTGGGATTTTGACGATTGTAATAAGTGACACAACGTTTGGACTTGTTGTCCAGGGATATTATAATAATAAAACAGTGTCATTGACACGCTTAGAAGTTATGGTCTCGCAACCCGGAATATTAATCTAGTGGCCTAGAGGTCAAAGTAACCTGTTTAGTGCCGATAAAATTGAAATAACAACCAAATGCCAGAGGTATAGATGCAGTAGCAGGGGCTCATGAGGATCTATGCCTCTTGCTGACACCACTTTGTATCCATGTTCCTGGGACATCTAGTTCTTGGGGTGCTGAATTTAATTAACTCATTCAGCCCGACGGCCGTATTTCCCAAATTTTGGAGGTGTCATCTAATGACTATGCACCAGTTGCAGGAAATGGATCGACATGATAATTCAAGGGCAGTGCCAGATTAGCTTGGCGCCGACAGGCGCCAAGCTAATCTGGCACTACCCTTGAATTATCATAGGCGCCAAGCTAATCTGGCACTGCCCTTGACTTATCATGGTCGACCCATCTCCTGCTGTGGTGCGTCAGGGCTGAATGGGTTAAGTTGGATTGCAGAAACACAGTCCGCGTCAGCTGGCACTAAAAAAACGGTCCGACGAACACAGTCATTTACAGGGGCGGATCATTTACCTCCCGAGATGCGGCGGGGTTCCAGCTTCTTGCTTGGGACCTTCATCCTGACACAGCAGGTCTCCCGACGCGCCAGACCTTCCATCTCGGTGGCCGAAAAAAAAAAAAAAAAAAAAAAAAAAAAAAACCGGGAAGGGGGGGGGGGGGGGGGGGCGCCAAGGGTGTGTGAATCTCCTCGACGAAAAGCGCTGCGACAGCCAACGGGTTAACCTCCTTGCGTTGCGTGCACAAGGGAGTTAACTTCTTCACTAAGGAGGACATTAACTTGCAAGAGAGACATAAATCCTCATGAGTCCCCGCAATTGCGGGGGCCTCATGAAGATCTAGGCCTCTTGCTGACACTTTGTATCCACGTTCCTTGGACGGACAGGATTATTTGGCATTGGATTAACATCCATTCATTTTACAAGTTTGCGGCCGCTGGCATTGAAGTGGTTAAAATGAACGCTCCCCTAGGTTATCTGACTGTGGAATTGGAACTTGGCACTGCGAGGCCAAGGGGTCACCGGAACTGGCATTTCGTGAAGAGCATCCTAACCCGACGTAACGGCCCATCGTTATTGAACGGATGATGAGTAGGCTGCTAATGCCAGCATTGGGGCGAAGTGGAGGGGACGGAGTAGAATAATGGTGGGAAAAAGGTACTTAATCCTTTGTGCACGCCACCACCGGTACTTTAAGCCATTCACTGCTGAGAACGAAAAGTGAACGTCACCCATCTGCAAGAGGTATAGATCCTCATGAGCCCCCGCAACTGCGGGGGCTCATGAGGATCTATACCTCTTGCGGAAACCACTTTGCATTCATGTACCGTAGACGGCTGGGAATCCTTGACGTTGAATTTACGTTTTTCAGAAACACAATCCGCATCTACCGGGGCTAACCCATTTAACCCCAAGGCCGAATTACCCCAAATTTGAACGTGTCAACGGCTATGTATCAGTTGCAGGAGATGGGCCGACCATGCGAATTCATGGGTAGTATCAGATTAGCTTGGCGTCAATAGGAGCCAAGCTAATCGGGCACTACCCTTGAATTAGCCTGGTCGATCCATTTCCTGCTGTAGTGCGTCAAGGTTGAATGGGTTAAAGGGGTGGTATGTGTGTGTGTGTGTGTGTGTGTGTGTATGCGCGCGCGTGAGCGTGTGTGTACGTGCGTGTGTGTGTGTGTGTGTGGGGGGGGGGGGGGGGCCGCTAGCAGTCCAATGTGGCTGAGGAAGGAAGGGAGTAGAAGGCTGGTGGACATGGACGAGTTGGGACCGGCCAGGCGAGCAAGCTCTTCAAAAGAGGGGTGAATGGAAGAGGTTGGGGGGGGGGGGGGAGGGGGTGTCTTCGGGTGTTTTTAGTTTCGGACGGTCCGTCATGCTGAAGTAGCGAAGAAAAGTATTATTATGTGAAAAGAGTTGACATTAGGTCGGGTATCATGTCTCGCGTCAAGTTCTTCACTGATTCATGCCTAATGACATTCACAACTTTTGAATGTGTCTGTAAGAGTTGTGTTGTGTTTGTAGGAGATGAATCTGGCACTACCCTTGAACTATCATGGGCTATGCCTGTCTTGCTGTGGTGCCTTTTAAATATGAATGTATTGGTCATATTTGATTTCTGTCCCCCTCCCCCTTGTGGTATTGCCTTGTTCGTTCGTTGCCTTCATCTGTTTCCTTTGGCTGTAATTTATGCTGAAATTGCATGCAATGTGCAAGTGTCGTTATTATTTTAATTATGTTTAAGCCTAATGGAGACCTTCATTTTTGCATCTTGTGTATTTGAACAACAACTAGATAGCTTCCTACGTGCCATATTTGTTGTATCATATTCATTTAAAATTTAAATCCCTCGATGCATGACTTTCGAAATTGTCGGGAATAATGCAAACACGTAGATGTATGTAAGCACTCTGACCTATAGGTAGCACTGACACCAACTCTTCTTCATTATACTTTCGTTTACTGGCACAGAGTTATGGCCCATTGATTTTCTGTCGGTATGAATGGAGGGTTTAGGGATGATGAATTCTTACCTCCCCTTTTTTCGCTTCGAAATCCAATCGTCTTACATTTCACTCGTCTGTTCACAAGTCACGGAAGATGGATCTACTGTGGTATCTCAAGGGTAGTGCTTGATTATCTTGGCGCATGGACAGGCGCCAAGGTGATCAAGCACTACCCTTGAATGAGCTGTCACAGTATGTCAATACCATAGAATTTGCTGTAGCAGTGAAAGTGTCTTCGAGAACTTTCGGTCCCAATTGGAGAAGTGGTATGTTTGTAAGGTATGTATGCGTTTGGCTGATTGACTAAGGTACCACTGAAATCAAGTCAACACAGATGATTCAGTGAAGTTGGAAATGATGTGCTGGGGGAGGGGGGGGGGGAGGGGGAGGGGGGGAGGGGGTAGGCCGCTGTGGAAATAACAGTCTCAAGGAAGCGTGGAATGCGGCCCTGTCACGCAGTCCCCAACCACATGGACCACCATGGCATCATCACATAATCACCCTCATCCTCATCATCGTGCAAAATGAAGAAAAAGGGGGCGGGGGGGGGGGGGGGGTGAGGGGGGGGGATGAGGGGGGTAGGCCGCTGTGGAAGTAACAGTCTCAAGGTCTCCTGATTGGTGCGCGGTTCGATTAACTCATTCAACCACGAGGCCGTATTTCCCAGATTTTGGAGGCGTCATCTAACGGCTATGCACCAGTTGCAGGAGATGGATCGACCAGGATGATTCAAGGGTAGTGCCAGATTAGCTTGCGCTGCGGCGCCAAGCTAATCTGGCACTACCCTTGAATTTTCATGGTCGGTCCATCTCCAGCTGTAGAGCGTCTGGGCTGAATGGGTTAATTTGAACGTAATCCTTATAGTAGTGCGTGGTAGGAGGGATGGTTGTCTAATTTTCTACTATCTACAGGATAGACAAGATTCAGACGGTATACTTTTCCTTCAGAGTTTCTCAACGCACTCTCACACTGTGCAGAGTTCGTCGCTTAAAGCAGGCTTCTGAAATACATGTAACAACACAAAATGTGGCGTTTTGTTATGCCCAAAGTTTATTGTATTTATAGTATACAGGTATATGCTTGCCACTGTTCACACAGGCCTACAGCTTCCACTGACGGCATGATTGGGTAACTTGTTATATGGCGTTGAGTCACTTGAATGGTTTCAAAGCCCCTTTTGGGCCGCTGGCAGTGAAAGGTTTACGCGGTGCTCATACCTACTCCCCCCCCCCCCCTCTCTTCCTCCCCCTCCTCACCACTTAGAAAAGTCGCACGGCTCTCGCTTCCCCTCTACCCCTTACATTCCGCCCTAACGTCCCAAAAGCTGGTAATCAATATATGTGTGCTGGTCTTTGATTGCGGACCGTACGTCTTAAAACCGTAAGGTTCACAATCACAGACCAGCACACACGTCATGTTTGATGTAGTTATTCGTTTGTACTCGTATAGCGCATGCAAATACTGACAAAGTTTTTTTTTTTTTTTTTTGTTTTTTTTTTGTTGTCAATGTTTGGGATGCAGCCTACTTAACGTTCCTCCCCCCCCTCCCCCCCTCTTTCCTGAACTGGGATCAGTTGTATGAGTGAGCTAGTAGTCTGCGTCAGTCACTAAGCTAGTCTGCGCCAGTCACTAAGCAAGGTGCTCCGCTATCGCGGAGCACCTTGCTTAGTGGTTGGCGCAGAAGTAAGGGTCACTCTTGCCCCATCCCATCTCCTCGGTCTCTCCAACACACGCAGCATGCCCGCCCCTCCCCCACTTTCCTCACACACACACACACACACTCTCGCCAGTGCGGAAGCAATCAGACTTATGAAATCTCGTTGCATCGATTTGCAGTGTTATTTCCGTAGCTTCCGTTTACAACATTCTTTTCATGTCGAAACGAGACATTCCAATTTTTGGTCCCGTATGTTCGTGGCGAATGTCTGCTTTTTGGACAGTTCCTCGCTTTGTCATATTCCCTTTTGCGCTTCCAAAAAGATAACAGAAAGGAAAAGAAGAAAACGAATCCTCAAGTAATATAGGAATAGATGAAAGCATTTTTGGGTCCCGACCGAACCTCCATTTTTACTTTGTGTTTTACACGCCCGGATCTGCGGATACATTGCGGTTTGGATGTAAATGTATGCAAATCTAAATGTAACCTTTTCTTTTCATTCTTATTAAATTTCTTGAAATGAATAGCCAACCCATAACTCCGCCCCCTCTCTCTAAAGAATTTAATTGCATTGCACGCTAGCACACACACACACATACACACACACACACACACACACACACACACACACACACACACACACACACACACACACACACACTACACACCATCACACACACACACACGCACGCACGCATGCACGCACGCGCAACGCACATAAAAGTGTACACATACCAAGGGGAATTACTCAGCGCTGGACATAACAAACAGTTAGATCCCTTGATAGGCGGGGGCTGGGGATCATAACTGATTGTATGTCCAGCGCTGAGTAATTACCCTTAGTATGTGTACTGTTCTTCCAGCGCTAGCCTCACCTGGTTTGTGAGTACAGACACACATAAATACATATACAGACGCTCTCTCTCGCGCGCGCACGCACACGCAAATAAACACGCGTGCAAAGAGAACAAACAACAAATTATCTATGAGTTCAAATCATGTTTTGCTCTTTGTTTTAAGGACAACTTTGCTTTGGAAATTATCCACAACAGAGGATAGTCTGCATGCAAGTGTGAGAGCGCGCATAGCGTGTGCCTTGTAAAAAAAAAAAAATACATGTGACATTTTCCAACTGATCTGATGCTCCCGCGGTTATGTGCAAAGCAATTCGTAATGTGACTAATTACTCTGGGGATGGTAATGCATGTTTACACAGACAGACAGGCAGGCAGGCAGACAGACGCAAGCACGAGCGCACACATACGGTACTAAAACACACATGCACACACACACACATACATACACAAGCAGACACGCACACACACATACATACAGACACACATACACGCACACACACATACACACATCACACATGCACACATAGACACGCACGCACGCACGCACACACACACACACACACACACACCACACACACACACACACACACACACACACACCACACACACACACACACGGTACGCACGCACACACACGCCTGCAGTCCAGGCCAAAAGAGCCGATAATCCATTCACATTTTGTCTGATTTATTGTCGCGTTTGTCTGGCAACACGCAGTCGCGAGTATCTCTCTCTTCCAAATAAATAACATGATGCTGTCACGACCTGACATAATATAATCCTCTCACATATAGTTTCAGTTGCAGGAAATGGATCATCCATCGTTACTCCAGGGTAGTGCCTGATTAGGTTTGCGCCTGTAAAGGCGCCAACCTAATCAGGCACTATACTTGAACTATTTCAAACAATGTCAAGCGTGAAGCTAAACAAGAACATACCATCGCAGCCATTACGAAATAAGCACTACCATTGAACAGTTCCGGTTGATCCATCTTCTCAGACTTGCTGGTAGTGCTTAGTGGGTCAATACAAAATTTGACCCAATCGGCTTTGGAAATAGTAAGGTAAAAGAAAAATACGAACAAAGAAAAAAGAAAACGCGTTTAGAAAAGCCAAAATACAGTTGTGTTGTGCTGTACTTGCCTAAGCGATTTTCTTTTTCTTTTGCATTTTACACGTTTTTAACGCATTAAGTCCTGAAGACGAAATTGATAAGTTTTGGAGATATTCTCTGAGGTCTGTGTCACAGTTCTGGAAACAGATCGACCATGATAGTTCCAGGGTGGTGCCGGGCAGAATAGCTTGGCGCCTATAGGCGCCAAGCTATTCTGACATCACCCTTGAACTATCATGGCTGGTCCACTTCTTGTCGTATTGTGTCAAGGCTGTAAAGGGTTAAGTCGGAGAGAAACACTTTTAGACGGCCCTGTCTAAGCGTGTTTCTTTCTTTTGGGATTGTCTTTTCGTTGTACGCGCTTGTCAGTCAGTTCTCATTTTGGTGCGGAAGATAACAGGATGGGATTACGGGATGGTTCGATGCTTCCGCGGATATGTGCTCAGCATGAAAACAACGCTGATTATCTGTCGAGTTTTACATGATTGGGTGTGAGGGTATTTGGGCGGAGGAAGTGGGGAGGGCTGCGAGAAGATGGGTGTGCAGGAGGGGATTGGGGGGGGGGGGGGGGGTTGGGTTGCGGGGATATGTGTGGGGGTGGGAGAGGGGGGGGGGATTGGTGTGGCGTGTGCATACGCATGCGTGTGTAAGTCTGTGGACTAAGTGGTCGCGTGCGTCAGTACATGCGTACGTGCGCGCGTTCGTGCATTAGTCTGTATGTGCGTGTGTGTGTGTGTGTGTGTGTGTGTGTGTGTGTGTGTGTGTGTGTGTGTGTGTGTGTGTGTGTGTGTGTGTTTCTTTCGCCTGCGGGTGTTGATGTACATGTTTGTGTGTGTTTGAGCATGATGAGACGAGGTCGGGAGGGTGCATCCAGGAATATTATATTACGATGCCATTTCTGCCTGCAAACGAATCACCACTTGCAGCTGGTTTTGAAATTACAATAACTAATCCATCTCGGACAAACAGCCACACTTCCTGGCAGCAACGGTCTGAATCCAACCTAGTGAGAAAAGAATTCTTGGGCCGAGGTCGGCCCGCCCCGCACAAAATAAACAAATGAGCGATTTTTAATAGGACCGAGATACAAATTGTAACCCCGTCACCGCTAAAAATATTAACCCTTTGGCTGTCGGTAGCGTTTTTTCTCGCGATGATTCCTGCAGGAATCATTGCGATGAAAACCTCTACCGACAGCCAAAGGGTCAAGCACGAGCCAACTGCAAGGGAGCCGCAGTTGCGGGGGCCCATGTGGGTCTATGTCTCTTGCTGGCCCCACTTTTGATGTTCTTTGGACAGATTTGATTCATTGGCGTTGCATTAACTCTTTCTACCCCAACACCGAAATCCCCAAATGTTGCCGTTGTCCTCAGAAGACTGCTTTGCAGTGCAGGACGCAGATCGACCATGATAGTTCAAGGGTGATGCCAGAATAGATTGGCGCCCATGGGCGCCGAGCTATTCTGGCATCACCCTTGAACTACCATGGTCGATCCATATCTTGCTGTGGTGTGTCTGGGGTAGAATGAGTTAACAAAGATTTCATAAAGACATTCCACGTCCCCTGACAGTGAAGGAGTGGGTAAGTACAAATGGACATACGAAAAAATAGCCTCAGAGATTTTCTGACATATCTCTTCCCACTCCTCCTTACTCTCTCCCCCCCCCCCTTCCTCCCTCCCTCGTCGACCCCCCCACCCTATCCACTACCTCCGATTCTCACATCAGTGCATATATGTGTGCTTGTTTGTGGTTTTGGACCTGAGGAATATTGGCGGTAAGGTTGAAAATCACAAACCACACATTTCCAGTCCGGCCGCAAGAGTCGTGCAAGCCTTTCACGCGCCTCAGCAGGGACTAACTCCCGTCTGGCCAGTGTTTCCAAAAAGGGACTGCCCAAAATTGCGTTATCCCTCTGGCTGTCGGTAGCGCATTTTGTCGCGGTGATTCCTGCAGGAAATACCGCGACTAAAATAATGCGCTGCCGACAGCCAAACGGTTAGCGCACAGAAACCGAAGTTTAAACTTCCCAAAATTGAGTCCAGATAAACAAGGTGACTGTCAGACGTGTCAAATGCAGAGAAATTCACGACAAAGAAAGAAACATGCTTAGAAAGGGCATGGATAACAAGTATTTTTTGTTGTTGTTGGTAATTTCTTTCCTGATCTGAGTTTTGTCTGAGGACTGCATCTTAGGTCAAGACACAGTTCGACCGTGATAGTTCAAGGGTGGTGCCTCTGAACACACTACATAACAGTTCAGGAGACAGGTCGGCTGTGTTGTCGGCTGTATGCGGAGAACGGCTGCGGAAAAAAAACACCCACATTAACTCATTGGGCCCGAGGTACGAAATACCCACATTCTGGAGTTATCCTCTGAGGACTGCATTACAATTTAGTTGACAGATCGACCATGATAGTTCAAGGGTGGTGGCAGAATAGCTGGCGCCTATAGGCGCCAAGCTATTCTGCCATCACCCTTGAACTATCATGGTCGAGCCATATCTTGCCGTTGTGTGTCGCGGCAGAATGAGTTAATATCTGTCTTTATTTTTAGTACGTCCAGCAAATTATTAGGAACCCCAGCGAGCCATTGCCAGAAGTCATTTTCTTTCTGCTGCAATAAAAGTGTTCCCCGAGGAGAGAGTACAATTTACAAGAGTGAAAAAGAAATTGTCTTCGAGTTTAAAAACTTTCAGGTTTTCAAGCTTTCGCCTTGACTGCAAGTCGCCAGAGAAGTGTACCAAGTGTTTTCTCTAACAATGTTTAGTCTGTCACCCTTGCAATCAGCCTTCTCCTCTCCCTGCGCCCCCGCTCCCCCCCCCCCCCTCATTCCGGACCCCTAACCTATACCATGGGCACAAAATCTTGTCCGCAAGAGGCATTGAGCCTCAAGAGACCCCGCAAATGCGGGGGCTCATGAGGATCAATGCCTCTTGCTGTTTAGTGGTGTTCGCGGTGTCCCGAAACTGCGGGAACATGTCCAGAGAGGTACTCTTGGTTACAGCCTGAAGTTGATACCAGAGTGCAGGTCGCCATTTCGTGACGAAACTGTCTGTCCCTGTAGTCTGCTGTGCTGTAATTGTCTTTTCTAAGCCCATTTCTTTCTTCGTTGGGATGTTCTCTCATTTTACACGCTTGGCAGTCGTTTTTTTTTCTCGCTCGGATTACGGTAAAATTGATGTAAAACAATATCCTTTCACACATTTAGAGCGACCTTCTCACGGCACAACTGCTAATAGTTTGCAAGATCTCCGTTGTAACTGTTCTTAGCGTGTCCTAGAATAATGCCGTGCTTACCTTTTGGTAGAGAAGAACACAACGGAGACAGAAACACGCTTAGAAAAGACAGTTACAACACAATGTATTAATATTTCGTGTATTTACTGTTAATAAATATTAATAAATTTGTGTTGTAACTGTCTTTTGCCTTTCTTCAAAATAGGCAAACAAACAAGTACAGAGAGCAGACGCTACTTATCGGATCAGCAAAGGAGGAATGTACGTTACAACTCATTTGCCACATCTCTTCTTGGCTGATAAGATACGATAAGTAGCGACTGATCTCTATACTTGTTTGCTTGTCTATTCTGAAGAAAGGTAAATATTAATGAATTGTGTTGTAACTGTCTCTTCTAAGCGTGTTTCTTTCTCCTTTGGGTTCTTCTCTGCATTTTACGCGCTTGGCAGTAACCTTTTGGGTCTGGATTACTCATTGTTAACCCGATGTTAACCCCTTGTATCGGCACATTTTAGCAACCGAAGCCCGACATGGAGCAGGTGGATTTAACCCTTTTAGCCCCAAGGTCCCATTTCTCAAATTTTGCAGGTGTTGCCTAAGGACTATGTACCAGTTGCAGGAGAAGGATTGCTCATGATAATTCAAGGGTAGTGCCAGATGAGCTTGGTGCCTTTAGGCGCCAAGCTGATCTGGCACTACCCTTGAATTATCATGGTCAATCAATTTCCTGTTGTAGAGACTCGGGGCTTAAATGGGTTACTGAACAGATGTATTTCAATAATTAGAGTACAATAAAGATTGGTTCATTGATAATCCATGCACATACCACCAATCTGGCGCTATCAACTCTCCAGTGTAAAATCGCAATCACCCCTCTCTCCAGCACCAGCACGTAAATAATCGATCCGCTTTAAAGTGCAATGCATTTTCATTTGGGGGGGGGGGGGGGGGGGGGACTAAAAGCTTTTGAAGCGTGAAATTGCGCAGGGTCATTTCGTGTCTTGGGTTGTTTACCGTTGGTCTAATTTTGTAATGTTCGCGCGCAGGCGAAAATTAAAATGGTTTAAAAGTTCAAAGTAAAGACAATTATGTATGCTGGTCTTTGATTTTGGACCTTTCGGCTTATATCGTAAGGTCCAAGATTGCAGACCAGCACACACTTAAACTTCTGTGAGAGATTTCGCGTCTGCGTGTGTGGTATTGACAGTCCGTATTTCCATCTTATTATTTGTCTTTCACTTATAATTCCCCAGCTAAATTTATTTTCCCTTCTTTGTCTACCGTATTGAAAATACGGTAGACTTTGAAATGGGGCTGGTCGGAGCGCATTCCGGAGAAAGCTCACGATGTGCTGGGCGTGCGGGCCCCGAATTCTGTCAAAGAAGCAACGATAAAAATGACGTCACGTCTGGCTACGCAAACTTTGCTAGAGAACGTCTTTTTAGCTCAGTGTGTGTGTGTGTGTGTGTGTGTGTGTGTGTGTGTGTGTGTGTGTGTGTGTGTGTGTGTGTGTGTGACGTGTGTGTGTGTGTGTGTGTGTGTGTGTGTGTGTGTGTGTGTGTGTGTGTGTGTGTGTGTGTGTGTGTGTGTGTGTGTGAGACGACAGCGACTAGAGCCCGCGTTTGAGGACGGACAAGCTTGAAGTTGTATGATATTGTCCATAAAAGAATAATCTGAAGGTATTTTTTTTATTATTAAGATGCTCATTGGCGAGAAAATGGCCGTTTCGCAAAAACCGGTCGATCCACACTGGAGTCCGTAAATTTTCTAAGTTTTACTAGATATTTTGCGTATAACTAGATAAAAGGGAGATATTAAATGAGTCCGTTAACCAGCATTGTACCTCTAGAACGTTTTGAGTGATAATTAATTTTTTGGAGAAAAATATATTTTAATCACAAAACAATTGAGTCTTTTTTACGAAGAAAATAATATTCTCATTATTAATCGCATGATTTTTCATACACGGCATTTAAATTAGCCTACAGTTTGTCTTGGCTGTTGGGTACGATTAGGTCAATTGTGAAATGTACGCCCTAGGTGTGAAAATCAGGCAATTTTCTGCACCACTTTTTGGGAGTCATTTGTACAACAGCTAACATAGCTTTAATTTTTCTTTTACGAAAAAAAACTATCTTGTCATTAATACCCGCTTGACTTTTCATAAACAGGGTTTGCATAAGCCTGCTGTTTCTCCCGGCTGTGGGGTAGGATTGGATCAAATTGTGACCTGTACGCCCTAGGCGTGAAAATCAGCAAGAAAATTGCAAAGTTTGTTTATCTAATACGTCAGATGTTAGTACTTCGATGAGTGACGTATAATATCGAGTCGTCACTATCAACACGGCGTCGTGGGACTAATGATGCCATGACGTGAAGCTTGAAGTGACGTCATTTCGCTGCTCGTGCTATTCTTCTTCTTCTTCAGAATAGCTATGCTTCGCCAGACCACAGAGCTTACGAATGGCGGGAATCGCCGTGTGTCCGTCTTCATTTTTGTGTGCCAGTGTGTGTGGATCAGAGGGTGGGTAGAAGGTGATGGATTTCTGTCGCTACACGAGCCCACAGATCGTACTAATGGCGGGAAGCGTAGTGTATCCGTCTGTATTTGTGTGCGTCGACGTGTGTGTTGATCAGAGGTTGGCTCAGAGAGGAGGAAATTAGATCAGCATAAAAAGCCTAAAAATATGAACAACTCTGAGTGTTCCTAAAAGAAAAGTGTTCCTAAGTGAGCTCCAAACAATCTGGTAGACTTTGGGATAAAGTCCTCATCTTGTTTAATCTATCAGTGACACACCAATCAATCCGTCGGTCGGCCAGCTATCCACCAACCAATCATTCGTCCATCCATCTAGCCAACTGTCCATCCATCCATCCCATCCATCCATCCGGCCACCTGCCCAGCCACCCACCCACCTTTCCATCCATCCATCCGTTTAGTTGCCACGTCCGTCTGTGCGTCCGTCCATCCATCCATCCATCCAGCCAGCCAGCCAGCCAGCCATCTATGTGCACTGCCATCTAACTACCCGCAAAACCGTACAGTATAGGGCTCGGGAAGTTCCCCGCTATGCCTAGCAGCGTCGGCGCGTCAGCCGCCATCTTAAGAGGATAGAATAGCCTACCGATAGTCACAAACCAAGGAGAATCACTCAGCGCTGGACAAACAGTTAGCTCCCCTGCTCCCGTCTATCAGCAGGGTTGATAGTCATTACTTTTTTTCTTTAATGAAATAACTTTTCTTTAATTCTGGTAAAAGGTTAAAGAAATAAATTTTCTTTACTTTTTTTTGAAAATTAAAGAAATAAATTTTCTTTAATTTTTTTTTAATGAAATAAATTTGCGTTAAATACATGAATGATCATTTATTGCTCAGCTCAGACAAAAAAAAGTGGCATGCAGTTGAAAAATGACACGCCACCAGATTTCCTCCTCTACCCACTATCTAAAACACTATCTGGCCAGATACATGCAGTAGTTATGAGAAGGGGGAAGAAAGAAAAAAAAAAAAAAACTCAAAAAACTGCACAGCGCAAGAAAAATTCATGCGGCTAAAAATGGAACAATTCAGGCTTGTTTGATCTTATTTCGTGCTGCTGACAAATCCACTCATCTGCAAGAGCCATAGATCCTCAAGAACCCCAGCAGTCTTGGGTGGGGGGGAGGGGGTGCGGGGGGTTGGTGGGTTAATGACGATCTATGCCTACTACAATTAAAAATGTATGCATGCACCTGTTCAGGTTTTCACCTGTGCTGTCCAATCGTTGCCTTCTCACTCCTGAAATGAAACCACCCAACTGCAAGAGGCATAGATCCTCATGAGCCCCCGCAACTGCGGGGGCTCATGAGGATCTATGCCTCTTGCTGGGATAATCTGCGCTCATGTTTCTCTCAAGCAAAGTGGAACTCTTAAGTTTGTCACCTGTCCAATCGTTGCTGTACCATCTGACTTTTTACTCCTGAAACTGAAAGTAGGTACTCCAAAGCGATTTTTTAAGTTACATGATCATATTTGTAAATATGTTTTTTCAGATAGGTCTCATTTTTCTAATTCCAATGATATCAAGTTGAAAATAATCGGACAATTAGATAAAAAGTTATGAATTAATTTGTTTATTTTTTTGGCATGCCTTTTTGGCAACAGTGAAAATTGAATGATTTGGCATTTTTGGAATTTCACAGAACCAACCTTATAATGATAATGGTACTAAATTCTACTATAATCAACTCTTTTTAGTAATCTGTGACAGCCTAGTCTTTTTCGAGGCTCTTGAACAAGGGCATCTTGCTGAAAATGATCCTCAAACTCATTAAAATCACTGATTTTGATGGCTGAAAATCAACTAAACACAAGGAAAATCATATCTTGGGTTGTAATTAAGATAGAAACATGATTTAAACATCAAAATGATCAGGATAATGAGATCTGAATAATGAAACAGGATAGATTACAAACATAGAGGAAATTTCTTTTTTGCCATCACCCCCCCCCCCCAACCCAATATAAAAAAAATATATATATATATAAATTGACAAACAACACAAAATTGATCACCAGCAATTTGAACTATTTAAATTGTTGAATTATAATTTAACACTTGTGTGAAATTTGCTTGTCTATACAAATCACGGACAGAAAACTACACACTGATCTAAAAAAAAAAAAAAGTACTTCATCATACTGTAGTAGTAGCAGACGAAAAACAAGGTCACGTGACTTCACAAAAATAACTTTATCTCGAAGTCTACGACCTCCAGAAGATAATGACTTAAATATAAACGTACCTTAACATCTTTTATAAAATAATAATGTTTAATTCATACTTTCTTGTGAAAGAGAAAATTATGTTCGGTATTTCCGACGATAACCCAACACGCTTTGTTTACCTCGCAAGACAGCACCGATGCTTGCTCAAAAGAAACACTTCGAATACAATTTAAAAGCAAATGTAAAAACTAGCAATGTACAGATCAATCAAAAAATGGTATTACATATCGATATTTTCATCTGAAGTCGGTAGATTGGTTAAATCTGACGATATATTTTCGCCGAAGCACATGGTACAACTACAGCCTCGCTATCGTTTGTGCACGCCATTCTCCGAACACGCGTTAGCTCGTACACAGAGGCAGCGTGTGCGCTCTTTTGCTTTGCGTGCGGAGTCAAAGTAATGAATATATATGAAACTTTGCAATAATATAGAAAAATGATTGACAATTTTAGGCATATATTTTCGCTCCTGTCTGTTTTGTAGAAGAGTACGAATATTACTTTGAAACTTTTCTACTTGAAATTTGAATACGTTCCCGTGATCGTATGCAAAAATAAATTATACGAAAATGAAGGGCTAGCTCTACTCTACCTAACTGGCTAGCTATTTTTAGCCTGTGTGTCGCCTCGACGCGACACGTAAGGCGATTGAAAAGTGGATGTGTGCTGTGAACAACGCGCGCACGCTGTGCCGCCGCGGCAAGTCATGAACAATAGATACGCCAGCAAAACACAAATATAAGTACTAAACATGTAAAAAAATAAGCACAGAAACACACATGAACACAAAGAGTAGACACCATACTACAACCCAGTATACATTTTATTGATATATGCAGCGTATTTTGGTTAACATCACTGATGGAAAATGGGTGAAATTTAGGTCGCGCTTAGTCATGCAAAGAAATTTTGGAGTACCTACGAAAGAGGCATAGATCCTCATGAGCCCCCGCAACTGCGGGGGCTTGTAAGGATCTATGCCTCTTGCTGGGATAATCTACGCTCGTGATTTTCTCAAGCAAAGGGGCTCCGTTAAGTTTTTCAACTGTCCAATCTTTGCTGTACGAGTGCCATCTGCCTTCTCACTCGGCCTGAAACGAAAACCACCAAACTGAAAGAGGCATAGATCCTCATAAGCCCCCGCAACTGCCGGGGTCTCGTGAGGATCTATGCCTCTTCCTGGGATAATCTACGCTCATGATTTTCTCAAGCAAAGGGGATCCGTTAAGTTTTTCACCCAGAAGCATAGATCCTCCAAACCGCCTCAAACCGGCTCCACCTGGGTCAAACCGGTTTTGCGCATAGGCACCTGTTTGTTCATGGTGGAAAAACGAACTGAAGTAACGAAATTTTTAACGAAAAAAATCGATAATCGTTACTTTTATTTTTTAATTCGTTGAATTTTCTTTAACTTTTTAAAAACATTAACGCGTTAAATTTTCTTTAACCAAAAATTTAATTCGTTAAATCGTTATATCGTTAAATCTTCCAACCCTGCCTATCAGGCACCCAATCGCCAGCCCACAGAGAAATACGCAGGTATATAACAAGACGATCATCTACATTCTCAAAAAGGATGCATCAGATCTCGCTTATAGCCCATGTCTTTCTCCGGAACTTAGGAAGTAGGCAGGAGAAACATACATACACAAACACGAAGGTGCATATTGCGAAGTAGTATTTCAACACATTTTTTCTTCCCCCCTCTTTGGAAACAAACAAAAACAGATTCTGGTTAGCGGTTTTCTACGGTGATGGCAAGACTTGCTGTTATTTCCTATAGCACGTCAGGACTTTCCTGACATTGTCCTGACAGCGATTTGCCTATGAGGGCCTTATCGCGAATCCTCTCAAGATGGCCGCCATGACTAGCGTGATGACGTCAGCTTCCCGAGCCCTATTGACACCTAAGATATGAATCGACGCTGATGGTTCAAAGGTGGTACCAGAATAAGTTGGCCTTTGGTGCCAAGCTATTCTGGCACCATCTTTGAAATATCATGGTAGATCTAGCACTGACTTGAACTGTAACATAATAATCCTCTGATGACTGACAACGCCGGCTCAAGTCTGGTGAAATGTCGTCCGTAGCTAAATTTGGCATTTCTACCGTACAGCTCACTGTCACTGCCAACTCTGTATGCATCAGTGGTGCTAAGCCATTCCGTTCCACGGCAGTGCGCATGCGTGTGCTGGAGCGCGTGCTGCCTTATAGGTCATGTTACATATTCAAATGAGGTAGGTGAGGCAGTGCAAGGACCGGTGTTTTTTTTTAAAAAAAATCTTTTGCCTTCTTTGGCATTTTGTACAGAGGCAGCATGCTGGAATTTGCTTAAAATCTCTTGATAGATGAGTAAAGACATGTTTGGTGCTTTGATTCATAACAGCCTTGGCTTAACCAGCGGACTCTTTTTTGTCCTAGTTTGAGTTGCCAAGCGGATGGTGATTTGAGGTGTGTACCAGTTTTGGCTGCGCTTGGATGTAGGGTTGGTACAGAATCATTTTGATAGCCAGGAAATGAGACGGATGATGTCCTTATTTTTTTTTTATATTTTGTGCATGGCAAATGTGCAGAAAGTGGGTGGTAGTGTTGTTTAGGGGATTGCAAAATTCGCGGATGACTGGGACAGACTAAGGCTAGGGCATTTTAACAGACTGCAAGGGAGGCCGACTGTGTGCTGTGGCCTACATCTTGAGCTGTCAAAATGTCATAACGACCTTTTTATTCGCGAATCCCATAACGCACGGCGGTGACCTTCACCTCTTGTTGAAAAATCCAATTACGTTCTAATACCCTTAGAATTCGCGCATGCTACACATGAACAATCTTGTCTTATTTGAAGACATGTCAAGTGAAGTGATTTATTTTTTATTAACCGTTCATTGCCGGAACCACACTGGTTGTCTCCCACAATTTGCTACCGACGCGGAATCAGTGGTGGCGAATCGATGGAGACAGACAATGTGTACCAGCACCAAACTGCTATTTTTGAATTAGAACAATTATGTTTCTGTATTTTTAAATCTTCAGTATAATTTAAATTAGTTCATATACTAATGCATATTTTAAAATCTTCAATATGATTTAAATTAGTTCATATAGGGCCTACCAATGCATACATGTCAAAGCTGGTAGGGTATTTCTGCAGACATACTCTGCCATGCGAAAAAGAGAACCCATGGCCGTTACTCCCTGTTCCATGGTTCGCATGGGCCCTACCTCGTTGAACTGCCACTGCCAAGTTTAACCCCTTCCCTGCCACTGGACGCACATTTTCTTTCTGAATTTGTTTTGTCCCTTCAACGACCAAATGCCACGTCCGTCCAAGGGACACGGATACACATTGATCTCTGCAAGAGGCATAGATTCTCATGAACCCCTGCGAATGCGGGGGCTCATGAGGATCTATACCTCTTGCAGTTGGATTTTTTCACTTTCTCGACAGTGAAGGGGTTAAGAGTTCGTCAGCCCTGTCTCGCATGCTAACTTTGTTCAATTTCAGGGCACGTCAGTCAAATGATTATATCGCCTACGGTTAGTTTGCATGAGCAATTTTTGTCCAGAGTTTGTAATCGAATTTGAAACATTTTCAGCTCCTTGTGATAAAGCTCGAATACGTGTATTTGACCGTTCAAATTCTCTGTGTCGCGAAATGCAACGAGCGCTGTTGCACATGGTCTCAGGAGCGATACCTCAAACCTATCATAGTACGTATGCTTCTTAGTGGCCTGACGATGGTGCTTTGACTAAAAGCAAATCCGCTGCGCCACCGCGTGCGCGCTACCGCATCTAGCTCAATTCAGAATACTATTTACTCAAAGCACCATCGTCAGGCCCCTATGGTATACTCACACTTAGTTACACTGACTTAGGGTCTACAATTAAGGGTTTATGGGGTGTAGTTAAAGGCCCATTACCGCCGTAACTGTTCAAAGATACACTTCTGTAACAGATGGTTACGAAACGCTGCTCACATGTCTAGATATGGTTCATTTAGTCACAGCACACGTCGTTTCGATATCAAGTAATTTGACAAAGACTCTACTCCGTTTTATAAATACAACGCTTTTAGTACGAGAAACAGCTAAAATAGATTGACACGCTAACGGCTGGGCAGAATAAATAAGTGCGATTACGTGTGCACTTTTGCTGCGTGTCCCAACTGCTGTTAAGTTCATTAGGTTTGTCGACAAGGCACAAGAAACACAAATGATGCTGAAATGTGTCTTCAAATTTATGTGTAATGGTACTTTAACTTTAATGGCATATTTTGGTACCTATCCGTCTTGCCAATGACGGTCTAATCGGGTTTTAACGTCATTAGTGGACTGTGCAGATATGACGTATTCAGGCAGGCTGTTCCACTAGTACACTACACGTTAGCGGAGAAGTGCTTTCCAAGTTTCATACTGTAGCACCCATTAACCCATTCTACCCCAACACCGAAATCCCCAAATTTTGCCCATGTCCTCTGAAGACTGCATTGCAGTGCAGGACACAGATCGACCATGATAGTTCAAGGGTGATGCCAGAATAGCTTGGCGCCCATAGGCGCCAAGCTATTCTGACATCACCCTTGAACTATCATGGTCGATCCTTATCTTGCTGTGGTGTGTCTGGGGTAGAATGGGTTAACCCATTACATCCTGAGGCTTAGTAAAAAAAAAAAAGCTTATTGTCCTATGATGGCTACATTAAAGACTAGGAGATAGATCAACCATCTTAATTCAAGGGTGCTGCCCGAATAGCTTGGCGCCTCAGGCGCCAAGCTATTCTGGCACTACCCTTAAATTATCATTTTCAAATTCATTTTAAGCAGTAGTGTATCAGAAAGAAAAGGATCAAATATCTTCTTTTGATGGCCTGTCTTAGACGTCTTCCCGGGTGATACGAAGAACTGCTTTGAATCAAACCACCTACAGTCAGGGGAGGATCTAGGGGGATGGGCTTTGAGTTCCGCCCCCCCCCCCCCACCCACCATCCCCTAACCTTACCCCCTCTTACCCATCTCTTACCCCCACCTCTCTTTTAAAAAAATAATGTAGTTTTCTCATTTTGTACCCTCCCGCCCGCGAAATTTCTTTTCTAAACCGAGTTCCGAAACGCACGCTCAAAGCAAAGTTCTGCCTATAGGCCACGCTGCTGACAGGCCACACTCTGACACACTGCCGATAGGCCACACTCTGACACACTGCCGATAGGCCGCACACTGCCTACAGGCCACACTCTGACAGACTGCCTATAGGCCACACTCTGACATACTGCCGACAGGCAGAACTATGCGTGGAGCTTGCAATGCGGAACTCGGTTGGCAAAAGAAATTACGCCTCCGCCCCCTTGACGGAAGCATTTCATTTGTTTTTACATATAATTTACCTGTACATATTTTTGTACTTGTGATGATTTTTCTTTTATTTTCTGTTGTGTGTGTGTGTGTGTGTGTGTGTGTGTGTGTGTGTGTGTGTGTGTGTGTGTGTGTGTGTGTGTGTGAAACTACTTTACGATAAATTAGCATGAAGGTGCTGGTTTATTAAGCATAGCAGACCGGCTGGCGACATGCATTCAATATTTTGTTTGGTGGTTTTTTTTTTCTTTCACAAGCAGCGCAGGCATGTCATGAGAAAGTCTTGTTGCTGTCGGGACGTTAAGCAATGTACAGCCAATCAATCCTTTGTGAAGTGTAAAATGTGCGTAGAGTGTAAAGGTGTTTTCTGAGCGGAACGGCTTTGCGTATAACATTCTAGTTGAATGGTTTTTAAATCAACAGTCTTTGAAATAGCTGCTTAAAACCCGCCGTATAACGCCGTTTCCATGGGAAACGCAATAATCTCCTATACTCGGCACCCGCCGTGAGATGGCCTTAGTTGTCTGCTCGGCGTTAAACCCAAATAACTAACTAACCTATACACGGCACACGGCGGGCTTAAAACTGTTCTTCCAGTGACGTCTGATTTCAGAACCAGTCAGCTAGAGTCTTAATAATAAAAAATCTATTGGCTCAGAAAACATGGGGCCATCTACAGAAATAAATCCTGAAATTTATGTCAGGGGCGGATGTCGGGGGGTGGAGGGTGGGTGGAGGGTACTAGGGATTCCGGGATCACCACCATCCCACCCAACCACCCCCGGGCCCAAAATTGTTTAAAATGTTTCTTGCTTTTTTGGGGTTCCCCCCACCCCCGCCTCCTCCCCGTTGTTTGATATTTTGGCGAGTAGCGAAATTGTTGACACATACTCGCCTTTTTCCTCTACCCTCTTACCCTCTTCCCCACCTGCCACCAAACCCTCCCCCGTTGTTTGATTTTCGGCCACTGGAAGAAGGCCTAGCGTCGGGGAGGCCTTTTTGTGTGAGGTTGAAGGTCCCAAAAAAAAAGTGTTGGACACCCCCCGCCCCCTAACTCCTCCCACCTCCCCCCGCGAGGTAACTGATCCGCCTCTGTATATCACGCTTTCAATTTATCCGTCTCTAGTAAGTAGAGTCTGTTCCAAGACAATGGGACAGAGAGAGGACTAAATCATTTGATGAACCCCTCCCCTGTCACTGTACGTACAGTTTTGTTTCACAAATCTGTGTTTATTCAACGACCAAAAACCACAACCCTCCAAGAAACATGAATACACATTGGTTTCTGCAAGAGGCATAGATCCTCATGCGCCCCCGAGGTTGCGGGGACCCATGAGGATCTGTTTCTTGCTGTTGGATTGTGCTCACTTTTTCTGGGCAGTGACTGTTACTGAAATGTAAATCTGTTCCAGTTGTGGTGTCGACCACTTAACTCATTCTACCCCAGACACACCACAGCAAGATAAAGATCGACCATGATAGTTCAAGGGTGATGCCAGAATAGCTTGGCGCCTATGGGCGCCAAGCTATTCTGACATCACCCTTGGACTATCATGGTCGATCTGTGTCCTGCACTAGAGTGCAGTCTTCAGAGGACAAGGGCAAAATTTGGGGATTTCGGTGTTGGGGTAGAATGAGTTAAATCGATCAAACAAGGGTGAGATTTGGCCCAATATGACTTTCTTACGACAGTACATATACACGCTAGCGGATTGTTTGGCGCTGACACCGGCTTGATCTTGGTGTGACCTTGATTGGACCTTGATACGCTGGAAGAGCGACGGTGTTTAACTGTTAATTTAGCCATTGTGACCTTGTCCATTTCATCTCAAGTACGCCAAGAGAAGGCGCCATTAGCATGTTCCGTACAAATGTTCTGGATTTAATGACAGAAGTCAGACTTCGTTCCATGCAAGAGGGCCTCGGACTGAAGTCGGCCTGAGTTGGACTGCCTACGGCCGTGCGCTGGCTAAACACAGGCTGATGTCTGCGGCCCGAAGACATGTACTGTGCTGGGTGATCACTACATGAGTCATTAACTCATTCAACGTACCCCGCATCAATAGCTGCGGAAGTGTATAGCGTTGCCGCGGGAAACACTATAGTGTTTTCGCAGCTATCGATGCCGGGTGCCTTCATTGAGTTAAAACGGCCCGCGGGTACGGCGGGTTTGGCGGCAGCATTAGACGAGGTTGGAGGGGTGGGGGAGTGTGTATGGGGGGGGGGGGGGTAAGGAACATTGTCTTCTGGTCTGAGATTTTAGACCTGTTTCAAAATCATAAACCAGCACTCAGACGATGAAGCTTGAAGCTTTCGCGTGATTTCATCTTGTAATGATCCATTTAACATGTTACGCTGCTCCATTTCACAAGAAACGTTTTTGGTTGAGCCGATCTGCTCGTAGGAGAAAACGTGTGTGTGTGTGTGTGTGTGTGTGTGTGTGAGTGAGAGTGTGTGAGTGTGTGAGTGAGTGTGAGTGTGAGAGTGAGTGTGAGAGAGAGAGAGAGAGAGAGAGAGAGAGAGAGAGAGAGAGTGAGAGAGAGAGAGAGAAACTTGGAATACTTTCAGTAACTCTGTTCTGCTCCAGAGGGATACGCCGTCTGTGCCCAGAGTTGACAGTCGTTTATCCAGCCATTTCGCTGAAGATCGCATCACCACAAGAGTACATTATATTAGGGTAGTCCAGTGGTATTGTCATAAAAAAATTCACATCCTCAGTTTTGCTTGCAAACACTTACGATGAAACCCTCGGGGTTGGGGGGGGGGGGGTTGTGGGGGGAAGGGTGGGAGGGTGGGAGAGGAATGGGAGGTATATGGTAACACTGTACCTCCTTTGGACTTGGTACAGCCACAGTATCGGTTGACCATATGTCCTGTTTTTACTTTGGCGGTACGTACGTTCTCTTGGTATTGCCGTTGTAAAACTATACGTGGGCCATACCTAATCCAGGCCCTATTATCAAGTTTCTCAGTAGAGCTCACGTTAAAAGGCACAATGTTACGTGGTTGAGTCGTAGTCGTAGTATGATATCACGCCAGACGCACGCACGTAAGGTTCTTTTAAAAGAAACTTCATTCAGCTGCAACCCGTCACACGTGGCTTAAGGTTGTAGACAAAACTGGAGTAACAGTTCCAACAATATTTTAATTCAGCGATGCGATCTCCACACAATGCATTCCCAAATGCACCAACACTGATACAATGTCACCTCTTCGAAAATGTCAATACTGGCGACACACGTTTCTCATAAAACGTACGCTGCGTCTAATGAAATCACACAACGCAACCAATCCGAACGGAACACGTAATTGAAACTCATAAATATTAATTAAAAAGAACTTTCTAGAATAACTACAATAGTTTACAAAAATTCGACTGCTCATTTCAGCCCCAAATCATAGTATGTAATGACGTCACATAAGAGTATGGCAGGCCGTTCACGACCTTTCATAAAAACGCATTGACTGGCTGCTAATTTCACGCGCACAGAACACAACTATGACTAAGAATAGAACGTCGCTACTAATGTTGCAAAATGTTACTTACTCTTTCACGTCACATATAAGGTCACTGGACAGAGCACGACTTCTCTCGAACGTTCTAATCTATTCTCAGCGAATCTACGCATAACAAAAGTCGACCGCTCTTCTCCGTACGACTCTTCTAGAAACTTCCGGACTAATCTTAGCGTATCATAACAAAGCGAGTTCCGCTATCTGCGCGAACGATACAGAATCTTACTGAAAAGGTACGTGATACGTAACCAAGAAAACTCAAATAAATATCGGATCGTTTCCTACGATTAACACATGCATGCTCTCACAGAACAACACAACCACAATCGTAACACGGCACAATTTGGCAAAGTATCAACTTAAAGAAGTACCCAATGTTGCACATCCTCCTCCTAGAAGATAAGTAGCGGCAATCTCTGTTTGTTTGTTGTCTATTTGACAAAGGGTATTACCGAAATATTAATAATTGTGTTGTACCGTCTTTCTAACGTGTTTCTTCTCGTGGGTACTTTTGCATGTACACGCTGCAGTCACCTTTTGGTCTGATGATAACGTATCACTTAGCAAGCTCAGCGAAAGACACACACACACACAAAATAGCAAGTTTCATTGTGTGAAACGCGATGGAATAGTAATGTTATGAAATGTTAATATTTCCTTTGGCCACGTTGGATGTAACGGACGGGTTGAATAGAAGATATCAGTCAATTCTGGCTTATTTCACCGCATAGTTTGTTGTTGTTTTTTTTCTATGAGATTTTGCCATGTCCATATCTCCAATGAAAGATCTTCTTACGCCACTTCTAATAGTGCTTCATGTTTTATTTCAGACTGCTGCAAATAAATTATTGCGTGAGTGCAGGGTCATTTCTAAAGTAGCAGACTTCAGCATTTCTATTTTACTCCTGTAATGTCCACTCTTTGTCATAGACTCTCCGTCCTGTTGGACGTTGCTGCAAATTGCTGACTCAGTGTCTGATCACCGCTGTAGACTTCTTCAAGCCCATCTCTTCCAGCTGCAGGAGGGCTAGATTCTCATGAGCCCCTGCGGCTGCAGGGGCTCATGAGAATCTAGGCCTCTTGTTGGAAGGGTCGTTCTCTATGTACATAATATCTACTGGTCAGAAGCAGGAAATCTGATGGGTTTAGCTTGCGATTGCTATACAGACTTTTAGACTCTCACAAATTCTCTAAAGATCCCTAAGGGACGGAGGTTTCCGGGGGTTGGAGGGGAGAGGGGGGGGGGGGGACCCTTTGGCTGTCGGTAGTATGTTTGGTCGAGGTTATTCCTGCAGGATGTCAGGCTGTTGTTATTCCTGCATGAATCACCTCGACCAAACACACTACCGACAGCCAGAGGGTTAATTGGAAGGGTTGCACGAAGGAGCAAACGGCTTTTATCTGCAAGGGGCGTGGATCAGGGACGGTTGTTCAGTGCACATTAACCAATTCGCTGCCGAGAAAAAGTGAGCATGATCCAACTGCAAGAGGTATAGATCCTCATGAGCCCCCGCATTCGCGGGGGCTCATGAGGATCTATACCTCTTGCTGAAACCACTTTGTGTCGATGTTCCTTGAATTGAACGTGTGGCGTTTTTAGTGCTGAATTAAAGCGGATGGTTTCAAACGCACCATTTGCGTACACTGGCAGTGAAGCGGTTAATTGTTGTAAATATGAGAGCATCTGTTCAGACTGCGGCACCCCGTTTGTGGTGTGGGAGATGGACCGGTGTTGACAGGGGTTGTGCTAGTCTGGCGCTAAGCCTTGAATCATCACGGTGTGTGTGCTGGCGTGTGGTCAGTTTGTCAACCCTCTTTTGACTGATACAAAGTCACACAGACACACAAGAGATACAACAAGGAGGGAGGGAGGGATGGAGAGAGAGAGAGAGAGATGAATTGAATCCTTCCACTGCCGAGGAAAACAGAACAGAATCCAGCTGCAAGAGGCATTGATCCTCATGAGCCCCCGCAACTGCGCGGGCTCATGAGGATCAATGCCTCTCGCTGATACCACTTTGCATCCACGTACCTTGTACGGCTGGGGCTCGGCTTTGACGTTGAATTAACAAAGATTTCAGGAACGCAGTCTGCGCCCGTGGCCGGCAGCAGAGAGGTGAAGCGGGGGCGGCGGAGAGTTTTGTCATCCACTGTTTGACGTTCAGAAACTGGCGTAGACGTAGAGACCGTAGGGGTGAGGCGAGACCGTGTCTGGAGTGGGACAGCTTGACATCAAGACCAACCTGGGATCACCGGTTGATGGCTTGGGAGGAGGATGGGTTGGGGGAGGGGGAGGGAGGGGAGGGGAGACATCAGGTGGAAGGGTGCTTTGGTGTAGGAGCGTTACCAATCTTTCGTCCATCAGCAACGGCCTGTCGAGACAGAAGGATACGGTTGTTGACGTATTTATGTATACATGTGACCAAGCCACGCGTTAGAGGCATTTTCTCTTGCTACACTAACCAGAACCGGCGACCTTGTCGTTTTAAATGTGCCGCGAACCTGTCAGTTAAAGAATAATGGAACGACCACTTTTACTGAAAGGTAGGTGCACCTCACCATCACACATTACTGAAGTTGCCGCTTCAGTGAAACTGCTGGCTTGTAGTTTCGGTGCATTCAGGCCTAGCACACTATAGCAAGATGAGGATCGACCATGCTTGTTCAAGTGTGATACCAGAGTGTCAAGGGTAGTGCCAGAATCGGCTTGGCGCCTGACGGCGCCAAGCTATTCTGGCATCACCCTTGAAGTAGCATGATCGATGTTTTTTGTTGCACAACCCTTGAACTAGCTAATTAGTCGATAATTGTATAGTGTAATGAAGTTCAGTTAGAGAACAACTTCTAAATCTGGGACTTTCCACGGGTTGCAGTATGTTGTAAGGCTTCTCAATCTCCCGTGAAAATCAGTGCTCGGGTTCCGAGTACATCTACTGGCGTCAAGCTGGTCGCTCAGATGAACTGCAGTTTGCGTGATCAGGATAATGTCAAAGGCTTCACTCCCGAATTGGCACGGTACGGGTACATTTTTGATAGAGCGATCAGCTGATCCTTTTGACTGATTTATTGATTGGGTTTAACGCAGTTTCCAGTCTGCTCTGTGATCAGTATAACTTCACTCCTGAACTAACAGATAGATTGTTTGATTGATTCATTGATTGATTCGTCAATAGATTGATTCGTCAATTGATTTTTCTCAATTAATTGATTGATTGATTCGTCAATAGCTCGATCTCGATCGATCGAGTCAGTTGTCAATTGCTTGCTTGATTGATTGATTGGTCAGTTGAAGGATCGATCGATCGATTGATTTAGCGACTGAACGCAAGCAGCATAAACGGTTGCGACGAAGAGAGACTAAAACTGCTCAGACCGAGTTTCCTTGCAAAACGTTCTCAGGCGAGTCTACTATAAATCTCTTGCCAGATCTGTTGTTTTCAGTGTGTATGAACGTTATGATCACATATTGAAAACAATTTAGATATTACCATAATTCTTTGCCAATATGTCCATCTGTTGGCTGACTGCGTTTAGAATAATAGCTTCCCTTCCAGATAACGCTGTCGCCGGATGTGACGTCACATATTGCTTAATGTTCGCATGTCAACTTCAGATTCATCGAACATTTCATGGAGTGACGGAAGTGTCAGTCGCGCGCGTAATCCCCAAAACCTCCCTAACCTCCCTCCACAGCTGGAGCAGATCTGGTTAAATCAGCAAAGGCATAGACTCTCATGGGCCCCTGCAAATGCAGGGGCTAATGCTAATCTATGTCTCTTGCCGATGGATGTTTCTGGTGATGTGAAGTCTTTGTAGCAGTGATCATTGGGCCAGTGATTTTCAGCACCGGTACGGAAGTTTTCACTCGCTAAAAGTAAATATGAAGCCGGGCTCTCTCTGTCTCTGTCTCTGTCTCTGTCTCTGTCTCTGTCTCTCTCTCTCTCTCTCTCTCTCTCTCTCTCTCTCCCCCCCCCCCCTTCTCAACCCATCCCTGTATTTGTGCGTGCGGGCGTGTGTGTGTGTGTTTACTGTGAACTGGTTGTAGCTTAGCACAGGACATACATGCAATTGAAAAACGTTATCTGTACCTAAACATTCCAACTTTGAGAATCCAAACCAAACAGGTGACATTTGCGTTAAAGTGTGCGTTGACTAAGCATGTTTTTATCTTTCTTTGGGATTTTTAATTGCATCCTGGGAAAGTAAAGCCGGTTCTATTGATGCTCTCTCTCACTCGTTTTCTCTTATTTTCAGATTAATCAGTCCGTGGCCGCCTCGCTCTTTCACCGGGCATTCTCTCTCTCAATCTCTCTCTTCTCTCTCTCCCGCTCCATCTCTCTCTCTCTCTCTCCGCCCCCACCCCCGCTCAAGCCACCCACTCCATCACACACCCATCTATGCCCCTTCTCCCCTCCCCCCTCCCCCTGGGCGCATTTCAGTTTTGGGGCAGGTTAATGCAATTTTCCCTTAATACACGGGCACGTAGCTCTGATCAATATCCTCTCGAAGATTCCACCCCAGTAAGCAAATGTAATCGCGCCGGCGTCGGCCGCAGTTGGCCCGCACACGGCTGTGAGCTGAACGACTCTGTACTGCATGGTTGTGTGCGGAGCAAAAGCGGCAGACGTCGGCCCGATGACTGTTTGCCTACAGGGAAGGAGCTGGTGGCGAGCTGGGCGAGGAAAATCGAAGAGTGGCTTGTACGAAAAGAAACTCCACTGATCCCGGTAATTGCAGCAAACACACATAAAAATAGCAATATAGATACTCACGAGACATTGCAGTCAGTACACATCCGCGGGGGAGGAGAGGGGGGGGGGGGGGGTGAGGGGGTGAAAGGTGGGGGTGGGGCGGGGTGGGGGAGCTATGCTCATACAATAATTGTATCTTGATGAGGCAGATATTCTCGTGAGCTGACGTCTTGGCCGCGACTTGTGTCTATTTTTTTTGGCGTCTTATTGACGTAAGTTGTCTTAACCCTTTCACTGTAGAGAAAAAGTAAACACGATCCAACAGCAAGAGGTAATTCAAAAACGTTATTTTCCCCTTTAACCCATTACATCCTGAAGCTGATTTTTAAAAAAAATTGCTTATTGTCCTATGAAAGCTGCATTACAGACTAAGAGATAGATCAACCATGTTAGTTCAAGGGTGGTGCCAGAACAGCTTGGCGCCTGAGGCGCCAAGCTGTTCTGGCACCACCCTTGAACTATCATAGTCAACGTTATTTCAAGCAATGGGTGTATCAGGATGAAAAGGGTTAAGGGCAATTAGAAGAACAAAAAGAGGTCTATATCCTCATGAACCCCTATACTTCTTGCTGAACAATTTCAGTGTTGTATCCATTCATTCCTTAAATTTGTCGACTAGGGCTCTCTGGCGTTGAATTAAGAACTTCATTAGGGTAAAACAGCAGTGCCAAGAAATAAAATCGGCCTTAATAATTTAAGGGTAGTGCTACTCTTGAATTATCATGGTCGATCTTTTGTAAGGCTGCAGTTGCAGGTTTGTACAGGTTTGTGTGTAGCTGTGTGATTTAGGACCCCACGGCATAGAGCTAGCCCCGCACATTTTATTTTGTAATATCTGCGGTCTTTTGCCAAGAGCCGGTGTGTCCACTTTATGAGAAAAGCTCGATTTTTATAGATTGACTTGAACATGCTGACTTTTGCTAAATAAGAGCCGAGAGTAACCCACTAAACTCTTACACAAATAATAATAATAATAATAATAATAATAATAATAATAATAATAATAATAATAATAATAATACTAAAGAGAATTTATAAGGCGCCATGGTAAAATTCCCATGGGAAAATGCTCAACTCAACAGGACGCTAAACGAGCAAGATATTTCAAGGGTGGAGGCCTGAAGGCGCCAAGCTATTCTGGCACCACTCTTGAACTGTCATGGTCGATTATTTCTTCAGTGATCTGGTCTACATCTTTAGCGAACATCACCCAGATTTGAGAGAAGGTTCAGCCTTCTGTGTCAATGTGTTAATGTTGACGTTGTGATCTGATTTCAGATGGACCGTCCCCCAGGGATCGCTTCGCAATGGAGTTGCTATAAAGAAGTAGATTGGATCTGACTGCGCTAGCACCATAGATCACGTGATACGTAACTATCCAACGCCTGACCAATCAGCGCATCGATCGCGAGGTCTGCAAATGGCGTCGCCGTCCAAATCAGGCATGTAATTTTGTAGCCAGCTAAATCTGGATAGTTGTAAGTGATTATCAGGGCGTCGTGCCCCGAAACAAATAGAAACGAACCTAAACAAACAGAAAAGGACAGGAAAATCATGAAAATCCAACATGTCCGCACTCACGCGCACATATTATAATCAGATGGACAGGCGCCGACATCACGCGGCGTTTAAGATTACTGGTGCAGAACTATGCAACGCCCCAGACTACTGATCCGATACAGCCTTTAACCCCTCGACTAACGAGAAATAGTTCACATGATCCAACCGACATCAAGAGGCATAGATCCTCATGAGCCCCCGCAGTTGCGGGGGCTCATGAGGATCTATGCCTCTTGCTGACACCACTTTGCGTCTATGTTTCCGGCTGGAAATCTGTGACGTTGAATGTACCTTTTTTCGACACAATCTGCCTCCTCTGGCACTAAAGGGGATAATTCGACTGGGTATGTGCTGGTGTGTGATTTTGGACATTACGGCGTTGATCCAAAAGTTCTAGAATCACACATCAGCACACATTGAGTTTTAAAGTTAGCACCTTCACTGATTATGGACGCCGAGATTGTGTTTTTGAAACCGTAAAATTCAATCTCAGAAATCTCCTGCCGTCCAAGGAACGTAGATACAAAGTGGCTTCAGCACGAGGCGTAGATCCTCATGAGCCCCCGCAACTGCGGGGGCTCATGAGGATCTAAACCTCTTGCATTCGGGTGGTGTTCAGTTTGTCTCGACAGAAAAGGAGTGAAACCTTGATAACGTAGTCGCCTTTAGGATGTAAGCGTGGCCGATATCTTCCAGCAAAGGGGGAATAGATGCTCTAAGACCGCAGGGGCCTTTGGGACGCATGAGAATCTATGTCTCTTGACAATAGAAAGGGTTGACGGATGGATGATATTTGTCTAATCGTGCACATAGTGCCATGTTTGAAATATCCGTTTTCAAATGCCGTCATCCGTGAACATTAAAATAGATTCAATTTTACGTCGATTTAGTTCCATGACATCAACAGTTAACCCCATCTAGCCCCCAACGCACTACAACAGGAGATGGATCAACCATGATAATTCAAGGGTAGTGCCAGATCAGCTTGGCGCCATCGGGCGCCAAGCTGATCTGGCACTACCCTTGAATTATCATGGTCGATCCATCTCCTGGAACTTGTACATAGTCGTTAGGTGACACAACTAAAGTTCGGAAAATGCGGCCTTGCGGGTAAATGGTTAATCTACCAGGAAACTTTAATTGAAAAGTGGATGATCACGAAAAATCTAAAAAGCGTTAGCCTGAATAAGGAAAGTATTTTTGTGTTTCACCCATTCAACCCTGACGCACTACAGCAGGAGATGGGTCGACCATGATAATTTAAGGGTAGTGCCAGACTAGCTTGGCGCCGACAGGCGCCAAGCTAATCTGGCACTACCCTTGAATTATCATGACCGACCCATCTCCTGCAACAGGCGCATACGCATAGTCGTTAGATGACGCCTCCAAAATTTGGGAAATACGTGCGCCGGGCTGAATGAGTTAAAGATATTTGTGCAGGAAGCGTCAGATGAAACGGGTTTCTCTCTCCCTCTTATGTTGCTGTGTAAGCGGCGCCAAGCTAATCTGGCACTACCCTTGAACTATTTGAGTCAAACTTATTTGACATACTGGTGTATTGCGAATGATAAGGGTTAAACGGGGTTTCTCTCTCCCTAATACGTTGCTGTGTAAACACCCGTTCATTGCCAGGTGACGCACACTGTGTTTCTGCAATTTTCGTCATGACCAAACATCCCTAGATGGTATGGTATGGTATGGTATGGTATGGTATGGTGTGGTGTCTCCGAGGCGCACATAACCATCTAATTAAAGATGCTCAAGGCGCCGTAGGGATGGAAGCTGAAGCTTTGAAAGCCTGCTGCCACTAAGCGCTACTTTATGTGCAAACCTCCGCCCTACTATTAACTTCGGTGCATGTGATATATTTCTGTTTCCAGTTCACCGGCCCTACTGGGCCTTCTCTTTTCGAATAGTGGTAATGGGATTTTTAACGTGCGCACTTCAGTGATGATTATGCGTGCTGTACACACGAAGGCGAGACAGGCAACCGTTAGCCGAGTCTGTAGATGTCCAAAGGGACATGAATTAATTGTGGTGTCAGCAAGAGGCATAGATCCTCATGAGCCCCCGCAACTGCGGGGGCTCATGAGGATCTATACCACTTGCAGTTGGGTGTTGGTCGCATTTTGGGGCACTGAAAGAGTTTAACACAAAATCAAGCAAAAGGTATTGTCAGGAAACCAGTCATGCATGTTATTTGTTTTTTTAAAAACAAGAAATTGGACAGTTGATAATTTTTGTTGTCGGTGGCTGTTTGAAAGTTTCGAGCACACAAACGTCTGGCGACCTGTAATTTTGGACCTTACATCAGAGGGCATTTGTTTGGCTTTAATTTGTTACATTTCTGGGACTTTGTCAGCAAAAAAACAAACAAACAAACAAAAAAAAAACCGCACCACCTTGCACGGAAGCGCCGCTTATAGCAATCTCTAGACATCTCTGCTCTTTGTTGTCGAATTGTGGACGGAAGATATCGAGATACTAGTAAGGTTTCGTTTGAAACGAGCGACTACCAACAACGCTCGCGTGCGAAATCAAGGCGGATGACCAGAATGTTCCAGAAGCCTAAACAACACACCAAACATCTCCAAGAGGCATAGATCCTCGTGAGCCCTTCGGGCTCACGAGGATCTATACCTCTTGGAGATGTTTGGCGTGTTGTCTGTGTTCGTTGTAAACGTAACCCGACTAAACCCAGTTGTTCAGGTCATAGCAAACATTATGGCTTTTGGTCTCATCTCGACTGTCGCGAACACACTCGCGGTTAAATCCCCGCTAGTGTTTTCGCGACGTCTCGACGTAGCCAGAAACCATGATTTTGTCGCGGATCTAAAAAAAACAAACAATATTTATTATCTGCTTGGACACCCACGAGCTCCTGTGCATACAAGAATGGTGTCCCTTTCGCCATTGATTACAGGGCCTTATAGAAACTCTGCAAAAAGTCTGTTGCTTGACAGGAAGTGTGTGAGGATGCCATTGTAGATAAGGCACAGTCTCTGTTTATTCGATCACCGGTGCAATTTCGCACAGTTAGGGCGTAAGGGCGTGGGGGGAAAAGTGTCCGTTAACGAAGGAAAGGAGAATTATCAGAGCCTGAGAATCGACACTTCTGGCCGAGTGTAGGCGACAGCCTCATTACATGCGAAACAGATCAAGGCGCATCGAGTTATCTCCCGAGTGTGATAGGGGTGGGATGGGGGTGTGAGGTCCAAGCTTTAATTAGGACAGAAAGCGCACAGCCGAGGATTTTCCAGTCTCTAATTATTAACCCGTTTAGTGCCGAGAAATTTTGAACACCACCCAACAACATGAGGTATAGATCCTCATGAGCCCCCGCAGTTAACCCATTTAGCCCTGAGTCCCTAAAGCAGGAGATGGATTGACCGTGATAATTCAAGGATAGTGCCAGATTAGCTTATCGCCGTCAGGCTCCAAGCTAATCTGGCACCTACCCTTGAATGATCATGGTCAATCCATCTCCTGCAACTGGTACATAGTCGTTAGGCAACACCTCTACCATTTGAGAAATGGGACCTTGGGGCCGTAAAAAGGTTAAAGGGAAAGGCAAGTCTGACGACAAATTGGCGTAGAACTAGAAGCCTCCAGTACTTACTGAAAACCTTTGGCTTTGCCACTTTTCCCTTTCTAAACCGTCCTGGTAACAAGAAAAATTAGTGTTTTTTTGTCACCATTTATGCCGCTAAGTGAAGGGCGGCATGTTGATGCGCGCGCATCATTAGCAGATGAATTTCTAGCAGGTAGTGACGTTAGTGTACCGGTACAGTGCAAAGCCTTTGGCTGTTTTAACTGGCAAAGCGAAGGCGACGAGAAGAAGAGCTTTCATTTTCCTAATCTGAAAAAAGTCTACAGAAGGTCGGAAACTTTGCCAAGCACTGCTGAACGACTTGAGGAACGGTAAGATACTGAAAAAAAGTGGACGATTATGAATGGGAAAAAATCTCATCTCATTTTGTGTGCGAAAATCACTTTACACCTGACTGCTTCCGAGGCACATTCTGCAGCAATATCGCTGCTTCGCTGAACATTCATGGAAAAAAGCACCTTTACAGTCTCGACAATAATCGATGTTGACAAGAACACTGGTTATGCGGATGTAAATAGCGAGGACGCAAGCAAACGCGATGCAGCGTATGTATAGGTTTTTTGCTCTTTTGTTTGTGTTGCTATGACGTCGACAAGCACACAAACATGGCGCGTCCCATGGCTGCAGTTTCAACGCATTCTTATTTCTAAATGAAAGCGCGAAGGGGGGAAAGTTCTCCTTGATTTACGTTTCTTCTTCATAAGACACGTCGATTTAGCACAATTGTTGTTCAGACTTGACTAACCCTTTAAACGATGGTGGAGCGGAGGGGGGGGGGGGGGGGGGGGGGGGGGTGTCACCGCCGAAAAAGCAAAGGAGGGAGATTGGGGGGAGGGGGGGGGGGCGTGTTGAACCTTCCCACTGCCCCACAAATCGATTGACGTGTGTTATATTGGGGGGGGGGGGGGGGGAGGGGGCGTAAAAGGGGGTGCGATGGGGTTGCTCCAGACACTGCAAGAGGAGCGGGTGTTGCAAACTCTCAAAAAGGGAAAAAAATAAACCTGACTCTTTATAGACTTTTGTAGAATGTTTTTTTTGTAGGCTACTGGGAAAGGTGGTGGCGGGTTAAGCGATGGGACCCACTCACCCAAGAACTCCTGGGACCCCACCCACCCAAGAAACGCGCGAAGGAGATAAGTCTAAGGTGGTGCCAGAGTAGCTTGGCGCCTATAGACCAAAATAGTTCGAGAGTGGTGTCAGAATAGCTTGGCGCCTATTATAGGCGCCAAGCTGTTCTGGCACCGCTCTTGAACTTTATTATTTGGACGATCTGACAGTGTCAGAGCTGAAACAGTTAAAGCCATCAATGCCAGCATCTGGGACGGCTCGGAAACAATCGAAGACTATTACCAAAGTCAGCCTGAGACATGTGAGACGTGCTTGAGACCAGAAAAGACGCGTAGATCCTCACGAGCCCTCTCATCTTCGGGGTCTCATGAGGATCTATACCTCACACGACTGGGCGTTGCTTGTCGTGCTCGGGCAGTTAGCGGAATTTAACCAATCAGTCGCACTCTGTCACAGGTGATTAAAGGTGAGAAGTTCAATGCTACAAGAAACTAACTTCCCGTCACTTGCATGAGTGTGCTTATTCCTGCGCCAGCCAAGCAAGGTGTTCCGCTAACGGAGCACTTTGCTTAGTGGCTGGCGCAGGACTAATGTCGCTCATGCAACTAGCCCAAGATCAGTGGTCGGGCCGAATTTGGCCTTAGTGCCCCATGTGCAGCAGTGCACTGTCCAACACAAGGCTGACGTCAACCCCGAGGACCTTTTGTGTACTGCCTGCTATCACTCTTGATTTATTTGAGGCGTTCGGTGCAGGAAGAAACCGGTGAGACAAATGCTGTCGGACCGATGTTGTCTTGGCAACGATAATTTTCTTCCAGGAAGATGACATCAAAGAGATTCTTAATGTACGAAAGAAAGGACTAATTCTGTCATAGGTAAATGTGGCGAGAAGACCAAATATGATTCTGTTGTTGTAAATTAGAAATACAGTAAACTTGGGGACCTAATTGTTCTTGTTGTATATGCGAAGTTTGATTTAGGCTAGGTGGAAGAGCGTTCGACTCTCGTCCGAAAGGTCGCGGGATCGAATCCAGCTGGCGTCAAAATTTGTTCATACCACTATTCGGTGCCACTTTTTTTGAAATCATCTTCATAGTGGGCAAAAGACGTTAAACCTTTAACGTTTAACTTGTTTTGATAATGCAAGTATGCGGTAATTAAAAAGACAATGCACACATTTGAAAGCAATCTATGGGTTAGAAGCACGGTGCATTCTGTCACATGCTCGTTCATTTGAGTGTGAAGTTTGTGTACTGTATTTTTTAACCTAAATTCTATTTTAATCTTATTGTCTATTTTAAATCATTTTTCTCGCGTGACCGATGTACGTGCATGATTAAGCGATCATTAGGAAAACCATAGGGACCTCACGATGGTGCTTTGACTAAATGCAAACCCGCCGCGCCGCCGATGACACGCTACCGCATCTGGCTCAATTCAGAATACTGAATACTGAATTGAACTAGATGCGATAGTGCGCACGCGGTGGCGAAGAGGATTTGCAATTAGTCAAAGCACCATCAGGCCTCTTTGAAGAAAACGTAACTGGTTCTGTCGGCCAGGTCTATTTTCCTAATGTAAGAATTAATTATTCCGCAGCGACGCGTGGGACTTGACATTTTAATTTTTATATAATGCTCAGATTACAGAACTAGTGTTATATTTCACCTTTGAAGAATGAAGGTTGGCGACACCATTATCACAATTTGTAGGGAAACCAGTGAACGAAAGCGTGCTGATCTGTGTTTTACGGACCAACCAACAAAGATGTTCGTTACATTATCATATTTATTACCTGTAAGTAAACTGAACACTTTGCGGGACCAGATTAATAAAGTTATCGAGGTAGAAATGTTGATCGGACTGACCTACTTCTTTGTGGACTGCCGTCATGATTTTTCCCCAATTGTATGACAGATAGGCCGTTGTGGGTCTGGCAGCAGGTTGCAGTGAAAGAGGTTGCTAAATAATATGGGGTTCTTGCCAGATTCTTCAAGACAAAATACCACTCACTAAACAAACACCTTCACAGCCGAGAAAAATTAAACACCACCCAACAGCAAGAGGTATAGATCCTCATGAGCCCCCGCAGTTGCGTGGGCTCATGAGGATCTATGCCTCATGCTGAAACCACGTTGTATCCATGTTCCTCTGACGACTGAAGAGAATAAGACGTTGAGTTTACATTAATTTCAAAAACACAATGTGTGCCCACTGGCAGTGGAACGGGCGCAGCTGCTGGCTCTGACTACAACGAGCAGTGAAACAACATAAATTTTCAAACACTGGTGCTGGTGTATAATTTTGAACTTTACTGCTCTTTCAGTAGAGAGAGAACAATGGAGAAGAAATGTAAAAGTCGGAAATCAATCAACATTACAAAGAAATTAGACGGTCAGATTCAGCTGCAACGTAAAACTTCCCGCTAAAAGAACCCCAAACCCTAGCGTTTTATAGCAAGATGAAAGCGGCAAGACTTCCACAACAACAGCAACGATAACAGAGCCATTGAACGGTCTTGAGAGTGTGTGCTTGTCTGTGATTTTGGACCTCATTGCTTTGCAGCCGTAAGGTCCTAAATCACAGACCAGCTCACAATCGATTCTTAAGGGACGCTAGCGAAGCCATGCCCTCTTTGAATAAGAGTGACATCCTCTTTGACCGAAATAGCATCCTTTATCAGAATCGAGAAATTGCGTGTCTTCGGACTTCGGGGAAAAACAATGCAGCCGCTGCAGCTTAAAGGATGTTGAGAAGAAATTATTATTGTGCGTTCAGAAATTGACATGTGCTTTTCCCCGATTTTGGACCGTCGTCTGAAGCAGAAAGGCACGATAGCCGGCACCGTTCAAAGAGTCTTCAAAGGAAGTGGACAAGAAGTGTCAAGCGGACAAGAAAAAGACTTGTGCTGTTGTCTTCGATTGTGGACGTTTTACGGCGTACAAAGATATAGTTAACCCCTTCCGTGCCAGTGGACGCAGATTGTGTTTCTAACATATCTGTTAACTCATTCTACCCCATCACCGAAATCCGCAAATGTTGCCGCTGTCCTCTGAAGATTGCGTTGCAGTGCAGGACACAGATCGACCATGATAGTTCTAGGGTGATGCCAGAATAGCTTGGCGCCTTTGGGCGCCAAGCTATTCTGGCATCACCCTTGAACTATCATGGTCGATCCTTATCTTGCTGTGGCGTGTCTGGGGTAGAATGAGTTAATTCAGCGCCAAAGAGCTCGTCCGTCCAAGAAACGTGGATACAAAGTGGGATCATCAAGAGGCATAGATCCTCATGAGCCCCGGCAACTGCGGAGGCTCAAGATGATCTATGTCTCTTGCAGTTGCATCGTGTTCACTTTTTTCTCGGCAGTCAAGTGGTTAAACATTGTGTTGAAAATGTAAGAGGCTGAATAATTGGCACTTTGATGGAACGTGGCACCTCTTCTGGGTGTTCCAGTGATGTGCACCTCGACTGGAAACTTTCCAGGATCAGCCAAGCTTTTTACAAACTCAAACCTACGAGAATTAGGTATTGAGCCGTCGTGAATCAGTGGGCACTTTAGATTTTTTTTTGGGTTAACTTTGTGGACATACGTGCGTAAAATACTGAGAAATTAGTGCCACCAAGTGTAGTTTGCGCATGCATAGCGAGAATAGTTGAGGACTTGTGTGGGCATATGCGCTGCTTATCGGACACTTGGAATTAATCGAGGAATTATATAGCATGAAGTTTACGTTGTGTATTGACAGTCAGTCCAGATAGTCAAGGACTGTGTGTTCATATGTGCCTTCCAACCTTTGGATTTATTACGGACAGTTGTACAATTGGGATTCGGCGGGATTTTGTGCAAATACACTCGTGGATCAGCGCGAGTGTTTGTGCAATCAGTTTGCTTGGATTATAAGTGTATGTGCAATCAGGCTGTTGCAAGCTGTACAACAAACCAAGGGGAATTACTCAGCGCTGGACAACAGTTAGATCCCCTGCCCCCGCCTATCAGGCACCCAATCGCCAGCCCACAGAGAAATACGCAAGTATAGAATAAGACGATCATTTGCATCTTCAAAAAAGATGCATCAGGTCTCTTATATAACCCATGTCTTTCTCCGGAACTTAGGAAGTAGGCAGGGGAAACATACATACACAAACACGAAGGTGCATTACTATATGTGGTCGGGTAAATACCCTGTATTCCCACAGTAGATGCACAGAACATTACACAACAATGTAACGATACAAATTTGCCTCGAGTTATACTGAGATACTCACAAACCAGATAGGTGAGGCTAGCGCTGGCAGAATTGTACAACAAACCAAGGGGAATTACTCAGCGCTGGACAACAGTTAGATCCCTGCCCCCGCCTATCAGGCACCCAATCGCCAGCCCACAGAGAAATACGCAGGTATAGAATAAGACGATCATTTGCATCTTCAAAAAAGATGCATCAGGTCTCTTATATAACCCATGTCTTTCTCCGGAACTTAGGAACTGTTGTCCAGCGCTGAGTAATTCCCCTTGGTTTGTTGTACAATTCTGCCAGCGCTAGCCTCACCTATCTGGTTTGTGAGTGTTGCAAGCTGGTGCAAGCGTACCTGTGATTTTTAACCCTTTTAGCCTCAAAGGTCCCATTTCTCAAATTTTGGAGGTGTTGCCTAACGACTATGTACCAGTTGGAGCGAATGGATTGATCATGATAGTTCAAGGGTAGTGCCAGATGAGCTTGGCGCCTTCAGGCACTACCCTTGAACTATCATGATCAATCCATCTCCTGCTGCAGTGTCCCGGGAGCTAAAAGGGTTAAGAGAAGTTTTTGCAGGTGTGCTTGTAGATTCAACATTTTTGCAGTGCGATCATTAATATATAATATGGATATTGTGGTCATTTTGCGACGTTTGCATTTTACTGACTGGATCTCGTACTGGATTTTGACTGGATCTGGAACTGGATTTCATGGATATTGTGGTCATTTTGCGACGTTTGCATTTTACTGACTGGATCTCGTACTGGATTTTGACTGGATCTGGAACTGGATTTCATGGATATTGTGGTCATTTTGCGACGTTTGCATTTTACTGACTGGATCTCGTACTGGATTTTGACTGGATCTGGAACTGGATTTCATGGATATTGTGGTCATTTTGCGACGTTTGCATTTTACTGACTGGATCTCGTACTGGATTTTGACTGGATCTGGAACTGGATTTCATTCGACGTTGGTGCAGCACAATTCTTGGATGTCATAAAACATTTGTACCTCGGTTGTTATTTTTTCTTCTTCTTCTCGTGAAGCTATCGGCTTCCATTCACTGGTTTTAATCCCTTTCGCTGCCATTGGACGCAGATCGCGATCCTGAATTGTTTGTTCATTCGTGACAGAGCCCAAGAAACATGGAAATAATGTGGTGTCAGCAAGAGGCATAGCTCTTCATGGGCCCCCAAAATTGCGGGGACCCATGAGGATCTATGTCTCTTGCAGTTGAATGGTGTTGAGTTTTTTCTCGGCAGTGAAGGGGTTACTGTGCAAACATTCGGCGCCATGATAATTCAAGGGTAGTGCCAGATTAGCTTGGCGCCCTCAGGCGCCAAGCTAATCTGGCACTACCCTTGAATTATCTTGGTCAAAGCTTGTGCAGAAAGATTCTTGGGCACACAAGTTTGTGAAATTCAATTAGGTTTGTTGTTAATATTAGCTTTTCTTGGATACTGCGCAGGCACACATCTTGTTGCTGGCGGGACGTTAAGCTATGCACAACCAACCAACCTTTCAGTGGATTTAGTCTGTGCAAATATTCAACGTCTGTGCAGCGTGATTCTTTGAAATTGAGAAATGTTTGTGCAGTCAGGTTCTTGGATCTAATTCGACTAGTCTTGCATTTAGTGAGTGCAACCAAAGACAGTAAATATACTGTCTTCGGTGCAGCCTTTGGACGTTTGTGCTTTGAAATGTTTGGACTTTGAGAGAAGTTTGTGCATATGTGGCTTTCGGATCACCTTTACTAGATCTCATGTCATGCATCTACTGGATTTAATGTGTGTGTGCAAGCCTTTGTCATTGACGGTGAAAATCACATTCACCAAACAACGTGTGCGATCAGTTTTAGTGTCAGATAATTACTGTAATATATAATGGGAGACAGCTGCCATAAGTTGGCCACTTACCTCGACCGACTTTGGAGAACGGATTAATTCACCGTGGTATTTTACAGCAGTGACTATAGTTATACACTCTGATGCCATCTGTCCGTCCGCCCTTTCCACTAAGCCCCTGAAGTGACAGCCGCACACAACATTGGAAATTGCTCGTCGATGCAATTCCACCTCATTTTACCCTACGGGGTATTAATCATGAAATATACATTACCCCATCCAGGTCGCTTCATCTGCAAGGGGCATAGATACTCATGAGCCCCTGCATCCGCAGGGGCTCATGAGAATCTACGCCTCTTGCTGACCGAGACTGGCTTCAGCTGTTCCATAAATGATGTCGGGTGTCGTTTCACGACTTTATACAGTCATCCTGCATCGTAATATCCAAAAGCCAGTATGTTCATTTTTGAGAAAAGCCAGATTTTCGCTGCGTAACAATGAAAATCTCGCTCTTCGTAAAAATGGACGGTGGCTTTTGCCGAATACCGGCAGAACTCATTAGCATAAACTATCCCCTCTCTCTTGTGGCCGTAATTACTGCACGGGGCAGACAGATGCTGTAACTCAAAAGTGACGGAGGACACGATCATATCTGCCCTGGTCTGTGATTATGATCTTACGGCTTTGAGGCGTTAGATTCGAAATCACGGACCAGAAATCAATACGTGTGTTAGTGTGTCATTGTGTGTTTGTGTGTGTGTGTGTGTGTGTGTTGTTTTGTGATTTTGAACCTTACGGTTTGCAGCTGTAAAATCCAAAATCACAAAACCGCACACACCCACGAATCACAGTAATGTTGGACCCGTTTATTATACCCTCAGAACATGTTCATCTCTCCAGGGATCTGGGCCAATGGGAAGTGAGGTTGCAAAGCTCCTGACCAATCAGCTGTGATGTTCTTTGACTGTAACTGTAAGATGTCGTTTCCAGTCACAATGATATTACATTTGGTCTGATAAATAACCTTCACATCGTCTTTCATGGACCAAGAACCAATCAAAATCAAGGTCGTTGACTCGCCTGACCTATCAACTTTCATGTTTCTCATAAGGAAATCTCCAACCAATCGGCGCCCAAGTTGATAATTCTCCCACCAATCAGCTCCCAGTTTGCTAATTCTCCGACCAATCAGCAAATATGTTTTTCTCGGCGTGGCGCGAGAAGATCTTCCAGGATGACTCTTACCATCCACACAACATGTCGCTCTTGAACGGGTCAGACGTAAATGCCACTCGGCCAGACCCGATCCCCCCTGAAATCTGGGCAACACGCGTGGCGGTGTTCGCTATAGGCGGGACTACCGTCGCTCTCTTTGGGCTGCTATGCAACACCATCTCCATCGTCGTGTTGGCGCACTTCAGGCAAAAGTCGTCGGCGCCATTTCTGCTGATATGTTTGGAGGCGGTGGATACGCTGTTGCTGGTGTCCGAGATGATGTTGGAGACGCTGACGACGCTGTTGCAGGCGAAACTGCTGAGTGACTCGTACCGGGATTTTATCCGACCCATCTACGTGTGGATGTACCCGGTGCCTCACATCGCGCAGACGGGAACTACCTTGATGACCGTGCTCATCACTATAGAAAGGTAAGTGCAGACACTTTTTTCTTAGAGTTTGATTTAGTGAAACGCACACTGGTTGTCTCCCTCGATTCGCTACCGCTGATCAGCGGTAGCGAATCGAGGGAGACGACCAGTGGAGCCAAACACTATCATATCATGTGCAGGTTTATGATTTTGGACCTTACAGTTGTATGGATTAAACTCACTGATTCATACACATAAAGGTGGCAATATCCTGGAAGCCTATATGGCAGTTACGCCCCCCCCCCCCCCCGCCCCCCCCCCCACAAGCCTTATTGGGAAGGGGGGAGGGGGGGGGGAAATATTGGATTCACTCTGTCATTTTCATTGTCTGCATGTTTGTGAAAGCGATATATCTGAAAACACTGGACCAATTTGATCCAAATTTTAATGAATGACACTTAAACTCAATACGGAGTGTTGTGCACCAGAAACTCGTTGCTAGGTACCTCAATGTCACGGCGATCATATTTGTGTCAACCTTTGTGCGTGCTGTGTTCCTCAAATCACTGAACCGATCTGATAAATTTTGAATGGCAATACTGACAGAGTGTCATGAACCAGGACATGAAACGGCGCCAAGCTGAACAGAAACTACCCTTGAGTTATCATGGTCTGTTGGCTGTGTTTTGTAGCATACGATGACGCTGACCACGGCCGTTTTTAGCATACGATTGTGGATAGAGCTGGCACTGAACATTCCTTAACTGTTACGTTTCCCTTTTTGAATCTCTTTTTTTTTTGCAGATGCATTGTGCTATGAGCAAATACTGTAAACCCCTCTTAAGGCCCCGCCACACGTGCCGGTTGTGCCCCGATTTTGAAGCCGATTCCGATCCGATTGCGATCGGATGACGTCAATTATCCGATCCGGTCCCAATCGGCTGGGAATCGGGTGTCTAGAACCTGCTCTATTTTCCCCGTCCGAATCGGTCCCGATCGTAAGCTTCAACCAATCAGAGCGCGTCTCGCAAAGCATGTCGTCAGTTTGCAAATGGCGGAACACGCCTGTTGTGATCAGTACGGGAAATGTGTGGCAGTGCACACGTTTTTTTTTTAGTCCGGCCCGATCACCTACCGATTCGAAACTGATCGGGAATCGGCCTCAAAACCGGGCATGTGTAGCGGGGCCTTATTACAGCCAGTTGACGCCGATTGTTTTCTAATATTTTGTTAACTCAACTCCAAAGAAGGAGTAAGAAACATAGACACAAAGTTGTTTGGGCAAGAGACATAGATCCTCATGAGCCCCCGCGACAGCGGGGGCTCATGAGGATCTATGTCTCTTCAGGCCCCGCTACACATGCCCGGTTTTGAGGCCGATTCCCGATCAGTTTTCGAATCGGTAGGTGATCGGGCCAGACTAAAAAACGTTTGCACTGCCACACATTTCCCGACTTGTTTAGCCGACCGGTTTGAACCGAAGATCAAAGTCGTACCTGTTCTGCAAAATGACTGCTAGTTTTGACAGTAATGATGATGTGCTTGCATTATCAGCAGTTTTGCATCATATTCGGGAAGAGGCGTGCGAAACATCAGCAACGGCGGTGGTACTGATCACAACAGGCGTGTTCCGCCATTTGCAAACTGACGACATGCTTTGCGAGACGCGCTCCGATTGGTTGAAGCTTACGATTGGGACCGATTCGGATCGGAAAAAATAGAGCAGGTTTTAGACACCCGATTCCCAGCCGATTGGGACCGGATCGGATAATTGTGACGTCATCCGATCGCAATCGGATCGGAATCGGCTTCAAAATCGGGGCACAACCGGCACGTGTGGCGGGGTCTTTAAAGCTGGTTTATGCTTACGTTTTCCTCGGCAGTGAACGGGTTATCCCTTTTGATTTGGTTGTTCATTTATGATTCTGACAGATACATAGTGGTGGCCAGGCCGTTGACAGCGTCGAGATTGTGTCACAAGAAGTGGGCGAGAAAAGCCGTGTTCGCTGTGATAGCGTGGTCTGTACTGTTCCAGACCCCTCTCTATCTGGCGTATAGGTCCAGTTACCAGTGGGACCCCAACACCAACGCTACAAAGCTCATTTTCAACAGGTAAGGCATTACATGCGTATGGTAAATGTGTCATAGTCTGTTTTTTTTCGAAGTTCCAAAATCACAGATCACTGCATGTCATTTGCTTGCCTATTCGTTTATCTGTCCATTCTCTTTCTTTTGTATCCGTCCGTCCGTCCCGCATCAGTTCATCCATCCGTCCGTCCGTCCGGCCATCAGTTCATCCATCCATCCGTCCGTCCGTCCGGCCATCAGTTCATCCATCCATCCGTCCGTCCGTCCGGCCATCAGTTCATCCATCCATCCGTCCGTCCGTCCGGCCATCAGTTCATCCATCCATCCGTCCGTCCGTCCGGCCATCAGTTCATCCATCCGTCCGTCCGTCCAACTGCAAGAGGCATAGACCTTCACATACCTCCGCAGACGGCGATCATGTTTTATCAATGCCATTCTTTATGATGATTTCAGAGACATGATTCAGTCATTCGCACTGAATGAGGAGGGTTAACGCTCCAAGCTGTAAGGTCCAGAACCCCCCAACCAGTACACTTGTTCTTTATTTTCACAGGACGGAGTTTGGAGAGGGGGCGTTCTACAACGACTGGTACGTGGTGTGGATCAACCTGTTCTGCGAGTTCCTCATCCCCTTCACCATCCTGCTAGTTCTAAACGTCCTGATGATCCGAGCTCTCCGCGCCAGCAGGTCTTTCACCCCGACACCAGGCACCACCAACTCCACTATTGCGGCGGTGTCCAAATCTAAAACCAAGAGGTCTCAGCGGGAAGGGAGACTGACTGGAATCGTCATTGCGATCACTGTAATTTTCTTCGTGTGCGAACTTTTCCCGGCTTTGGCTCTGATTATAGTGCGAGGGAAAGACGCATTCACTGAGTGCTCGGTGGCGTGTGCGCATTTCGTGTCTGTGGCTGATACAATGGTTCTGGTGAATTCCGCCGTCAACTTTGTAGTCTACTGCGCCATAGGCACCCAGTTCAGGCAAATCTTCGCTAGTTTATTCTTCCGGTGTAGGAAGAAGGGGAAAAGAGCCGACAAGAGAGGAATTGTTTTTACTAATGCGTGTGCCAGAAGCACGACGGAGTCTGGGAACAGTTCAAATGGGAACAACGGCCAACTTACCGTAAGTCTGAGCTGTGCCGGGTTCGCCTCACAACACAGACTGAGTCTACCCGAGGCCAACTTAAGGCGGTGCTCGGCCGTTTGATTGCTTCACAGCCGCGATAAAGTGAACACGGTTCAGCTGCAAGAGACATAGATCCTCATGAGCCCCCGCAACTGCGGGGACTCATGAGGATCTTTGTCGCTTGCGTGTTGATTTCATTTACTTATGTTCCGGCAGCAAAGAGGTTCAAAAAGTAAGGCAAAGTAGGAGAATAATCACTGCATATACATTCATGATTAAACTGTCATCGTGACGGGCTGGTGCAATAGAACATCTGTTGAGGTCTTTTGGGGTTAGCTTGTCAGTCAAAAGCAACACGTGATCACATTTCAGCCAATAGACTGACGCGGAGTAACCTTTTTTTTTTGTTAACTCATTCTACGCCAGACACACCACAGCAAGATATGGATCGACCATGATAGTTCAAGGGTGATGTCAGAATAGCTTGGCGCCTATGGGCGCCAAGCTATTCTGGCATCACCCTTGAACTATCATAGCCGATCTGTGTCCTGCACTCCAGTGCAGTCTTCAGAGGACAACGGCAAAATTTGGGGATTTCGGTCTTGGGGTACAATGAGTTAAATAAAAAATCAGTAATTTAGAGTTACGTCAAGGAAGGCACGAAGTTGAGACATTCATTGGACTGTGTTGTGAGGACGTGCCACCCAACGTTAAAGACACTGTGGTCTGGCTGCAACGCGAATTCTGCAAACATCGGCAATGGACAAAGTAAATGTCAGTAACAAACTCAAATCGTCATATTGATGATCTTTTTGATATCTTTTTTTGTGTGTGTGTCAGTGACGAAAATGTTACTCTGTTTGGAAATTAATGAACGTGTTCTAACGTGATATGTTAAGTATTTGTTGTTTTATTTTTCGAATCAAACTTTTTTCATACATTTAATTTTAATCATTGTCTGCAAAATGACCAGTAAGGAGTGCAAGTATCCTTTGTGAATGATATTTGGACTGATTACGAAAGTACACATGACTGTTCTGTGATTCACGTTTTATCGTGTAATAGAGCATTGCGTTGTCAGACATTGATTTTCATCTGTCCAAACCTTGTGCAACCCCTTCAATGCCGGGGAAAATCTGAACAGCACCCAACTGCCAAGAGATATAGATCCTCTTCAGTGAGCCCCCGCTACTGCGAGGGCTCATGAGGATCTATACCTCTAGAAGAAATCACCGAGTATCCATGTTCCTTTGACGTTGAATTTACAAGAAAGATCATACACACAGCCTGCGCTCACTAGCAGCGAAGGGGTTATTTGTAAATGGTCCATTTTGGCTGCAGTTTGAATGACCGGCAATTGCAAAATAAAGTGCGCCTCTTTCACGGCGATTCATCGAGACGATCATTTCTGATGCAAATGGTGCCAGCCTCTGCCAGCAAGAGGCGTACATTCTCATCAGCCCCCGCAGACTGCAGGGGCTAATGATACTCTGTGCCTCGCGCAGATGGATCAGGCTTAATGCGAAATTTAATAGACAATGAATAATGTGTTTCTATACTTTACTTCGCGTCCATTGTAATTCTGCTGTCATCTGGCAAAACGCCAGTAACCCTCTTAGCCACAAGGTCCCATTGCTCAAATTTTGGAGGTGTTGCCTAATGACTATGTACCAGTTGCAGGAGATGGATTGACCATGATAATTCAAGGTAGTGCCAGATTAGATTAACTAATCTGGCACTACCAGTAAATTATCATGGTCAATCCCTCTCCTGCTGTAGGGACTCGGGGCTAAATGGGTTAAAACAAATTATTTTATTTTATTTTAAGCGAGATTTTCATTGTATGTCAATGAGAACCTCGCTTTTCTCAAAAATAATTATGCTGGCATTTGCCAGATAACGACAGAGTGACTTGCTATTTGTCAAAAGCCAGTATGTCCATTTCTGAGAAAAGCGAGATTTCATTGTATAACAATACAAATATCGGTTTTCTGAAAAAAAATGGATTTACTGGTTTTTGTTAAATAACGACAGAACTATGGGTGTAATACCGACCATTGGTATGTAATTTCAACGAGTACTTCTGCACTGGTCATTGTCGTACATTTTTTCAGACTACGATACGTATGGATTGTAAAATAATGAGTTTACACATTAATTATGTTAATTGCGTGTCACTGTCCGCGGCACATCATTAGTTTTAAAGAGAGGACCCTAACAAATGTCTAGAAATGTATGTGGGGGGATAGAGGCGGGGTACGTGGGCGGGTATTTTGCCTTGTCCCCCCCCCCCCTTCCACTCAGCCACCCACCCCCTTATGTAGCAGAATACGACATATTTATTTATTCTTATTTTCAATATTGTTGAATCCATTCCATTGTAAATATTCAGTTTTGAAAAATTAACATGAAAAGCAAGCCATTTTACTGCAATATTACGTCCACGTGTGTTGTTAACCCGTTGGCTGTCGGTAGCGCGTTTTGTCGCGATGATTCCTGTGAGAATCGTCACGACAAAATGCGCTATCGACAGCCAAAAGGTTAAATAATATGTGCACAGTTGTTTGTCCAGCTAATCACATTATGCATTAATGAAAACTTCATATTTCGTCAAAACGAATGACCAAATTCTGGACTATCCGCTTTCAATACGTGTGTGTGTTTGGTCTGTGATTTTGGAGCTTACGGCTTTCAGCCGTAAGCTCCGAAATCACAGACTATCACGCATGCGTGTCAGTTCAGGTTTCTTCGTGCTCATATCCATCATGATTGAGAGCGCTTTTTGTCTTGCTCAGGCGAAAAGCAAACAGTACGTCAGTCCATTTTGTGAAAAGTACGATTGTCATTGTGTTACAGTGTAAATCGCGCTTTTCGCAAATACGTCTTTAGTCTTTACGTGGCAGACCTGTCTGGAAACTCGTTAACCCTTCGGTTGTCGGCAGCGCTTTTTGTCACGATGATTCCTGCAGGAATCATCGTGACAAAAAGCGGCTACCCACAGCCAAAGGGTTAAACAGCGAGCCGTAAGGTTGAACCGCCCTAATTCGAGAGCTCTCATACGAAGACTCTATTACAGTGGTCGATGTTAGTTTTCGGGTTAGTGGTGTCAGAATTTGCATCATACATCAGGGTCAGTGGCATCAGTGAGCCTAGTCCTGCGCCAGCCACTAAAGCAAGAAGCTATGCTTGCTGAGTGGCTGTCCCAGGACTCAGATCACTCATGCAACTGGCCCCTGATTCACAGGCGTTACAGGCTAGCATAAAACTGTTCGGCAATTATTCGCAACGAACGACTCGCAACAACGAACGAAAGCGAAATCATGGCGGACAGACAACACGCCAAACATCTCCAAGAGGCATAGGCCTGGAGGGCTCATGAGGATCTATGCTTCATGGAGATGTTTTAGTCCGTGGGCCAGAAAGTCAAACCCTCCACCTCCCGAGGGAATTTTCAAGACCATGATTTTTTCAGGCTGCCTGACACATCTTATTGATATCTGCTTGTCTGACGGTTGTATTCCTCTGGAACAACGTAAAATACTACTAATACCGAAGAATAGCGTACGCGCGGTAGCAAAGAAAACACAGATGCATGACATGACAGTATATAGGGTAGTATGTCAAAGAAAATGTCCGACAATCACTTAAAAAAAAAATAATGATATATAGTCAAGTAACACTGCCAATTTACACAGGATAAATTATGGGAATTTTTCACACATCTTCCAAAGAAATAAATTAACGAAACTCGTATTTCTTGCCCATTAATGTACATTTCTTTGATGTGTATCTCCAAAAGAACACAGAATCCAACAAACAGTTCCTCTGAGTAGTCTACATGAGAATTATCAGTGAACTATGTAACTGTGAAGATTAGGAACACTAACTAAAGACAATAAAGCTATACTTAATTATGTCAAAAGATCAAATACAAAGATGTTCTTATTTGACAGTGACTGGAAAAGTGTTTGAGTATTAGTATATTCAATCATTATTTGAGATAAACATTAAAAAGTCATATGTTTTAAGCAAAATGATGATAACAATGCCAACTTGCTGCAACCTTCACTGGAGCAAAAAAAGAAAAGTCCCGAAATACTCTTTTGCCTCTCTGTCTTTACATATGTCTAGAGGGAGCTGTCACGAATTACAGCAACAATGTTCACAGAGTTCATTCATCAGTAAATACACAATCTGTGAGATTCAGCACTTTTAGAACTTCCTCTGAGAGTACCTCTTCCGCGGACCCAATCATGTCTGTTCTTTTTGGCCTCCAGCAATACATCAGCAAGTTACTGTGGCATGAGGTCACCATTCATCCAGAACTGAACTTCAATTTACTATCTGTAAATTTCTACCATTGTGTATATGGTGAGGGATGGCAGGGGTAGGTTTGTCCGCTTGGTTCCATTACGAGACTGGTAATTTACTCTCTTGATGTGCATTGGGTGTCGAATTTCCCGCAAGGAGGCAGCAGACTCATGTCGACCCCATCGTAGCTTGTAAGCAACTGCCCCAGGTGGGTGCTGAAGCGTTTCAGAAACTTCTCGTACTTAAGTTTGTTGATGTCCTTTCGCCATTTTTCCAAGAAAAAAAAATCGTGAACTAGGCTTCCAGATTTCTTGGAATCTTTGTGGAGGTTCCTTTTAGCATGTGAACGGAAGTGGAACCCCGCCTCGCTCTCTTAACACTCTTCACCTAAGGTGGGTGGTAGGAATCTGCGACAAAATCCATTCGTGGTTCCTTTGGAAGCTGTTCAAACAGGCTGTCAATTTCAGAAAGTTCCTTAAGTGTGCTTGGGGGAGGGGTGAGGGGGGGGGGGGAAGAGGGGGGGGGGGAGGGTATCTGTCTATGGGTCAAAGCATTGTTGTTTTTCACTGGGTCTCTCTGTCGTCAGGAGATCTCATTCCACATAATGTAAACGTTTCGACATGTCAGTCTTTGTGGGTGCTCCATCTCGCGCAGCAAGTGGCCAGGGTACTGGACTTACCTAGAAGCTGAGTACTCTCTCCAGGCGGATGTGATGATTAACTGCAAAAAGAACAAGCTGACCAAGATATTTCTCTTCACCATGACTTACTTCGATTTCTTTGACTGCCCTGTGACTGTTTTGGCAGTTTGGAAAATGTCTTGGGGTTCAGTTTCTTGATTGTTGCATTAAAGCTTTTTGTCAATCAATCGTTACAGCATGAAGGTGCCCATAGCTCCCTCTCCAACATCAGCTGCGTGCAGATATTCTATGTCCTGTGATGTTGGTACACCTGAGGACAGGCAGCGCAGGACATCCTTGTTCTCAACTTCAGATGGGTTAATGAAGTTACTAATAGCCTGAATGACTTTCCCAAGTGTCTTCTAAATGCAGCCTTTGAAGACCTGATGACCTTGTACAAACTGCTGTATTGGCTGTCCATTTCCCTGATAAGGTCGCCCGGTGATAACTACCTCTGGCAAGCATTGTGGTACACGATCTGTGGTAGGCTGCACAATTTCTGCTGAATCCAATTATGCTACCGTGGGATTTTGAACGGGGGTCAATGGTGATGTCCACAGCGCTTCTTGAGGGGACGTCTCACCTGCTGACACTGAGTCCATTCTCTCACAAAAGTTCTTCTATATCTGAATATGCCTTCGAAAACTGACATCAACTTTATCTTTTGTTCTGTAAAGCCATGATTATTTATTAGGGGAGCCCGTAACGTGGGAACGTTCGCCAAACACTAGTCTCGGGCTTACCTACACATCAACACGCACCACGGCCAATCCAGAAGATAAACACAAACAACACTTGCTAATCAAAAGATCCTCGGGCCGACGTCAGCCTTAGCTGGCCCGCGCGCGGCCGTAGAGGTAGAGGGTGGCCCACGGACATATGGGACAAGCTGCTTATCAGGCAGCCTTAGCTGGCCCGCGCGCGGCCGTAGAGGTAGAGGGTGACCCACGGACTTATGGGACAAGCTGCTTATCCGCCGTGACTACGCTCTCGTTCGTTGTTGGAATCGTTTGTTGTAAACTAAACCTCACCAATTTTGACTTTCCAACCTTCGGAAAACATTTATGTAGCGTTACCAGTTGTGGGAGATGGATCCACCATGATAAATCAAGGGTAGTTCCCAGGCGCCAAGTTAATCATTTAGTGACTACCCTTGAACTATCAAGGAGGGTTATGGCGACTTCAGTAATGGAGAATATGTCATTTAGGACATGAAGGATTCAAGTCTTTCGTGACGTTGTTCATGAACTTGGTTTAACTATACCGACTTCCATTAAAAACGCGAAAAGTGCCTGTAAGTGTGGCCGCAAACAAAGAGCCACCCTGACAGCAAAACAAGAAAATTTTATTTGTTGCTTACTTCACATGTTTAGCCTACTGTCCGAGCTACCTTCACACAAAAATTGGATGAGTTGTCGCCCATGGCTACATTGGAGGGCACAGGGTTTCATTAGTGGTGAAAATAAGCAAAACTGTACACATACTGTGAAGCAAGTTTCCTGTGATATGTTTTAACACACAAGTTGTGTGGATTGCTTATGATGTTATTAACTGCCTCAAACAAAATTTGACTCGAAAAATTCATTAGAGAACCAGAACTTTCGGTGCACATCATTTTTTAAATAAATCTTATTTGACTTAATGTAAATTACTTTCAAACCATTTTTTATGCTCAGGTGACTGATACAGAGATAAAGATCACACCCATATCCATTTGATCAGGTAAATATGGCCTCTAGACTAAAAATAAAGAACTTTTTGATTTTCATGTTTGTAGTCATGTTGATTATTTAGGTGCCTTTGACAAACGAAAAATAGGTCAAGACCAAACCGGCCGGATTTTCATACACACGGACTTTAGTGACACTGCACATTGGTTGGCTTTCAGCTGTTTCCTCTGCAGATGCTCCCCATTTCACTTTCAATATCCTGTGATGGTAGTGTCACTGATGATGTCATGATAAGTCATCGATGTGCAAAAGACTAAACATTCTATTTGCACACGACATAACACACTCTTGATAACATTTTCTAGTAAATGACGTCAAAATAACCCGGCGGGTTAAAGCATATTTACGAAGAAAAGCGCTTATGATGAAAAATTCGCGTTTTTAATGGAAGTCAGTGTATGAGCAGTTAACGCCGAGCAGGCGACACGTTCTTGATAAACGCATGCATGTGTGTGCGTGCGCAGTGCATGCGTGTTTGTGCGTGTACGTGTGTGCATGCGCCATGCGTGCGTGCTTGTGTGCGTGAGAGAGCGTGCGTGCTTGCGTCAGTAAAACATATGTTTAGTTACTTACTTTGTTTATGTTGCTGTTGTTGTTGCTTACGTCCAAAACGTTGCTGGACCAATTATACGCTTATAGCTAATAATTCCTTCGTTGAATCTGATGTGCATTCATTTTGACTTACATGTCAGCTTCAATACATCGCGGTACCCCTGAGCCATAAAGTCGTCACACCGCGTTATTCCCGAGCGCGTTATTACAGTGCTGGAATTTACATAAGCCTTTGCAGAAGATAAACAAAAACAACACTTGCTAAGCAAAAGGTTCTAGGGCCGACGTCACCCTTTGCTGGCCCGCGCACGGCCGTGCGCGGGCCAGCAAAGGGTGACGTCGGCCCGAGGACCTTCTTGTGACGTACGCAGCCCCGTGTGAACCAGAGACCTGTGCGGGTTATATCAGATACCGCGGTAAACTGGAGCGCGTAAGACTGACTGACTGAGGCTGACCTGTATGTTGTATGGATGTACGGCTTTTCACGTTTCACAGACCGCTGCCTCTGTTTATAATGTGTGTGCTGGTCTGTGATTTTGGACCTTATTGCCAGCTTACATTTATGCACTACACTGCTTATACGGTTAGAGCGCTAAATGAAACGAATCGTTTGAATGTCACTCGACCGTAACATTCTGTTAAGGGGATTCAATAAAACATCTTGCCAATGGATCAGACTTCTTCGCGCGCGCGCGCGCGTGTGTGTGTGCGCGCGCGTGGATGTGTGTGTGTGTGTGTGTGTCTGTGTGTGCATCGATATCTCCGGTGTTTCTGCACTTCAACTCAGTACAGGGTCCGTACAGTGAGAGTTGTTAAAAAAATGACAAGGCTTTTTCAGGGCCCTGGAAAGTCTGTCAATTTCAGTCCTTTTCCTTAAAGTCTGTGAAAGTTTGTAAAAAAATGACAAAGTTCTTGCAAACTTTTGTCTACTTCTTTTTTTTCTTCTCGCCAATGTGTGGCTATTCCATTGTGAACGACCATGCTGACGCTCGTTGCATGTGATCTATATTTAGCTCTGATCGTAAAGTGACTGCATGGCCTTTCTGCCGAACAGTCTGATTGGTTGTTTACGCTTCTACTGAGCTCCGCCATTCGCTAAGCGTTCTTTTATTTAGGTATCTCTTAATGAATTAGGCACGAAAGCTTCAAATGAGCTGCTGATACAGAGTGATATAATTTTTTAATGTGTGTAAACCTTCAGGCTTCAGTTTGGGTTTGTGAAACGTTTATAAAAAGTTTGTGAACATCGTCCCTGCTTTTCTGTACGGACCCTGCAGTGACAAACTTGAAACTTAGGATGCTTTCTTAATCTAAAAAACTTCGGAGACTGACCGGAAGTTTATTAAACTGCAATGATCTTAGAAGAGAAATGGCCACTTATAGTTGAAGTCGGTTGAGTAGTCCCTAATATTTGTTACGTTCCCTTAAAATAGTATAATTAAATAGGTTCCTTTGGAATAGGCATAGGACGAGTTCGTAGGCCAGCTTTCTACCTCTCTGCATTCTGAATGAAAACTAATTCATTTCATTTGGTGTCTCTAGATCAACCAAACTCAGGATTTCGCTCGTATCACAATGCGCAAAGGCCATCGGGCCGACGTCGGTCTGTGCGCCGCGGGCAAACAACGGCGGCCGACGTCGGCCCGATGGCCTTTGCGCATTAGGATACTGTAATATATTGAATTTGTTGAATTCATTTCCGGGAGAGCCTTTTTTGTGGTTACAAGCCTTTCTCGCACAAGTTTCATCTTTAGTAAAAGGCTAGAACATGTCAGTGTGTGCATTTTGTGCAAAACGAGATTTTCCCCGTTCTACAACTGAATGGAAATCTTGCTTTTCTCAAAATTACACATATACATGTGTATACTGACTTTTGCCAAATAACAAAAGAAAAACATAAATCGGCTTTATTGTGGTTAGTGCAATTCAGTGTGAGTGTGCCCGCGTGTATGTGTAGACGCACGTGTCTGCATTTCTAGTAATAATAATAATTACGATATTTATAATGCGCTTATCTTATAATAATTATAACTCTAAGCGCGCACTCACAGCTCGCGCACGCATGCGCACGCTTTAGACAACGACTCACGTACCACAAATAGTGAAATACATTACGACAGTCAGCTTGGGGTGGGGAGTGTGGTGGTATGGTGCTAGAACTGTTGAAAGAGGTGAGTTTTGAGGGCGGACTGGAAGGAGGAGAGAGAGTGTTTCTGACGGAGAGAGAGAATGGGAGAGTGTTCCAGGTGGATGCACCATACTGAGAAGGACCGGGGGGCCGAAAGTGCTGAGTTTGGTGCGGGGGATGTGGAGGCGGAGAGGATCGGAGGCGGAGCGGGGAGGAGTGATGGGGAGAAGTAAGTTTGAGAGATAGGCAGGAGCGCAGTTGTTCAGGGATTTGTAGCAGAGAGACAGAATCTTGTATTGGATGTGTTGGGGGATGGGAAGCCAGTGAAGGAGTTTGAGCAGGGGAGTGATGTGGTCGGATTTTTTTTCTTTCTGAGGACGAGGCAGGCAGCATTGTTCTGGACACGCTGTAGAGTGAAAGTGGTGGAGTGAGGGAGGCCGGAAAGGAGAGAGTTGCAGTAGTCGATGCGAGATAGGATGAGAGAGACAGCGAGTTTGGTGGCAGCTTCGGTAGTGAGGTATTTTCTGATTTGACTGATGCGGCGGAGGATGGTATTAGCATGCCTAGTCAGTGTGACGTGTCGTTTTGTGTGTGTACTCATAGTGACCAAGCTGTTTTCTGTGAGTACAGACTACTTTAGCTAACTTCACAAGTTATTCCTTTAACCCCCTTGTGCATGCAGCCACCGGTACTGTTTACAGTACCGGTGGCTGCATGCACAAGGGGGTCAACATTGGTTTGTCGGCTGGCTGAGATCTGCTGTGTCGACTGAGTTCAGCTTTATTACTTTTAAAAGAACCGTCAACGGGAAAGAGAAGTGGTGTGGTAATGTGCCCGTACACACTGGCATTTCGTTCTGCCAGACCGCGATACAAAAACCACAATGAGATGACCGCGTTTATGTTTGTAGCCAGTTTACTTATTTTCTGGCTTGAAGATTTTTTCACTTACGAATTTACGTTTAACTCGTTCCGGCCGAGAAGAACGGCAGGCTGATACGCGGCTTAACTATGTCAGTCAGTTTGAGTCCAGAATGCATGCAGATCAGAGTTCGTTTCCGCGCCCCGAGCGTAGAAAATGCGGACGCCAACTAATACCGCTTGGCCGGAGCGTCCCGCGTGATAAACGTGTACCGTGTTTCACGTGCCTTTCAGCCACTGGCAGTGTTGGGAAGCCAAGAAAGACCCCGCTGATAAAGCTGTCTTTTGTGAGGGCGCCTCAGTGGCGTGATCGGTAAATTTGCCGACTGACTTGCCGTCCGATCTGGGCTAGAGAGTTTCGGGGCGGGCAGGTGCGTGGGATCGAATCCCACACGCTGTAGAAAAAAAAACAAACAAAAACGAACAAACAAACCCAACAACAACAAACAAAGAAGAAAGAAGTAAAATGGACGTAGCACAATTTATTATTGGAACCTGAGGCGCCCGTCTCCCCCTTTTCGGGGGGAGTTTTGCTAAAGATGTGAATTATTTGTGCAAGCTCTGCAAGTCCTTGTCTATCGGGGCTAAAGTGGATTAGTTAATTTGTTATAGTGTAGAATTTAATAAATAGGTTATTTATTGAGGTGTTTTTTGGACTTTACTTTGCAAATTAATGTGGTTTGTAAGCCTATTTCTTTTTGGGTGATTTCTTTTTAAAACTTCCTTAAAAGAAAATAATGTATACGCTAAAACTTTAGATAGCGGCTTAGAGGAAGAGGTACAGCTTTTGCTGACAACTGTTGAAAACCGAAGAGGTGATTTTTAAAACCGAAAAGGTGATTTGTATTTACTGTTAGGAAATGAGTAGAAAGTGTCCATTTTTGGCAGCTAAGTCCGAGGAAGTCGTACAGTGGTTCCTGGATAAGCACTTCAAATAAAACTAATTCTATAACATAAATAAATAAATAAAAATTAAAATGAGGCCACACCACGAACAACAACTAAAGTCTCTTTATACAGGTTTCTCGAACACTGGTGTAGTGGGCAGGCTAAATTTCATGAATGCCGTATGAACTGCGCGCTTTTTTTTTTTTGGTTTTGACTAACTGCTGATTTAGGGCTGAAGCCTATATTTCTTCGGGTGTCTGCAAACATAAAGTTGTATTAAAAGTATGGAAATACGTGTAAAGTCGTGGTCGATCCATCTCCTGCTGTAGTCTGTCGGGGCTAAATGGGTTAACTCATTCAGCCCGACGGCCGTATTTCCCAAATATTGGAGGCGTCATCTAATTACTATGCACCAGTTGCATGAGATGGATCGACCATGATAATTCAAGGGCAGTGCCAGATTAGCTAATCTGGCACTACCCTTGAATTATCATGGTCGACCCATCTCCTGCTGTAGTCCGTCAGGACTGAATAGGTTAAACTGTTTTGCTGTGTTGCCCCCTCATTTCCAGTAGACGCACATTTTTAAAAAGTGTCAATTCAAAGTAAAAGATCCCCGCCGTCAAAGGTACATGGATTCAGAGTGGCATCAGCAAGAGGCAGAGACCCCCACGAGCCCTTGCAACAGTGGGCGCTCATGAAGATCTATAGCCCTTGCGGTTGGGTCAATGGTGTTCAAACTATGAAGAGGTTAAGTCAAAATTATTTACAGGCAACAACAACAACAAAACCCACACCCAAACGCTACGCTCAGAACTGTCATTGTGGATGCACCTCTCACACATCGCGGCGCGTAGTTTGTAGTGGGCGGCTCCCGGAATCAGTCAAGTGTTGGCGGAAAATTGTCGGTCCTGTGAGTAACAATTGCTATGAAACTCATCACTCAAACGTGCTTTCCAATATGAGTGGACCGCACTTGACATGATATACTGCTTCAATATTCCATCAGTCTAGATAGAAATCAGCAATATGCTGTAGATCTGGGGATGTTGTATAAGTTAGCCTCGGTGTTAGCAAATAATACCAGGTGTGTGCGGGCATATCATATGCCGGGTCAGGTGTGTTCACTGATGGATTTGCTCTTCCTCTTTTCTAGTACACAGGTCATGGGCCGACATCGGCCCGACTGTTGTCGTGGTCTTTTGCGAATTAAGCATATGTAAATGTGTCAGTTTTAGTGCTTACCAGCAGTGGAGCACTTTCTGACGCATACTTATAGTAATAGTCGCTTCATCTTTTTTGTAGCTGACCATCTCCAACTTTACGAGGAATGAGAAGTGGAAGATAAAAAAAAAATGTCTCATTAGCTCAGCATATAATGCATACTGCTGAATATTTTGGCACTATTTGCATTGGAGTTGGGGGGATTCATGGTAGGGAAGATTAGTTTAGTGGCAGCCCGAAATTCCTTGTCTCCAGTTTGGGAGTTGCCATCTGATGACATTTACAGTTCAAAAGTTAACTGACCATGATAGTTCAAGGCTGGTGCCAAGATTAGAAGCTCCAAGCTGTTTTGTCACCACCGTTGAACTATCATGGTCAATCCAGTGTTGATGGTATATTGGGGCACATTGGGTTGAAAGAATCCCAGATGTTTCTCTGTTACAGGATGCACAATGGAAACAGCTAATCTGGCACTACCCTTGAATTATCATGGTCAAGCCATCTCCTGCAACTGGTACATAGTCGTTAGGCAACACCACCAGATTTGAAAAAAATGGGACATCAGGGCTAAAAGCTTGAAGGGGCTCCATCACTCTGGGCTGCAGACTGATGAAGATGGATGAATGACGACGGTAAGTGACTGTTCAAGTTTCAGTTGACACACCTTGCTATTAGATGCGCTGCATGATGTTGCAGTATGTTAGTTTTAGCCCCATGCACTGCCAAGAATGCTGAAGGAGTCAACGTTGCAACATTTAGGTGTAAATCTACACAGCGTACCTTACCTACCCTATCCACCCAGCAAAACTCTACGCAGGCATGTTTCTATCTAGCATAGATTTGTACTCGACGGACACATTTTGACAGGGATAGAAAAAAATGAGTCAGCTGGATGGAAAAATTTAGAAAAAGAAAAAGAGAATGTATAATCATTTATGAACACAGATTCTGTAGAGTATGTATGAATGTTTGCAGTGTTTGGAAGGTTATGTGATGACACAACCCCACCACACCCCACCCCCTTGTACTCTTGTTGGTGTGCACATGCAGCTTTGAGATCTTTAACCCATTTCGCCCCAATGACTGACAGCAGGAGACGGATCGACCATGATGATTGCAGGGTAGTGCCAGATTAGCTTGGCGCCTGAAGGCGCCAAGCTAATCTGGCACTACCCTGCAATTATCATGGTCGATCGATCCATCTCCTGCAACTGGTACCTAGTCATAAGGTGACCCTTTCAAAAAAAAATTGGGAAAAAGCGGCCGTGGCGTGAAATGGGTTAACAGACTGCACCCTGCTCAGGATGGATTTTTGGCATGCTGACTGCCCTGGTGACAAAAAAAAAAAATCCTAGCCTGATAGTGCAAGGGTGGTGCCGACATTGCTTAGCACGCAAGATGCCAGTTTATTCTGGCAATACCGATTGTCTTTGTCTGTTGCAGGATATACAGTGGAAACATCTGTACCCAGCCATCTGAGTGAACTCTGAACAGGCTTGACAGTGGCCAAGACAGATGCAGATGGTGGAATAATGAAGATTACAATAAACTGACTGTTCCAGTTTCTATGAGTACACCTTTGTTTCAGGTAAACTGATTGATATTGCTTTTTTTATTAAAAAAAGAAGTACCCAACGGAGAAAGAAACACGCTTAGAAAAGATGGTTACAACACAATTTATTAATATTTCAGGTAAATACCCTTTGCCAAAATAGACAGACAGAGATCAGTCGCTACTCATCTTCATTCGCAGAATGGTCTGGATTGCTTTTTTTTTTTTTTTTTTTAGTATTCATTCCTTCACTGCCAGTAATGCTGAGGGATCAGCTGCACTGTATTCGGCTTATCCTACATACCATACCTATGGGCGCTGGCAGCAAGTCTTCCCAGCATGAATCCACTAAGGTGTCAATCCACTCAGAGTAGATTTGTGCTGCCGCAGTGCCCACTTGGTCGATGGAAATTCAAACGTGTGGAATTGCACTGGTTAGATGTGTGCTAGTATATTAACCCATTCAGCCCCAACGCCCTACAGCAGGAGATGGATTGACCATGATCATTCAAGGGTAGTGCCAGATTAGCTTGGCTCCTGATAGCGCCAAGCTAATCTGGCACTACCCTTGAATGGCCATGGTCAGTCCACCTCCTGCAGCTGGTACATAGTTACAAAATGTAGGAAATGCACCTGTGGGGCTAAATGGGTTAAATGCCAGGGGGGCGATTGATTGATTGATTGTACATTGCTCAACGTCCCGACAGCAACAAGGCTTTCTCAGGACGTGCCTGCACTGCTTGTGAAAAATAAAATAAACAGAATATTGAATGTATATCGCCAGCCGGTCCAATACGTTAAATAAATCTACGACATGGGGCCTAAATAAAGCTAAGACCATTTAGCAACACACATCCAATATCAAGAGTTACAGGCAGCGCAGACAGTAGGGAGAGTTTAAAAAAGGAAAATACAGGTGAATGGACCAAGGGTAGACAGAAACACATGCCCCAGAATACAGAAGAAAACCCACCCTGTGGGGCTGACCAGGGTGACCCTGGGAACTAAAAAGTAGTTACCCCACCCAAGTCCCCCAGGGCAGACCCGGGTGGGGGGCCAGGGGACCAACAATATTTCAGGCCATTAGAGTAAACTACATGAAAAAAAAGCCTTATTCCAACTTTTCTTATTGTTTGTTGTAAGAAGGAGAGCTGTTGGGACCTCTGAAAAGTATTGTTATGTCCGACCTTGTTATCAGTAGACTGTATTATACTAAGGAACATTATCACCACTCACTCTGCATGTCCACACAAAACCTACGGTGATCACACTAGCTTATGGTCTAAAGGTCCCGCCACACATGCCGATTTTGAGGCCGATAGTCTCGAGCAGTTTCAAATCGGAGTGTGATCGGGCCGGACTACCAAAACGTGTGCACTGCCACACATTTCCTTACTTTTTTTAGCCGACCGGTTTGAACCGAAGATCAAAGTCGTACCTGTTTCTGCAAAATGGCTGCTAGTTTTGACAGTGATGATGATGTGCTTGCATTATCAGCAGTTTTGCATCATACTTGTGAAGAGGCGGGCTAAACATACGCAACGAAGGTGGTACTGATCTTCCGCCATTTTCAAACTGAAATGATGTGCTTTGCGAGACGCGCTCTGATTGGTTGAATCTTACAATCGGGGCCGATTCATGTCGGAAAAATAGAGCAGGTTCTAAACACACGATTCCCAGCCGATCGGGATCGGATCGGATATATGACGTCATCCGATCGCAATCGGATCGGAATCAGCTTCAAAATCGGGGCACTGTTACGTGGTGGAGTCGTAGTCGTAGTATGATAAACACACCAGACGCACGCACGTAAGGTTCTTTTAAATAAACTTCATTCAGCTGCAACCCGTCACACGTGGCTTAAGGATGTAGACAATACTGGAGTAACAGTTCCAACAATAATTTAATTCAGCGATGCGATCTCCACACAATGCATTTCCAAATACACCCACACTGATACAAAGTCTCTTCTGCAATGTCCACACTGGCAACACAAAGTTTCTCATGCGCAGCGTCTCACGCAAAGTACACCCTATACGGGCCACGTACCTACGATAAACTGCGTGTCTCTACAACTGACAATGCAAGACAATGTACGTATGCGCTTCCCAGCACAAAGTTTTTATAGTATGAAAACTTTCTAGAATAATCCAATGAATAAACACAACGCAACCAATCAGAACGGGAAACGCAACCGAAACTCACAAACATCAATAATAAAAAAAATGAACCTTCTAGAAAACTACAATAGGCTACACAAATTTGGCTGCTCACTTCAGCTCCAAATCCTTGGTAAAATGACATCTCACAAAAGTATAGCAGGCAGTTCACAAACTAGTCGGAAGCTTCGAGAACTAACACGATCCTTCATAACACACAAGAAAACGGCTGACGGCTTCACGCGCACAGTAAACAACTTGTTACTAAATGTCGCGAATTTACCAACGTCACACATACGAGGTCACTAGACAATGCGACCTTTCTAGAACGTTCTGGACTAAATTTAACGTATCATAACGAAGTGAATTCCGCTCTGCGCGACCGAAAGAAAATGTTACTTAAAAAGGTACATGAATCATAACCATGATAGCTCAAATAAATATCGGATCGTTTCCCACGATTAACACATGCATGCTCTCACAGGACAACACAACCACAATCGTAACAGGCACAATCGGCATGTGTGGCGGGGCCTTTAGGGAGACAACTGGCAAAATGAATTATCAGATGAGACCTAACTAGGGCCAGGCTCCACACAAGACTGAACAGACTGAGAGAGCCATAATAGCGAGTCAGTATGCTGAACATGCATGATGGCCCCATCCCATGCAGGGCCAGCCAGTGTCAACAACATACTGGCTTATTTATATGTTTTTGTGTTGTTTTTTTTTGTTTTGTCTTCTGTGAAATTATTGTCCGAGTACTAATCCCGTATATTGTTTTCCAGCAGGCGTATGGCAGTGATGCTCCTCTCGAACACTCTGGTGCTCTTCTCGAACACTCCAAGACACTGCTGATGAGTGTGAAACTTTTCTTAATTTGCAAATCATGCACTCACTGGTTCCTACATATGTCAGCAACTGGGACAGAAGTATTAGGATACAATGGTGATTCAAATGACCCCAAAACACTACTTTCAGCTAATTCTTATCTGCCAATGTGCTGATAAATCTTTATGACATCATAAATTTTCGAGAGGTACACTAACATCATCAACTGAAGCAGATGTGAGATGGGGAGATACTGTAGTGTCATCAACGCGATGTGAGATGGGGAGATACTGTAGTGTCATCAACGCGATGTGAGATGGGGAGATACTGTAGTGTCATCAACGCGATGTGAGATGGGGAGATACTGTAGTGTCATCAACGCGATGTGAGATGGGGAGATACTGTTGTGTCATTAACCGAACAGTCTGATGTAATCGACTTTTTGTAGCCGAGGTCAGTTTCTCCTTGCTGCAAGCAGACATGAGATGGGTGTTTAAACCAAAGAACTGACTTATTACCCAGAGTACATCTTTACAGGATGTTTTCTACAAAAGAAATGTTAGAAAATGCATAGAAAGTACAAAAGTATGTTTGCTACCCCCAAAAAAAACAAACAAACAAACAAAAAACAAAAACACAAAAAAAAAACAACAAAAACAAAACCAAAAAAACACACACACAAGAAAACCCAAACAAACAAATCAACAACAAAACAAGAAAGGCAAAGCCATTATGGCTCATGTGTATGATCGATCCACACACGTGTGACAAGGGATGGCTTCTGCACTAACAAAATGCATGTTTTCTCAAAATTTAATCAGTTCCACACATCTGTAAAACCCCTGACCTTTGCGATGAGTCGACTAAATTAGTATACATAGCGATGAGTCGACTAAATTAGTTATCATCAGCTACATTTATGCCAAATTTGATTGAAAAGTTTGCAAAAATGTTGATAATAACTACAATTCTATCAAAAATTAGTATTTTAGACATATTTGTAGACCTCTTGTGACCCTTGACCTTTCCAAGGGATCAACCAAATTAGTGTGCACATAAAGGTCTTACCATCAGGTATCTTTGTACCAAGTTTGGGTTTGAAGTTGTCAATAGTATTTGAGGAATTTTGGACATATTCCCTGATCCCCTATAACCTTGACCATTGTGAGAGGTCACTGAAATTGATATGTTTGGAAAGGTCTTGCCACAGGGTATCCTTGGGCCAAGTTTGAAGACTGTGGCTTGAATAGTCTCTGAGAAAATGCCAACGTTAAAGTTTTTACCATGGACAACAGACGATGGACGACCACTGGGCCAGAACATAGACTCGCTTTTGCTTCGCGCGTGAGCCCAAAACAACACAATACCTTGCAAAAACTGGAGGCTAAATGATGTAAACTCATTGTTTTTAGTTGAATCCTCTAAGTTGGTCTCGTGACTTGTATAGGAAAATGTTAAACGAAGGTGATTTCAAAGATGGGGCACCGAAGTAGGGTCTGAACAAATTTTGACCCTAGCTGAATTCGAACCTGGGACTTGTATGAGTTCGTGTTTCTGTTGAAATGTGACCAGCAGTCTTGTTTATCAAATAGCCAGTTTAAATTTGAATTTAAATGTTTGAAACGTCCAGTGTGAAATAAAACGTTTTGGTATCTTGAAACCGACTTTAAAATGTTTGCGTGTGTGTGGTGGTACGAGGGAGACAACTCAGGATGGCATATTCCATCAAGGGGGAGAACTCGGGATGGAATTTAGCACGGCTACCGTGTAAGCACCGGCACCCATACCTCTTGCGCCCTTAGTCAATGACCCAGTCAAGTTAAACTCTGCACAAACTACAAGCACGCAGCATTTAACAGAAACAGATAACATACCGCAGACACCAGAATAAAGCAGGAACCTGTAAGCACCTGAAACAGAAAAACAATTAGCTTAATTTATGTCCAAGCAAGATGTGAAGGTCACGGTATACATTTAAATTGGGAAGTTGAGGCAGTGCAAGGTCCCGTGTTTTTAAAAATAATTTTTGCCTTGTTTGAAAATTTGCAGTTGGGCTGAATGTGGGAATTTGCTGGAAATTTGTGGTTAGCTGAGAGGAGACATGTTTGGTGCTTTGATTCATACCATCCTGAGCTTATCCAGTGGACATTTGTGGGCCTATGTTGAGTTGCCTTTGGCGTAGTGATTTGAGGGGCACGCTGATTTCAGCTGTGCTTGGGTGTGGGGTTGGTAAGGAACCAGTTTCATAGCCAAGAAATGAGACGGGTCATGTGCTGTTTTTTTTGGTATTTTATGCATGGCAAATGTGCAGCTGGTGGGCGGTAGTGCTTTTTAGGGAATTGAACAATTAGGGGATGACTGGGATTGACTAAGGCTAAGAGACTGGACAGTACGGAAACACCACTGTGGTCCGTGGCCTGAAATGCACCACACACAATGGGAGCAAACCCCTTGTGTATTGCTTAACATACACAAGGCGGTAAAGAATAAAAATAAAAAATGGGAGGCAAGAAATGCATTTCACATAATATTTACATCAAACATTCATTTAAAAAGCACCATAAATAAGCATTAAACATTCATTTTACTTTATTCCATAATCTGAAATTTCAATTGTCGGTTAATCAATCCTTTCAGTACCATTTTTTGTTTACATCAATGAAAAATATGCCCAACTTTCTGCCAGTTCTGGAACATGTTGCAATAAACAAGCAATCTGAAAAATACTTCTGCGATTATGCCCCATTTGCCAGTTTGTCATGTCCTAATACATATTTCCAAGCAGAAAAATGTACTACACAGAAATGTACAGCAAAAAAAAACAACAAAAAAAAAAATTTGGCAACAGAAAGGGTGCATTGTAATATGGGTTAAAGTTGGCAAAAACTGATGTGGTTTTGATAACAAAAAAAAAAAGTATCTTAATGCCCCTATGAGGCGGACAGTCAGGCTGAACCATTCTTGTATTTCCAATATCAGGTCATCTAGAAGAAACTACCAAGCAGGAAAAAGCACCATCAGGGGAGAAAATGGCGCATTATCAACCAATGATCATAGATCTACTTTGGTCAAAGCACGCACACACACACACACACAAAGAGGATAAGAAAGAGGCGAGCGCCAAGTGACGAAGCAATTCATATTGAAGCCCCCCCCCCTCCCCCCCACATATCCACTGGCAGTAAACCCTTTTGGTCTCATTCATCAGGTCATCGACGCAACGGGGAACAATCCTGGAATCTCTTTTTAAGAGAAATGGTCATCCATTTTTACAAGGTCAGCCAAGATGTAATAGCAAGAGTTTGAAAGCAAAAATACAACATTCCTATCTGAAACCGTTATCCGTTATTTGCAAGATTTTGAAATTACAGTTTTTCCCTGCCAACTTTGACCCATATATCACGCATCAATGCTAAAAGCCAGGACTTGACTAGGTTCTGCAGGAATTTTTATCTGGCTGCATCAGCTTGTTCAGATCTGAAAAATATACAAATAATCTATCAAAACACTGAACCCCAAGGTAAACTTCTTATGTATTGGCGTTTAAAAAAAAAATCATAACACATACCAACTTTGGAGACAATGAAAGTTACAGGGTGGTGTCAGCAGGCTGGTGAGGGACCGACCATCCGCCCCGTGGTTATCCGATGACGTCAGAGAAGCTCGCCGCCGACGGAGACGCGCGGAGCGTTATTGGAGACGGACTGGCCTGACTGTCCACAGACAGATCTACGTGAAAGTGAGGTCCGAAGTTACAGCGGTCATACAGTCTGCCAGGAGACAGTTCTACCAGGACAGGATCGACCCAGCTCGTCGTCCAAGCAACTTTTCTCAGTCTTCAGTGAGCTGCAGGGCAAGCCCCGTACCACGCCCCTTCCGACGAATGTGCCAAGCCATGTCCTTCCACAACGTTTCTGCGACTTTTTCTCGGATAAGATTAAGCACATCCGCTCAGAACTAGATTCATGTTCATGTGATCCCCCTACTTTTTGGTGTGTATAATGGCCCTTCACTGTCTCGTTTCGAGCCAGTGACTGAGCAGGAGATCCATGAACTCATTATGAAATCACCAACAAAGAGCTGTGTGCTTGATCCCTTGCCCACGTCCCTCATAAAACAGTGTATTGATGATCTCCTCCCACTGATTACCACCATAGTTAATGCCTCTCTCTCTACAGGTGCTGTGCCTACTCAGTTTAGACATGCCGTTGTGACACCACTCTTGAAAAAGCCTGGACTGGACCCAAACGACTTGAAGCATTTTAGACCTGTCTCTAACCTTCCGTTTATTTCAAAGATTTTGGAGAAGGTTGTTTTGAAACAGCTACAAAGCCATTTGTCTGGAAACGGTCTTTTAGAAATGCACCAGTCGGCATACAGAAAGGATCACAGCACGGAGACTGCTGTGCTGAGCGTCCTGGATGGTCTGCTAGTGAAGGCAGACGAGAGACTTGTCTCTCTCATTGCTCTGTTGGACCTCAGCGCAGCATTCCTATGCGACACGCTCGATCATTCTGTTTTGCTGAAGAGGTTAGAGGTGACCTTTGGCATCCGTGGTACCGCCCTGGCCTGGTTCACTTCATACGTTAGGGATCGTTCTCAGGCTGTTATTGTTAATGGCCAGCTATCTGCTTCTAGTCTTTTGTTGTGTGGAGTCCCTCAGGGCTCCGTATTAGGGCCTGTTTTGTTCACTCTATATTCACAACCTCTATCTGATGTAATTGCCGCCCATGAGTGTGATTTTCACAAGTATGCTGACGATACTGAATTGTCAAGAAGTAGCGCGCCTAGCCATTTCAGCTCCGCTAAGATGAGCGTACAGTGTTGTATAAAAGACGTCCTGTCCTGGATGACTAGCAACAAGCTTAAGCTTAACACTGACAAAACCGAAGTCATGCCTGCCGGCTCTCAGTCTCGCCTTAGTCTGATTGACGGCGAGTTCGCAAACATTGGTGGCTGCAGCGTTCCCTTCCAGAAATGTGTCAAATATCTGGGTGTGAAGATTGACTCGACGCTCTCCATGCATGATCATATCAGTAGCGTCTGCCGAGCTGGTTTCCTTGAGCTGCGCAGAATTTCTTCTCTCAGACCGTTTCTCACAGAAAGTACGACGTACTCAAGACTTGTAAATGCATTCATTACTTCCAGGCTCGATTATTGCAATTCTGTACTGGCAGGTTTACCGGCAGATCAGATTTCACGCTTGCAGATGATTCAAAACAGTGCGGCGCGTCTCATCTTGAAGAAACGAAAGAGAGACCACGTTACGCCTCTGCTGAAGCAGCTGCACTGGCTGCCCGTCAAATTCCGTTGCCAGTACAAAATTGCAATTTTCGCCTATCGGCATTTTGACGGATCTCTCCCGCCGTACCTCTTTGCCTATCAGCCATCACGCACCCTCCGTTCCTCCAGCGAAAAGCTGTTAAAAATCCCGAAGCTCAACATGAAAACTGTCGGGGAGCGTTCTTTCACCTTTTTCGCCCCAAGTGTGTGGAACACGCTGCCAACGGAAATGCGGAATCTGCCCACATTGTCACAGTTCAAGGCTCACTTAAAGACTTTTCTTTTTTTGTCGGGCATTTAAAACTTAGGTCATATTTAGCTAACTGTTGACTGACTGCCACCTATTCTGATCCCAGAGGAAGTGAATGTATGGTGTGGGGAAGGGATGCGGGTGGTTTAAAGTAGTGTATAATTATGCGTGTGTGTCTGAGAGAGCAGTGAGTCCAGTGTTTTCCTGGAGAACGGCGCTATACAAGAACTATGTATTATTATTATTATTAGAATAGCTTGGTGCCTTATGCGCCAACCAATTGTGGCATTATCCTATTACTATATGTAGAACATTAATTTTTCATCAAGTACTTTTTCACACAGATGCAAACTTGAATGTTAAAATGCTTCTATTAACCCATTTAAGTCCATGACTAAATTGTGAGGGTGTAACCTAGACTGAAAATTCCAACAAAGTATGTGCTCAGGCTCCCAAGGGGATGCCCAGAGATTAAAGGTCCTCAGGCTGACTTCAGCCTTAAACCGTTGGCCGGCCTATATAAAAACACAGTCCTTAAGAGTCATTTGAATCCTAGCCTTCAGCACCGAAGTATAGCACTGCCGCTCTGCAACTACACCGGAGGTACGCTTTCAGGACCCGACCCTTATCATTCAGAATACACCATTGTGTGAAATAAGTTTGACTAAAATAGTTCTAGTGTAGTGCCAGAATAGCTGCGCCAAGCTATTCTGGCACCAGCCTTGAACTAAAGCCATTGGTCTATATCCTTATTAAGTACTATAATGTAGCTTGCATATGGCAGTGTACAAATTTGAAGCTTTTAGTATTTGGGTTAACTGACCCATACACAGCAGTGAGCATGCCACACAAGGCTGATGTTAGCCTGAGGACCTTTTGCATACCAGGTGGATATTCTTTAGAAGTCTACGTAACTTCAGCACTAAACAAGCATGGTTCGCATGCATCACCAATCCAAGTAGTTAACCCTTTTAGCCCCAAGGTCCCATTTCTCAAATTTTGGAGGTGTTGCCTAATGACTGTACCAGTTGCAGGGGATGGATTGACCATGATAATTCAAGGGTAGGGCCAGATTAGCTTGGCACCTTCAGGTATCAAGCTAATCGGGCACTACCCTTGAATTATCATGGTCAATCCATCTCCTGCTGTAGAGACTCAGGGCTAAATGGGTTTAACAGAAAGCCTGAAACATAAAAGAGCGAATGAAGCAACCGCTGTACTGTGTAAAGAAAGCAATTGTGTTCCCGGTGTTTAGTTGTGTTCCCGGTGTTTAGTTGTGTTCCCGGTGTTTAGTTGTGTTCCCGGTGTTTAGTTGTGTTCCCCGTGTTTAGTTGTGTTCCCGGTGTTTAGTTGTGTTCCCGGTGTTTAGTTGTGTTCCCGGTGTTTAGTTGTGTTCCCCGTGTTTAGTTGTGTTCCCGGTGTTTAGTTGCAATTTTGGCTTCTTTGTGTCAGCAAAATGGTGGCACCCGAGAAAAATCAAGCCATTTCCGAGACCTTACTTTACTTGATCAAAGTCAGTGAACCTAACAATACTGACAAATTTATAGAAACTTATAAAACACATTTTTTGTCAGTCATTTCACCAAGTTTCAGACTGGTGTCTCTGTATATAAAGGTTGTTGTAAACACCCAGCACAGCAAGACAGGGACAGTCAAGTGGTATCAACTCTCAGCAGGGTGGGAATTAGTGTAACCCTTTAGCTGTCAGTAGCAGTTTTTGTTACGAATCATCATAACAAGAAAGGCAAAACCCTCTGTATGACTCATGCACAGGTGTGCGACATTTTGGCAATAAGTAAAGGGCTGGCTGCAGCACCAGCGAAATTCAAATATTTTCTCAAAATTTAAGCATTTTTCACACATCTGTCAAACCCCTGTGATCCTTGACCGTCAGTAGGGCTTTTTGTAAAGGTGATTTCTGCAGGAATCACCTCAACAAAAAGCACTAGTGACAGCCAAAGGATTACAGTCTACAAAATTATCATCTTAGAAATGCGCCTCAAAATTCAAAACAAAATCAGAACACAGTGCTCCTGAAAATGAATGGAAGCGCACACGCCCTCAAACCATAAAAAAAGATATCATCAATCAGCAATTTTAACCCATTTAGCCCTGATGCACTACAGTAGGAGATGGATTACAAATGTTAATTCAAGGAGAGTGCCGGATTAGCGTGGTGCGTGATGGCACCAAGCTACTCCCATCTCCTGCAACTGGTACCATAGTTGTTAGGCGACGTCCCCAAAACTTTGGAAATGTGGGCGTAGGATTAAATGGGTTCAGCTCAAGATCTGCCAAAGGACTTTTCGTTCTCACAGGGATAATACAGATATCACTTTTATTTTATGTGTTGTATAGAATTCTTTCGTTTCACCTTTTCCCTCCAAATTTAATAAACATTATTATAAGGCAATTGCAGTTGTGTGGACGGGGGTGGGGGGGTGGGGGGGTGGGGGGGGGGGAACAATCAAATAGAAGTCATTCAATAAACATTAATTAATATCAGGACATTCTAACATCACCTTTGTACCTGATATTAATATACTAAATCTGTAAGACTTATAATACTAAGATTAACCCATATCATTCGGAATACACCAGTGTGTGAAATAAGTTTGACTACTACAATAGTTCAAGGGTAGTGCGCCAAGCTATTCTGGCACCACCCTTGAACTAAAGCCATTGGTCTATATCCTTATCTGTAAGTACTATAATGTAGCTTGCATATGGCAGGGTACAAGTTTGAAGCTTTTAGCCGCAGTATGATAAGGGTTAAGACATAATTAAAACTCTAAACTAATACAGTTACTAAAACATTATAAAAACTTAAAGAGCATTATTAACAACATTATCAGCAAACACATTAACGTCTTACTTTCAACTTACACCCTCTACAACCGTTCATCCAGGCCAGTGATACCCACACGATGAAACAGCTGTGTAAATCACACACACAACACTGACGCGCATGCGCGCACACACGCACTTTAACAGCCTGTGTAGACTTTAAAAATAGTTAAGAGTCGGACGGCAACGGGGACGAAAGACAGTTTCCTGCGGGTGGTTTTACATGATGGTTGTCTGTATCGGCGGCTAGACGGGAGCAATTCAAGGAGGTCTTTCATCACGTGAGCATCACTAGCCAGGATGGAAGTAGCTGGCAAATGGGCATCAGATTTCACATGGCTGATGTCTCTCACTGTTACCCGACTGCTTGTGGTGCTGGACAAATGGCATGGTGATGACCTCGCGGCAACCACTCCTGCGGACAGGCACGCAAGCATTGGATGGTAGATGTTGACCTTCGCTGGCATAGCCTGAACGACAGTCTGAAAAGATTGTAGACATTTGTTTTTTGTTTAACTCATTCTATCCCAGACACACCACAGCAAGATAAGGATCGACCATGATAGTTCAAGGGTGATGCCAGAATAGCTTGGCGCCTATGGGCGCCAAGCTATTCTGGCATCACCCTTGAACTATCATGGTCGATCTGTGTCCTGCACTGCAATGCAGTCTTCAGAGGACAACAGCAAAATTTGGGGATTTCGAGTCTTGGGGTACAATGAGTTAAGCTCCTCACTGCCAGAAAACAGCCACAATGTCCAATTGTTAAGAGTCACAAGCAAACCAAGTCACTGAAATTAACAAGTGTTCAGGTGTTCTAACATAACATAAATAAAGAGTTAGCATGTGTACCTGCAAAATCAATGTTTTCAAAAATATTACGCATTTTTCACTTTTTTCAATCTCCTGTGACTCACCTTTTCAATCGAAGGTAATACTGAGGTGATACTTTTTTTGAGTAATGAAACAAATTAGTATGCATAGAAAGGTCCTATCATCAGCTACCTTTCTGCCAAATTCGGTTGAAAAGTTTTCGCAAAAATCCTAATAAAAACTAAACCTCTACAAAAATAGACATTTTTGACATCATTGTTCTCTTTTGACCTATGACCGTTCCAAGAGGTCATCCAAGTTTGCACGCACAGGAAGATCTGACCATCAGGTATCTCTGTACCGAGTATGGGATGGAAGTTGTAAATAGTATTTGACCAAAAACATTTCGTCAGAAAATGGCTATGTCCGACCTATTTCCTGATCTCGTGACCCGGCCGTGACCTTTGTGAAGGGACATCAAAATTAGTATGTATAAGAAGGTCTTACCGTTAAGTATCTCTGTACATGTAAGTTTGGGTTTGAAGTTGACAATAGTATTTGAGAAAAAACATCTTTTGTCAAAATTTGGCCATTTTGGACCTTTTTCCTGAGCTCTTGTGACCCTTTCAATGGGTCAACAACACTAGTATGCATAGAGAGGTATTACCATTTGATCTCAGGTATCTTTGTACCTTTGTACAAAGTTTAAGTTTGAAGCTGTGAATAGTATTTGAGAACAACAACAAAAAAAAAAATCAATTTTGTCAAAATACAGCCACTTTTTAAAAACTTATTTCCTAACCTGTGACCTTGACCTTTAAGACAGGTCACTCAAATTGGTACGTTTAGAAATGTCTTGCCACAAAGTATTTGTGGGCCAACTTTGAAAACTGTGGCTTGAATACTCACCGAGAAAATGCCAAAGTTAAAGTTTACCATGGCTGCCAGACAGACGACCACTGGCTTTGCATGTGAGCCAAAAATGTCAAACCATACATTCTGCATCTCCCATACATCTGCAAAACAGTGGACTGATAATTACTGACAAAAGAGACAAAACAAACGACTGAGGAACTAGTTTTTTAAACTCATTCAGGGCAGCGCTGTTGAACATTTTCGCAGCTATTGATAGGGTGAGTGAAGAATGTTTTTAATTACCTTACATTTCAAGGTGCTGGTATTGATGCTTGCAATGTCATAACTGCTGTAGGCAACTCAACTTAAACACTGACCTGAAAACAAAGGAATAAACAGAATCAGTTACTAAACGATTGCAGAAATATCTCATCACAATCAATATAGTCTCTTGAACAATCTAAATGTAATACATGCATTCTGCCTTCGTCTCCTGTGGAAGGGGAAAAAAGGTTAATGCATAATTCATGAGAAATTTTCAATGTGATCCTCTACACAATTTGTTTTAACCGATATCAAGCATCAAATTTGTACACTGCCAGATGCAAGCTACCATATAATACTTACAGATGATAATTATAGGCTTTAGTTCAAGGGTGGTGCCAGAACAGCTTGGCGCCTAGAGGCGCCAAGCTATTCTGGCACCACCCTTGAGCTATTTTAGCCAAACTTATTTCACACACTGGTGTATTCCGAATGATAAGGGTTAAATGGGTCTTGGCAGGCAACCAATTCTGCATAGCAAGAAACAAAATCAACCACAGTAAACTGAAGAACAACTTGATACCAACAGAAGCTTATCGTAAGGGCTTCAATAATCTGAAGGAAAAAAGACAGCAGCAACAGAGAGATAAGGTTGGGTGATTTAAAGAAAAAGATTGTGTGCAGCAACACTGCGCTTCAGATGTTTAAGTGCGTATAAACGTGTCAAAACAGTAGGACGGAATTATTTTCCACAGCATTCAGAAGACAAAGGTATTATCAAACCATTTCCTCTGCGTCTCCTCTGTCTCTGCTAACACCTGCAGACTGACAATCACTGACAGAGGAGGCAGAAACGTTATCAACATTTCTTGTGATCCTTTCTGTGCTAGAGCAAGAGGGAAAAACACTCCATCACAAGAGACACATACCCTCATGAACCCCCACACCTGTAACGTTTCATGATGATCCACGCCACTTGCTGGCCTCATTCACACCGGTGTGCCTTAACTCATTCCAGACGTGTATCCAGAGGCGGCACATCTCCAATGAGTTAAACGTACAGGGTCAACTGGCGGTGAATCTGTAATGGTCCAGGAGACATTGTTCTCAGATAATGATCGAAAATACACTAGGAAATGACAAAAGACTATCATAATGTCAGCCGCAGCTGGGTATTTCAGTGTTGGTCTTCTGATGTCTGTGCTGTGACAACTGATGCAGATGACCCAACTAGTTGTTACACCGACAGACACATGAACCTGAGAAACAAAGGAACACAATCAGCTTCTAATCTTGGCACTGCAATAGTCTCTAACACAACGCAAAAGTCCCATACAATCCTTATTCATATGCTGTGATTTGAAGCAACCATTGGCTTTCACTGTTCAGCCATTTGCTGTGACTTGAAGCAACCATTGGCTTTCACTGTTCAGCCATTTTCAACTTTTGTTTGCAAGCGTCTGGCATTGCTAACAACAAAACATTACATAGAGCTCAACTGATAATCAATGTTTAACACAAATAAAACATAAGTGTATTCAATTTTGCCGTAGTGAATGAATCTTTGACTTGGTACATGTTTGCTACGGCAATAATTTAATAACAAGTTCACATCAGCTGAGCTATTTAAAACACCACTATTCCATATTTCTGCAGGAAATATGTAACGTAAAATCTTGACTTTGTGATAATGATATCTAGAGTGGAGCATGTTACTTGGTAGCTTTCTCACATTGAGTTATGTGTTATGTGTGAGGTGTAACACCCTCAGTGTGTTACGAGTTCCCATTTTCTTACTTGCTCAGACATATTACACTCATGAATATCTCATTTCCTCTACTGCAGAGTAGTAACCATAATCAACAACAGTAGTCAAACACATTGCACCTAGAACAAACTTCAACCGTGTGTATGTTCAAGAACTGTGGAAAAACAAAGTAAAAACAGAGAAATAAAATATGGTGCCTGAAACAAGAGGTGTGTGCGAAACAATGTGCTGCAGATGGATAAGGTGCAGCAGAAAAAATGCTGGCATCAAGCATTAAAAAGAGAAAAGATAGGAAATCATTTACTCTTCATCTCATCTGCAAACAATGGACTGATAATCACTGACAGATAATGTAAAAACAATTGATCTGCAAAATGTTGTTTTTACAAATACAATGTATTATCACTCACATTTCTCTTCTGAGACTGTTACTACTTGTATCACCTGGCGGGTGTATTTCTGGGTTCATGTGGTAGTTTACCCAACTGGACACACACCTGAAAGACAAAGAAATAAAATCAATATTTGAATACCTTTAGGAAAATCAGTACTGTTCCAGAGCTATGCGTCAACTCCATGGGTGCTGCGCTATTGCGCTATATATGAGAAAATAATGGACAGCACGAAATTACAAAACCCACCCTAAAGTTGTGTTTTATAAGAGTTGCCACTTGCTTCATCATCAGCATTTGTTTGTACGTCTATTCTTTATTAACAAAAACTGTGTTGTAACTGTCTTTTCCGAGCATATTTCTTCCTTCCTGGGATGTTCCCTCTCAAAACTCAACCTGAAATAACAAACATGGCATGCGATACAATTGTGAGCAGACCAGCAAACAAGCTGCAAGGTACCTGAGATACCTCATGTTGTAGAGTTCCCTGAGGTTAAATGCCACGGCAAAAAGATGAGCTTGCTCACATTCAGATTCAGAAAAATATATTCTCCCATGCCAAGTTGACTAGTTGAAAATTTTCTTTTGATCTGAAACAAATATAACAAAATAACATTATTTCTTCACGCTGTCACTCGACGCTCCATACGCAGCTGCACCTTAGATTGACATACTCAGTTCCCACCCCGACGCAGATTCAACCTGTGGAAAAAATGCTGAGGCCGGATAGAAGAAGCAGTCTGGATCATATAAACAACAGATACAGAACATGTATCCGAAGAAGACAATAGTCAAATGACACAATGCCAAAGGCCTTATATTAGTTATATACTGGGACCGTCGGTTAAACAGCACACAAGTCCACTGCACAATACAAGTCTTGTATGAACAAAAACGAAACATCCCAGACCACTATATACTCTATATACTGCATTCCATTGAAAGGTCCTGGTAAATCAATGTTACACTGTTGCCCTGCGCCTGAACTGAAATTTCAGGTTGTCACAAGTACTCCCTAGGCAACAGCCGTTTGTCCCTTATAACAGGTCAGTTTGGGCCGTCCATTATCACTTAAGGGGTGCTGTGTATATTAAACCCCAAACTAACCTGTGATTACCCATCTATGTCTCAAATGAGCAAAGTACATTGACAGAATAAATCTACCTCGCTTCCACTTCCACCCCCACCCCTCCCCACACACCCAACTAAGGCCCTTGTATCAAGTTTGACGGCTCCTGTGAATACAGCACATGCTTATTGTCTTTCGCGCAAAATGCTTCGGCACATTACTAAAGCTGTCACACGGTCACTGACAGTTTTGTTTGGCTCGTGTGACTTGCAAACCCTGGAATCTGCTCAACACTATTCGTAAGCACGTGATCAACACCAATTTTACATCCAGTGCAAAAACTGATAGGTCGGAAGGTTGCAAAACTACGGCAGACTGAAATTATAGCCAAACAATGTGAAATGCAAAACATAACTTCTCTTTCTTGACTCAGCTATGTAAGAAAAGCTATTTACCTTCACACTGATTTCGTCACGCAAAATTTAGCTAAAAGCTAAAGGTGGCTCCTCACATGGCGCCATTTCCAGACTATCAGTGGTGGTTTGTCGTTGCCACGCTCTCTCTGCCGAGGACAGGGAGTGAAATGTGTCTTTTTTTTTTTCACTAAATAGATTATTGTAGCCGTGGCAACACCCAGTTCAACACGGGCGGATCTGGAAGTGTGTGTGTGTGTGTGTGTGTGTGTGTGGGGGGGGGGGGGGTGGCGGGGTTCCAGAACACTCGTCTCCTCCACAACTGACGGTCCCCTACCCTTTGAAAAAAATCATCGGCTATATCGAAGTTCCTTTTTCGGAGGGTGGACCCCTCCCCGGCGCCCCTCCGCCCCCCCCCCCCCCTGGCTTTTGGATTTTTTAAAACTTTCTTTTGACCACTATAAAGCAAAGCCGTCTCAGTGGCGTCGGGAGTCGGCGCTGAGTCATTGGCTGTGTCAGGTTCAGTCAAAGGTCCGAAACACTGAAAAGGTTGGAACCACCCCCACCCACCCACGCCCAGAGGTAACTGATCCGCCCCTGTCCACGTGCCCCTATACCCGGGTGCAAAAGGGATTGTGCGCCGGCTTATTACCAACTAGACTGGTGTCGTCGGCGGCCTTGGCCGGAGTACACTGAACTGACATCCTCCCATTATCACACTGCCCTCGGAGCCGGCTTATTACCAACTAGACTGGTGTCGTCGGCGGCCTTGGCCGGAGTACACTGAACTGACATCCTCCCATTATCACACTGCCCTCGGAGCCGGCTTATTACCAACTAGACTGGTGTCGTCGGCGGCCTTGGCCGGAGTACACTGAACTGACATCCTCCCATTATCACACTGCCCTCGGAGCCTGCGGGTCACGGTGAAATGTATCTATTGTTCACTGACGGCATCTGGGTGTGACACGACTGGGTCCGACAGATGGAGTAACTTTTGTGCCTTTTTGTGTGACTGAGTAGGTGCCTAAATATTTCAAATCATAAACAGTCACCCCCGCCACCCTATACTAACACTGTTCGGATTTTTAAGCCTAAATTCAATTCACACCCCCCCCCTCTCCCCCCAGGTTCAGGTAGTTCGGTTTTTAATAGCCAACGTAGCCTAGTAGATGAGACGCTGCCGCTACTCTGGCTAGGGATTCTGGCTGACGTAATCCCCAACTTCGTATCACCACTAACTGGCGATGACGTCAGTCACAATGGGGGCGGGGGGTGGGGGCGGGTGGGGTGGGTGGGTGGGGGGGGGGTATTACAACAAAATAAATAAATATATTGGGTTTGAGTTTTATTTAGGCACGAATGAGACGTCGATTTTTAAGTGTCCTCAATTTATAGAAGAGACTTTTTAGATGGGTCGCGGTGGGGCAAATTCAATAGCATTCCCTTGACGACATAGGCGGATAGATCTAAAAATCTGACCACTAAAGGAAACCAGATAAAAATTACGTCATTTCTAGTTGCGGCCGGCCTAACTTCGCTGTTGAACGTACTTTTGGCGCAAAGCGCCGTGTGTGTGTGTGTGTGTGTGTGTGTGTGTGTGTGTGTGTGCGTGCGTGCGTGCACGAAATCACCAATATTTGTGTACGTACAAACGTGAAACTTAAGGAAATGCTTTGTTCAAGGGGTACCTAAGAGAGCCTCCGAGCATATTAAAATTGGGTACCTCACTGAAGGGTTAAAAGACCGTTTATAGAAACTCGGTTGTCCCACGTTACAGTCCGTATTTCTTGTCACTTTCACTTGAAATTTTGGACAGACCTAGATTGGAGAAAGACGTTGGATGAGTTCGTTAGCCAGCTTTGTAACTTTTCAACTTTTCCCGGTAAAAATTAATTATGCAGAAGAAGAAATTCAGGAGAAATTCAGACAGTGACGGTGATGTCAAATCAGAAGCTATGTCACAACGCAGACGTCGACGCAATACTATAGAAACAGGGGCGGATCAGTTACCTCGGGTTGGGTGGGGGGGTCCAAGTTCTGGTTTGGGACCTTCAATTTGATACAGAAGTTCACCCCGACACTAGACCGACCTTGCTTCTAAGGGCTGAAAAATCGAAAAGGAGGGTTCTTGGGGGGGGGGGGGGGGGGAGGGGGCAAGGGAAGGGGAGGATAAGAGAAGATGTGTGCGTGTTAAGCCTCTCACCATTCGCCAATATTAAGCATGGGGGTGGGGGGGGGGGGAGGTGCGTATGTGTATGAATACTGACTCGCAAAAATATTAAACGTAGTGGGGAAGAGGTAATTTAAGGTGGAGAAAGATGGATCACAAGGATAAGCTAAAAAACAGAAACAACTCTGAATGTTTCTTAAATAAAAACGCATGCGAACTCCAAACAGCAGTTAGACTTTAGGGTCAAATCCTCATCTTATTTGTTTATCCATCTTGTTCTGAAGTTGATAAGGTTGTACTAGTTTGGGAGCCAGCACACACACACACGTACGAACGCACTCGCACACACATTTGCGCCGGACTTGTTTGCTTTAATTAAAACGCTCAAGCATTTTAGCCCATAGGGGTCTGGCGAGTGGTGCTTTGACTAAATGCAAATCCGCTACGCCACCGCGTGCGCGCGGCCACCGCGTAACTTGAATAGCTCAAGTCTGAATGACTTGAGCTAGTATTTACGCGGTGGCCGCGCGCACGCGGTGGCGCAGCGGATTTGCATTTAGTCAAAACACCACTCGTCAGGCCACTGTGTCAGTTTTAGCTCCCTGATCCCAACAGCAGGAGATGGCTTGACCATGATAATTCAAGGGTAGTGCCAGATTAGCTTGGCGCCGTCTCCACAACCGGTACATAGTCTTTAGGCGGCAACACCTCCAAAATTTGAGACTTAATGAAATGGACCTTGGAGCTAAAAGGGTAAACATTTTTTTTTTTGGAGGGGAGGGGTGTGTGTGCGTGTGTGTGTGTGTGTGTGTGTGTGTGTGTGTGTGTGGGGGGGGGGGGGGGGGTAGTTCTTTTGTCCACCACGAAAATGACCGCTAAAATTAAAAAAAAAAAACTGATCATGACTGACGGACGGACTGATACTGTACCGACCGCCGGTTTGAACTGAAGTGTCAGTAGTGCATAACTTGAATTACTCGGTGATAATAGACCATGGCAGCTCAAGGGTAGTAATTGATTATGCTTTGCACCTTGAGGTGTCAAGCTAATCAGGTACTACCCTTCAACTATAACGGTTGATGCATCTGCAAACTGCGCAGAAAGCGAAAAGAATCGATAGATATACACACCCGCGCGCTTCCATTCAGTCGGCCGTACCTGTGAACCTGAGACTGTAACCAGTCGTCCGGTCCTGAGGCGGCAGACGCTGTTACCTTGGCAACCATGGCGGTCGATCGAAGATCAAGCTCGATTCGCAGCATACTCGTTCGTAATAGCATGCACTATTCATGTTGTCTGGCTTAATGTAAAAGTTAGTGTTTTTTTCAATAGGAATACGTCCATTATTCACTTTTACCGCGATCATGGCGGACGGTTGTAACTCGCGTTGCATTCGCTCTAGCCCCAGCAGGAGTAATGCCGTCATTGTTCATGCCGTACCTGGCTCAACGTAAATGCATTTGGCCGTCATACATGAATATTTCAATGCATGGTGACCATTATGGCTGACGTTCGAAGGTTTGGTTTTCCTTAAGGGTATTTTACAGCACTGCACAAATTCACGATGCCGGCACAGCGTAAAAATTAAGAGACCCTTCACATGATACTTTACATCACTGAACTTGAGAGTTGTTGCAATGGATCGAACGCCTGGTATGGCCTGCGTTAGAATCGATCCGACGACGGCACCTATGCCATGATACAATTATCTAAATATTCACGTTGCTCGACTTGACCCAGATGCGTGTGGGCCACAACTAGAATACTGAAATGGACAGCTGCGTGAAACCAAATATCGAGCGAACAAACAGTTCTGGCACCATGGCAGACGACAGGCGACACAGGTGTACGGGGATCGACCAGCTATAACTGGTAAGAACAAGACTCCACAACTGATTTCGTTGGGTATCTTTCAGTGATTATGGCTGACGGAAAGAATTTGATCAGTTATACGCGTGTGTCTGACTGTGCCCCGGGCGCTACCGTCCGGATTCACAGAGTAATTATGCATATTAAGTTGTGCCATTCCAGCAATACTTCGCGTTTCATTCCACGTGTTATGATTTGCGGAAGGACGTAGGCTTAACTCTTTCGAGACGTGCCGCATCCGGATTCGCGGCGGCTTTACGCCGCGAATCCGGATGCGGCACGTCTCGAAAGAGTTAACCCCTTGACTAGCAGCGGACGCAGACTGCCTTTGAAGGTCGTTATTATTCAACGTCAAAAGCCCCAGCCTTCAAAGGAACACAGACACAGGTGTTTTCGCAAGAGGCATAGATCCTCATAGTGAGCCCTCGCAATTGCGGGGGCGCATGAGGATCTATGCCTTTTGCAGTTGGGTGGTGTTCAGTTTGCCCTCGGCAGCGAAGAGACTATAAATCTGATCTACAGGTCCTTTTGACCTTACGGTCTATGTGTGCAACTGACATGAAGAATTTTCAAAACAGCAACCCAGAGTCAGTCATTAAATACATTTTGGCATAACATGTACCAAGGTGACTTCTAGTGTAGAATTGTGCATGTGTGCAGGTCTGTGGTATTCAACATCACCGCTCTATGTCGTAAGGTTCAAAATAACAAAACAGCATAATATTGTGCTACAAAGGAACCTGTTTTGAGCAATCACCATTTTTGCAAGAAAAATGTGATCTCCAATGTTTACAATTGACTGGAAAATGCCTCAACCCACAATGCCATACAGCAGGAGATGAAATGACCATGATAATTCAAGGGCAGTGCCAAATTAGCTTGGCGCCTGAAGGCGCCAAGCTAATCTGGCACTACCCTTGAATTATCATGGGTGATTCGTCTCCTGCAAATGGTACATAATCATTAGATGACAACCCCAAAATGTGGAAATGCTGCCACGGGTTTAAAGGGTTAATTTATACTTAGTGTGATTTTGGACCTTGTTTTTTAAACCTTATAGCTTCAGTTTACAGCCATAAGGTCCAGAATCACAGACCAGCACATGCTTGTAGCCATGTTTTTGTGGTCACAGTGTTCTTTGACATTTAATTTATTGAGATAGATAAGATAAGTTCTATAGAACTTTATTGCCATATGTAAAAATACATTAGGAAATCGCCTTGGTGCTGCACAACTTAAAAGAAGAACATAAAACACATCAAAATATAATTAAGCTGCTCACGTGCACACACACACACACACACACACACACACACACACACACACACACACACACACACACACATTAATAACTATTGTGGTCTAAATGTAAAGGCAATAAATATGATTTCACAGTGACACAAATCACAGAAGACATATCACAACATAAAACACGTCACTTTCATCACAGATGAAATAGTATGCTGAAAGCTGGACAATACTGTATACACATTATAGTAAACAGTTGGATGGATGGATCAGGTTTGGCGTTTGTTTGCATCATTAAAAGTCTGGACAGTGGTTGGGTAAAAACTGTTTTTAAAATGACTCGAAAACACAAACTGCGAATCCTGGTTGTGAAGGAGTTAAAGTGATTTCAGCAAGAGGTATAGATCCTCATGAGCCCCTGCAAACTCATCAGCTCCTGCAGTTGCGGGGGCTCATGAGGATCTATACCTCTTGCAGTTGGTCCGTGTTTGATTTACTTGACAGTTAAGGTATTCTGAATGACTAGTTCCAGTGCTGAACATTGCTGTAATGTATTGATTAGTTACAAGATATGTGTGATGCCATGTTTTCCCACATGCTCTGTCGTCACACAAAAGTAATTACAGAATTACGCTTGCGTGCGAGGCTTTTAGAGATATTACATGTAACAGTGTTATTACATGTATTATTTAGTGTGAAGGCCCTTGTATTGTTTTTGTTGAGCAGTATGATCCCTTACAAGGAGTCATCCTGTGTTTTCATTTGCACAGTATATCACAGTGAAGGAGGCATAAGCCTCTTACAAGGTGTGTGCTGTGCCATGTTTTCCCTGTGTTACATTTGTGGTTGTGTTATTCTTTAGAGAGCACGTGTGTGTTGATCATAGGGAAGATCAAATATTCATTTGAGTTATTTTGGATAAGAATTACGTACCTTATTAGTAGGATTCATTTTTTTTTTTTTGCGTCGAGAATCGAGGTCAATTTCTGTTGTGTAGCTAAAATGTCTTTTCTTTTCATTGTTGCTGAAGTCCGACCTCGCTTCACCTAGAATGTTCTGGAAAGAGCGCGATTATTCTCGTGACCTCAAATATGACATCAAAGTTGTTAGCTACATTTCGCAACATTATATCGAATGTGCCTAGATGTTAGTAGAAAACTGTAGATTGATCTAGAGTGTTCTTTTTAATTAATATTAATGACTTTTGCTTACGTTTTCTTTTCTAATTGGTTGAGTTTTGTGAATTTGCTGGATTGTTCTGGAAATCTGTAATAGTATAAAAGACGGTGTTAGGAAATATGTGTGTACATTGTATGAGAGATGCAGTATGTAAAAAGTGTTGATGCATTGTAGAGGAGACAGTGTATCCGTGTGTGCATTGTATGGGAGATGCAGTGTATCAGAATTGTGGATGCATTGTATGAGACAGTGTACCATTTCGTGGATGCAGTTGTGGATGCATCGTGTGGAGATTGCATCATGTAAATAAAATACTGTTGGAACTGTTACTCCAGTGTGGTCTGCAACCTTGTGCCATGTGTGACGAGTTGCAGCTGAGTGAAGTTTTTTTTAAAAGAACCCTACGTGAGTGCGTCTGGTGTGATTGCATCATACCACGACAACCACTACCACGCTGAGATTGAGATGCTCTGCTGTATACAGAGTAAACTGTCCTCTCTTTGTTCTTCCCAAAGCGCGTCTTTCTATGTTGTTGTTTTCGTAAAATGTACAAGCTTGGCAGTCACTCCTTTAACCCCTTTTTGCTGCCAGTGGAAGCAGATAGTGTTCCTCAAATATTTGTTAATTCAACGCCAAGGAACGCAGGTTTACAATGAACATGTGTACACAGTGGTGTCGGCAAGAGGCATAGATCCTCATGAGCCCCCGCAACTGCGGGGGCTCATGAGGATCTGTGTCTCTTGCATTTGGATCGTGATTACTTTTCCTCGACAGTGAAGGGGTTAAGCTAGGTTTTTCAAAATTGTGTTTTAATATTTTTATTTTTTTCTTTCTGTGACAGTGCCTTATTTATGCAAAGGACTAATTCATCAAACGTGAAAGCTCGAGATCTTACAGCGGCACACAAACAAAATGTGGCCAACTGTCCAGAAATCTAAGATCACACTTAAACTCAAGACCGGCTGACCGCAGCAAGATGGACTAAGTATAGTAAGATACGACTAAATCACTGCTAACTAAAATATATACAATGCTGACTGTAGCAACCATGGACTTAAAATCTCTCCACGATATGAGTGACAGCTGACGTCTGCTGAGGCAGCAGTGAGGGTAGCCACCCCCACCGTCACTGCATCATCCACCGCCACTACCATCGCTTTCATCACCAACAACAATCACAACACCACCAAGAAATGCCTGACTCAAACACTACTCAGCCTCTCCTCCTGCAAGTCACTCATTCTATCACCAGACTCCTCCCTTTCCTTGACCTTGAGAATTTCCACCCAGAGACTTTGACCTTTACCCACTTTCTAGCGGTCATGGCCATCTTTCTTGTGACCTGCCTGACCTTTACACGACGCTGGCGCCACCGTAACCAGCCCCCTGGCCCATGGCCCTGGCCTTTTGTGGGTCACCTTCATTACTTGATGCACTCGCCGCATTTAAAGCTGGCGTATCTTCGTGACATGTACGGTGACATATACACTTTAACGTGTGGCCGGCGAAAGGTGGTAGTGCTCAGCTCACTAGAAGCGGTGATGGAGGGACTGGTGGAGAGGGGGGAGATGCTCGGACACAGGCCGGACTTCAAGTCATACGCAGGGCTGTACAGTACTTCAGCCAAAGACCAAGGCAAGTGCATGGCTTCTGCAGTATCCAAGATAGAACTAGTTTTGATCAGTTTCATCCAGACTATCTTGCGGGAGCTAGTCCTTTCCAGATAGTCTAGATGAGAACTCAAGGGTATTCTACTTGTGCTACTTCTTAGGGGTGGGGGGGGGGGGGGGGGTGGGGGAGGTGGGGACTACCCACTTTACTGCCAGTGGACATGAAATGTAAATGTGAAAGCTTTCAACAGACATGAGACCAGGTTGAGATCAAATCCTAGAAAAGCAAAGAGTCCAGGACTCGCAATCAGTATATTTTCATGTGGGGGAACTTCACAAAACACCTACATTCATCTTATAGTGTAAGCAATGAGTTCAAGAAAAACATGCACCATAATTAAAAAAATGTTCTCAACGAATTTGCACTTATCTAAAAAATTACCAAAATGCAGGAAAACAAATTGGATTTCCAAAAAAATTAGGAAAAGTCCCATGTCTGTTCCAAAGACTATCATATCAATAGCAGTTTTGCATGTTGAATGCAAATAATAGAGGCCAGCAAGATTGTGGGGGCCAATGGCAGTCATTGTCTTTTGCAATCGGTTGGTGTCTTCTGAAGCCTGGCAGTGAAAGGGTTAATCAAAGAGAAATGTGTGGCTTCATTACTAGAATAACTGTTTCGCTTGAATATTAAATGGAGACGGGTGTGTGGAAAAGGGGTGGGTGGAAGTGAAGTACATGGTATGGTATTTGCTCATAACATGTCATGGGTCGTAGCTGAATCAAGTTTGAGTGATGATAATGATGACGAAAACGATGGCAATGGTGACTACGGTCTTACCTCTAAATTTTAGCACCGTAGGTACATTTATTCATTCACTCATTTATTTTTGTACTTCACTTTAAAGTCCCAGCAGCAGCAAAGACTTAATTTAAGACATTTTTAAACTTCCAGAAGTTAAGAACTGACCTTTGGTGAACCAAAACGGTTCATTCCTTGCAGGTATCTGTACATCCGACATGACTGAAGAGACCACCATCCGAAAGTTGTTCGTCAACACGGTGGTGGACACATACTGCTCCGATTCCTCAAGAATTGAAGACAAACTGTCGTCAGAAATAGTCGACACAATCAACACCCTCAGTGACCTTCAGATGCCATTTGACCCCGAGCCGTTGCTGCAGCTCGCCTGTCTCAACATGTCCTTGAACCTGACCTTCAGTCAGAGGTTTGACCCGACAGGGCGCATTGCCAAGGAAATATTGAACACGTTTGAAGAGAGGTAATCTTACTCTGTTCCAACAGCATGAGAAAAAAATGAAGGAAGTAGAAGGCAAAAGTTAATCAATATCGCTTTACTGCCAGTTGGCCTGCTCGGCGTTAAACCCAAATAACTACTACTGCCAGTTGATGCAAGGTGTTTGTGAAATCTGTGTTCATTCAATGCCACACAGCTGTCCCAGGAACATGGATACAAAGTGGTGTCAGCAAGAGGCATAGATCCTCATGAGCCCCCGCTACTGCGGGGGCTCATGAGGATCTATACCTCTTGCAGTTGGATAATGCTCATTTTTTTCTTGGGGTTAAGAGGTTAAGAAATTGACAAAAGGACCCCCCCAAGAATCCTTGTTCATTTTGAAACTTTCTCTCAAAACATTTTAAAACTTCCCTTGTTGATTTTGAACATTCTTTGGTCATAGAATTTTACCTCTGTTTTGTCTTGCATTATTAACCCATTGCTTCCTGAGGCTGATTTCTTTTTAAAAATTCCTTCGTGCTATTCTGGCACCACCCTTAAATTATCAAAGTCAAACATATTTCAAGCAATAGTGTATCAGGATGAAAAGGGTTAATTGCTGTTCTTTGTGAGACTACGAGGATCTATGTCTCTTGCTCATTGCGTTCTGGCTGACAAGGTGTTAACATTGATCATTGTTTGCAGGTCCAACTTGTACAGAGTTCATGCTACAGACTTTCTGCCCATGCTCAGCATGTTCACAACTGATGACCATGTGACCTACGTCCGGGAACGCTGCTCAGACCTGACGGAGTGCAACCGCAAGTTGCTGAACGTTCACAAGGACACATACGACCCCAACAATCTGCGAGACTTCACAGATCATTTGCTGTTCTTCTTGGAGAGTGGAGAGGTGAGGTGGTGGATGCTTTGAGAACATGAAAGGGGGGGCGGGGGTGTTCTTGGGAGCATTGTCAGCGATATTAAATTGTCCCATACGATTTATGAGACTACTTGCCAAATATACCTGCTTGGGGAGTATGCCACAAGTATGCTTCCGTTCAAATGAGATGCTAAGCATCTCATTTGAATGGAAGAGTACTTGTGGCAAACTCCCCAAGTGGGTCTATCTAGGGAGAACTCCCAGAAATGTTACAGGGTGTTTAGGCCTATATTATAATCACCTATTACCCCTGCTCAAACTCCTTCACTGGCTCCCCATCCCCCAACACATCCAATACAAAATTCTGTCTCTCTGCTACAAATCCCTGAACAACTGCGCTCCTGCCTATCTCTCCAACTTACTTCACCCCTACACACCTTCCCGCTCCCTCCGCTCTGCCTCTGACCCTCTCCGCCTCCACATCCCTCGCACCAAACTCAACACTTTCGGCCCCCGCTCCTTCTCAGTATACGGTCCATCCACCTGGAACACTCTCCCACTCTCTCTTCGTCAGAAACACTCTCTCTCCTCCTTCCAGTCCGCCCTCAAAACTCACCTCTTTCAACAGTTTTAGCACTATATCACCACACTCTCTTCTGCAAGCTGACCGTCGTAATTGTATTTCACTATTTGTGGTACGTGAGTCATTGTCTAAAGCGTGCGCATGCGTGCGCGAGTTGTGAGTGCGCGCTTAGAGTTATAATTATTATAAGATAAGCGCATTACAAATATCGTAATTATTATTATTATTTTATTAAATGATGTCAGGTTTAGGAAATACCGTTTGGTTTCATCCAAACTGGCATGACTGAAATTTGAAATGAAAAGCGATGACAGATGGCACTAATATTCCAGGGTATGGTAAGAGGTACCTAAGTAGGAAAAGCACTATTGAGGGAGAGAAATGTGCATCACAGACCAATATGATCGATCAAGTTGACCTAAGCAAAAAGAATAAGAAAAAATGTTTTTTGGACACATATATTTGATTTAACCCTTTGACTGCCATGAAAAAAGTAAATACGATCAATCTGCAAGAGACACAGTTCCTCATGAGTCCCCACAGTTGTAGGGGCGCATTGGGATTTATGCCTCCTGCTGACACCACGTTGACCTAGGGCTCTCTGGTGTTGAATTCGCCAAGATTTCACACCCAGTCTTCTTCCACCGGTGATTCATTTTCCAGGACCGGGGACTATTCCACACTGAAGAGATCGACCAGCTTCTCCTGGACATGGCTGGTTATGGTTTCCAAGCCATCGGTGTGACCTTGACCTGGTTGCTAGGCTACATGGCCTTGAACCCTTACATTCAGAATGAGGTTCACAAGGAGATCGACTCTGTGGTGGGCAGAGATCGCCTCCCTTGCTTGGAAGACCAGCCTTACTTGCCCCTGACAGAGGCGGTGATCTACGAGGTAGAGAGACTGGCTTCAGTGAGACCTTTTCTGCTCCCACATGCAACAAAGAAGGCCATCGTTATACAAGGTATTTTCCAAGCATTTATGAAATGGCTGGCTGATTTTAGTCTGTATTCCACTAACTGTTGATGAAACATGTAAAATTTGCTGATTAACTTATTGGAGACGTGTCGCATATGGATACGCAGCGAATAGTCATGTATCTGTATGCGGCACGTCTCCAATGAGTTAATTTTCAATACACCCTTGTCTTAATTCATTGTTTGTATTACAGGTTATGAAATTCCTGCCAACACTGTGGTGCTATTCAATGCGTGGGGCTTACACCATGACCCTAGGTATTGGCCAAACCCATCCAAATTCAACCCTTACAGGTAATGTAAAACGTAGGTAGGGGTAGTACTCCAAACAAAGACCCACTCAGGGAGTACTCCACTAGCACACTTCTGTTCAGCATCTCTTTAAACTGAAGTCTTCTTGTGGCATATCCATCTGGGGACTACTCCCGCAAACAGTACTGAAATTTACAAACCTTAAAGCAGCAATGACTTATTCAGGGCTCCAATGCATGAAGGTGGACTAAAACATCAGACTGGTCTAAATAACAAATTCTGACCTGCACTTTTTAACTGCAGGCCATAACATCCTATTTGAAGTAGGTCAATAGTTCACCTTTATAAATGAAAAGCCAAGACATGTTTGGAATAGGCCTTATGTATGGGAGAGAACTGTGCTATCATAGACACTGATCATAGACTTGAATGTATGCACTAGTACAGTTTTTTACTCTTTACCTACGACTACTATTCCTTCTTTTCCTTGCAGTCGTCTGCAAATACAAAGTCATATGTCTTGTGAAAAAAAAAAACTTTACTTGGAGCGATCTGCTTCATCACAGGCTTTAATTGCTAAAATCTGCCAATATGGGTTCTCAATGTTGTATTGCCTTAACAAAGATCTTTTTACCCTCCCTTTCACAATCCAAGTGAGTAGGCACATGTAACAGAGATGTGGTACTGCCTCTTGGGCACGACAGGGCAACTTTCCTATGTACAAAGGAGAGTAAACGCAGAAATCTCTCTAATTTTATGGCAATCAAACTTAGTGAGTTGATTAAGCCTTTTCTTCCATCATTTTTGTCTACCATATTGAAAATACGGTAGACTTTAGGATGGTGCAGGTCGGAGCGCGTTCGGAACACTTAACGACTATGTACCCGTTACAGGAGATGGCTTGACCATGATAATTCAAGGGTAGTGCCAGATTAGCTTGGCGCCTGAAGGCGCCAAGCTAATCTGGCACTACCCTTGAGTTATCTTGGTCAAGCCATCTCCTGCTGTTGGGATCCAGGGCTAAAAAGGTTAAGCCTATCTTGCCTGGAACAGGTCTTTTTAATCCTTCAGCTCTGACAAAGTAAAGCTGGATATTACTGTCATTTCTCTAACCCCGGTTCCGGTTTGGGAATAAATTAATCTCTCATTATCTGTTTTTTTCCTCTCCAGATTTTTAAAAGAAGACAACACATTAGAGATACCAGACCATTTCATTCCTTACGGAGCGGGTCTACGACAGTGCCCAGGGGAGAGTCTAGCGGATGTAGAGCTTTTCCTGTTTTTCACCAGTCTTATGCATCAGCTGCATGTGCTGCCTGCGGACCCTAATTTCAAGTTGGAGGGACGGTTTGACCATTTACTGAGGCCAAAACCTTTCAGGATTACTGTGGCAGAGAGGGACTGAAACAAGAGGCGGAGATTCTCATGAGCCCAAGTGGCCAACACCTTTCAAGATTACAGTGGCTGAGAAAGAGTGAAGTAATAGTCCCTGGTGCTCACGAGTCCATGTGGCTTAAATTGCTCAGGATCTTTCCTTCTAGCCCGGATGCACTACAGCAAGAGTTTGATTGACCATGATAATTCAAGGGTAGTGCCAGTGTCACTATCCTTGAATTATCATGGTCAAGCCATCTCCTGCAACTGGTGACACCTCCAATGGGAAATGTGACCATAGGTATATAAGAGTTAAAATGTCCAGACCAGCAGCAAGACCAGCGGCTAGTGCCAAACGTGCAAAATGCAACAGAATACTCATGACCAGCAGAGAAATAAACGTGCTTACTCCCCTTATTAAACGTGCTTACTCCCCTTATTAGTGCATGTGGTCACAGTCCTGTGTACAGTACTGGTGGATGCACGCAGAAGGAGGTTGGAGCACCCGGTCAAAACAGTTCACTACCATCACATAATTTGGAGATTTGTCGGTGCTTTGTAGATTGACATCAAGCATACAAGTCTTTTAACGCATTCAAGGCTCATTGCCACAGGCAATGTTATATGACAATTTCACAGCTATTGATGCTGGGCGCTTTAAATGAGTTAAGGCTTATCCAAAAGTGGCATACTAAAATTTGCAGAAGACCTATGAAATATGATGATTTTTTTTTTTTATCCTCTATGCATTTCAAATGATCTACAGCTTTAATATACATATCGCTTTCTGAAACATGGGTGAAAGTTAACTGTTGGAAATCAAATCAGCAATACCTGAATTTTGAAGTTTTTGCAATTAACTTTCATGCGTGTGAAGACGTTACTGTTATAACTTTAAAACTGAAGCAGAAATGTTTAAGAAAATAAGTTAATAAGAGTGCTGCACCTAAACATGAATTTTATGGAAAAACAACCTCTAAATGATCCCAACTCTCCCATTTTTCAAGGGGACAGAACACATGATGAATGTCTAAATCAAATGGTTTCGTTACCATGGCATCTATTGTTTATATGTGGAGAGAAAGAGAGGGTTGGGCTCATTTAAAGATCCATCAAGTAAAATTTACAAATTCACAGAATGATTTAAGCCCTGACACACTATAACAAGATATGTATTGAACATGACAGTTCAAGGGTAGAGCCAGAATAGCTTGGCACCTCTAGACAGCCCCAAGGTATTCTGGTACCACCTTGAATTATCACGATTGATCTGTGATTCTGTCTGTTTTAACCTTCACAGTTTTTCATTAAAAAGTACTGGCAAGTACATCATGGGTGTGAGTCCACCCATACCCGTAATGTAAGAAAACTGTGTGCACTACAACATTGGTGTGAGCGCACCCATACTTTTATAGAGCGAGTTACATAGTCAAGTTCAGCAAAACCACTATTTTGGGGGTCAGCATGTTTACTACATTACTGTTGACAAAGTCATTAGCTCTTGTTTTATTTAATCATCGGGTATATGATTGAGATATGAACACAGAAACACCACTCTGAGTGTGTACATACTCATGAAGAACTGTGAAGGTTAAACCTGTAGTGTAGATTTCAGATTGCACTCTAGATTTGGTCATTTCTGCCTTTCAATCATGCAGGCCACTTACACTTGCAACCAGAGCTGAACCTGAATTAACCCATTTAATCCCATGGGTGCGTTTAAATTTTTTTGGGAGGTGTCACCTAAAGACTGTGCCAGCTGAAGGAGCTGGATTGACCATGATAATTCAAGGGTAGTGCCAGATCAGCTTGGTGCCTACAGGCACCAAGCTCATCTGGCACTACCCTTTAATTATCATAGTCAATCCAACTCCTGCTGTAGGGTGTTGGGGCTAAATGGGTTAAGCTCAAGCCAGGTTGAACTCTGGTTGATGCACTCACACTTGCATTCGGAACTGGGGCTGAATGGACCACGTGACCCTGACATAGCATCTTAGGAATGCATCATGGCACCCTCCGTTTGGTAATTGTATTTCATTTGAAAGTGATCGTCTGCAGTCTGTCTCAGCAGTCGAGTCTCATAATCCGACAGGAACATGTCATTTTCTCTGTACACTAGATCTATACACTGTTGGTTTAAAGAACTGCGGGGCTATGAAATTTGAGTGCTGAATGATTCGCATCAAATGACATCATGTCCAGTTTCTTAGGAAATATGCACAATTATGACGCGGAATGCAACATGATTTAGGCTTTGGATCTTGACTGCATTCCATTCTGCATCATCACTGTGTGTATTTCCAAGAAATCAGGGTTGAACTCAGTTCTGACCAGGGTTGGACCAAGTGTAAATGCACCAACCAGGACTGAACTCGGGGTCCAACTGGGTTATTGTGCAAGTGTAAACGTCCTTCCTGTAACTGATGTGTTCCTGGGTTATTGTGCAAGTGTAAATGTCCTTCATGTAACTGATGTGTTCCTAGGTTATTGCGCAAGTGTAAACGCACTTCATGTAACTGATGTGTTCCTGGGTTATTGTGCAAGTGTAAACGTCCTTCATGTAACTGACTTGTTCCTGGGTTATTGTGCAAGTATAAACGTCCTTCAGGTAACTGATGTGTTCATCAGGGAAATATTTATATGTCAAATATTTTCACAGTCAACATTTTTTTAATTAATAATGTACAATTAACCCTTCAGCTATCAGTAGCAGATTTTGTTGCGATGATTCCTGAAGAAACCTCCATGACAGAAACCGCTAAAAACAGCCAACGGGTTAAAATGTGTCATTCCATTATTACCCTCCTATGCATTCTGTTGCTGGTACTGTAAACAGAGGTGGCTGTAGCACAAGAGAGTTAAAGTCAAAGAACTTCTACACTAAAAAGGCTTTATACACATTATGCAGGTAGATTGTTGAATGGACAGATGCACTTACAAAGATTGTACACATATTTATGCAGAATGATTTTAAGACGGATAAATCAATAGAATTGTATAATTCTGTATATTTTAGAACCTTTTGTGTGAAAACTGTATTTTGGGAAAATCCTGTTCCATTCATGAGTTCAGTGTGTGTGTGTGCGCGTATGTTATACTAAATCTGCATACCGGTATAAGATAAGAGAAATCTAACCCCAAAAAAGATGCAGTCCAAAAAACAAGAAAATACTGTTTTAAGAGACCACCCCTATGAGAGATCACTTGTCATTAAAGACCATCATTTAGGTGCCGGTAGCCACCTAAATAATGGTCTTTAATGACAGGTGACAATCTGGCACTACCCTTGAATTATGGTCATAAGGCGCCAAGCTAATCTGGCACTACCCTTGAATTATCATGATCAATCCATCTCCTGCAACTGGTACATAGTCATTAGGCAATACCTCCAAAATGTGAGAAATGGGACCTTGGGGCTAAAAGGGTTAACTGAAACCCACCAATATTTGACGTGCAAAATATTAACAAACAAACAGAAAATCAAACACATACCTTCCTTAAATGAGTGAACTTTATTCATCTGTGAGTGGCCGTGTTCAATAATTCACATAATGAGTGCGCTGAACAAGAGATGTTCGGTGAATGAAGTCGTGACAAGCGAGCTAAGTGACTTTGAACTGAAGTGAAAACGCCTTGTAGCCGAAGTTGATACACAAATCCACGGAGGGACTGGCTCCAGATATGCACAACACCTGAAAAAATGGAAAAAACAATGCAGTCACTGTTTAGGAAACTGTGTATAATAATAATAATAATAATAATAATGAGTATTTATATAGCGCTTAATCTTACTCAAAAGCTCTAAGCGCTTTACAATCTGTACACAAAAATAAAAATACAATGACATATGCACATAACAAACAAAGCACAATGCCCGAACACACCACTTTTACAATAAACTAAACAACAATACATACATAATAATTTATATTCTAATTAACATTCAGTCTAAACAAGGAGGATTGCAGAACTACAACTAAGGCATCAAACACTGGCAGTTATTCAAAGTAAAGCTTGAAGAGGTGAGTTTTCAACGACCTCTTGAAGTCAGAGACAGACTCACTGTTTCTGACCTCAAGAGGAAGTGTATTCCATAACACTGGGGCTTGATAAACAAAAGTGCGCTGACCAAATGTTTTAGTTTGGACAGAAGGTACACACAACTTCCGTTTATCAGAAGAGGAGCGGAGCTCACGAGAGGGTGTATACACATGCAGCAAAGAGGACAAGTATTCTGGGCTGGTGCCTGAAAGGCAGTTAAAACAGATTGACATAACTTTATATTGAATACGTGAGGACACAGGTAGCCAGTGAAGGGACTTCAAGATGGGTGTGACATGCTCAGTCTTACGGACTCTCACAACAAGCCGGGCTGCATTGTTCTGAATTTTTTGGAGGCGATCAATGAGATACTGAGGGCAGCCACAAAGCAAAGAGTTACAATAATCTAGCTTGGACAGCACAAATGCACAAACTAGTGTTTTAGTGGCTTCCTCGGTCAGCAGGTGACGAACTGAACTAATACGACGAAGTTCCAGATAAGCGGATCTACACACTGCACTGACATGCTGTGACATAGATAACTCGCTGTCAAGTGTAACACCCAGGTTTCTCACACTCGCAGAGAAGCCAATGAGTGTTCCATCCACAGACAATGATGACGGTAAAGGCAGGGACGAAGATAATCTTGGATTAGCTACCAACATTGCTTCAGTTTTGCCATCATTTAACATCAGTTTGTTGGTGGTCATCCATGATTTGACATGGTCAATGCACTGGCTTATACTTTGGACGGCATTCACAGCTCGCTCGACAGTATCACTTTTGTACATCTGCGTATCATCTGCAAATGCATGATGGGAAATGGAGCGACTACAAATCAGGTCGGACAGGGGCTGAACATACAGTAAGAACAATACAGGTCCTAGGACCGAGCCCTGGGGTACACCAAACTGAAGAGGTGATGGCTCAGAACGACAGCCGTCGACAGAAACAATCTGGGATCGTTCAGTCAGGTATGAACTAAACCATGCCAAGACTGTGCCTTCAATGCCAAATACAGATTGAAGACGGCACAGCAAAATTTCATGGTCAATAGTGTCGAACGCACTGGACAGGTCCAGCAAAGCAAGGACTGTGATCTTACGCTCGTCCAAAGCACAAAGCAGGTCATTGAATATCTTCAGCAAAGCTGTTTCAGTGCTACGATGGGGACGATATGCAGACTGGAAGACTGTATAGGCCATTCATAACATTACTTTTACGGCAGAGCATATTTTGAGCAACTACCTTTCTCTGCAAGTTAATCCATTTAATCCCAAGGCTGTATTTATGAAATTTGAAGGAGTCACCTAACAACTATGTACCAGTTGCAGGAGATGAATCAACCATGATAATTCATGGGTAGTGCCAGATTAGATGGCACTACTCTTGAATTATCATGGCTGATCCATCACCTGCTGTCCAGAATAGCTTGGCGCCAAGCTATCCTGGCACCACCCTTGAACTAAAACAGTTGATCTATCTCCTAATCTGTAATGTAGCCTTCTTAGGACTATATGCAAATTTAAAAAAATCAGCATCCGAATGTAATGGGTTAAAGGGCAAAAAGTGTCGCCCCGTCAATAAAGACCATCGTTTAGGTGGCTTAAGCCACAACTGGTTCTACTGTAGTAATGCTGTAATGATCTTGAAAACACGGCAAATCCACCTCCGCCAACTGGTTTGTGATCAAGTTCAAAAGCTCCATACCTTGCTGGTCTCAGACCGCTTGTTGATCGCGAGACTGAAGACAGATGTAGGGGTACAGGGAATGCTCGAGTGAAGTGTTCCGTTGATCTGCCACTTGTTCATGACGGGCGCAGTGCCACCAGACAAAATCTGAAATGAGTTGCAAAATATTACAGGATCAGAAACACGATTTTAACCCCCTTGCGCATGCAGCCGTGGATACCGCTAACAGTATGAAAGGCTGCATGCACAAGGGGGTTAACATTCGTTCTTAACATACCACAGAGATGGATCGGTTATCTTGCTGCGTTTGACTATCATGGTCAAATTACCTCTTGCTTTGATGTCTTAAAGGTGCAACAACTGACAGGCTTACACGCTGACAGCCAGTCATCAAATGCCGCGCTAGGCTTATTATAAGCAGTCAACTGTGAATAATAATAATACAGATGATTTATAAGGCACCTACACATGGTAAAGTGCTCTAGGCGCTGTACACATGAATAGTAAAATACTAGACAATACAGTGACAAGCAAAAACCACATTACAAGAAAAAAAACCAGAATATGGCCAAACACATGAACACTGATAAAATTCATATCAGGACTGGAAAAGTTAAGTATTAACCCATTTAGCCCTGACGCACTACAGCAGGAGATGGGTCGACCATGATAATTCAAGGGTAGTGCCAGATTAGCTTGGCACCTGTCGGCGCCAAGCCAATCTGGCACTGCCCTTGAATTATCATGGTCGATCCATCTCCTGCAACAGGTGCATACTCGTTAGATGACGCCTCCAAAATTTGGGAAATACATGTGCCGGGCTCAATGAGTTAAGGCTGCATTTGAAACTGGCACTGGAGCCACTGTACCTCAAGGGTTTCAGAAGCTCATTCCAAAGTGTCGGGTCTTGATATGAAATTGTTGTACCTTACACCTAACGTTTTACAATTGTCATCAAAGCATGACAGTAAACCTTGAATACAACAAAATGCATTTTTCTTTAAAAGGTATTTTTTCGAAAAATACTTACCGATGACATGACAAATGGGAGTGTCTACTACGTGCTCAAATTCTAGCCTACGAACCCGTTGTGTGCACACACAACCCGGGAGGCACTCGGGGAACCCTCCAGAGGGGCCAAGAGTTGTCTCCCGGACCTGCCTATCCGGTTCCGAGTCACCTGACTCGCCAGTCAGATACTAGGCTCACCAGCGGCAAGCGGGGCAGGTGGGAGGGTCCTCCGTGTCATGTCATCGGTAAGTATTTTTCGAAAAAATACCTTTTAAAGAAAAATGCATTTATTTCATCAAAAACATTACCGATGACATGACAAATGGGAGAATCACGAATAGGAGGAGGGTGCCGCCCCGGTACTACCGGAGACCAAGACCGTCCTCCCATTGCTAATTCCCAGGTAACTAGCTAGGTGCGTACCTACGGCGCCTGCTGCGCCGGGAGGGAGTGCTGTGCCACCGTGAGGTCCCCCAACAAGGCGAGGTTGTCTCGCTGTCCCGCCAGATCCCGAAGGTAGAAACGAGCGAAGGTAGATTCTGCTCGCCAGCCCACCGCGGCCACGATGTCCTTGACAGCGCAGTTCCGATCGAATGCGACGCTCGTGGCCATGGCGCGTACTTCGTGTGCGCGGATCTTCAGTCTCTGCGCTACGCGTGGGGAGAGATCCATGTATGCCGATCGTATTACCCAGCGCAGCCAGGAGGAGATCGTCTGGGCTGTGATATCATTCTTGCCCTGGCGTATGGGCAGGAAGAGGTGGGAGCGCCCTCTACGGGTAACTTTGGTACGGCGCAGGTAGATGCGTAGGGCACGCACGGGATCCTGTCACCGAGTCTCCGGAGAGCAGGCAGGCCCTCCCAGGGGCCGCAAGGTGATGATCTGTGGAGCAGTTAGGGGCGACCTTGTTTTGGCAATAAAGCTGGGGTCCGTTAAGAGCTGCACGGAGCGATCTGCCCTGAACTGGAGGCAGTCTGGGCGGGTAGAAAGAGCGTGTAGCTCGCTAACTCTGGACGCGGTGGCCAAGGCTAGAAGGAAGCAGGTCTTGCGTGTCACATTTGCCAGAGGGGCTAGAGCGAGTGGCTCGAACTGGGAAGAATTCAGCCACGTCAGGACCCAAGGTAGGTCCCAGCGAGGAACGAGAGAACGCTGAGTCGGACGTTGGAGGCTGAAGGTGGACATGAGGTCGGAGAGGTCCTTACAGGCGCCGGGGTCTGGAAGGCCGAGATGACGGTACGTGTCGGCGACCATGGATAAGTATCCCCTGATGGTGATGGGCGCCAAACCTTGGACCTCGAAGAGCCATAGGAGAAAGTCCGCTAGCTGTGGGTTAGTCAGTCCGGTGGGTAGGAGGCGACGGGCGTCGCACCAGGCACACAAGACGCGCCACTTCCCTTCGTAAACACGCCGGGTGGACGGCTTGCGGGCTGCAGCGATTGCCTCCACTGCTGCACCAGAGAAGCCTCGAGCGGTGAGGGCGCGCTGCACAACCTCCAGGCGTGAAGAGACAGGCGTTCGGGACAAGGGTGGAAGAGAGCCTGCCTGGGCTGCTTGAGCATGGAACGGGGCGTGGGAAGGCGCAGGGGAGGAGAGGTGGCGAGGTTGAGTAGGTCGGTGGTCCAGGACCGGGCCCAAGCCAGTGGGGCGACCAGAAGCAGGACTGCGTTGCTCCCTCGAAGTTTGTGGAGGACCTTGGGAATGAGGACTGTCGGGGGGTACGCGTAAGCGATGAGGCCGTCCCAAGGAATCGAGAGGGCATCGACTGCCCAGGCCAGCGGGTCTGTAATCGGGGAGACGAAGAGGGGAAGCTGGCGGTTCCACCTCGTAGCAAAGAGGTCGATTAAGGGAGTCTCCCAACGGGCGCAGATCATCTGGAAGATATCCGGGCGCAACGTCCATTCTGTGTGGAGCAACTGGCCGCGGCGAGAGAGCGAGTCCGCCCAACACATTCAAGTGGCCAGGAATGTGTCGTGCGAGGAGTGTAATGTCGCGTTCCTCGGCCCAGCGCATCAAACGGAAGAGGAGCATACAGAGGTCGGGAGAACGGGTGCCCCCCTGTCTCTGGATGTAGGCCACCACCGTCGAGTTGTCGGAGAGGACGAGAAGCCGCTGGTTCCTGAGCTGGTTCTCCCAAACGAAGAGGGCTTGCCAGACTGCCTGCAGCTCTAACCAATTGCTGTGCTTGTCCGCAAACTCCGGGGGCCAGAGGCCGGAAGCCGAGGAGAATTGAGGAAGCAGGTGGGCTCCCCACCCCGAGAGGCTCGCGTCGACACACAGGGAGAGGTGCGGGGGGGGGGGAAGACAGAGGGACTCCCGAAGCCAACCAAGCCGTGTCGGTCCAGCGTAGAAGGTGAGGGCGAACCAGGGGGGAAACCGGGACCAGGTGGGTAAGGTCGCCAGAAGAGGGTCTCCAGAGAAGCAGGAGGTGCAGCTGAAGGGGGCGGGCGTAGAGGCGACCCAGGGGGAGAAGGTCCGCCGCTGCGTTGATCAGTCCGAGGAGTTGAAGCCAAACTCGGGCGGGAGCTGCTTCCTGCTGAGCTAGCTGGTTGGCGAAGGTGGCCAACTTCCGAATCCGGGGATCCGGGAGGCGAACAACGTTGAGATCGGTGGCAAAATCCATTCCGAGATGAATGAAGCGGCGCGAGGGCGTGAGATCTGACTTCCCGACGTTGAGGAGGAACCCCAGTCGCGACAGCAGACGCATCAGTGTATCCCTGTCCTCTTCCAAGACGGACTCGACGTGGTTCCTCAGGAAGAGATCGTCGAGGTAGTTGGACATAGGGCTGAGAGACGACTGCCGTGCCTTGGCCATAACTGCATCCATCAAGCGGGTGAAGACCCAGGGGCTGAGGTTGAGGCCGAAGGGTAGGGCTCGAAACTGGTAAACGGTTCCATCAAACGCGAAGCGCAGATACCTCTGGGCGGCCGGATGTATGGGTACGTGTAGGTAAGCGTCGGAGAGATCCAGGCTGACGGCGTAATCCATGGGTCGCACCGCGGTACGCAGGGCTCGGGCCGTCTCCATGTGGAAGGAAGGAGCCACGATGAAGCGATTTAGGGCTGAGAGGTCGATCACTGGGCGCCACTTGCCGCCAGGCTTGGGGACGACGAAAAGTCTGCTGTAAAATCCCAGCGAGTCTGCGCGGCGCACAACCTCTGTGGCATCCTTCCTCAAGAGAGAGTCGACTTCCCCCCGTAGGGCGCACTCCTTGAGCGGGTCTGCGGGGATCTCGGTCCACAGCGGAGTCGTACGCAGAGGAGGAGGGGAACGAAAGGAGATCCGTAGGCCGCCGGAAACAGTGTCTAAAATCCACGGGTCTTCTGGAATCAGTAATCGCCACTCGTCGCTGAAGAGGGCGAGCCTGCCGCCGACTGGAGGACCCGAGACGGCCGGCGGAGGCGGAGGAGGGGAGGAGTCACTGAGCCCGCCCGCGCCCAGGGCGACGGGCGGGACGGGGCCAAGCGGGGGCGGGGGCGTTAGCTTGGCCGGGGCGACCGAAGGCGGGGCGACGGCGACGCAGGGACTGCAGCTGGGCTGTTGACGTCGGGGCGACGGGTCTGGAGATCCGCAGGGGGCGACCCACGGCCTTGCGGGCTGACTGAAAGCGCCGAGGAACAGACTTGGGAGGCCACCTGTCCGCATTGGAATCCTTGACGGCTTGCCAGGTGTCACCAAAGAGAAGGGGTCCCCCGAGGGGGGCCCGACGCAGCTGGGTCTTCAGGTCGGCAGGCATTCCCCGGCAGGCCTGCAGGACAGCGTCGCGGCGGAGTAAATCACAATTGGCGGCTGCAGCCATAGCGTTGACCGAAGAGTGATACGCGGCGCGGCTGGCCGCTTCAGCGAGGACGAGGAGGTCGCCAAGAAGGGGGGTCAGGGACGGGTGCCACGAATCTTCCACGCGCCGGAGGAAGGCTTGCGTAAGGAGCTCCATAAAGCCGGCGCAGGCCAAGGAATTCCTGACAAGCGAAGCCGTCTTGTCCAAACCCGCGGGGAGCGCGCGTCTGAGGGCAGAGGCCCCACCCGCCTGTACCACGGCGGCTGGATCCACCGGAGGGAGAGGGCAGAGGAAGGCCTGGGAATGGCCGGCGTACCACTGCTGGCGGAAGTACATGTCGAGGTCCGGAGGCCATCTGTGGTCCGAGAAGAAATTACTGTCTCTTGAGTCAGACAACAGGTGGGCCGAGAACACATCCCGAAGCTCACGAAAGGAGGGGGGCTGAGGGAGAGTCTTGAACTTCTTTACCTGTCTACCCGCGTCGACGAAAGCAGAAGGCTTCCTCTTCAGGGGGGGGGGGGGGGGGATGGAGGGCAGTCCGCTGCCGGAAGCGTGGCGGAGATGAGGCGAGCGACCTCGTCGAGGGCCAGAAGAACCTCTGTGCGGGAGGAGGCCGGTAACCCGTGGGCTGTCGACGCATCCGAAGGAGAGAGCGGCGAAGGAGAGCGGCTGAGACCTCCGAGGAGAACTGAGATGGAATCATCAGGGAGAAGACTCAACGAATCGTCGTCCACGCCGCCGAGAGCCGTCGAAGAGGGACGGCGACCGTGACTCCGAGAGCGAGCAGCTCGACGAGGACGAGGGGAGCCATAAGGCGCCGAAGCACGCAGGGGAGAGCGACGTCCGCGACGGCGACGCGACGCACTAGAGGAGCGGGAACGGCGGCGGCGACCAGACGAGCGACTACGAGCTGGAGACCGTGATCCCCGGGAACGAGGAGGAAGGAAAGAGGCTGGGCGAGGGGAAGGGGAACGGGCGGGACGAGGCAGACGGCGGGGAACGTGGGACGAACGCCGCGAAGAGGTAGAGCGCGAAGGCCCATGGTCCAGATGACGAGAAGAATCCCGAACTTTACGACGCTCACACGAAGGAGCGCGAGAGCGGTGGTCAGACTTCGATCGCAAGGAGGAACTGGACACAGGTAGTGGTGTGGTGAGTGTGCGCGAATGTCTCCGCGAGCCGGACTCTGTGGCGAGGCGGGCTCGCAGCGGCCGAGGGGGATCCAAGGCCTTCCTAGGAGACGAGTGGGGACCGGTTGACCATGGACGGCGCGAGGCACGTCTCTCCGAACTGACCTCTGTCTCGAGATGGGTTCTCTGCCTGTCGTAAGGCTTGGTCCAAGCGCGTTCCCTCCTGGGAATCCGCGCCTCGAACTCCCGACTCCGCACACTACCTTGCTGTGTCCGCTGTGGAGATCTTTCCAGACTGGGGCCATCGGGGGCAAGAGCGGTTGGTGTGCCTGAGATGACAGCCGGCACTTCCGCAGGTCTTGCAACAGGCACAGGTGTCGGGCGTTCACGTCGGTAGAAGCTCCAAAGTTGGACCCAGCGGAGCTCCGGCCAGACGGCGCAAACGTCACAAGAACGCTCAGATGTACAGCCGACACACGGCAGGCAGACCTTGTGCGAATCCGAGGGCCACTGGAAACCTCCACACTGCGTGCAGGTCATCAGGAGGGCACTGCAACACACCAAACAAACAACGTGCCGGTACGTGGTCGAGACCAACAGGGCTCGTCCTACCAAGGGGAACCGTACCGAACGATATGGACAAACGGGCTGTGCCCCCAGGCTATACTGTTGTAGCGCCCGAAGCTAAGCTTGCGTCTTCAGAACAAAGCCTACCCCAGCCAGGCTGGAGAGGAATGTGCGCCAAACGACAATAGGTTTAGTTTAGTTTAGTTATTTGGGTTTAACGCCGCGCAGGCGACTAAGGCCATCACACGGCGGGCCAAACGACAATAGGGACAAAGGGCCGTGCCCCCAGGCAATAATGCTGTAGCGCTCTAAGCTAAGAGTGCGCTCTCGAAACAAGCATACCCCAGCCAGGCCGGAGATGCAACATGAGCCACGCGCCGCAGCTGGTTTAAACAATGCTCCCCGAAGGCTACCAGGGGAAGCAAGTAATTTCACCCCAAAAGGGGAAAGGCGAGGGCACCAGGGCCCCGCCGAGCTAAGAGTCCCCGCTCAACGAAACCCACACAACACGAACAAGGTAGAGTCCAAAGGCACAGGCCGGTACCCCCCGCCCGGGGACCGGCTCCGGGCCCAACTAACTATCCTACCTCTCTGCCGAAGCGGTAGCGGGAGAAGAGACGTCCATGTCGCCACCGGCGAAATGGCGGGAACCAGCAGGTCCGCCAAGCGAAGCCAACCAAGGAGGACGCCAAGCGAAGAAGCGCAAGCGAAGCTGCAGCGAAGCAAGAAGCGAAGCAGAAGCGAAGCAACAGGCGAAGCCAAAGTCACGGCGAACTCGAGCACCAAGACCGACCGGTCGAAGGGAGCGCGAGGCTAGAACACGTCCGAAGGTCGTGAGCCTACGTAGCTGACTGGCGAGTCAGGTGACTCGGAACCGGATAGGCAGGTCCGGGAGACAACTCTTGGCCCCTCTGGAGGGTTCCCCGAGTGCCTCCCGGGTTGTGTGTGCACACAACGGGTTCGTAGGCTAGAATTTGAGCACGTAGTAGACACTCCCATTTGTCATGTCATCGGTAATGTTTTTGATGAAATAAATGTACATGGACCAGCACAATTTGTTGCTGTATTCAAAGCTTGTTACAGCAGTACCAGCTGTGAGTGAACACCCTTATGAAAGGTCATCTGTCATTAACGACTACGTGTATTTACGTAGCTGTAGCGACTTGAATGATGGTCTTTAATGAAAGGTGACACTTTCAACCTTCAAGACTTCCTGTGGAGCACCTGTCCTTGGAGACCATTTTTTTCTTGTACATGAGGTTGTTGCTCAGACAGGTTCTACTGCAGAGTACTTTACACAGAGAAGGTGTGGTCAGGACCTATCAAAAGCGCCATAGCTGTGTTATTGTCATTGTTAAAGAAAAGTAAGATATTAAACAATATTAAACAATGAAAATAACCATTTTAAAACGTCTGACTACAGACTTGGTAAAACTTACGTATTCTTCATGGAAGAGAGCCACATTCTGACTGACTGCTGGTGTGTCAAAAATAGTGGTGGGTTCTAACGTCTTCAAATGCCATGCAGACATCTTGGGACCACCACCACATAGCTGTTAAAAAAAGAACATTCACAGAAATGAAACACATATTAAGTACATGCAAGATATCTATTTTAGCATTAAAAATAACAAAGAACCCTCCCTCCCCCCCCCCTCCCAAAAAAGGAAAAAAAATTCATAATAAAAAATACAGAACACAGTATCAGAGATAACAAGCACAGGCCTCTGGTTCCGCACACAGTCATGTGAGGACCAGATAAGGCTGAGGTTGGCCTTAGGACCTTTAGGTGGAATTTCTTCACAAGTCCATGCACTCTGAGCACTATAATAATATGATCACGAATAATGCAGTCTAAATTCATGGCTCCCTTGTCTCGCAATATACTGAGGCTGGCCTGTACAGTGGTTATTCCCCATACCAGAATTATTTCAGAAAGGAGCAATGCAGCCACTTTACTCAGGGGTGAGATCAAACAATAATGCAGAGACAGTCCTCGCTCACTTCCCACAGTTAACTCCTCTTAATCTAATGATACTGACTGAAGTGATCTCCACGAGCAAATGATGCAGATTCTCATAGGCCACTGTGGCTGCAGGGGCTAACAAGAACATGTGCGTGTCCCTTGCAGGTGGTTTGGGCTGAAAACAAAACTTGCATAGCACCTCCTTTATGTGACCTGATTCTGACCTAGAAATGACTTGTGTTCATGACCAACTTACCAACCATCCCTCCTCTGGATCAATCGCCAGACATCGTAACCATTTACCCATCAATGGACGGTTACACATCTGGAAAATAAGAATAACGGCAATAATAACAATTTTAATAATAATGCAGTGAGCTTTTTATACAACAAAATGCCATGGGCCACAAGTTTGTTGTTGTATATGCAACGTTTGCAGTAAACAAAGTAACTTACGTAGAAAAAGTGCGGTAAAGACCCCTGAAAGTGTTACCCAAGTATATCCAACTTTTCTTGCATCAGACCTTCTATTAAAGCGAAGCACAGAGCAGTTTTACCTCATTTTTGAAAGGTTCGATGACTTGCATTGCTTCTGATGGTGGGGCTCTTGCATCTGAAATAAAAAAACGTGTCACTCTTTTACCATGAGGAACACACATTTACACACAAATGACAATATGTAGGATACACCGCCAGATCCATCTGCAAGAGACACAAAATTGTCAACAGCCCCCACAGCAGCTGAGGCTCATGATGAAAACAAGATTAAAATTCTTGACAAACAAGCGATATCTCCATTGACTACCAAGAAAGTCAACACAATCCACCTGCACGAGACATAGATCCTCATGAGAACCAACATTTGCGGGGGGCTCATGATGATCTACGCCTCTTGCTGACTCTACTTTGTATCTATGTTCCTGGGGGCCCCATATTCTAATTGTGCCGTCCTCTGACGCGGATATCACATGTCTGTCAGGGCTTTTAATCTACTGTGTCTAAACACATGCGATTTTGACCCATGTCTGATATCAAATGTCTTTCTAGGCCTGTTCCTAGTAGAGGATGAGAGCAATCACTGTGTGACGATTCATTGCAAGCGGGTCGCACGCACTGTCCTTGTATAGTTCTTCCCTGCCTGCTTAACCCCTTCAATGCCAATAAAATCGTTCATTCAATGCCACAAGATCACCAGCCATCAAAGGAACATAGGTACAAATTAGTTTCAGCAAGAGGCATAGATCCTCATGAGCCCCCGCAACAGCGGGGGCTCATGAGGATCTATGCCTCTTGCAGTTGGGTGGAGTTCAATTTTTCTTGAAGTGAAGTGGTTCTGAAATAACCGACATTGCCCTCTTTGGTCTTGGATGGTAGAGCGAACTGGAAACAATTTTTTTTTTAATTACATAAAAATGTTACTGACCCCATATTCTGACAGTGCCATCTTCTGACGCTGAGATACATTCCTGGCCTTCGTTTTTCATCAGAACCTTGTGAATGTAGTCTGTGTGTCCCACAAATGCATCCTATCAAAATGCACACAAAAAAGGGTGAGAAACATCAATAAATGGGTCATAGTTTGACCCATAACGCCCTAAAAGACTACGAAAGAATGTGGATCGACAATGATATTTCAAGTTTGGGTGTCAGAATAGCTAGGCGCCTAGAGGCGCCTAGCTATTCTGACACCAACCTTGAAATATCATGGTCAATCTGTCCCCAGAACTGTGATGCATACCTCAGAGGATATCTACAAAAATTTGATAGTTTCATCCTCAGGGCGTAAGGAGTTTAAAACCTTGTCGAAACTGAAAAATCTTGCCATGTTTCACAAAGATACAGTCGAACCTGTGTAAGGCGACCATCCAAGAGACTTTCAAAAAGTGATCACCTTCGACACAAGGTCATCTACCAGTAAGTACAATGTAGCAGAAAGTAGACATAAAACCAAACAATGGGTGGTCTACTTTAGTAGGTGGTCGCCTCATACATGTTCACTGTACTCAGGTTGAGTAGAGAAAAATAATGTTCAAGCACTGTTGTAAGAGAAAGCAAATTTTAGAAAACAAGAATGGCAAAGCCTTTAAGGCTCATGTGCACGAATGATCCAGTTCTAACATAACTAAAGGGTTGGCTTTTGTACTTCGCGAAATTCATGTTTCTCAAGATGTATGCATTTATCACTCTTTTGTCAATTTTCCATGACCCTTGACCTGTGCAAGTCGTGAACCAAAATAGTATGCATAGAAAAAGTCTTATCAGCTACCTTTCTGCCAATTTTGGTTGAAATGTTTTTGCAAAAGTGCTAATAAAAGCTAAAATTCCACTATTTTCACATCATTTGCCAATCTCTTGTGACAGCCCCCACAGCAGCTGAGGCTCACGATGAAAGGCAGCAGAAAACCTGCTGTTACAAGTGTCCATTCACATGGATTGTGAAAAGAGACATTAAAAAACCCAACCCAACTTATTCGAGACAAGACAGCACTGAAAATCTGTTGCACTGGCAAATTTTAGTCATGAAATCCTGCCCTGGAGCAGATCACTTTAGTTGACTTTTAATCACCAAACTTCATACTTGTACTGATTTTCGTGTGAATTAGACTAAGAGAAAATGCAAAAGTTTCAGAATTATTTATGAACGCACTCAGCCACAAATTAAAAGACCGCAAACCTGGGACCTAGCCCTTTAAATTCAGGAATACATTTCATAAGATTTGACCGTGATTGTTCCAGGTGAGGTCTAGAATGCATAACAGTTCAGGACTTAAACGACCATGACAGTTCAAGGGTGGTGCCAGAATAGCTAGGTGCCAAACTATTCCAGCACCAACTTTAAATAGCACAGTCGATCTATATCTACCGGTGTATCTTCTTGTAGTGTTTCAAAGCTGAACACCTTGACTGCCAAGAAACAATAAAACACCATCCAAAAAGTAAACAAGATCCAAAGAGACATAGATTCCCATGGGCCCCTGCATCTATCCCTCTTGAATCCATGTTTGTGAGAAAGTTGGAGCTGACTGGTGTGGAATTGACTAAGATCTGCCTCAGCTAACAGTGAAGCGGTTAAGAAAAATGAATTTTTTTTTCTAAAATGTATTTTTTGGAAAAATACTTACCGATGGCATTACTATATGGAATACACTCTATAGCCTATCGATTTCAGCCCAAAGTTGTGTCCCCTACACAGCTGGGGAGGAGAAACCGGGGATCCAAACATAGGGGCCCCGGGTGGCCTCCCCTTACTACCCTATCCCGGCAAGCATAGAGCAAACTCCTGTCAGTTTCACACTTAGCCAAAAAGAGGCAAGCGGGGCAGGAGGGAGGGCTGTCCGAGTAATGCCATCGGTAAGTATTTTTCAAAAAAATACATTTTAGAAAAAAAATTCATTTGTTTTTTCAAAATACATTACCGATGACATTACTATATGGAAGAATAACGAAGAGGAGGAGGGTGCCAACCCTAAGCCCAGAACTTAATCCCCCCGCCAGCCCACGCAGGAGCACTCCCGATGATTTCAGCTAGGACGTGCCAAAGGCACCAGTGGCGCATGGAGGGAGTGCTGGGCCGCGGAGAAGTCGCCCACCTAGACCAGGGAATCACGCTGGCCGGATAGGACTCGGAGGAAGAAGCGGACGAAGGTGGAGTCTGCACGCCCGCCGACTGCTGTAAAAATGTCCTTAACCGAGCAGTTGCGGGTCAGGATCACGCTGGTGGCTACTGCTCTCCCTTCATGCGCCCGGATCTGCAAAGGCCTATTCCCGTCAGGGGAGAGTTCCTGTTAGGCCGACCGAATTCCCCACCGAAGCCCGAGCCGGGTCCTGTTGACGCGACTCGCGGGCTAGGTCCGTCCCACTGAGCGGACATACGGTCAGCATCTGGGGCGCAGTCGAGGAAAGGCGGTTCTTGGCCAGAAAGGACGGGTTGGCGATAAGCTGCGCAGAGCCGTCGGAACGAAACTGCAGACAGGCGGGTCGTACAGAGAGCGCTTTAAGCTCGCTCACGCAAAACACTGTGGCGAGAGCCAGAAGGAAACATGTTTTCCGGGTCAGGTCGGAGAACTGCGCCAAAGGCAGGGGTTCGAAGCGGTCCGTATTTAGCCACGTCAGTACCCAGGCGAGGACCCACCGATCTAAGAGGGAACGGGAGATCGGACGTCAGAGCTCCAGTGAGCCAACAGGTCCGAAAGGTCATTGCAAGGGCCAGTATCCGGAAGGCCCAGGCGGCGGAAAGTATCCGCGATCATGGCGCGGTAACCCTTGACGGTAACAGAGGCTAAGCCTTGATCGTCGAAGAGCCGCAGGAAGAATTCCGCCAGTAGGGGGGAAGTTAGACTCGTGGGGGGTAGCCGCAGGGCGGCGCACCAGGACTGAAGACCCTCCACTTGCCTTCGTACGCCTTCCGTGTAGACAGTCTGCGGCCTGCTGCAATCGCCGCCTCCGAGAACCTCTAGCGCGAGGGCTTGCCAGACAACCTCCAGACGTGTAGGAGGAGAGGCTCTGAGCAAGGGTGGAAGAGAGCCTGGCAGGCCTGCTAGAGCATCGTGTGTGGAGCAGGGATCTCTAGGGCTGGTCCGTCGCTAGTGTGAGTAAGTCGGAGGTCCAGCTCTTGGTCCAATTGCAGGGGGCCACCAAGATGAGAGCCGCGGAGCATCCCAGAAGTTTTCAGCAGGATCTTCGGTACCAGCCCGGACGGGGTGGGGGGGGGGGGGTGGGGGGGGGGAAGGCATAAGCGACCAGTCCGTCCCAGGGAAGAAGAGCACGACCACCGCCCAGGCGAGCGGATCCGGAAAAGGGGAGATGTACACCAGAAGCTGGATGTTCCAACTGGTGGCAAACAGGTCGACTAGAGGCGTCTCCCATCGCGAGCCGATCAGGCGAAAGATGTTTGGGCGCCAGGACCATTCTGCAGTGGGACAGGGCGTCTGCGATCACGTTAGGTGGCCCTAGAAAGTCGCGGGCTCGAAGAGTAATGTCCCTGGTCCCTGCACCAGAGAAGGAGGTGGTAAGGAGGATGCACAGGGAGGGCGAGAGCGTGCCCCCTTGGTTCTGTATGTAGGCCACCACCGCTGTTTGTCCAAGAGAACGAGGACCTCTTGGCCGGTCAGCGTTCCCTGCCAGAAGTCAAGAGCCATCCACACCGCCTTTACCTCTACCCAGATGCTGTGCTTGTCCGCAAGGTCCCGGGGCCAGAGGCCCGAGGCCGAGACAACAGTCGAGCGCCCCAGCCTGACTGGCTCGCGTCGGTGCAGAGAGACCACCGGAGCAGAGGGAAGTGTAGAGGCACGCCCATCGCCAACCACATGAGGTCCGTCCACCTCTGGAGGTGTGGTCAGGACAGGGGGCACTGGGACCGGATCCGTCAGGAAGCCCGACGAGGGACGCCAGTGGAGGAGAAAGAGTAGCTGCAGCGGGTGGGCCTAAGGCCTGCTGAGGGGTAACAAGTCCGCTGTCGCACTGAGTAATCCCAGAAGCTGAAGCCAGACCCTGGCCTAAATGGAGACTCCTACGTCCAAAAAGAAGTGCGAATCCGGCAATCATCTGCCGCCGCGCCAAAGGCAGGCGGACTAAGTTGAGGTTGGTCAAGAATTCCATCCCCAATTGCAGGCACAGGTGAGAAGGAGAGAGATCCAATTAGTCCGGGTTGACGAGGAACCCAAGTCGGCGCAAGAAGGAAAGGAGGACGTCTCTGTCCTCCTCGAGCACCGAGGCGATCAGGTTGCACAAAAGTAAATTGTCTAGGTAGTTGAAGGCCGGACTCAGAGACCTCTGTTGGAAAAGGGCCATCACCGTGTCGGGGAGCCTCGTGAAGACCCAAGGACTGATGTTGAGGCCAAAGGGAAGGGCTCGGAACAGGTAAACGACCCCGGCAAAAGCAAATCGGCGATAACAGCGAGACGACGGATGAATCGAAACGTGGAGATAAGCGTCTGACAGAACGATGTTGATCGCGAAGTCCATCGATCAGACGGCTGCGCGGAGAGTCCTGGCTGTCTTCATCTGAAAGTGAGGCGCTGAAAAGAACTTCGAAGACTGGCCGCCCCTGCCCCCAGGCTTGGGAACGAGAAAGAGGTGGCTGTAGAACGCCGGCGAGTCCTGACGAGAAACCACTTCTGTCGCCGCTTTGTCGAGTAAGGTTCGTGACTTCTCGACACAGAGCTACTGCCTGAGATTGGTCAACTTTTGGAGATGATCCAAGAGTCGTCTGGGAACAGCAATCTCCTATGGTAGCTGTAGAAGGCCAGCCGCTCGCCGACTGGAGACCCAAGAACTGTCGACGGGGGCGGAGAAGGGGCGAAGTCAGCGGGCCCGAGCGAAGCGAGACGCAGCGGGTGCGGAGGCAGGATGCAGCCACAGGTCCTTGGTAGATCCTTTACAGTCTGCCACGTCTCACCAAAAAGAGGGACTGGAGACCCAAGAACTGTCGACGGGGGCGGAGAAGGGGCAAAGTCAGCGGGCCCGAGCGAAGCGAGACGCAGCGGGGGCGGAGGCAGGATGGGGCCACAGGTCCTTGGTAGATCCTTTACAGTCTGCCACGTCTCACCAAAAGAGGGAACCGCTGAGTGGCGCCTGGCGCAGCTGCGTCTTCACCGTCTAGCGGAGATCCGTGCAGAGCCGATGGCGCGAAACACGCGGCCAAAGGTCACAGTAGGCGGCAGCTGCCATACGGTTGGTTGAGGAATGGTAGGCGGCCCTGTTAGCAGCAACCAAAATGGAATGTACGCCACAGAGCAGGGACGAGGCTTCCAGGTCCCAAGAGTCCTCCAGGTGATGTAGCACCGCTTGCGTCGCCAATTCCGAACTAAGGAAGCGAATCTGTCAAGAGGGCGAGGCCAAGCATTCTGGACTAGCCGGAGCCCACCCGCCTGGTTGAGGCTGCCGCATCCACCGAAGGAACAGGGATGGTGAAGGCTTGAGAGAGTCCAGCGTACCAAGCCTGGCGAAAAGACATAAAAATCCCCGAAGGCCAACGCGTATCTGCGAAAAAATTCCTCGTCGCCGAAGGAGTCCTGGCGAAGCCGGGCCGAGAAGGCATCGACGAGATCCCAGAAACCGTGTGGCTGAGGGAGAGACTTGCGACCTTAGCCTGCCGCTGCGCATCAACCCTGGCGGACGCCTGTCTCTTCAGAGGTGGCGAAGGTGGACATAAGCCCGGGAGGAAGTTGGCGAACCGTCTGTGAGCTGAGCGATGGGCCAAAATCCTAACGAGGAGGAGGCCGACGAAACAGCTGAGAAGCGGGCGGGAGAGCCAGAGGGTGAATCCCGCAAGAAGATGACTGAAGCCGAATCTGCTGGATGCAGGCTTAGTATGTCAGGGTCTACCACCACCGTCCGCCTATCAAGCAAAAGCCGCAAGGAGGGGCGACCGGCTCCGAGAGCGCGGGCCAGCCGAAGGCGACTGGCTCGGGCGAGCGCGAAGGATAGGCGGAGCCGCCCGCGAAGCCCGCACGGCGGAGCGTCGCAAGGAAGGAGGGACCGCGGCCAACCACGACCAAAGGCGAAGTTTGCTCTGTAAGCCCCCGACTCGCCGAAGTGCGAGGGGAGGGGGGGGCTATTAATGACGGGAACAGCGCGCGGACGACGAGGGGAACGCAAGAGCTGGGGACCGCGCTCCGAACATAAGAGGGGAGGCGGTAGGGGAACCCCGGCACCCCCAACCTGCTCGCCGCGAATCCGCACCTGTGAGTAAATGTTTGAGTCACACCAGGCCCGCCTGGAAAGTTCGGGGCAGGGCCCGCCTGGAAAGATCAGGGCGGGGAGGGGGGGGGGGGGGGTGGGGGGACAGAAAATTGTCACACCAAGCCCGCTCAGGAAAAGCGAAGCGGGGAGGGGACAAAATTGAGGCACGCGAAACCGCACCCGAGAGTAATTGTCTGAGTCACACCGGGCCCGCCTGGAAAGTTCGGAGCGGGGGGGGGGGGGGGGGGTGGTGGACAGAAAAGTGTCACGCCAAGCCTGCTCAGGAAGGGCGGAGCGGGGAGGGGACAAAATTGGGGCACGCGGCCCCCGCTCCGAAGCCTCGGAGCGTGGGGGACGCGTTCAGAGTCACACCGGGCCCGCCTGGTCGAAACGGGGCGGGGACGTAAACGTAGGTAGCCGGGCCCGCCCGGACGAATCAGAGCGTTTGGGCAAAACCTCTACAGGCCTCTGGTCACGCGCGGAAGCCGCGGAGCATGAGGGAGAGCCTCTATGCCTACTTCTTTTCTCTCTCTTTTTTTCTTTCTTTTGGTACGTTTGCGCTAGTCACGCCGGGCCCGCTCGGAAGAAACGGAGCGGGAGGGCGTGCATGAACGCTCAGCTCGCCCGACCCACTCAGGCGAAACAGAGCTGGGGGGGGGGGGGGGGGTGGGGGGGGGGGAGCAAAATAAAGGAGCTCAAGCCACGCAAGCGTGGAGAGCACGGCTCTGATACTCACCTGCCCTGCTCAGAAGACTCGGAGCGGGGAGGGAGTTCCTGTGCGGTTACGGTAAAAGAAGGGGACTTACCTGTGGGCCGGAAGGCCCGGACGCCGGAGCGAAGTGGGGCCCGACGAGCCGACGGAGCGACGCCATCCTGTGGAGAAGTCCAGGGAGCCTGTCGAGACCAGGAAGGAAGGACACGTCTGTAGAAATCCCACATCTGAGACCACTGGTCCTCACTCCCGTCGGCACACACGTCACACCTCCTGTCGGAAGAGCAGTCTGAGCACGGCTGGCTGACGATGAGGGCGTCCGATGGCCACAGAAAATTATTCACAAAAGGAGGCAAGCCTTCGAACAGAAGCCGCCATAGCGTTCGTTGCACACTGTCCGCAGGAAGGAACACACTCAAGCGCCGAACTCACACCACGAGGCACAAAGCCACGAGTAAAGTCACAAGCCGAAACCCAAGGCCGCAGTTCACTGAAAGTCAAACTGGTCGGAACCGGTCGGCGTTAAGTCCACAACAGTAAAACGTTGAAGTGTAGAACACACCAACGAAGTACACGAGTCCAAGGAGAAGTCTAATCCAAGGCAAAAAGCCAAACGTTAGTAGTAAGAACCACAGAAGACACCGGTCAAAAAACGTAGCAAGGCAAAAATGAATTTTTTTTTCTAAAATGTATTTTTTTGAAAAATACTAACCGATGGCATTACTATCTGGAATACACTCTATTGCCTATAGATTTCAGCAAAAGTTGTGTATAGCACACAACTGGGGAGGAGACACCAGGGATCCAAGCACTAGGACCCCGGGTGGCCTCCCCTTACTACCCTATCCCGGCGAGCACAGGGCGACCTCGTCAGTTTCACACTTAGCCACAAGAGGCAAGCGGGGCAGGTGGGAGGGCCATCCGAGTAATGCCATCGGTAAGTATTTTTCAAAAAAATACATTTTAGAAAAAAAATTCATTTGTTTTTTCAAAATACATTACCGATGGCATTACTATCTGGAAGAATGGCGAACAGGCGGAGGGTGCCGTACCTAACCCATAACCCAACCACTCCGCTGGCCCCCATTGAGAGAGAACTCCCGACGATTTCAGCTATGACGTAACTAAGACGCCAGCGGCGCTCGGAGGGAGTGCTGGGCCGTGGAGAAGTCGCCCACTCGTGCCAGGGAGTCACGTTGGCCGGATAGGTCTCTAAGGTAGAAGCGTGCGAAAGTGGAGTCTGAGCGCCAGCCACCCGCTGTCACAATATCTTTGACCGAGCAGTTGCGGTCCAGGGCTAGACTGGTGGCTACTGCTCTCACTTCAAGCGCCCGGATTTGTAAGAGCTCAGCGCCGCGTGGGGAGAGGTCCTGGTAGGCTGACCTAATCACCCACCGCAGCCAGGATGACCAGGTCTGGGCCGAGATGTCGTGTCTGCCCGCGGACAAAGGTAGGAAGAGGCGCGAGCGCCCCCGGCGCTGCGGCTTAGAGCGGCGCAGGTAAATCCTTAGAGCCCGCACTGGGTCCTGTCGCCGCGATCCAGGGGAGAGGTCCGCTCCACGGAGGGGCCGTATAGTTAGCATCTGAGGGGCCGCCGCGGGGCGGTGGTTCTCGGCCAGGAAGGACGGATAGGGGAGCAGCTGTGCAGAGCCGTCGAACCGAAACTGCAAACAGGCTGGGAGCATCGAGAGGGCGTGAAGCTCGCTGACTCGGGACGCTGTAGCGAGAGCCTGAAGGAAACAGGTTTTCCGGGTCAAATCTGAGAACCGAGCCAAGGGGAGGGGTTCAAACCGGTCCGTATTCCACCACGTCAGTACCCAGGCAAGATCCCACCGGGGTACTAGGGAACGTGAAAACGGACATCGGAGTTCAAAAATGAGCCAGTAAATCCGACAGATCCGTGCAGGCGCCTGGGTCCGAAAGACTCGGGTGGCGGTAGGTGTCCGCGATCATAGCGCGGTAGCCCTTGATGGTGACCGGGGCAAAGCCTTGGTCGTCGAAGAGCCACAGGAAGAACTCCGCCAGTTGGTGGGAGGAAGTCCATGGGAGGCGCACCAAGTCTGAAAGACCCTCCACTTGCCTTCGTACACCTTCCTTGTAGAGAGTCTGCGGGCTGCTGCAATTGCCGCCACTGCAGCATCCGAGAAACCTCTAGCGACGAGGGCTTGCCGGACAACCTCCAAGCGTGTAGGCGGAGGCGTTCCGGGCACGGATGGAAGAGCTGCTGACGGGGCTGCTTGAGCATCGTGGGAGGGGTAGGAAGCTCCAGGGGAGGGTCCGTTGCAAGCGCGAGGAGGTCCGTGGTCCAGCTCTTGGTCCAGTTGAAGGGGGCCACCAGCAAGAGGACCGCCGAGCAGCCTAGAAGCTTCCGCAGCACCTTCGGAACGAGGACTGACGGGGGGTAGGCGTAAGCAAACAGGCCGTCCCAAGGGATGGCGAGCGCGTCCACTGCCCAAGCGAGCGGATCCGGGACTGGAGAGACGTAGACCGGGAGCTGGTTGTTCCATCTGGTGGCAAACAGATCCACTAGCGGCGTTTCCCAGTGAGAGCAGATCAGGCGAAAAATATCCGGGCGTAGGGACCACTCCGTGTGGAGCAACTGTCCGCGTCGAGACAGGGCGTCCGCAATCACATTGAGGTGGCCGGGGATGTGTACAGAGAGACCACCGAGGCGGCGGGGAGTGTAGGGGCACCCCCGAAGCCAGCCAAGCGAGGTCCGCCCACCTCTCGAGGTGAGGACGAGCCAGAGGAGTGACTGGTACTAGATCCGACAGAGCGCCCGAGGAGGGTCGCCAGTGAAGAAGGAGATGTAGCTGGAGAGGCCGAGCATAAAGTCTGCCCAAGGGAAGCAGGTCCGCAGCCGCACTGAGGAGGCCCAGGAGTTGAAGCCAGACCCTGGCGGTGAAGGAGGATCCCATCCCCATCGAAGTCGCTAAGTCGACGATCTTCTGTCGCCTGGCCAGAGGCAGGCGGACAAGGTTGAGGTCGGTCAGGAATTCCATCCCCAGGTGTAGAAACCGTCGAGAGGGAGAAAGATCGGATTTCCCCAAATTGAGCAGGAAACCGAGACGCAGAAGGGAAAGCAGGGCATCTCTGTCCGTCTGGAGTGCTGCGGAAACCAAGTTGCGCAGTAGAAGGTCGTCCAAGTAATTGGAGGCCGGGCTCAAGGAGCGCTGACGGAAGTAGGCCATCACGGCGTCGAGCAGTTTTGTAAATACCCACGGACTGATGTTGAGGCCGAAAGGAAGGGCGCAGAACTGGTAGACGATCCCCCCCAAAGGCAAACCGAAGGTACCGGCGAGACGACGGATGAATCGGGACGTGCAGAAAGGCGTCTGACAGATCGAGGCTGATCGCGAAGTCCATCGGCCGGACGGCCGCACGGAGTGTCCTGGCCGTCTCCATCCTGAAGCGAGGGGCCAAAAAGAACTTGTTTAGCGCTGCGCTGATAAGTCGATAACTGGACGCCACTTGCCGCCTGGTTTGGGGACTAGAAAGAGTCGGCTGTTGAGCGCCGGAGAGTCCTGCCGCGAAACCACCTCTGTCGCCGCTTTGGTGAGGAGGGCCGCCACTTCCCCGCGCAGAGCGTCTGCCTGTGTGCCGTCGAGCGGTTCCTGGGTCCACATGCGAAGAGGCGGAGGAGACAGGAACGAAAGTTGCAGTCCTGAGGTAACCGTGGAAAGAATCCAGGGGTCGTCCGGGAACAGCGATCTCCAAAGATCGCTGAAGAGCAACAGCCGCCCGCCGACAGGAGACCCGAGTACTGAGGGCGGGGGCGGAGGCGGGGGCGAGTCAATGAGCCCGACCGCGGCCCGATTTACAGGCACCGCGGGGCCAAGCAGGGCGAGGGGCGGGGCCGGCCTGAGGAGCCTGGAATGGACGGGCCCGACCTCGTGAAGATCCGACTGGAGGAACGGAGGGCCTGAAAGACCGCCGGGCACGACCCCCGGCCGGGCGGGGGGCGCGAAAGCGGGTCGAGGCTGGGGTAGATGCCGGCTTGGGCCACAAGTCCTTGGAAGATTCCTTAACGGTTTGCCAAGTGTCGCCGAACAGCTGAGGACCACCTAAGGGGGCTTGACGGAGCTGGGTCTTCACTGACAAGGGAAGGTCCGAGCAGAGGCGCAAAAGGGTATCCCTCCTCCAGAGGTCGCAATTGGCAGCTGCTGCCATGGCGTTGGCGGAAGAATGGTAGGCGGCCCGGTTGGCCGCTATCAGGATGGACTGCATGTCACGGAGCGGGGACTGAACCTCCAGGTCCCACGTATCCTGTAGGCACTGCAGGGCTGCCTGGGTAGCCAGTTCCAAAAATCCCGAGCACGCCAGCGAGTTCCGCGCTAAGGAGGCGATCCTGTCGAGAGGCCGAGGCCACGAGTTATGGACGAGTCTGCGGCCGCCCGCCTGTACTAAGGCCGCCGCATCCACCGCTGGAAGAGGTATGGCGAAGGCTTGGGAGTGTCCAGCGTACCAGGCCTGGCGGAAGCTCAAGTTGATTCCCACCGGCCATCGAGCGGCGGTAAAGAATCCCGTGTCGCCGAAAGCGTCGTTTCGCAGCTGGGCGGAGAAGCATCGGTGAGGTCCCGGAAGCCGGCTGACTGCGGGAGGGACTTGCGGCGCTTGACTTGCCTCTGCGCGTCGACCATGACCGAAGCCTGTCTCTTCGGAGGAGGCGAAGGCGGACAGAAGTCGGGAGGTAGGTACTTGGCGATAAGCCTGGATGCCTCACCCAGGGCGTGGACCGTCTGTGATCCGAGCGATGGGCCGGCAACGTCTGACGAGGCGGAGGCCGACGAGACAGCGGAAAGGCGGGACGGAGATCCAGCCGCCGAGTCCTGCAAGAAGATCGCCGAGGCCGAGTCCGTCGGATGAAGGCTGAGGACGTCCGGTTCCAAAAACTGATCCTCTCGCGGAAAAGACGAAAGGGGCGAGCGGCTACGAGAGCGCCGCACCGCCGCGCGCGAGGTAGACGCAGCCGCACGCGACGCATGCAAAGAGGGGCGCCGCGGCGACGTAGGGACCGTGGCAAAGCGACGGTCCACCTTGAAGTCGGGATCCGCACGCGGAAGCCGACGTGAGTGACAAAGCCGCGATCGGAATACCGAGGAAGTGGCCTGGTCACCCCTGGCCCGCCCGGGAGAACCGGTGCGGGGGGGGGTGGGGGGGGGGACCGCAAAGTGTCTCTCCTAGCCCGCTCAGGAAAGGCGGAGCGGGGAGGGGACGAATACCGGGTACGCGGCCCCACGTCCGATGCCTCGGACCGTGGAGGACGCGCGACGATGTCACACCGGGCCCGCCTGGTCGATACGAGGCGGGGGGGGGGGGGGGGGGGGGGGGGGACAGTCTAGGGTCACACCAAGCCCGCTCAGGAAAGGCGGAGCGGGGAGGGGACGATTTATGAGCCCGCTGCCCCAGCTCTGAAGCCTCGGAGCGAGGGTCCAAGTCACACCGGGCCCGTCTGGTCGATACGAGACGGGGGGGGGGGGGGGGGGGGGGGGGGACAGTCTAAGGTCACGCCAAGCCGCTCAGGCGAAGCGAAGCGGGGAGGGGACAATTTATGAGCACGCGACCCCCGCTCTGACGCCGCGGAGCGTGGGGGGCGAGAGTCAACCTCACCCCGGGCCCGCCCAGGCGAGACGGGGCGGGCGGGGGGGGGGGGGGGAAGAAAACGAAGCATGCCGGGCCCGTTCGGAAAACACAGAGCGGGGAGGCAGCATTACTAACGGTCTCGAGTCACGTTCCGAAGCCTCGGTGCGTGAGCGAGAGCTTTTCTTATCACGTTTTCTCTCTTTCTTATGCTTGCGTTCAGTCACCCGCCCCCGCTCCGGAGACCTAGAGCCGGGGGTGGCCGACGAACGCTCAGCTCTCCCAGAACGCTCGCCCGAAGCAGAGCGGGGGGTGGGAAACGATATGGGGCTCAAGCCACGCGCTAACAAAGCAGAGCGTGGGGAGCGTGACTCCGAAACTCGCCTACCCTGCTCCGAAGACTCGGAGAGGGGAGGGAGAACCTGCGAGGTAACGGTACAAGAAGGGGACTTACCTGTGGGCCGGACAGCCCGAACGACGGAGCGGAGAGGAGCCCGAAGCGCCGAGGGAAAGACGTCCACCCGTGGAGGATCCCGGGGAGACAGAAGCGGGCGAGGGGGCCGGTCACGCCTGTAGAAGTCCCACATGCGCGACCACCGGTCTTCCGTCCAAGCGGCGCAAACGTCACACGTTCCGTCCGAAGAACAGCCCGAACACGGCAAGCAAGAGTCGTGTGCATCGTCCGGCCACTGTAAGTCCCCGCAAAGGAGGCAAGTCTTCGACACAGAAGAAGCCATAAGGCCCTAGGCCAACTACGCAGGCGAAGAAAGTCAACCGTGCACAAAACCGCAGGGCACAAGTCACGTGCGTCGTCGAACCCCAAGGCCAAGCCAAGGGTGAAGCTCACAAAGTCAGAGCCGGTAAAAACCGGTCGGCGCACAGTTCACAACTAGTCCAAGCAAAAAGGAAAAGCCACGAATGTAGTGAGTCCACGGCTGAATCGAAAGACTCCAATTCAAGCCCAAAGTCAAATAATCACTGAAGACGAAAAACCCGTAGAACGGAGAAAGGCAAAAACTCGACCGTCCCCGGTCGAGCTATGAGTGAAACTGATGAGGTCGCCCTGTGCTCGCCGGGATAGGGTAGTAAGGGGAGGCCACCCGGGGTCCTAGTGCTTGGATCCCCGGTGTCTCCTCCCCAGTTGTGTGCTATACACAACTTTTGCTGAAATCTATAGGCAATAGAGTGTATTCCAGATAGTAATGCCATCGGTAATGTATTTTGAAAAAACAAACCCGACCGTCCACGGTCGAGCTAAGAGTGAAACTGACAGGAGTTCGCTCTATGCTTGCCGGGATAGGGTAGTAAGGGGAGGCCACCCGGGGCCCCTATGTCTGGATCCCCGGTGTCTCCTCCCCAGTTGTGTAGGGGACACAACTTTGGGCTGAAATCGATAGGCTATAGAGTGTATTCCATATAGTAATGCCATCGGTAATGTATTTTGAAAAAATAAACTGCCTCACGTACGATGTATTGTCCTGACTCAAGGTCCCACATGTGGATCTTTCGGTCGCCTGCTCCAGCGAACAAACGGGGCTTGTGCTGGAAAAGCGTGATCAAAATATTTACAGATATACGCACCAAACAGAAAAGACTACATTTTTAGCTGGTCTTAGCTGGATCTTGTATTGGACCACACAGCTGTACAGTCCAAAATAACAGACCAACACACCAATTACGTTAACCCTTTTAGCGCCAAGGTCCCATTTCTCAAATTTTGGAGGTGTTGCATAACGACTATGTACCACTTGCAGGAGATGGCTTGACCATGATAATTCAAGGGTAGTGCCTGATTAGCTTGGTGCCTGAAGGCACCAAGCTAATCTGGCACAACCCTAGAATTATCATGGTCAAGCCATCTCCTGCTGTGGGGATCCGGGGCTAAATGGGTTAACCCTTTAGCTGTTGGTAGCCCTTTTTGTCATGATGATTCCTGCAGGAATCGTGACAAAAGCACTACCGACAGCCAGAGGGTAAATTTACATGCCTGAACATACAAGTACAGCTCTGACTCAATATATTGCACTTTGTTATATCGCAATCCCCGATATATATCGCGGAGGACCTTGGATCCTGGAAAAATCAGACCGACCCCAGACACAGGTCAACTGTGATATCTTTGTCACCTTCCCTGACCCCCACCTGACACCTTCCCCCCTTATGGCACACCTCTTACCAAACACCGAATGACCACACACATGTAAATACACTTAGTGAGGGCGAAAAGCGCAGATTCGATATGTAATGAAAGTCTGTTGTCACACTCCACTTCAGTAGTTAAGATGCTCTGTGTGGCGGGGGACACTACACTGACACTGAACCCTCAAGGACCTCCTCCACACGAAGAATACATATGCATGGAGGGCCCTGTGGCACAATCAATACTGAAGTGGTTTATCTCAGGTGGAAGTTGTTGATCGTTGTTCGCTGCTGTGATACAGCACAGGGCCGCAAGACACTCCACTGGCTGTCAGTTTAACCGGATTACATTGCGACTTCAAACTAAACACTTAACTCATTCTACCCCAGACACACCACAGCAAGATATGAATGACCATGATAGTTCAAGGGTGATGCCATAATGGCTTGGCGCCTATGGGCGCCAAGCTATTCTGGCATCACCCTTGAACTATCATGGTTGATCTGTGTCCTGTACTCCAAAGCAGTTTACAGAGGCCAAGGCAAGATTTGGGGATTTCGGTCTTGGGGTACAAGGAGTTAAGTAAATGTTGCAACTAAAGTTGACAAAAGGGGAATTTGTCATTAGTGTTTTCTTGTGAAAGTGCTACCTCCACTCATCAGAAAGGTGGGTCAAAATGTGCCAAACGTCTTTCAATCTATGGCCAGTCAAGCGAGGTGTCATCAGCAGATGTGACACCACAAACTAAACAAAAGTGATGCACCATAGCTGTGTCACAATCTATTGACATTGATTCCAGGACTGTTCTGTGTGTCACTGAACACCTGATCACGCCCTTCATGCTGTAAACACAGATGTAGGTACCACTGGTGCGTGGCAAATGCCTCAATCGATAGCTTTCACCTCCAGTGCCAACTGCAGCAAAATGATTAATTACGTTGGCTCATGTTTAGTGTCCCATGATCTTTGAACATGAAAAGTTGCCTGGCTGATCAGTCACTGCTACCATTGAGCTGTCGTGGTCAATTAATGTGCTGGAATGAACGTGCAATGTTTTCAAAACTGTTGTAAAAGTGTTTGACTGTGAAAGTGATGGACCATTAATTAGACTGGGTGGGTTAAGTCCCCCCATCAACCCCTTTTCATGGCAGAGACAGACTCACAAGACATACATTGGTAGACTAGCGGGTCCCTTGTGTTCCTTTCTTTTGACTCATGGACACCACCCCCCCCCCCCCCCCCAAGCCAACCTCAAAGTATCGCGAATGGATATATATATTGCAGTCATGTATTTGTGGACCTCAGCAACTGCAATATATTGAGTCAGAGCTGTATTATAAGAACCCTAATTTTAAGATGGCATAAATATTTTAACCCCTTGGAAATCTCAGAGCCTTTCTACGAAAACAACAAACTCTTATATTAACCAAGATCTATCAACTTGGGAACCAACCTTCTAGACAAAAATCATGTGTCTCAAAATGTAAAAACGTTAACAAATCAACTTACAGAGGTTTCATCTGCTACTAAGGAGTTAACCTCAGCATTGGAAAACACACCACTGTGGACAGAAAAAGAAAACACAATTTTTTACCACATTCCTGGGAAGTGAAACTACCCCTTTTCACCATAATCTGTAGCAAGACCTGCATGACTATGCAACTTTATGGTAGTACAAGCTTAACTTGGCACCTTCCCACTCACTTAACTAATCTGGCACTAGCCCTGAACTATCATGGCCCATCCATCTCCAAGCACCTGAAAATGCCTCCCAAAGTTGCAGATTATTTGGCGTGAACTGCAAAGTATTTACAAACCTTCTGGGAAGCGATTGAGACCAAGCAACTCTTGGCGTCTGAAACAAATAAAGCATACTGAATATGACTGGCACAGGCCATATATCTCACAAAAGCAAAATACGACACAACCCATTTTGACTGAAACCCCTTTGTGAAAGATCACCTGCCATTAACCCGTTTAGCCCCGAGTCTGTACAACAGGAGATTGATTGGCCATGATTATTCAATGGTAGTGCCAGATTAGCTTGGCTGCAAGCTAATCTGGCACTACTCTTGAATTATCATGATCAATCCATCCCCAGCAACTGGTACAGTCGTTAGGCAACACCTCCAAAATTTGAGACATGGGAGCTTGGGGTTAAAAGGTCAATGGCCATCATCCAGGTGGCTGTAGTGTATCCACCTAAATGTTGGTCTTTATTGACAGGTGACATGTTGCACTTCATGGCTTCTTGTAAAAGAGCACCTGCCTCCCTTAACTCATTGTGCCCACGACACACCACAGCAAGATATGGCTCAATCATGATAGTTCAAGGGTGGTGGCAGAATAGCTTGGCGCCTACAGGCGCCAAGCTATTCTGCCATCACCCTCGAACTATCATGGTCGATCTGTCTCCGGAATTGTAATGCGGTCCTCAGAGGATAACTCCAAAATGTGGGTATTTCGTACCTCGGGCACAATGAGTTAAGACCACATTTTTCTTGCAAAAAAGGTGGCTGCTCATAACTGGCTCTAATGTACCACATTTACAAAGTATGTAATATGGAAACAAACAAAGTATGTAATATGGAAACAAACAAAGTATGTAATATGGAAACAAAGTATGTAATATGGAAACAAACAAAGTATGTAATATGGAAACAAACAAAGTATGTAATATGGAAACAAACAAAGTATGTAATATGGAAACAAACAAAGTATGTAATATGGAAACAAAGTATGTAATATGGAAACAAACAAAGTATGTAATATGGAAACAAACAAAACTTTTCCTTTCTGAAAATGCACACACCAAAAATTATCCTGTTTTCTAAAATATTCTTTTATTGAAGGGAGAGAACATTGCTAACCTTTGTTGTCAAGTCGCTCCATTTCCATGCTTGTATTTCACCCTCACCAGCACTGAAAAAAAAAAAAAAAGAAGGTAATTTAGGACAAAAGCAGACAACAATGACATAAATGACTACTAATCTGTTAATTTTTACCTTACGGCTTAAAAAGGCATTGAAAATAAATCACACACCAGCACACAAATTACACAAACAACAGAGTGTCTTGAGATTCCTGCTTATGTGCAAATTCTTCTCCCTTTTTGATAAATCTTCACAGCAGCTGCATCCCACTACATCACCTCCAATCCCCTTCACTATTTCACATTACACTGTATGCAATCGCCATACCTGATCAGGAATGTCTCTGTTGAAGTCAGTGAGAATACACCACCATCCTTGCACCCTGCACATAAGGAGAACAAAAAATAACACACTGAGATTATTAACTCAAGACAACGATAATTAATTAACAATACCAACAACAGCCCTTTTGCATAACCAACAAACACAGATCTCTGTTAAAGATTAAATACCATTGCTTTTGTAAGACAATTGAAATTTGCAGCATATGCACAAATGTTAAGGTTTCAAAATTAAAGAATACAATACAATGACTCTATGTCAACGAAAAGTAAAAATATCCAAGAAAATATGGTGCAAACAATTATTATTAAATAAATATTACTATCCCTGCTGCCACACTGCAAACCACCCCATTTACACATGTATACATACAACTAAAAGTAGGTCATTATTAACCCTCTTGTGAATGGAACTCATGACTGGATCTCCGCGATCGTTAACCCAATGTGAATTAATATCAACTTCCCCAAATTTTGGAACTGTCATCTAAAAATTGCACAACAGTCTAGGAGACAAATCGACCATGATAATTCAAGGGTGGCGCGAGAATAGCTTGGCATCCAGAGGCACCACGGTATTCTGGCACCACCCTTGACCTATCAATATCAGGGTCGATCAATTATCTTGCTACGGTGTGTGTGGACTAATACTGCCTGGTATAATGTGGTCTATATAAGGGAGACAAACTGGCAAAATGTGAGTCAGAGGATGAGACCTGCACCAGGGCCAGGCTCAACATGAGGAGACTAAACATAAACCCCTTCCTTGCCACTGTTCGCATATTGCGTTTTTGAAATCTTTGTTTTCTCAACTGCAATTGCAAAGAGCCCCATCTGTAAAGCAACATGGATACACAGTGGACTCAGCAAGAAGAATAGATCCATATGAGCCCCCGCGACTATGGGGGCACATGAGGATCTACATCTCTTGCATTTGAGTGGTGTGTATCGTGTTCCAGCAGTCAAAAGATTAACTCTTTCGAGACCTGTCACATCCGGATTCGTGGCCTAAGGCCGCGAATCTGGATGCGACACGTCTCGAAAGTGTTAATTTATGTATACCCAGCATTTATAGAAATTATACAGAAACTCAGAGCAGTTCATGCAAATTATGATAAAATGATACTTAAAAACTGATACTTAAAAGCTCTGCTTCAGACACTTGTGTTTTCCATATCTCTAGACGTAATAAGGTCACTCAAGGTCATCGTGCATTTTCATATTTTGGTCCCATTACATGAACGCTCTCCCAGCTGATGTGCGTCACTCATCATCTCTTTCCATTTTCAAATCTAAGCTTAAAACTCCCCTTTTCTCTGTTGCATATACGTAAAGACTATTTTGTCTGCTGGCTCATCATGTGCGTGTGTGTGTGTGTGTGTGTGTGTGTGTGAGAGAGTTTTCTGCTCCTTGTAAATCAATGTATTTTTGTTGTTGTACAGTATGTGCTTGTTTTTGTATTTTGCTTTGTGTTTCATTACTGTGATTGTAAAGCGCCTAGAGCACCTTGGTGATTAGGCACTATACAAATTACCTTTATTATTATTATTATTAAAAAAAGATGAAGGAAACCTGCCTTTGAATGTGAAGATAGGATTTTTGGATTTTTCTGTAGCATCTGCTGACAAAGCTGCCGACAAGCTGCAAAATAAGGCACATCAGACAGTAGAGGCAATTCAGAAATCAGTAAAGACTTCCTCAATCACAGAATATCTTATGTATTAATTCACACTGTAGTGTAACACTACCACCATACCAAAATAAACCTGATGGTGATATAGGTGCCGTATGTGTCATGGAATTACATCTTACATAACTTTATGAATATCCTGATATTACTTGGAATTGAAAAGAAATACCCAACGGAGAAAGAAACACGCTTAGAAAAGACGGGTACAACACAATTTATTAATATTTCGGGTAAATACCCTTTGTCAAAATAGACAAACAAACAAACAGAGAGATTAGCCGCTACTTATCTTCATTGGCAGAAGGAATGTGGTAACTGATATTACTTGAAATATTATTGTTAATAGAGAAGTAGTATGCACCCGATGTTATAAACAGAACTATAAAAAAGTGCAGATTAAAAGAGATCTGGACAAAGGTTATATACTTAATGACACACTACTTAGAACTATCTATATAGTAGTTAGTACTAATTACTATATAGATGCATCATTCTATACAGAGCATGAACCTGTCAAGATTTACACATTCAGCCCTAGGATTAAAACTTCACAAATTTTACATACTCTGCAGACTACATTTTAATTCTGGAGACAGATTGACCATCATTGCTTAAACTAAAGGGTGGTGCCAGAATGGCCTGGGTACAATAAGCTTTTCTGTCACCACCCTTGAAACATAATGGTCAGTCCACACCTTGTAGTTCTAGTGTGTCACTGTCAGGGTTAAATGCATTAAAGTTGGGCAAGCTTGAGAAAAAATATAAGCGTGCGTGAACAATCTTTGATCCCAGGTGCACAATACCTGAAGAGTGCAATGTCTCCATAGTTATTGCCTGCAGCAAGGTACTTGCCGCATGGTGAAAAACACTGATCATACACCACTGTGTACAGGAACTGTCTGGCTGCTTTCCCTCGCTCCTGAAGGGATAGCATATAATGTGATTGTGAGTAAGCAAATTTGTTTATTATAAATTGTATAAACAGTAGAAAACAAACATTATTTCATAATTCAATGTCTTGAACACACTATTCGTTTTTTTTTTCTGATCCTGGTGTTGTCTTTTTCTATTAAAAGAGTGTCCTGTATGTAACGGGCATGTGTGTGTGTGTGTGTGTGTGTGTGTGTGTGTGTGTGTGTGTGTGTGTGTGTGTGTGTGTGTGAGAGAGAGAGAGAGAGAGAGAGAGAGAGAGAGAGAGAGAGAGAGAGAGAGAGTAGCCAATTCACAAGCATAGTCGGCCGATTGATGCAGCAGCGTATGTGGTCATGCAGATATAGCTAATTACAAGATAACTGTAATGCGTAACAATACAACGACAACAAGAAACAAAGCAAACCTCAGGCATTTTCTTTTAGTAGAAAGTTCCCACCACGCCAAACAGCGGTCTAGGGGAGATAATGCACAGGCAACAGAAAGACGTCGATTAACTACAACCCTTCAAACTATCTCAGACGTTCCTGCTTTCTTCCTTACTGCTCCCCCCCCCCCCCCCTCCAGATTACTTACAATTTTCTTTCTAAGCAAAAATGATTCAACTATGCTAAATAAAATATATCACCTGTGCGACACACCCCATTTTAAAATTGTGATTTTTTTAAATGTAGTTTTTGTTGTGAATCAATAAACCAAACATCCGGTTATTGGTCTGAACTTCCGTTCTGGAATCTAAAGCTTCTGAGGTCTTTGAGTTGCTTTCCATCAAGGTTTGCATCGATTTTTACAAGCTTTGCCTCATACAGTAAGAAAAACTACGATCTGCATGGAATAAAAATACATTTTTCATTGATCTTTTAGCAGAAAAATAACAACAGTGGTGTTCGATTGCGAAATAGGCCTTATCAATCTTCTCTGTGTGCTCACTGGACCTTTGTTGGCTGCACTTTATACTTAATTATAGTAACAGGATTCTGCAGGTTTGTCCTTTAAGATAGTTTTAGAAATCAACGAAATACAGTTACATGTAGAATTTTAGCTTAAAACACACGGATAGCAAGGTTTAAAAGGTTCTTGATAGCCAGCAGGTATTTTTTTTTTTAGCAGAAGGCATATTATTACTTGTATTACGAGTTAGGCTTTGCCAGTGGTTCTTGTCGCCTCGAGGGTCCGGTCAGGGTGGTAAGTGTTGGAGGTACGAGTCGAGGGCTTTAGCCCGAAACTCTTACCTCCAATATGTTGAACCACCTGACTAGGCCCAAGAGGCGACAAGAACCACTGGCAAAGTCTAACTGAACTCGTAATACGATTTTGTCTTCAATGTAAAAAGTATAATGTGAAGTATACCCTTGACAGGACCCCAAACTTTACGTGTGACGTAGAGATTCAGAGGACGTACATCTCCATGTCAGACTATCAGTCAACAATCTCGCGCGAACTGCATTCGCCTGGAATTTCTCTCTCGGGTATTTTTTGATTTAGCACAGTTTCAGTAATTTTTTTGGTATGAAATTGGTAATATAGGTCAAACACAATGTGTGCATTTAGTTATTTTGTTGCGTAACCCTCTCAATTTGTATTTATCCAGCTTTTGGTTTCTTTGCCTTTTTGAATATGCTCAGTACGTGATGGGGCCTTCGCTTCAGTTGAATTTTCCTGTCAGTGATGTTATCTAACCTATCCAATTATTCAGTTATGTTTTGACTGGTACCACTGCCAGTGGTATCACAGAAAACCTATATATAGTTCTTTTTGTTGTGTAGCCCCCTAAATTGTTTATTTACTATTATGTTTTTGTTTAGAAGTTTGACTGAATGAAGATTAGTTTGTACTGGTATGTTTGTACCGAAAAATGTGATTGGCCAAAGATTTATTTGGGGGAGAACGCTTTGCTCAGCGAGTAATGACTAATGGTGTCATTATAACATGTAATAAGGGATCCTACTTATCACATGTTACCGTGGTACTCATGTTGCCTTGAGAAGGAGCGACCAGGGGAAAAAAATTGAATAGAGCCAGGCCAATGAGAAAAAGTGTAAAGACACTGAAGGAAGACAATTTATTTTATCCGAGGCAGACTATGCATTGTAATATTTCAATCACCATCTTATATGTGCTGGCCATTTGGGATTCTCTTCTAATTAATTTGGCCACCTGTTATGTCATTGTCAGTATTAACCCTGTATCTGCCCGTGGAGGTATATTGTGTTTTTGAAGCCATAGTAAATTAACGTAAAAAATGTGAATACAAATTGATTTCAGCAAAAGGCATAGATCCTTATGAGCCCTGAAACTGCAGGGGACTCTTGAGGATTATATGTACCTTGCATCTATTGTGTTTACTTTTTCTCAGCAGTCTAAGGGTTATTTTGAAAAACTTTATTACTTTTGTATTCAGGTTGCTGTCGGTTTCCTTGACACAGATCTACCTAAGTGAGTGTTCTGACATACCTGTTCAGGAAAAAGTGCATTATAGCCAGCAACCATGCTGCCTGAAGACTCTCCAGCCAAGCACATCCATCGGAAATTGTCTTCTCACATTCCATCCTTCTCGGATATATTTGACGAGGAGTCTTTCTACATTTTTGCAGCATTAATCACCGTTGGAAGCATCGTCGCAGCTGTGATTGCTTCGCGCTACGTAACGGTCAAGGATGCAGGACACATAGATTGAATCTTTGACCGTTTGGCCGTCGGTAGTGATTTTTGTTTCAAAGATTCCTGCAGGAATCATTGGGACAAAAAGTGCCACTGACAGCCAAAGGGTTAATGCAGCAGATGGAGAGAGAATCTCATGAACAATGGGTTGGAAGACATTTTAATCATGGATGCACACAAGACTTTGTATTCCAATGTAGCCTCCTTGTACAGGCAGCCACTGGTACTTCTTTACAGTACTGGAGCTGCTTGCACAAGGGGGTACACTTTTTGGTTTTTACTATTATAATATTTCACTAATTGCAGTTTGTGTGCATGAATCTTCAACTACCAGATTAGCTTGGTGACTAACGAGGCACTAGATCTCAGACTAATTGTTCACTGATTTGAGCTGTGGTGTTCAAACCATCTCCAGTGCTTGTGATACGTACTGGTCGTAGGTGGTGTCAAATGTAAAAGCAAGCATGGGTGAAAGTTTACAGATGGAAAGACTGGCATCCGTAAATTTAGAAGTCTTGCATACAGAAATTTCCATGTTTTTACACAAATGTCAGAAATAAAAAATGTCAAGTTTAGAATACCAGAACACACATCTCTGAAGTGCTTGAAAACTGCAAAAAGTTGGAAATATGCCACAAATACACTTCTATTCAAATGAAATGCTTAGAATAGAAGTGTCCTTGTGGCACACTTTCTTGAGTGGGTCTATTTGGGGCGTACTCCAGCAAACGGTAGAATATTCATCAGAGTCATGGCTATCACTACAGTACATGATTCATGGAGCCTGGCCTGATTTTCTGTATTTTGACAATTATCAACTTTCACCCATTGCAAATGTGAAGAGTTTGGAACAGATTTTAAAAATAAATCTCATTTCACACCAAAATGTTGGGTACATTATTGCTAGTCCTGTAATAGTATTATAGTATGTGCAGTACACATCTCCTTGATTTCATACAAACTAAACTGCATTTTTATTCAGGACATAATATATAATTTATCTTTTGTATTTTCTGAATCTCACTGAATTATGTTGTTTAACCCCATCACTGCCAATAAAAAAAGCTGAACACAATCTAACTGCAAGATACATAGAGCAGACCTGCCTACACTACGTATTGACCATAGAAAAGTACGTATTTTTTAGCAAACTACGATAGCTACGCATTGTTCAGCAAACTACATAACATTGTTACATTATTTGTACGTAATACATAGCGCAGTTTCCCCGAAGGCTAGTGACGAAGTCTGATCCATGTTTTTTGTCCTGCTGATTTACAATTTTGGCGCACTGCATTCAGAAGAACATGCGCCCACTTGTGTTACGCATTGTACTCTCGCACGAGTTAAACAAGCGCTTAGGCGGGTGTGTTTGAGCATGAACGCACTTTTTCCAGTAGTTCTGTCAAGGCGAACATGGCGGCGGAAGAGAACAAGCTCGCCCACGAAACTGATGATGAGAGAGATTTGGAAGACAGTTTTTTGCACAAGAGTTCCGAAGGGAGAAAGAAGAATGTGAAGATGAATTCACAGACATTTATAGCGCGCTATCAGGAGAAGTACCCTTACCTCATAGCTTCGAGGAAGAGTAAGCATCATGCCCACTGCATGTTGTGCAAGGCCGATTTCTCCATGAAGAGCAGCAGAGTCTTTGATTTCTTTTTGTTTTAAGAAAACTGAAATGCTAACTGGAACACCTGCTACTGTTAACTCCTAAATAACTAAGAGCGCTTTCCGCTTTTCTATAAAAACTTGTGTGCCAGAAAGCACCCTCGGTTGTCACAAGGTTAATAGAGCCAGGTGTTATTATACAAGCATGCAAGATGTGCAGTTAGTATGATGATCAGGTTTGGTTTTCCACCCTGAAGCTGCGATGCCCCGTCTGCACGAGGAGACTACTCATTTGGCAGTAAAACTACTTATTTTGACCCTGATGACTACTCCTGGCAAGTTGGATGGGTAGGCAGGTCTGATAGAGCCTCATGAGCCCCCACAGTTGTGGGGCCTCATAAGGATCTGTGCCACTTGCCGACAACTTTGTAGCCCAGGTTCTTAGATGGCTTGGCCCTTGGCGCTGAGTTCAGAAAGATTTCAGAAACACTAACTGCGTCCACTGGCAGTGAAGGGGTAAACTGTTTTTGATTACGTCCATCTTGTATACACGTGCATGCTTGTCTGCGAGTTTAAGTCCACAATCACAGACCAGAACAGCACAAATACAGTGATGAATCATAAAATATTTTTTTGTGCTTTAGAAATTTGTGAGTGCATGCTTGTTATTTTGGTCCTACTAACCCTTTGGCGGTAGTGGTCATAGTTTCGATGATTCCTGCCAAAATCATCATGACAAAAGCCACTACTAACAGCCAAAGGGTTAACAAAATTTGACCATGGCCTGTTTGTTTATGAAGTACTTGTCAGTGATTCTGGACTTCATGCCTTGAAAGGTCCAAAATTACTAACTAGCACAATTAAGAAATGCAAACAAAAAAAAAACAAAGAAAATTCCAACAAAGAAACACAGTAAACTTGTCCTTTTTAAGCGTGTTTTTTTTTCTTGGGGTTTCCTTTGCATTTTACATGCTTGGCAGTCGCCATTTTGGTCTAAACAGAAAATATGAATACCCCAGTTTGAGACGTCTTTGTGCAATCTAACCGTTGTTTGTTTATTCCATTGTGTGCAATATTATTGTAAGTTCATGTACATCACAGTGAATAATGGAAATAAACCAGTTTCTGTACTTTACAGAGAAGTAATAGGTATGCTGGTGTGTGTATAAGTATGTGATTTTAGGCTGAACTGCCAGGAGCGCATCTATGAGTTTGGAACTTACGTTGCAGTCTTGTGAAGTCAAAATCACATACCAGCACACTTAACACAAGTCAGCCTCCGTATTGTGCACTCCAGTAAACAGCAGGTTCTGATATAACACATGCAGGTCTCTGGCTCCCACATGGGTGCCTGAAGCAAAAGGTCTTTAGGTTGACATCAGCCTTAGCTGGCCCATGTACAGGCCAGCTAAGGGTGATTTTTGCTGTATTTCAGTGCAAAGACTGTTTGCTTAGCAAGTGGTTTTTCTTCGTAAGTCTGTAAAAATTCTGCACCACATGTACAATAACGTAACTAATGACACCTGGGTGCTGCACAATACTGAGGCTGACCTGTACTGATATGCTAAAAACTAAGACAGTACATACTGCAAAGGCTTTAAGAGCCATTACAGTATGTTTTATTTTAGTGCAACTTTACTTTCTTTATTTGATACACAAGACATTGCTTGCATTACAAAGTGAAAAATGTGCAATACATGTATATCTGTTTTAACAAAGTTTCTTTGACTGTTTTTGTTTAATTCATTCCTTGTCACAGAACATTAAATGCATGATTGTTATGCACAGATTTCAGTGTACATCGGTATTCAAGGTTTGTGCAAGTGTGTGTGCATGTATGAGTGTAAGTGTGTGCATGCGCACTATGGGAAACTCACACAGGTGTAAGAGTTATTTTGAGTAAGAACAGACACATAAAACACCATGAGAAGGCCAGGAATTGTGATAACCACTGCAGTAATTCAAGATGACTTTATTGTTGCTGTGATAGAAAATAATCATACACAGCAAAACTTGTCTTGCCACCGCAGGTGCTGCTCACATTCACTCGCTTGCTCATTCCACAAATTACAATAACACAGCTACAAAATGGACAATGACTCGGGACGGGTGAAGCCCGTTGCCAAGGCATCTAATGGCCGGCGCCAGTGGCCTCATCCCGACCCGAACTTCCCTAACAAAAACAGAATGCTAAGACAGCCCTAATTCTCTTAAACACAAGTGTATGCTCTATAGTTAAATTCCTACTTGACTAAAGCTAGTACATAAAAATCCCCCCACCCGGATCTGACCTGGGGAACTTGGGTGGGGTAAACTACTTTTTAGTTCTCAGGGTCACCCTGGTCAGCCCCACATGGTGGGTTTTCCACTCTATTCTGGGACATGTGTTTCTGTCAACCCTTGGTCCATTCACCTGTATTTTACTTTTTTAAACTCTCCCTACTGTCTGCGCTGCCTGTAGCTCTTGATATTGGATGTGTTGCTAAATGGTCTTAGGTTTATTTATCGTATTAGACTGACTGGTGACATAATTCAATATTCTGTTTAGTTTTTTTTTCACTAGCAGTGCAGGCACTTCCTGAGAAAGTCTTGTTGCTGTCGGGACGTTAAGCAATGTACAACCAACCTAGTACATAAAAATACAAGTTAACAACGGAAACAAATTACCATAGAAAGGAAAATAATCTCCGATCTAGGCAACATAAAACAACGGTCAAAGCTGCACCTGGAGGCTCATCGCTTTAGTACTGTTGTATAGCGCCGGTGTTCAGAGGGCACCGCTCCGACAAAGTCCGTCAACATCATTTATAACGCATACTTTCATGATGGTAACAGTCATGAGTCATTATAATTAAATAAAACAAGCACCCCCACACACAGTCATATTCACTGGCACGCCGCTTGTGGGGAAATATCTGTCAACAGCGAAGGTCAGTGCGGTGTTAGGAAAGCTCGCTGGTAAATGCTTCTCTGTGTGCTTCCACGCTCTTCTGTGGAGTCAGTCGGAATGAAGTTGAAAAATCTGGCAGTGCGTTAGTCTGTGAATAATGTAGGATGTAGCCCGGGGTGTAGGGGGCTCTGGATAGAGGTAGTACCTTTGCTGTTCGGCAGCTGCGTCCTACATAGGACGCCGGACGGGCATCACTGGTCCTCATCCATCTCCTTAATCTCTCACGTGCTGGCTCCAAGCGCCACACCCTGGCAAACCACCTCAGCTGGTGGGCTCAGTAAACCACGTGAGGGGGTGGTGTTCACATTGCACCACTAGGCGGATGAGCTGTTTCTGACAGCCAACGGCTAGAGGACGGAGGAGATCAGGTTGGATCCAACGGCCAAATGTGGGGGAGTAAACCCTTCAAATCAGGAGTGGAGCCCCAAAGGCAGACAGCTGCCTGTATTCATGCACTGTTCTGGCAGCTCCTGCAGCCAAACTGGTGCCAAACGTACTGCTTTGCATTCCTTTGGATACATCAGCGAGGCCGAGAGGGGGATCTTGACGACTGGGCATCCCAGGATCTCCATACACTTCGCCCAGGCTTGCGCACTGGAGAGGTCACTCCAGTGATTGACCCAGCAAGCGCATACTCCATTGTCTTTCGAGACTGGACAGGATGCTGAACAAGCCCGGAATAGCAGATGTTTAGTAATTCCACAGTTCATCTGGCATGCTCTTCTTTAGATACATAGGCTGGCACAAAACAAGTCTAACTTCCGACTATTGTACAAGATTACGATGTTCTAGTCGGTACACCACAGGTATCACATAAAGTTGTCAAAGGTGTCATTATTGCACATTATAATTATGTTGATTATATGAAGCTCATGTCAACCATTTTACTTCAGTGGCTAGCTCACTGCTAGGAGTTGCCATAGTACACGTTTTTATTCGGCATCTGTTTTCACTGGATAGTTCTGAGACGCATATGTACATGTACCTCTTACACAATATCTCGGAATGTCAGTCTCCGCAGTGACTGAACATTTGTCATTGTACTTACTATTTTGGGGGGAAGGACTTGTTGAGATGCTTTGGTTGGGCTGTAGGTGGCTTTTGCTTAGTGGTCTCCACTGGCGTCACTTTCCAACTGAAAAAAAAAACAACACAACAGATTGACGTCAAAAAGAATATGAAAATCAGTGGTATGTTGGAATCAGGGTCAGTTGCATGAGTGAGCTTATAACCCTATGCTAGCCACTAAGGAAGGTGCTCCGCTACAGCAGAGCATCTTGCTTAGTGGCTGGCAGAGGACTAAGCGCACTCATGCAATTGGCCACAGGGCTTACTGGGCGTGCATACTATTTAGACTAACTCTACTTGTGCAGAACCTGCCCCTTGTGCAGATCGTGCGAGCAATTGACGTTACACATTATGTCCCTTAGATCACAACATTTTTAACCCATTCAGCCCTGAGTCCCAACAACAGGAGATTGCTTGACCATGACTCGCAAGGGTAGCGCCAGTTAGCTTGGCGCTTGAAGGCTCGATCAATCAATCAATCAGTCAGTCGGATGGATGGTCAGATTCATTAACTAGTCGGTTCAGTATGTACATTGATGGATGGATGGATGGATGGATGGATGGATGGATGGATGGATGTCCGGCCGGACTCATTTATTAATTTATATAGTCACTGACTGGTCGGTCCAGTATGTAGGCCTACAACGATGGACGGATGGATGCCGATAGATAGATGCATACATGCATCCATCCATCGGATCCATGACCATGATCAACTATCACCGAATCGATCATCAATCAACTGAATCGGCACAAAAAGACCTAGTGCAAATGTCCCACCTAAAGAAGTCCCCACGCTGGCACTCTGACTGGCAGTGACTGAAGTAGTACACACTGTTGACGAAGCCTGGGACCATTGTCATTTATGTCCTGTATGGAAACGGTCACTGTCGCCGTCACTGACAGACCGCCACTGTCCTCCACCTGCAAGGTCAACAGCAAAGGTCAAGGTCAAAATCATGTCTAAAGCAGTAAGGTTAAAACACAGACGGGCACGCACGTGATGCCAAGTTTATGACAAAGCTAATGTCGGAGTCCGGCTCTGACGAACAGCAGCCAGTTATTCTTCAGTCAGAATCGGACCAATAACGTAGGCCGTTTTAAGCACACCTTCGTAGTCAAGGAAAGACTGACAGTTGCAATTGGTTGCGCCCCTTTATAGTAAGGACTAGAGGGGACGTTTCTCTGGGTCGCCTCGATCACTGCGGCATACGTCCTCATAAACGTTGTACTGTTTCACCGGATGCACCTCAACCTGTTGACGGCATGCGAGCAAGAGGCATACATTCTCATGAGCCCCTGCGGCCCGCAGGGGCTCATGAGAATCAGTATATGCCTCTTGCAGATGGAGCGGTCTGGATGAATCCACGCAATGTTTGAAATCCAGCAAAGCGTGAGCCCTACTTTTGATTTAGGCAAAACCCCTATATATACGGGACTTAACATAAAATTGAATCCAAAAACGTCAGTAACCTTAATGAGACAAGAAAACAGCTGAGACAGGCTGGCATCATCCACATCATAGACGGTGCTATTAGCTCATGATGCCGCCGGTTGTGGAGCTGACGCTGATGTAGCTACAGCTGCTGGCGCTGCTGCTGTCCGGGCTGTAGGTCAGGCTGTCGCCGTTGTCGGGGTCCGTCACTAATGTTGTGGGTGCGCTGAACGATATGCCCGCTTGGTAGCCAGAAAAAGAAAAAAAAAAAAAAAATAAAAAAAAAGGAGAACAGGACAGAGAGATTAGGCGACGCTTTACGAGTTTTACATACATCATTGAAGTCATGACCTCTTGCGTTCCTCTTGGGTCAGGGAAGGGAGGTGTGGGGTGGGGGGGGGGGGGGTGGAGGTGAAGGGGCGAAGAGGTGAAAGGAGCCACGCGTGCCAACGGCCGCCGACGTCGGCCCGATTACCTTGTGCGCATTGGGAAGGCGTTTAGGCTTCAGTGTGTATCGATTTAACCCATATCATACTGAGGCTAAAATCTGTCTTTTAAGACCACTTTGCAAGGTGTTTGCTCAGACCTGGTTTTACTGTAACTTACACACAACAACAAAAAACAACACCAGCAACAACATCTTACACGAATAAATGGTGAAAGGACAAGACGCAGACGTGACGCAGGTCAAGCCATAGTTGAGCTGATCGCCCTAAGAATCGCAGGTGAGGGCTTCAAAGATAATGGAACCCACGCCCACACTGGTGTCCACAGTGGTGGAGTCTGCAATGCGGAAATACTGACAGCCCCACAAGGTGACCCCCCCGGAGTGTCTAAAATGCAAATATACTAGAACCTGTTTAGAAAATAAATGTGTATTGAAGACAGGTGCTCCCTCAAGAAGAGTCTTGGAATGGCAATAAGTGTCACCTGTCATTAAAGACCACCATTTACCTGTCTGATAGTCTTTAACGACAGGTGATCCGTCATTAGCTTGGTCACTCAAAACAACTTCTGCTGTAAATAACTCATGTAACCTCATGGCTGCATTTCCCAAATTTTGGAGGTGTTACCTAACAACTGTGTGCCAGCTGCAGGAGATGGATGGACCATGATAATTCAAGGGTAGTGCCAGATGAGCTTGGCGCCTTCAGGCGCCAAGCTCATCTGGTACTACCCTTGAATTATCATGGTCCATCCATCTCCTGTTGTAGGGCGTTGGCGCAAACTGAGATAATCAACAAAGAATAAAACAGGCTTTCGAAGATTGAGGAAAAACAGTTAGGATACCTTTTTTTGTCCTAGTTCTTTCTAAGCGTGTTTCTTTCTTCGTTGGGGTTATTGGGCGCTGTTGGCCCCTTGTGCGTTACTGTCAGTGAAAAGATTTAAGAAGAACTGTGAAGCCAAGGACTAAAATGGCTAGTGAGGGAGCCAAAACAGCTTTGCGACTTTGGGCCCACAACAGTCAATGATGATGACGACGACGTGATGTACGATGATCATATGAAGAATGTAATAAAGGCGGGAAGAAGAAAACGCACTAACTTACTCTGTAAGTTGAGAATAACAAGCATGCCATTAATGACGACATAGATGTAGAAGGTTTTGGTGTCCAACGCACTGTAGATGTCCTCACAAGTAATGAGGGGGGTGGGTGGGTGGGGGTGGGGGGTGGTGGTGATTACTTTAAATTCAACCAGTACATCTACTAACGGCTGAGCCACGCGGAAGTTACTGTTAAGCTATTCCAGTACTTTCGGCACCAAACTTTCACTATCATGGTACATCGTCAGTCTGAACGCTAAACTGCACTGATTACAATCTTCAGAGTACCGACTCCCAAATTTATGAATTTCGACTGTATGAACGAGAGAAGAGAAGTCTACAGTACATTGTTAATACTGCCAGAACTGACGGCGTATTTGTCCGGAAATGAACGGCGATTTGTGCAAACGTTTGTCAGTGATTACTCACCTACTTGACGTTGTCTAAACAGGTTGTTCTGTGGCATTGCGCACTATGTCTTTGAGAAGGCCTTGACCTGCTCCACCGCCACAATAGCGGTGCGGCAGTAACGTGTGCTTGTCTGTGATTTTGGACCTTTACAAGACCGTAAGGTCTAAAATCACAGACCAGAGCACATGATATCTCAAGCAGCGTTTCTCTGGCGGAAAGTTCTAAACTTCGTCAGTTTCCAAATTCACAGACCTGAAAACATGATGAAATCGTAGACCTGAAGACATGATGAAATCGTAGACCTGAAAAACATTATGTCAACACAGATGGGTCATCATTTGGTACTGGTCACAGCGCAAGGATGAAACTGAAAGACGTAAAGCAATTTGTATTTTACCTTGAACGTGGATGTATGCTATTAAGAAGAGATCAGACAATCTACAATAGCACAGATTATATCAACAGAGTTGGATAAAGTGGTGAAATTATGAGAAAAGGACCGAAATCGCCTTAAAAAAAAAAGAGGAAATCAGTTACCTTATTCTGGAAGTAGGTTACACGCTTAAAGCCCATGCAGTTTGGAGGCAACTTTGTATGTGTTGCAAGCAACAGAGGGATCACGACAGTTCAAGGGTAGTGTACGTCTGATTAGTTTGATAGGTAAGTGCTTGGCTGTTGGTAGCATTTTTTGTCATGATGACTCCTGCAGGAATCACCTGGACAAAAAGAGCTACCAACAGCCAAAGGGTTAAGAAAGTGTCAATTAACCCATTCAGCACAACACCCTACAACAGGTGATGGATCATCCATGATAATTCAAGGGTAGTACCAGATTAGCTTGGCGCCATCAGGCGCCAAGCTAATCTGGCACTACCCTTGAATTTTCATGGTCGATCCATCTCCTGGAACTGGTACAAAGTTTTTAAGTGACACTAAAATTTGGGAAATGCGGCCTAGTGTATTGCTTTTTGTGCGTTTGCAGTAAATAAAACAATAATGGAACATATTATGCTAACAGCTGATACATCTGTCTGCTTTATATCTCCGTGAATTTTGTGTGCGAATTCCGGATTTCTAGCGTTTCAACCGGTCTCACGTTTCCGCTGTCAACAAAAAGATCGTCTGCAAGCGTTGGCAAATCGTACGGTAAATGTCGTCGTTACAAATCAAAAGTACACACCGAAAACTTCCAAAACGGGTCTATTTGCAGTCAGTCCGTCCATTTCTTTGCTAATCAGATTAGTTTTTGTCCACCGTGTCACAAATGAAACCGCTAGAAACTTGCAAACTTAAACATCGGTTATCTGCAAACAGAAACAACCTCAAGTCATTTTTCACGTCAAAGGCGGGAAATCAAGCCTCGAGCACAGCAACTGATGACAATTTTTCCCGCTTACTCAGAAACCAGGCTTCTTTGTCCCCCCCCCCCCCCCCCCCAGAATGCGAGGTGAATTCACCTGAAACGTTAGAAATCGGTCGACTTTTGCAAGCCGCGAGTTGACGATTTTCTCCAAATACCTGTTTTTTTCTCTTGATTACCAGTCATTAAAGTAGGCAGTTTAACATTAATACGATATTTATCTTTGTTGTTGCTGTTGTTGTTGTCTTTGTTTAATATTTCTAGTACGTTTAAGCAACTGTGACTGTAAAAATAAACAGCGGCACTGACATGCCGTTTACACTTGCGCATCTCCCCGGGTTGAACCCGAGTTCAAACTGGGTTGGTGCGTTTACGGTTGGACCTAAACCGCATTCCATTTCGCGTCAGTCATCGTTGTGCACGTTGCAAAGACATCCGCTGTGATGTCACGGGCGGGAATTTAAGTACACAACAGAACTTGCAGCTGCGAAGAATCAGCTCCATTAGACCATTCATCACCCGGTCCACTACTGTTCAACTTATTTGCTCCCTTGTCCTTAGCCGCTTAGACTATTGTAACTCCCTCCTGGCAGGTGTCCCCCAGAAAGAACTCTCTCGTCTGCAGACAGTCCTCAACAATGCTGCCAGACTTGCTTTTGGCAAATCTAAAATGGACCATGTAACCCCCCTACTTCAGGAATTGCACTGGCTACCCATTCAGTTTAGAGTCGAGTACAAGATTGCGGTCCTGGCTTTTCGCTGCTTTGATGGATCCCTACCGCCATACCTCTCATCCCTCCTCAACATCTATCAGCCCTCCCGTTCCCTTCGTTCCTGCTCTGAGAAGCGTTTCCGTGTCCCCAGCTTTTCCTCTAAGCGGTTTGGCTGCCGGACATTCCAGTATCAAGCCGGTTGTCTGGAACTCACTTCCCCTACACCTCCGGAATGCTGAAAACATTGACGTCTTTAAGACCCAACTTAAAACCTACTTCTTTCAGCTTGCGTACCATTAATCCACAGATTGTGTGTGTGATGTTGGTTTGGTCTGCATACATATGGTTTTGTTATGTGTGTTTTAGTTGTATGTGCGTGCGTAGATTAGAAGTGCATAGATTAGACTTTTTAAAGGTAGTGAGATTCTCCATATATACATTTTTTTTGTAACGCGCTTAGAGCCCACTGCTCCTGGGGATTCAGCGCGATATAAATGCTCTTTATTATTATTATTATTTCATAGCGCTGAAGTCCATTGTGCACATCGACAGTCAAACATGAGTTGTTTCCACGGCTTCTCATCCAAGTTTGGGCTTTCCGCCAGCAGTCGTGAGACTGTGACAGAGACTGAACACATCAGACAGTTAAAATACGCGGGTTGCCGAACTGACAATGTAAGAACGCTGAATTAATGAAGAATGTTGTCATACAAGTCACGATCTGTAAGAAATTTTTTCTTCTCCCCCCCCCCTCCCCCCACCAACTTTTCCGTACTATGTAGGGGCGGATTAGTTAACTCGAGGGGGAAAGGGGTGGGTGGTGTGTGTGTGTGTGTGTGTGTGGGGGGGGTGTCGGCGGTCCGAATTTTTGTTTGGGACCTTCAACCTGACACAAAAGGCCTCCCGACGCTACTTGTAGCCGAAAAATCAAATCATCCTTCATCTACTCGTCACGCGCCGAAATATGGAACAATGGTGCAAAAGGAGGGGGTTGGGGGGGGGGGCGCAACTCCTCAAAAAGGGACTTTGTTGTAGCATTTTAAAGAATTGTTGGCCGGAGGGAGGTAGCGGGGGGGGGGGGGGGAGGGTCCGGAACCGTATGAAACACCCCCCCTCCCCAGATCCGCCACTGCAAAAAGCTTTTATCTCATGTTTAGATATCTCGAGATCGTCTCTTTTTTGTGCCGAAAGGAATAGTACATCATACTAATTGTATGGAAAATAAATATATATATATATAACGACTGCAAGGTGTTTCTTGGAGGGGCGCCATCTTAAGATGCTTTGCCAAGGCCGTCACGTGAGCCAGTAACCTGGGTTGAACTCTACTCGGGTTGAACGCTGGTTTCAAGTGTGAACGGCCTCTGACTGAAAATTGCCAATCAGTCACGCGAAGCGCTATAACCCTAAAATTACCACTGTGGCGCATTTTTTCTCCATATTTTTCAAAACTGAGTTAGGTTGCACTATCTTAACCGTTGTATTATAACCCTAAAAACAACACTCAGGCGCTCTTTCATGGATATTTTTCAAAAATGAGTTAGATCATACTCTTTGATCATCGTCTTGCCACGCGAAACGCGGCAACTCGCGTCACACTGAAACACCTTCAATTTCCCAATTGACAAGGTAAGAATTAATAACATGCATGAAAAACTGTTGATGATATTGCAAGGAATGTGTTAAATAAGAAAACAAAGGAAATCATGGAAGTAGTAGATCTTGAAGGAACTTTTATGTTGTATGCTTTCTAACGTTTCAATGTCACACGACTATGATCAGTATATGAACACAACAAATGATATCAAAAACTTCATTTTTAAGTTGTAGGGCTAAAAAGAAGTTCATGTAATTATTTCATATCAAAATAAGTTGCTTTCATTATCATATTACTTTTATCTTCGCATCGGTGAAACGTTCGAACCTCCTCAAGTGGCTGAAGACTAATTTCAATATTATGCCGAAGCAACTTGACCCCAATTTTTTTTTTCATAATTAATTCTGAAACTAGATTGATACACAATGCTGCAAATTAAATTTCATGAACTTTGCTAAAGTTATAATTTTGTACCACAATTCCTCCATTTTGTGACCAGTACCAATGATGACTCAGATACAAATAAAGGAAGCAAGAGATATAGATCCTCATGAGCCCCCGCAACTGCGGGGGCTCATGAGGATCTACACCTCTTGTTTGTTGGCTGATGGTTGTTTTGCCGCGGTAGTGATCAGATAAAAACACTGAAACCAATTTTTCACAGGAGTCACATGTGGTTGACAAATAGTGAAAATAAAAGGGGCGAGAGGGCGGGGTTAGGAGAGACGGGAAGGGTGCCGTGAGGGGAGGGGGGCGGTGTGTGGCCCTGGATTCGTTGTGCGTGTTGGTTATTTGGGGTTTCTTCTTCTTCTTCAGCGTTCCCGGGTTTTTGCCTCTGATGTCCAGATTGGTCGTTGAGATGAAATTCGTGGCCTGCAGTAGGTCTCGAATGGAGTCCCAGAGTTTTTCTGCTAGCGTCGCTCTACGTGGCCAGTGCTGTATCCTGGCGTCTTGGTTCAAGGGACAGGACTGCAGTACATGCTCTGGGGTCTGTAAACCAGTTTCACACATCCAAGGCGATACAAGTGTGCACGCTGTCGGCAGTGTTCAGTCCTTAGACGTAATATGGTGGCGCTGGAGGTGTTTTATCTGGTCATCAGCCGGTACGTTGTGTTGGGTCTGCCAGTCTGTACGATAGTGCCACTTGATGAGGGTTTTATTTAGGGTTTAACATCCACGTCGCGAACGTGACTCTAGACGGCCCTACGGGACGCGTTATGGGGACCAGGGATAGCTACTGCCTACTACCTGAACACTGATCAATTCAGGCGCATTGGAACAGTTTAACTATTTAATTTACCAGGGCTGTTGAACGGACATGCAAGTCCTTCTGTTCTCTCCCACCATCTTCATCCTCTCAGCAATTTGTGTTGAATGTTAAGTGGTGCGAGTAAAAGGTGAATGAGTGTAGCGTTATGGTTTGCGTGCATGCATTTTATTATGTGTACATATCCATGCATGTAAATGTGTGTTTGTGTGTGCGTGGCGTGTTTGGGTGTTTGCACGCACGCACTCTTATATCGCCATTGACTTGAAAATACAAACAGAGCAAATGTAATTGTTGAATAAATACTTTATTGAAATCTGGGTTATGTTTACATGCACACACGTACGCACACACAAACACACGCGCGCGCACGCAAACACACACACACAAAAGTACGCGCGCGCGCACAATCACTGTATTGAAAATATGCCCCCAAACCCCTCAACATATACTGATCAACAAAAGAAACGCGAATTTTTCACCATAGCGCTTTTCTTTGTAAATATACTATAAACCGGGTTATTTTTACGTCATTTATTAGAAAACGTTATGAAGAGTGTGTTATGTCGTGTGCAAATAGATTTTTTAGTTTTAAAAATCGCACATCGATGAGTTATGACGTCATCAGTGACACTACCATCGCAGGATATTGAAAGTGAAATGGGGAGCATCTGCAGAGGACACAGCTGAAAGCCAACCAATGTGCAGTGTCACTAGGGTCCGTGTGCATGAAAATCAGGCCTGTTTGGTCTTGACCTACTTTTCGTTTGTCAAAGGCACCTAAATAATCAACATGACCTACAAACATGAAAATCAAAAAGTTCTTTAATTTTAGGTTAGCGGCCATATTTACCTGATCAAACGAATATGGGTGTGTTCTTTATCTCTGCATCAGTCGCTGGAGCATAAAAGAATGGTTTGAAAGTAATTCACATTAAATCAAACAAGATTTATTAAGAAAATGATGTGCACCGGAAGTTCTGGTTCTCTAATGAATTTTTCGAGTCAAATTTCATTTGAGGCAGTTAATAACATCATACGCAATCCACACAACTTGTGTGTTAAAACATATCATTGCTTCACAGAATGTGCCCAGGTTTGCTTATTTTCACCACTAATGAAACCCTATGTCCTCCAAGGTAGCCATGGGCGATAACAAATACAATTTTTGTGTGAAGGTATAGCTCAGACAGTAGGCTGAACATCTGAAGTAAGCAACAAATAAAATGTTCTTGTTTTGCTGTCAGGGTGGCTCTTTGTTTGCGGGTATACTTACAGACACTTTTCGCGTTTTTAATGGAAATCAGTATATAACCAATGGCCATTGTGAGTTTTGTGACCACTTCTATTTTGACACCAAGGTTACGTAACGGTGAAGGCTTTTACAATACACGTACCTGCATTTAGTGCAAAAATAGTTGTGCTTCGGTCTATATATGCTTGGGGGAGGGAGAAGGAAGGGATGCGCCCTGTTACAAAGACAGAGGGATCCTAACCCCTTCTCTGCAGAGAAAAATGGAGCACCACCCAACTGCAAAAGGTATAGATTCTCATGAGTCCTCGCAGTTGAGGGGGGGGGGGGGGGGTCATGGTATCTGTACCTCTTGCTGAAGTTGTTACGAGGGCCGGAAAGCTTTGAATTTACAATAATTCCAAAAACAACAACAAACACTCTGCGCCGAATCGCGGTGAAGGGGTTACGCCAACCTTTTGGAAGTTCTCTATGCGTGCGCGTGTTTTGTGTGTGTGTCTGTGTGTGCGTCCGTGCGTGTGTGTGTGTTTGCGTGCGCGCGCGCGTGTGTGTTTGTGTGTGCGTACGTGGGTGCGTGTAAACATAATCCAGATTTCAATAAAGTATTTATACAAGATACTGGATAAACTAATATAGTCCAAGTATGCAAACCAAGGGGAATCACAGCGCTGGACAGACAACAGTTAGATCCCCTGCCCCCACCTTTCAGGCACCCAATCGCCAGCGATTGGGTGCCTGATAGGTGGGGGCAGGGGATCTAACTGTTGTCTGTCCAGCGCTGTGATTGCCCTTGGTTTGCATACAATTCTGCCAGCGCTAGCCTCACCTATCTGGTTTGTGAGTAATATAGTCCAAGTGTACTGACGGATTAACTTCGTGTGAAATGGGTGATAGCATGATGGGCCCTGCAACTATGACGCAAGGCTAATTTTACCCCTTCACTGTCAGCGGCCGCAAACTGTGCTTTTGAAAGGAATGTTCATTCAGCGCTAAAGCGCCCCAGCCGTCCAAGGAACATGGACACAAAGTGGTTTCAACAGTGATCCCCATGAGCCCCCGCAACCGCTCATGGCTCATGAGGATCTATGCCACTTTCAGCTGGATCGTGTTCATTTTTTTTTCTCGGCATGAAGGCGTTAATTAAACTCGACCTTTCAGTTCTGCGGTAAACACTGGGAGATTCTCTTCATTTTGTACTAGTCATGTAATGGCCATCATAGTTCAAGGGTAGTACCAGATTAGATTGTCAACTGAAAGGCGCAAAGCTACGTAGGCACATGCACTACGCTTGAACCAAACCACCTGTATGGTTTTGGATAATGTCCAGGCGCGGCCGTGTGTCGATCAATGAATCAATCAATGAATCAATGAATCTTCATGATTTTACAACGGTGAAGATATTAACACAGCCAGTGACTATGTCATTTTTCGTACCTGCCGTTGCTACAACTACGACTAACTAAGTACAAAATATACATAAAACAGGGACATCAAAGCCTATAGGCGCCAAGCTGTTCTGTCACTACCCTTGATCAAGTTTGAGGGTGGTACACACTGGCGTTAAGTTAACCCCTTCCCTGCCACTGGACGCATATTATGTTTCTAAAATCTTTGTTAACGCCACATAACTTCATCCGTTAAATTAACATGGATAAACAGTGGGGCCACCAAGAAGTGCAGATCCTCATGATCCCCCGCAACTGTGCGGGCTCATGAGGTTCTATGCCTATGGGCACTTCTCCGACAGTCAAGGGGTTAATATAAGTTCCTTGATAAATACTGTACACAAACGCCACTATTCACTGGAACTGACATTTGGGAAAGCGACACTAGTAAGTCAAGACCACCCCGCACCACCCCTTCCCACAACCCCCCTCCCCCGTAAATAGTGCAATTATCCACAGTTACTTATACTTGTGTGACAGTCTGTGATTCTGGACCTGACGGCTCTGACGTGAGATAGCAATACTCGCAATGACATATTGGTAAGCGATGTGCAACAATGTTTAAAACTGTATCTTACGCATCAACTTGTTATAATATATTTGCTGGTGAGTATCACAGAAGTTGCGGTTGCATATTACAGACTCTGATGACGTTAAATAATTAATCACATAATTTGCTGACTTAAACACATACTTTACTGACATACATCACAGAATTAGCGGACATAATGTACACTTTGTTGACATGTACCACACGAGTTACTGACATAAACACACACTTTGTTGACGCACGTCACAGAATTTGCTGACATAACCACACACTTTGTTGACGTTATCACACCATTTGCTGAGGAGCATAACATCATTTGCTGACGTAAACATCAAAACTGCTGGCTTAACACTAACTTTAGACCCACAAGTCTCTGTTGTTCCAAGCCTCCCATCCGTAGTTGCCGTTGGTTGAAATGTTGACGTCTGTTGGGGTGATGGTTCTGTTAGCTGCAGCAACAAGAAATCAGAAGTAAAATCAAACACTGCATGGACTTAACACATTCCGTGGATTCACCCAGCCTGCTCCATCTGCAAAAGACATAGATTCTCATCAGCCCCTGAAGCTGCAGAGGCTCATGAGAATCAGTATATGCCTCTTGCTTGCAAGGAGTTGCCTCATTGACAAACGACGACGCAGGCCGGAGTGATCGAGGTGATCCAGGAAAACAGTCCCTTTAAACATGCTTATTACCCCCCCCCCCCCCCCCCCGTCACTGCCGAGAAAAAGTGAAAACGATCCGGCTGCAAGAAACATAGATCCTCTGCGGGGGCTCATGAGGATTTGTGCCTCTTGTTTAGACCAATTTGTATCGATGTTCCTTGGACGGTTGTGACTTTTGGTCGTTTAATAAACGAAGATGTTCAGAAACAAAATATGCGTCCAGTGGCAGATAGGTTACGGGGCCATTCCTTACCATACATGGGCTCAACCTACTGTCTTTGACCTGATTCTGAGGTAGGAATAACTCCTATTGAATGTGATAAATAAAAAGAAATATTGTATACATGTTGGTGTTACTGTAACATTTACAGATCTGGGACACAATTATCGGGAATAAATAGGTGATTGCCAAGCGTGTAAAATACAAAGAACAACCCAGCAAAGAATGAAACACGTTTAGGAAAGACAGTTACAATACATTTGTGTTGTAACTGTATTTTCTAAGCATGTATCTTTGTTCTTTGGGTTCTCTTCTGAAAGAAAACAATAAGACGAACAAGCAAGCAAGCAAGCGAGTATAGGAGCAAAAAAACCAAAAACGTCTGTACCGATGAGTCATTCTAAACGTTACTGTTCTACACCGGAAGGCGCTAAATCACAGACCAGCACACAAATCACGTGTCCGTCTAGGTGTCTAAGATATTGATACTGAATAACATGTTCCGAGCGACCAAAATTCTGCCACCAAAAAAGTTGTCTTCAAGACAGGCGCTAATGGTACAAAATTGTCACCCGCGATTAAAGACGATGAATGTTGGTGGCTACAGCCACCAAAATGATGGTCTTTAATGACAGTTGGTCTCTCATATGGCTGGTCGCTCAAAACAAGTTGCACTGTGTACACGACCTTGAATAGCTTTTGTACTCACGCGGAGGGGTAGGGTTTGTTTCGGCCTGTGCCGGTTTGGCAGCGGGTTTCCGGATGGGTTTGGCGTCTGGAGGGTTCGTGGGTTTTACTCGCAGTCTGAAAAAGAAAGTTAAGTTGACTTTTTCACTGCCGAGAAAAGCTGAACACAATCCAAGAGGAATAGATCTTGCAAGAGGTATGGATCCTCATGAGCCCCCGCGAACGCGGGGGCTCATGAGGATCTATGCCTCTTGGTGAGACCATTTTGTATGTATGTTCCTTTGACGGCTGGGGATCTTATACACTGAAGTTTCATTGATTTCAAAAACACAGTTTGCGTCCACTGGCAGTTAAAGAGTTACATTTTTCAGCGCTGTGCGACCAACTTACAAGCGAGCGTTCCCCTTGTTCAAAGACCAGAATTTCCACAGTAGCAACGCTCCCGTGCCAAGCAATGCCAGACCGCCAAGAATCGCCAGGGTCACCCAAGCAACATTGGCACCGTCATCCCAAAAGTCGTTGTCGCTGTCAGTGGCGATGACAGTCACGTGGAGGAAGGCGCTGTCGGTGTTGCTGTAGCCTGTGTTTTTCACCTTAAAAAAACCCCACATTTGTGCTGTTTTGGTCAACGCTCAATAATAAAAAAAAAAAAAACTGTGACGAAATCTGACCAGATACATCACCGGCATGCTACGGTGGCGTAGGAAGATGTTGTTTCATTTGGCAACGTGCCTGACATGTAACTTTTCCGCCTCCTAAGTATTAAACAGCCGGAGAGGTACCGGGCGGGGAGAGGGGGGGGGGGGGGGGGGGGGAGGGGAGGGGGGATTGAGGGGTGAGGGGAGTGTTCGTCATTTTGCTTCTCGTAGCAGTGCAATCGATCCCGTTCCCCCTCTGGTTCCTACTCCTTGTATTAAACACCCATTAAATATACATTTAAAGTCACAACCTGTCCAAACTGCCCAGTAATTCATCGTTAGTTGTTTAGGGTTAACCCATACAGCCCCGACGCATTACAAACAAGGAGATGGATCGACCGTAATATAATAACTCAAAGGTAGTGCCAGATTAGCTTGGCGCCATTAGGCGCCAAGCTAATCTGGCACTACCTTTGAATTGTTATAGTCGATTTATCTCCAACAACTGCCGGCACATGTTTGTAAGCTGACAACTCAGTGGGGGAAAACGGCCAAGGGGTTAAAAGGGTTAAAGTAATTCTTTTCACGCACATTGAGAGTTGCTGTAAAAGTCGTTCCTCCGGCCAAGCTGGCGACACTGGCCGCTAGCGTGACCACGCCGTTGTTGTTCACTGCAAAGTACGGCTGGGACAAAGAAGACTGATCCAAGGTGAAGGTCAGGTCACTGTAGGCCGCGCTGCGGTCGGCGTCTGTGGCACTGACAGTACCTGCAATAATAATCAGCTGATCTCGTTCAGACAATCGACCAATCAATCATTTGAGTATAGGGACTAATCAAGCAAAGCCAGGCAGCCAGCCAGCCAATCAATCAATCAATCAATCGATCGATCGATCGACCGATCGACCGACCGACCGACCGGACCGGACCGGACCAACCAACCAATCAATGTCGGCTTGCCAAGCAACCAAAGAAAACAGCGAGCAAGCAATCAGGCAGTTTACTAACCCACCAAGGAAGACAGCGAGAAAACCAACCAACCAACCACAGGGACGGATCTGGTGTGTGTGTGGGGTGGTGGTGGTGGTGGGGGGGGGGAGCTATGGCGGGGGAGTCTAGGAGTCCCGGAACCCCCCCTTTAGACCCCAAATTCTTAAAAAAAGTTCTAACAAAGTCCCCCTTCCCCCCGTTTGATAGTTTGACGAGTTTTCACACACGGACAAGCTCTCTATCCTCCCCAACCCCCGTCCCCCAAAAAACAAACAAACAAAAAACAACAACAACAAAAATGTTTTTTTTTTTATATTTTGGCTAGTGGTGAGAGTGTTCCAAGTCATCAGTGGTGCCCTAACGGTCGGCAAGACTACGGAATATAGTTAGATAGATAGATAGAGAGTGTTCACACACGCCCCACCTCGAGGTAACTGATCCGCCGCTGAACCAGCCAGCAGCGAACCAACCAACCAGCCAGACGCTCTGCTAGCCGGCAAAACAAACGAACAAACGTGTCTGACTACCACATTTTAAAAATGTCTTACCTATTGTGGCACCAATGCTGGCTGTTTGATTGACAGTGAAGACATACGAATTGCTGACGAAGGCCGGGTTGTTGTCGTTAAGATCCAATATGGACACCGTCACTGTTGCTGTCACTGACAACCCTCCTGTGTCCTCCACCTGCAAGGTCAAATAAAGGTCAACGTGAAGGACAAGCAAAGGTCAAAGGATAACAGATGTAGGAGCGATATTTTGTTAAATTGCTATTTTATTCCTTTGTAAAAACACTGCGACAGTACCTATCCAAAGATTTAACCCCCTTGCTGCCGAGAAAAACTGAACATCACCTAACTGCAAGAGGAACAGATCCGCGCGAGACCCCCGGTTGCGGGGGCTCGTGAGGATCTATGACTCTTGCTGGAACCACTTTATATCCATGTTCGTTTGGCCGTCGCGGGATCATGACGATGACGTCAGTCAAAAACGCAGTCTGCGTTCACTGGCAGTAAAGAGGTAAAAGTAGGGACAAAGTCAACGCGACTAGTCCTAACTTTGACGAACATGTTTCGGAAAAGAAGAACAAAGGAAATCATCTGAGGATCTAGGACTATGCTTCGTGCATGGGGTCACAACTGCTACGTCCCAGCAGAGAAGAGACTGAACGATTTTTGGTTAGTTCGGGTTTAACGTCCACGACTGAACAATTCATTTTCACCCACCTTTATATAGCAGTAAAACGACTGCGCCAGACTAGTATCATCCACGTCATAGTCTGCGTCATATTTCATGATGCCGGTTGTGGAGTTGACGGCGATGTAACTACAGCTCCTGGCGCTGCTGCTGTCCAGGCTGTAGGTCAGGCTGTCGCCTCTGTCGGGGTCCGTCGCTTCCATTGTGGGTGCACCGAATGATGTACCCGTCTGAAAAATCAAAATCACATGTAAGATTTAAATGATACACGAGACAAATGGTTGTCAATCCAAACTTTACTAACGTGTCGCCGAAAGGCGCCGATCATGCTGATATAAAGCAATACTACCCGTACTTTTTGCGCAGGTACTCCCAGACAGACCCATTCGGAGAGTGGGCCACAAGTACACTTCCGTTCAAATGAGGTGCTAAAGCATCTCGTTTGAACAGAAGAGTCCTTGTGGCGCACTCCCAGGCCGGGTCTGAGCTCTGCAAAGGGTACGGGTATGGTTTCTTCTCGTTAACCTTCGCGAATCGGTAATAAAAACGGTTCTCGTAGCTGGCCCGCAGGCAGGCGAGCGTGGACAAACTGCGAAAAACTTCGGCCCGAGGACCTTTCACTAACCTGTACCGTTTGCGGCAGTACTCCCCAAAGTACTCGGCGGGTATTCATCAAGTACAAGATGGGCATCTCATTTGAACAGAAATGTGCCTGTGGCGTACTCCTAAGTGGATCTATCTGGGGAGTAATTAGCATCACATCTAAATAGTAGTGTACTTGCGGAGTACTCCCCGACTGTGTCTGTCTGGGGAGTACATCCTCAAAAGACAGAGGGAGTGACCTTGGCCCATGGCACACATTCTTTGACTCATTGACGTACAAGCACACTGACTAGCTAAATCATATGCGGTGGCTGGCACATGAGCGATTTGAAAATCACATTAACCCATATAACCCCACGACCGCATTTTCCCAATTTTGGAAGTCTTACCTAACGACCATGTACCAGTTGCACTAGATGGATTGACCATGATAATTCAAGGGTCGTGCCAGATGAGCTTGGCGCCATTGAATTTTCATGGTCAATCCATCTCCTGTTGTAGAGCGTTGGGGCTAACTCACGTAGTACACTTACAATAAGTCGGTAAATTTAATTCAAATCACTCTTGCGGGTAATATTTGCCCGTGAGCTAACACATACCGTTTTTGGCAGTACTCACCCGGATAGACCCACTCGGGGAGTACGCCACAAGTACGCTTGTATTCAAATGAGACGCTGCGCGTCGTGGCGGTCCGTGGCGCAGTGGTTAAGGCGCCTGCCACCAATGCCAAAGGTGCGAGGTTCGATACCGGGTTCCTGCGTCGGACTTTTCTCCTCTGGTAAGTGTCACCGTTAATTCGGGCGGACCGTCGGGGGTTCTTTCTCCGGGTACTCCGGTTCTTCCACCCCCCACCAACCACACACTTTGGTACCGGTTTCAGGCCACTTTACAAATTTCAAATGCAAGCGATCAAAAATCTCTGTAACTTCAGTAGCTGAACTGGCCCTTCGTCTGTCTTGTACTGTGTTTGTCTTAAATGGCGTAAATCCGTGTCTGTTACGTGAGTGTTCGTGTTGGGTTTCAGTTCGCGGCGCTTTGAGTCGATTTGCCCCAAAATTGAGAAAAAGCGCCTATATAATAACGTTATTATTATTATTATTATTATTATTATTAAAAATAGAAATGTGCTTGTGGCGTGGGTTTATCTGCAAAGTACTCCGGCAAATGGTGCGAAAACTCACCGTTCCTTCATTTTGCACAACGCTATAGTTGCCTTTGAGCAGGACGGGCGATTCGTTGATGTCGGCGATTTGAATAGTCAGCAAGGCGGAGTTGGAACTATCTGTGCCATCGCTGGCCGTAATGTTCACGAGGTACTGTTTCGCAGTCTCATAGTCCAGGCTTTGTCCTGTCGCAAAGGAAACCGAGACATGGCGGGCTGTGGAATAAAAAGAAAAGAAGCCATGGGTGACAGTGTGAAAATATTGAAATGACTAAAAACGCCCCATATTCCATTGCCAGCAAGAGACACAAATTCTCATGAGCCCCTGCGGATGCAGGGGCTCATGAGAATTTATGCTTCTTGCAGATGGAAAAGGCTTGCTGAAGGGAAGTTCTGTTTAAAACAATACTAAAAGCTGAAAGTTAGGTGTCATGGATTTTGAAAAGCTGAATCACTCTCCAGGACTGCAGACTGTCAGCCATGAAAATGGTTGATATCCGTTACAATTTCTTATTCGCACGACAGCTGTGTCGTACAGCGACCAGAAACATGTTTATCAGGGTTTTTTTTTAAATATTTTTTTTTTATGTCGGCAGTGTCTTGTGGGATTGGGGTGGGGGAGTTGACTGATTAGTTCGGAGTTTAACCCATTTAACCACAAGGCCTCATTTTCCGAACTGTGGAAGTATCACCTAAAGACTATCTACTAGTTAATAAAAATAATAATAATTACGGTATTTATAATGCGCTTATCTTATAATAATTATAACTCTAAGCGCGCACTCACAACTCGCGCACGCATGCGCACGCTTTAGACAATGACTTGCGTACCACAAACAGTGGAATACATTACGACGGTCAGCTTGGGGTGGGGAGTGTGGTGATATAGTGCTAAAACTGTTGAAAGAGGTGAGTTTTGAGGGCGGACTGGAAGGAGGAGAGAGAGAGTGTTTCTGACGGAGAGAGAGTGTTCCAGATGGATGGACCGTAGACGGAGAAGGAGCGGGGGCCGAAAGTGTTAAGTTTGGTGCGAGGGATGTGGAGGCGGAGAGGGTCAGAGGCAGAGCGGAGGGAGCGGGAAGGTGTGTAGGGGTGAAGTAAGTTGGAGAGATAGGCAGGAGCGCAGTTGTTCAGGGATTTGTAGCAGAGAGACAGAATTTTGTATTGGATGCGTTGGGGGATGGGGAGCCAGTGAAGGAGTTTGAGCAGGGGTGTGACGTGGTCGGATTTTTTCTTTCTGAGGACGAGGCGGGCAGCATTGTTCTGAACGCGTTGGAGAGTGAAAATGGTGGAGTGAGGGAGGCCGGAAAGGAGAGAGTTGCAGTAGTCGATGCGAGATAAGATGAGAGAGACAGCAAGTTTGGTGGCAGCTTCGGTAGTGAGGTATTTTCTGATCTGACTGATGCGGCGGAGGTGGAAATAACATGCCTGGGCCGTGGCGGAAACGAAGCTGGTCATGGACAGAGAGGAATCGAGGATAACGCCGAGGTTCTTGGCCGAGTCAGAGAGGGAGATGGGGGTGCTATCGAGTTGCCGGCGAAGGCTTGACCATGATAATTCAAGGGTAGTGCCAGATGAGCTTGGCGCCTTCAGGCGCCAAGCTCATCTGGCACTACCCTTAAATTATCATGGTCAAACCATCTCCTGCTGTATTGCGTTGGGGCTAAATGGGTTAATGTCCGAGGCACCGGAGTGATTATGGACCGTCCTAACGAGCGGCTTATGGGGGACAGGGACAGCCACCGCCAGTGCGGTAGAACCTGAACACTAATCAATTCAGGAGCACTCAACTGTACCCCTTTTAATTAATCAGGACCTTTCAACGAACATGCTACCGAAGTGGGGGGTGAGGGGTGGGGGGTGGGGGGGGTGAGGGTGGGGGGTTGGGAGGGGGGGGGGGAGGGTAATGTGGTCGGGTCGGGAAGTTACTTTCCGTTGGAGACAGTTACACCTTGAATGTGCTAAATGACGTGAGCATAAAGAGTTATCACTGGAGAAGAAGTTTACAGTGCCTTCGCTGTCAAGAAGAACTATCTTCTTTGTTTGGTCAGACACTGATTTATTCACTACTCACTAATGTTACCAATGGAGAGGGGGTTTACACTGCACTGGAGAAGAAGTTTACAGCGCCTTCGCTGTCAAGAAGAACTATCTTCTTTGTTTGGTCAGACACTGATTTATTCACTACCCACTCATGTTACCAATGGAGAGGGGGTTTACACTGCCCTCACTTTCAAGAGGTGCTGTCTGTTTTGTTAGATCCGATTCTGATTTATTCACTACTCACTGGAGTTATCGATGGAGAAGAGGTTGGCCCCGGTGGTGGGTGTGTAGGTGGCACTGAAGGTGAAACTGGTATCGCCGTCGCTGTCGTAGATGGAGATGGTGAAGATAGCGGTTGACGATGCTGTGTTCTCGGCCACCTGTACGGTGCTGGGTAGGTTGGTTAAAACTGGGGCATTGTTCAGTCCTGCAATATGACACACACACGCGCAAAGAATGCATCCGGTGATCTTCGGGTGTTAAAAAAAGTGCCAAATTTGTTGTTGGTGATTTTCAAGATTCTATATTCCTTTGTCCTCGTTATGAAACTTAACCCATTTAACCCCAAGGCCGAATTTCCCAAATTTTAGAGGTCTCACTTAACAACTGTGTACCTGTTGCAGGATAGATCTACCATGATAATTCAAGGGTAGTGCCAGATTAGCTTGGCGCCTGATGGCGCCAAGCTTATCTGACATTACCCTTCAAATTTTCATAATCGATCCACATCTTGATGTTGTGCATTGGGGCTAAATGAGTTAACATAAAATTAAACAGCAATGATAATAAAACACGTAATTCAATTTTATATTGAAAATTAGATTTCAGGTAACAATACACTCTGATAAATCAGTTATGTAGTAAATTAATCATACAACGCTATCCAGAAACATCATTGTATCAACAATGATTCAAGACTGGATGTTTACTGGGCAGCAAATGTCAGTGAAGGACCCCGCCGTAGCAACTAAATAATCTGGACATTCGCAATGATGCGTTTTATATCCTCCAAAAACTGGAGGGTTGGGGTCATTTAGAGTTAATTTTCCAGGTAAAATTCAAAGTATGCTAGGCGCGATTTAGGTTTCTCACGTGACCGCCATACAATACCTGAGGGCATACAAAACTGTGCTGCGAAAGTAAAGGCGAGGAAAGAAAATGCATGTGCATAACTAGTTGTGAACATACCCGTAACATATACAGTCAGTCTGTGGGCTGCAGTCGCGTGGTAGCCATCAGTAGCTGTTATGTCCAGCTCGTAAACGTAGTCTGTAGTGCCTACAAGACTGGATGACAGCAAAATAACACCGGCTGAAACAAAGAGACAGATAAAAGCGAACAATAAAACATCCGCCAAAAATAAATATGAAGGTATGTGATTTTGGGACTCTTGGCCTTAACCCATTTAACCCCAACACACTACAGCAGGAGACGGATCGACCATGATAATTCAAGGGTAGTGCCAGATTAGCTCGGCGCCTGATGGCGCCGAGCTAATCTAGCACTACCCTTGAATTATCATGGTCAATCCGTCTCCTGCAAAAGGTACATAGTGTTAGATGACACCTCCAAAATTTGGGAATGGGGGCCGTGGAGTTAAAGGTCCAAACTTGACCGTGAATGTTCCGGAACGGTGCCAGATACTGCGATAGCGTGTTACAAAAATTCCCCTCGGGGACAATACAGTATTGTCTTCTTTACAGTTATTTTCCCCAGGACCAAGCATCTCAACACAGTCACAAAACTGTCTGCAACAGATACTGCTGACAGTATGTGTTTTTGCGATATTATTTTTATTTTAAAATAATATAACAAACAGCCTTTGCGTACTAACTTAGAGCTTTATGATGTAAGTACAATGCCAAAAGTCGAAATTCATCGTTTGGAGGGTGTATTGTTTGTGTACCCGAGTCGCGGATTTATCATCTGCATCGGCCTTGTTTTGAATTAATATGCATATTTATGAGCCTACGTCAGAAGGCAGAACCCAGCCGACTGCGGTGTATCGCAATACTGTAGGTCACGAGGTCATCGGTGTGGTGTGCATACCGTGTGTGTCAGTGTACACCGCGTTTACTGATGTTCTTAAGCATCCATTTGACGTAATTTTTCACGAGAAAGTAGAATAAAAATTCTATGATACTCGCTATGCTGTCAAAATCACAATGCGGGTTCCGCTCGACCTGCTTGGTAATAGTATTGTACTAGTAACGATCGCGCGTACACTGACTAGTAGTGCACCGAGGGCTTGCAAACACTGCGAGCGTGCCCCTCCACGGTGCCTAGTTTGACCTTTGATCCAATACCCCTCGGAAACAGGCACAGTCTTCCATAATTGAAACAAAACATTGGTATTTATACCCACCTTTTGCACTGCAGTCAATTTCACTACGAAAATAACTTTAAAATCTTTTGAAATCAGTAAGAGATAAATCAGTCTACTGATCGTGAATTCTGACAATCACTAGCGCACGCGGAACAATAGGAAGATCGACAAAGACCGTATATTACTCACTGATTCAGCAGGAAAGAGACAAATCAGTTCTAGGTGGGCGGTCAACGGCCAAGCTCTTGCTTTAGCTTTGCCAGATGTTCACTATTCCCTTGTCCGATATCAGTTCTACTTTGGGGTATCTTGTCTCTCTTCCTCTTTCTTCTCTTCAATTCCGAGTCTGTCATTGTCAGCGCGAGTCGATGATACTGACTTTTCTTCGCTGGTTCAGTCATCCGCCATCTTGTCTCTGATTGGTTATAATTATGCAGATGACCTAAGGTCGTATGGAATAGTTATGACGTCAGCTGCCATCGTCTATCTGAAGCAATCTTTTCTTGGCGTTCAGTCACAAGATTCCGGTGGGCCTCTTTTCGCTTTGAACGGGCGAAAGAAAGCATTTGGTGGGACAATAGGTTGGTCACTGTTTAAGTGGGTATGTATACTGAACCCCAGTAAAAGTTTTTGCAAACTGAAGCATTAAAAAAGGTCGGGCGTGCCCCTTTAAGTCTCTTTACACTTTTTCTCATTGGCCTGGGTCTATTTGATTTTTCCCCTGGTCGTCCGTTCTCAAGGCAACGGGAGTCCCCTTGTCACATAATACCAAGATAACATGTGATAAGTAGACTCCCGGCTTATTACATGATACGATGACAACGTTACTCGCTGAGCAAAGCGTTCTTCCCCAAATAAATCTTTTGCCAATCACATTTCTCGGTACAAACACACCCTAATCTTCACTCAGTCAAGCCTCTGAACAAAAATATGCCAATAAATAAATAAGTTAGGGGGCTACACAACAAACAGAACTATATGTAAGTGTTCTGTGATAGCGCTGATACCGCTGGTCACAAAACATAACTGAATAAGTTGGATAATATCAACAACAGGAAAATTCAACTGAAGCGAAGGCCCTATCACGTAGTGACCGTATTCGAAATGGCGAAGAAACAAAAAGCTGAATAAATAAAAATTGAGGGTGTTTACGCAACCAAATAACTATATGCACGCGTTGTGTTCGGCCTATATTACCAGTCTGATACAAAAGAATGACTGAAAATGTGTTAAATTAAAAGAAATTCTAAAGACTCTCCTCTCCCCAACACACACAGCAAAGAAGAACACCCGTCCGCTTTTTCCACCTATTTTCCGACAAAATCCAAACTCTGCGCAACACACTCGACACTCTGCCTTCTCCGCCTTGCCCTCCCGACACCCCCTTTTCCGGCACCCCCATCTCGTCCTTCCGGCCCGTCTCTCAGGACAATGAAGTCCTCAAGACCATAAAGTCCATACCTCTCAAAACCTGTGAGCTAGACCCTCTCCCAGCTTCTCTCTACCGGGACGGCCTTCCAAAACTTCTGCCATTCATTACCGACATCATCAACACATCTCTAGAAAACGGCTCCGTCCCTGATATCTTCAAGTCCGCCATCGTCCGTCCTCTCCTCAAAAAACACAACCTCGACCCAACGAACTCAAAAACTATCGCCCAGTCTCCAATCTCTCTTTCCTGTTCAAGCTTCTTGAGAAGGTCGTTCTCAACCAGCTCAACCTCCACCTCGCCGACAACAACCTCCTCAGTCCCTTCCAGTCTGCCTATCGCAAACATCACAGCACTGAAACAGCCCTTCTACACATCCTTAACGACCTGCTTCTCTCCACCGACTCGGGCAACATCTCCCTTCTTACGCTACTCGACCTCTCTGCCGCCTTCGACACTATAGACCACTCTAACCTCCTCCACCGCCTTTACCACTCCTTTGGAATCACTGACTTCGCTCACTCCTGGTTTCTCTCCTACCTCTCCGACAGACAGCAGTCCGTCACCATCGACGGCGTCTCCTCCAACCCAGTCACGCTCTCCTGCGGAGTTCCACAGGGGTCCGTCATGTGCCCGGTCCTTTTCACACTTTACACCTCTCCCCTGTCCAACATCATCCAAAGAAGTACCCAACGGAGAAAGAAACACGCTTAGAAAAGACGGGTACAACACAGTTTATTAATATTTCGGGTAAATACCCTTTGTCAAAATAGACAAACAAACAAACAGAGAGATTAGCCGCTACTTATCTTCATTGGCAGAAGGAATGTGGAAACTGAGTTGAGTTGCCACATTCCTTCTGCCAATGAAGATAAGTAGCGGCTAATCTCTCTGTTTGTTTGTTTGTCTATTTTGACAAAGGGTATTTACCTGAAATATTAATAAATTGTGTTGTACCCATCTTTTCTAAGCGTGTTTCTTTCTCCGTTGGGTACTTCTTTGCATATTACACGCTTGGCAGTCACCTTTTTGGTCTGGATTGCAACATCATCCAGTCTCACCACATACACCACCACCTCTACGCTGACGACTCACAACTACTAGACAAAGACAAACTCACAACACTCAGTCACTACTACTCGCACGGCTGACTGCTACGAAGACGTGAAAAACTGGATGACAGCAAACAAGCTTAAATTGAATGACGACAAAACGGAAGCCATGCTGGTAGGCACTCGCCAGAAACTTTCCCAGCTCCCTCCCTCCCTCCACCTTCAACTCGACAGCACCCCCATCTCCCTCTCTGACTCGGCCAAAAACCTTGGCGTTATCCTTGATTCCTCTCTTTCCATGACCAGCTTCGTCTCCACCACGGCCCAGGCATGCTACTTCCACCTCCGCCGCATCAGTCAGATCAGAAAATACCTCACTACCGAAGCTGCCACCAAAGTTGCTGTCTCTCTCATCCTATCTCGCATCGACTACTGCAACTCTCTCCTTTTCGGCCTCCCTCACTCCACCACTTTCACTCTCCAGCGCGTCCAGAACAATGCTGCCCGCCTCGTCCTCAGAAAGAAAAAATCCGACCACATCACTCCCCTGCTCAAACTCCTTCACTGGCTTCCCATCCCCCAACGCATCCAATACAAGATTCTGTCTCTCTGCTACAAATCCCTGAACAACTGCGCTCCCGCCTATCTCTCAAACTTACTTCACCTCTACACTCCTCCCCGCTCCCTCCGCTCCGCATCCGACCCTCTCCGCCTCCACATCCCCCGCACCAAACTCAGCACTTTCGGCCCCCGCTCCTTCTCAGTATACGGTCTATCAGGGCCGGACCTGGGAAAAGTCGATGGGGGGGGGGGGGTTACAGATTCAGTATAAAGCGAAGGCGCGAAGCGCCGAGCCTTCTAGGGGGGTCCGGGGGCATGCCCCCCCGGAATTTTTTTTTTTCAAGGATGCAAAATGGTGCAATCTGGTGCAATCTGAGCCTTGAAAAAGCCATTTGTGATGGTCTGGGGACTTTGAGCTTTTTGAACAATCGAACTGACAAACTCTGGGGTACAAAAATTATCACCTGCCCCTCCCTTAAAAAAAAACACCCACACCCACACCCACACACACACACAAACATTTATTTATCAACAGAGATGTTTTGTATACTATTATTATTCACTACTTTTCGTTGATCGTTAACGGTATAAAGCTTTACCTTGTAGTTTATGAACATCAGGGCCCTGCTTTCACTTCAGTTCAGTCTTGCTGCACTAGGTTCCTCGGCATTAGTACCATTTGTGAATTGTATCTTCTGGCAAAACAGTTCACTGCCTCTTTGAAGTCAATATCAACATCCCTGTGCACTTTCAGTAAAGCAAGTGCATTGAGTCTCTGTTGCCCCATTGTAGAGCGCAGGTAGTTTTTCAGGTTGCGCAACTGACTGTTTGAACGCTCACACTCGGCAGTAGTGACAGGCAGGGTGCAAAGGTTCTTTAGCATGATGAACAGGTTGGGATAAAAATCCCTGTCACAGTGTTTCAGTGCTTCTGATGCCGTGGATGGGATGATAGCTGTCGCATTCTCAGCAGCACTTCGCCATTTGCAAACCCACCGTTGGTATTCTGCATCAAGGGTAGCGTTGTCTGGTAGGTCAGACTCCCACAACATTGCCAATGTCTTCACCCCTTCTGGAACCTGCATGAAACCATCCTGGTTGTCTATTAAAGTGCTTGGCACCAGACAGAGACCATCAACTGCTAGGTCAGCATTTTTGAACCTCGAGTCCAATTCGGTTGACAGGTGTTCCAAGAAAGGAATGGCAATGCTAATCTTGAAATATTCTTCTGGAGTGGCCGCAGGTTGGTTGTCACGGAGAGTCTGGCGGGATGCTTGACGCTTGACGAGGAACAACAACATCAGTTGTCAAAGCATTTGCCATTTTGCTGACTTCACCAAACGAACGCTGTGTCGACATCTCTTCTAATAGAAGACATGCAGTTACTGACCTCTTTGATTTCCCTGTAGGCATCGACAACATCTTTTGTTCTTTTCTGGAGCTTCACTGTCAAGGGTTTTAAGTAACGCAAACAATTGCGGACGACAACGAGTGCAACGAGGAAAACACTGCTGCTCAAGGTGTGGAGAAAGCCAGTTGCCTTGGTCAATGTCTCACTGTCCCAATTGTCACTGTCTTCACACATTTGTCCCAAACAGTCGTGAACAACCAGGAAGAGAGATGTGTAAACCTCCAGTGCTTCATGTTTTTCTACCCATCTTGTTCTGCACAGATCAACAAGCTTTGTCTTTGTCGTGTCAGGCTGAGATGCTTCGATGGTATCTTCAAGTTTTCGTTGTCTCTTTGGAGAGTTTGAGAAAAACAGTGACAGTTCCCTCAGTGCTCCCATCATGTTCTTCACTGCAGGCAAGCCGCATGCTTTTACAATGCAGAGACTCAAGCTATGGGAAGCACAGTGAAAGTACAGTGCTTTGTTGTTCCTTGCTTGAAAACGTGCATGCACTCCTTTAAACTTTTCTGCCATGTTTGCGGCCCCGTCATAACCTTGTCCTCTAACATTGTTGAAATCAAGCCCCCACAAGCCCAGACACTCAACAATCTTGTTGTAAAGTGTTTCACCTGTGGTATCTCTGCACTGGACAAAAGCCAGGAACTCTTCACGAACTTTCAGACTTCCATCGACGAATCTCAATATAATTGAAAGTTGTTCCCAGTTTGAGCTGTCTGTGACTTCGTCAGCAAGCACGGTAAACTGTTTTGCTGCAATAATTTCTGCAAGAATCTTGTTGCGGATCTGATCACCAAGAACCTCTATCAGTCTGTTTTGTGTACTTTTTGAAATGTATGTGGCCTTCTTATCGCATGTATCTAGATGTTTCCGGAGAGTTTCATCTCCTGCATTGATGCACAGATTCAAAAGGGCATTAAAATTGCTTCTGTTCTCACTCTGAAGAATGCCATCATCACAGTTGCCCCTCAGAGCTAACCCCTGTCTTCCACACACTTCAACAATCCTGAAGAGGCTTGTCAGAACTTGTCGATTTGCAGCGATGTTTTCTGCATTTTTCTGATTGATTTCACTGGCGATGCTCTGCTCTGGTTTATCCATGATTGTCAAAAACTGCTCTCCATTTGCCATTGCATCTTTGTGGTATTGTAATAACGAGTGCTTTTTGATCTGATCACAGGCTTTATTCCAGTTCTTGCATGGCGTCTTCACAAACTTGCCCAGGTTTTCAGTAGACTTTGCAAATAATAGGCAATACTTGCAGTAAGCCCCATCCTCGAAAGGAGAATACACAAGCCAGGAGTACTTTTGCAACCACTCATGCTGAAATTTTCGGTTCTTGTTGTTTATCACTGTTGTTGGAAACTGAAAACCAGGTGATGGTCTCCAGTGTTGCCTTAGAAGATGCTCCTTGTCACGGCTTGACAGTGAAACGACTCGCGTGTGTTTCTTGAAAACTTCACCAAAATCGATATTTTTGTTGCTGGTGATCTGAGAGGAGAAATCTGAAGAGTCAGAAAGCAGGCTCATATCAGGCTGGTTGGTCATTGGCATGGCAGAGGATTCAGAAAGCAGGCCCCCGGCAGGCTGATCAATGCTTGAGGAGGAGTCTGAAATACAAATAAAAGTTGGGTCTATGAGAAGTCTGAAATACTAAAACGATTGTGTGTGTACCTGTGAGAGAGAGAGAGAGAGAGAGAGAGAGAGAGAGAGAGAGAGAGAGAGAGAGAGAGAGAGAGAGAGAGAGAGAGAGAGAGAGAGAGAGAGAGAAATGAACAATGAACCTTTATTTTCCAACGGTAGAAGTTATTGGTAACAGGACCAGTTTTCAAACTTGCCGTTGCTACATCTACTACATAAGTGACATAGACATGTAAACATACACATACCACACACTGCTGCATGCACTGCTGCATTCGCTTACGCACGCACGCACGCACCACGCACATACACACACACATACCCACACACGCACTCAGGTACGCACGCATGCACATCACAACTCGCGCATGCACGCACGCACACACACACACACTCATGTACACCGCAATTCAGTACGCATGCACACACGCACGAACACTCACACACACACACACACACACACACACTTACACACGCACGCACTCAGGCACATACGCACAAAAACAAACACACGCTCTCGGACACGCACTCCAGACATTCCTACCCGCATACGCGTACGCACAAAATTATAAAATGAGTAAAAATACAAAGTAAAGCAATAAACAAAGAATCATTAAGTACATTAAAGTTCATACAGCAAGGGCAAATGTGTATGCAGGTGCTATCTCCCCCCCCCCCCTCTCTCTCTCTCTCTCACGCCGACACACACACACATACACACACACACAGCATGCACGCACGCGCGCGCACACACACACACACACACACACACACACACACACACACACACACACACACACACACACACACACACACAGAGTCACACATACTGAGAGAGAGAGAGAGAGAGAGTGATCAGAGAGAGAGAGAGAGAGGGAGAGAGAGAGAGAGAGAGAGAGAGAGAGAGAGAGACCTGCAACAAGATAATTACATTTAAAGCATATATATGTCTTCGTTTACACACTTCAGTCAAGCTTAGATATATATTTATGATCTGAAATAACAGCTTTTCTTTTTAGACCCCTCCCCCCAAATGATGGACAAAATCTTTGCTACCTTATGACTCGTAGAGTCTTCTTAGGCTAATGATAGCCAATGGAACACACCAGTCATTTTGTTTAATATTAATTATTAAATTGAAACACTCAATCACGTATCAATTTCAGGTTGTATTTAATTTAATTTTTTTTTTGAGAGGGGGGGGGGGGGGGGGGGCGGGGCAGTAAATTACTCACCAACACTGCTTTTACTTGTTCCCATGTCACTGTTTCGAACTCCACTGCCAGTGGTCTCACTTTGGGTTGATTTTTGTCTCTTTCGAGGAACTGCATCATCTGCCGTTTAGAAAAACAACTTTTATTATTATTATTATTATTATTATTATTATTAAAGGTTTTCTTATATAGCGCTTACCTGTAAACAGCTCTAAGCGCTTTACAATTTACTCAACAACAACAAACAAAAAGAAAAAAAACAAAAAAACAAAAACAAAGACATAACATAAAAATTAAAAACATGAAATTATCCTAAAAGCAACAACAAAAATGTAAAATAAAATAGAACCGTCTTTTCAACATCTTATATATGATTATGCATTGCAGGTGTTAACACGTCTACTACAATTTTATAATAATAATTTAATATAAAAAAACAGTGGTTTTCTGATTAGTTCTTAGCTTATTTTAAATTTCATCAACAAAAGGCCTAAGGGTGAATAATCTTATTTTGTAGCACGCTGTTCACATGCATAGGAACTGTTAACAAATTTGCTGATTTTCAGCAGTTGGCAAAATTTCAGCACATTTTTATTTTCCATTTTATTATGTGAAAAAGGCAGTGGTTGGGATGCCGTCATGATGGCTTCTTGTCATTCCAAAAACCGAAGTCGTCATGACGGTTTCGCACCCGGAAAGGCTATGTTGCCGTCACAATTGATGGCGACGCTGTCAAAGTGGTGTCAGATAGGCTATGGTTTCCATAGTCAGCCATCAAGACGGTTCTGTTCTGCTCTCCGAAGAGATTTACGTCACAATACATAGCTAGTAAGCTGCACTAGCGAAAACGATACCTTATAACTTAGCCCTTGGTTTTGTTATTGAAAACGATATTTTGCCGTCCAAAGATTTTTTTTATAAATATAAAAGCAATATTGATCATTGATGCCGATATCTTTATTCTTTAAATTGACATTTTTAAAGTTATATATCATAATACTTTGTGAAATAAATTTTAGGCTATGCATTACTTTAATTGTTACCTGTTTTGGTATTTTAATAAGTGGGGCTGTTTTATATCTATGATATTCATTATATGCAGCTAGTATCAGCTCCTAGGCTACACTCACAGGAAGGAAGTACCGGCGCCATCGCCACGTGCTCATTTGAATCGAATTCGGAATGGGTGAATTTTACCTAGTTCTACTGACTACATTTCTTTTATGAGACAAAATTGGATTTAAAAATGTACCCACCTTCTGAAATGGAGCTTGATGAAAACCAGCATGACAGTCGCCTACTGCCATCAGCATATGTTTTTCTCAGTTTCGGCATTTTCGAGGAGACAGCAAAAGTGAAGTGTTACCAAAGAAAATAGATCTAGATTTAAACTTCCCCCCACAAACCTTAATGACGTCAGACGTCTTTTCACTGATCTTTCTCGGAAAGACATGCACTGAAGGAAAGCAACTCTTTTGGGTACCTGGTCGATTCAACGGAAATCCATTTCAACGATGTTTTTGGACGATTCAACGATGGTCGTTTCAACGGATGTTCGTTACAACGAATTATCATAATTATCAACTTAGCGTCTTAATTAATCTTTCTAAAAAGTCGTTTTTGGGGGATTAGGGCTGTATCAAGGTGAAGGCGCTGGAAGAGGCTTGTGGCCAGAACAAGAAAATATGGCTGCATTTACTAATTTAGGGTTAGGGGTTGGGTTACTTGGTTGTTTCAACGGGAAAACGTTTTGGACGTTTAAACGGATCCCTTGAAATGGATTTCCGTTGAATTGTCTATAAATAACTCTTTGTGCCTTGGATCAAAAGTGACTAAAAACTGCAATGTTTTAAAAACAATAAAAAAATAATAAAACTTTGGAACTCCCTTTGCATAAAAAAAATTCACTGTTTTTTTTTTTTTTTTTTTTTTTTTTTTAGTTGGGAGGGGGGGTTCCGGAACCCAGGTAACCCCCCCCCTGGGTCCGGCCCTGTCTATTCACCTGGAACACTCTCCCACTCTCTCTCTCCGTCAGAAACACTCTCTCTCCTCCTTCCAGTCCGCCCTCAAAACTCACCTCTTTCAATAGTTCTAGCACTATACCACCACACTCCCCACCCTAAGCTGACTGTCGTCACTATTTGTGGTACGTGAGTCGTTGTCTAAAGCGTGCGCATGCGTGCGCGAGTTGTGAGTGCGCGCTTAGAGTTATAATTATTATAAGATAAGCGCATTATAAATACCGTACTTATTTTATTATTATTATTAAAAACATAATAGAGAAATTCCAGGTGAATGCAGTTCGCGCGAGGTTGTCGACTGATAGTCGGAAGTATGGCTATTTAAGCCCCCTGAATCTCTAAGTCACACGTAATGTTTGGGGTCCTTCCTTCACGCTTATACATTTTACAGTTGAAGACAAAATCGTTGTATTACGAGTTAGGCTTTGTCAGAAAGCCCTCGACTCTTACCTTCGACATTGACCCGACCCGAGAGGCGTCAAGAACCACTGGCAAAGCATAACTCGTAATACAACTAATATTTTTGTATAGTATTGTATGTAATAACGCTAACACCACAAAAACAACTTACTTGAGCATATTCTAACTGAACAAGTTACATAAACGTAATCTTACCTGAACAGGTACACCACTACCACCATCACTACAACCATCATCATCACTAAAATCAGCAACAACAACGATAACGTACTCGAATATATGTTGAATGGACAAGAGCCTGTGTTGGTACAAGTGAGACCATAGCTCAGAGAATCGCCCTCAGCATCGGTGACGATAACCTCAAACACTTGAGATGATACAGTCACGGAACTGGCGATGGTTGTGGAGTCTGTGGAGTAAAAAAACCAAACCAAAACACAAAAGATGCATAATTATTAATTCATTCTAAATTACAATCTACATTCGTTGAATCCTTTAATCGCCTTTTGAAGCAACCATCCTAACTTGCATGCTAGCAAGCAGGCAAGCGACAAACCGTCCCACCAGCCACCAACCAATGAACCAGCCGACCAACCACCAGGATGCCAAAGATGACACGATAGGTCAAACTGACACCGATCGGTTTGAAAAAAAAAAAGAATGCCGTTGATGACGACATGACGTAGTAAGACTATACGTTTGGCTTAGAAAGTGTCTAACATAAACAAATGTCCGATTATGATACCCCAGTTGTGTCCTCTAATATGTGTGATACTAATATCACTCTCTCTCTCTCTCTCTCTCTCTCTCTCTCTCTCTCTCTCTCTCTCTCTCTCTCTCTCTCTCTCTCTCTCTCTCTCAAAAATAGTGCCTGTTCCTAAAGCAAACGATTCTTCTGAAATTAATAACTTTCGCCCCATTTCCCTTTTATCAGTTCTCTCGAAGCCTCTGGAAAAGCATGTTCACAAACATCTTCTGGAATTTCTTGATAAAAGGTCCTTATTATATCATTACCAGTCAGGTTTTCGTCCCAAGCATCATACCACACTGCACTCGCACGAATAGTGAATTCATGGGTCAACAGCATAAATGATAATAAAATGGCTGGTGCTGTCTTCTTGGATCTAAGAAAAGCGTTTGATCTTATCGATCATACCATCTTTTTGAAAAAGCTTGCCACCTACTTAAACAAAAAGAGCCACTCAGCTGTTTCGTTTCTGAACTCCTATCTTTCAAAAAGAAAACAGTCTACGTCAATGGAAAATGTTCTTCTGAACAATTTGTGGAGTATGGAGTGCCCCAGGGGTCTATTTTAGGCCCACTACTGTTTTGTATTTTTGTTAACGATCTACCGTTTCATGTAACGTGTACTGAAGCTGAGTGTGACATGTTTGCCGACGACTCAACATTACATTCCGCTGGTAAAACTGTGCCTGAAATTGCAAATAATCTTCAAGAGAGTCTTCATGAAGTCTCTCGGTGGTGTAATGAAAATCGCATGCTTGTAAATCCCACAAAAACAAAAAGCAGAAACACCAGCTCAAACCTCCATCACTCAACCTTTCTTTGGACTCCATCCCAGTTGAGCAGGTCAATCAACACCGCCTGCTTGGAGTAATAATAGATGATGATCTAAGCTGGCATAACCCCCTATATTATATAAGAAAACATTTGTCCAAAATGTTGTTTCTACTTTCCAAACTTAAAACGATCATTGACCTTAAGACGCGCAAACTATTTTTTAATGCCTACATTAAACCACACATTGATTATGCCTCAACAATATGGGATGGCTGCAGCGAAAATCACTTCAAGAAGATAAACTCATTATACAAGCGCGCTGCTAAGCTTATCCTCCCTGATCCGTCTTTATCCACTGATGCCAAGCTGCAGGACATTGGACTTCTCCCTCTGGTTAAGCACCTCGCACTAAACAAATGTGTACTGATGCACAAGATTCTTAACGGGAAAGCTCCACCTTACTTATCTAGGCTTTTTTCGCCAACTGAAAAAAAAAATACAGCACCTCCAGGAACAGTCTCTCTATAAAAAGGCCCCGTATAGACCTTTTCAAATCTAGCCTGTCTAATTCAGGTGCTCTTTTATGGAATTCTCTTCCTCCCACTATTCAACAAACCACGTCCCTCTCGCTGTTTAAAAGTAAAGTACATGATTACCTTTCTAAGACAACGTTATGCTGATCATTTCTTCTTCTTTGTTTCTCGACATAATACGCTTCCTGTTTTTACATTTTTGCTATTTTTTTTCTTCTCTCCATCTAGCCTCCAAATTGCTTGTTCTGTTTTCTAACTTGTTTTTAATAGTACACAAAATATCATACCTACTTATATGTTATATAATTATGTGCGCACGTACGTGTGTATGTGTATTTACAAAAATGCGCATGTGCACGAGTACATGTATATGCGTGTCTGTGTGCGTGTGCGTATGCGTGTGTGTGACGTTTATTATTAGTTAGTTTTTGTTGTTTGGTTGGTGTTCCTTTTTGTTTTATTTTTAAAAGTAGCTTAGCAAGGACAGATTGTAAGAAAGGCCTGCGCGCCTAAAATCTCAATCCTTGGAAAATAAAGTTTCGTTCGTTCTCTCTGGTCTTCATGGACAATCTTACACAGTGCTGTGTGCTTGACTGTCGGGCTGCATGTAGAAGTCTATACACGAGTAACTACTGACTTAACCCATTTAATTCAAGGCCGCATTTCCCACATTTTGGAGGTGTCACCTAACGACTATGTACCAGCTGCGGGAGATGGGTCACACTTGATAATTCAAGGATAACACCAAATAAGCTTGGCGCCTTATGGCGCCAAGCTAATCTGGCACTACACTTGAATTATTATCATGGTCGATCTATCGCCTGCTGTAGCGCGCCGGGGCTAAATGGATTAACAGAATCAATGAACTGCAGCGAATAACGTTGGCTGGTCCTTGTGTATTTTCGAGTTTTGATTGTGTCAGTATTAACCCCATCTCCCTTTGTGTATGTGGGCAGAATGCCTAATACCATAAGCCAATCTCTCTCTGTGTATGTGGGCAGAATGCCTAATACCATAAGCCAATCTCTCTCTGTGTATGTGGGCAGAATGCCTAATACCATAAGCCAATCTCTCTCTGTGTATGTGGGCAGAATGCCTAATACCATAAGCCAATCTCTCTCTGTGTATGTGGGCAGAATGCCTAATACCATAAGCCAATCTCTCTCTGTGTATGTGGGCAGAATGCCTAATACCATAAGCCAATCTCTCTCTGTGTATGTGGGCAGAATGCCTAATACCATAAGCCAATCTCTCTCTGAGGATTTATGCCTCCTGCTGAGTGTTGTTTGCTGTGTTCCCGTCAGTGAAAGGGTTAAGATTTCAGATTCAGATTCAGAAAACGTTGTCCCATGCAAAGTTGACTAGGATTATTTTTAAAATCCGAGAAGCATATAACAAAATTAAGACAAACACTTACTTTGAAGGTTTGTAAACACAGGCATGCCGTTGATGACAATATACACGTAGAAGCTGGCGGTATCTGATGCCCCGCTGGGGTCTTGGCACGTGATACTAATGTCGTAAACACTCGCCACCGTGTAGTTCAGACCAGGGAACGATAGCAGATGCAGGGTGTAATCTGTTCAAAAGACGGTAATAATAATAATAATAATAATAATAATAATAATAATAATAATAATAATAATAATAATAATAATAATAATAATAATAATAATAATAATCATAGTAATAATATTAACATTTTGATGGGGAATGATAATGTTACAATTGTGACATACAATTGACGTGTTTAGCCCTTTCGGCCCCGCCTGCGCGCAATGCTAGGTTTTTCTTATACAGCCACTACAGCGTGACTAGAGAAAAGAATTCTGCATCCCCTGAGAAGAAGCCATCGAAGACTCTTTTTATGTTGATGCACGGCGTTCCCAGGGTCAGACCAACGTAAGAAGATACAAAAAGTCAACTTCCGCCAAAGGCGCCCGCCTGTGACTGTGAGCAAAATGATACGTTTTCCCTTTACAACCTCTACAGCGTGACGGGAGAAAAGATTTATGCACCCCCTGAGAAGAAAAGCCAGTCAAGATCCTTCACCATTGATGCCCAGTGTTCCCAGGGCCAGACAAACGTACTCAGAAACAAAAGTCAACTTGAGCACAAGGCGCCCACCTAAAAACGCAGTGCTTATACAGCCTCTACAGCGTTTCCTTTATCTTGTGATGCACGGTGTTCCCAGGGTTAGATGAACGTACTCAAACAACAAAGTCTGCTTCCGCCAATACTGAGTTTCGTGTTTCGTGACAGATATTCGTCACGATCTGTGCATAAATGTTGTCATACAATCGTGACGGCTGATACTCTGATACACGATAGTCTCGACGTGTTATAAACGTCTTAACATCATGATGGCTCAAATCTGATAGGCATTCGTCACGACCTGTGATACACGTTGTCACAAAATCGTGCTGTTCAAATCTTCAGATCTAAACCATGACGATTCGGTGGCAAAATTTATCACAGGTCATGAGGAGTGTCACGAATCACAAACTTTTATGAGTGACAAAAGAAGTTTTCGTAAACGAGTGTAGATCCCCATACACTCCCATAAATAAATATTTTGAAATATCGAGACTGAAAAGCTGACAGTCAACCGAGTAAAACTAAAAATCCGCACCCCCACCCTCCCCCTCCCTCCTCCCCACCCCCCCCCCAAAAAAAAAAAAAAAAAAAAAAAAAAAAAAAAAAAAAAAAAGACTGCCAAGAGTGTTAAACGCAAATAGTAATTCTCAACAAGGAGAGAAATACGACTAACTCATTCAGCCCGACGGTCGTATTTCCCAAATATTGGAGGTGTCATCTAATGACTATGCACCGGTTGCAGGAGATGGATCGACCATGATAATTCAAGGGCAGTGCCAGATTAGCTTGGTGCCGACAGGCGCCAAGCAAATCTGGCACTACCCTTGAGTTATCATGGTCGACCCATCTCCTGGTGTAGTGCGTCAGGGCTGAATGGGTTAAAATGACAAGTACGACACATCGGTGTTGAACGTGCCCTTTCTAAGCGTGTTTCTTTGTTTGGATTTTCTGCGTTCAGTGCAAAGAAAATAACCAGCAAAGACAGAAACAGAATAGCAAGGACAAGACAGTTTACTGTACTTAACCCCTTCACTGCCCCCGGCCCCTGAACTCAGGCTGTGCTTTTGAAATCATTGTAAATTCAATGTCAAAGATCTCATCCGTCAAGGGAAGGCGGATAAAAGTGATGTAAGCAAGAGGCATAGATTCTCATGAGCCCCCGAGTAAGCGGATACGCATGAGGATCTGTGCCTCTTTTACGTGGTTATGTTTGCTGCTGTGTCCCGGCAGAGAAGGGGTTACTGCAAATTCAAACAAAGAAGAATGGCAGTGAGGCACTTATCTTCCTGTGATCACACCGATAACGTAAACCTTTCACGTAAACCCACCAGTGTGACTACAGAATAATAGGCAGAACCACGGCCTTATGGAGGGCAAACTGAAGTCTACGTCGGTGGGGGCACTTTGTGTCCGTAGTGCGTATGGAAAACCTACTAATTGGTGAAGGCCCGGTAAGTTTCAAGAAAAACGGGGCACTAGATGGCGTGGCGCTGGAGATGGAGCAATTGACGACATCACCATCTGTGTCGTTCGTCACCAAATCGTGCAGTTGCATTGTTGACGTAGTGTCTTCCGACAAATCCACGGAAGCAGGAAGTGACGTAATTGTGGGAACCTGTAACAAAACAAGCAGAGATAAAGTCAGTTTGGCCAGCCTATGTGTAATCATCCCTTAGAATACAAAACACTTCTATTCAAATATGATGCTAAAAACTCAGAAAATCTAAATATCTCATCTGAATCGAAGTGTACGTCGAAAAACATTTTTTTTTTCAATTTGGCCTTTGAAAGTGATTGATAAACCCTACGTTTTCCCATCAACATGTATATATCTGATCAGGCTCTTGAAATGTTATGTTTATTATTTTAGTATTGTGTCAGAGGTCATTTGGACCTATTGTGTTTTTGTACGTTGTCGGTACTTTAATTAGTTAATTTCAATTAGTTAGATTATCTAGATGTAGAGCGCTCTGAGCCTTTCTTTGTGGGGATATTGCGCTATAGAAGAGTTATATATTATTATTAATACCTGTGGAGTACTCCCCGAGTCGGTCTGTCTGGGGAGGGATGAGAGCAAATGGCACGGGTACAATGACTCTTTTGAACTACACTGTATTAACAAACGCAACTAAATAACTTGATAGAAACACACGAAAACCCCTCAAATGTATCTTTTAAATCATTCAATCCGACGGCCGTATTTCCCAAATTTTGGAGGCGTAATCTAATGACTATGCACCAGTTGCAGGAGATGGATCGACCATGATAATTCAAGGGTAGTGCCAGATTAGCTAGGCGTCTGTCGGCGCCAAGCTAATCTGGCACTGCCCTTGAATTATTATGGTCGACCCAACTCCTGCTGTCGTGCGTCAGGGCTGAATGGGTTAACTATCAAGGGTCCATCGACAATTAACGTGTTCTCTCCTGTTTTGTATTTTAAATTAATAAAAGCCCATGGTGATTTTTACGAGATACTTTGTTTGAGTCTATTCTCTTGTCTGCCTCGATGAGTCACTAGACTTGGTGTGAGCAGACCGCACGTTGTTTTTCCACCGTTGAGAAACAAATGGTAAAAATGGTATAACCTGGTATCGCTTGAAGATTTTACTGATGCGAGATACAACCTACAAATGACACACACTGGTTGTCTCCCTCGATTCGCTATCGCTGAAAGTGTGCAACTGACAGGGGAAAGTAATCAGACGCTGGGAATGGTCTTTACCAAAGGCCTGCTAGATTTGTGACGAAAAGAACGTAACCAAATCCAAACTCACACTGTTACCAGTTGTCGTCGATGCAGGGGTGGTGACGACAGATGTTGCGGTTGATGCGGTACTAGTAGCATTTACATGCTGATTTTGCCCGAGTAGAATGACTAAAGCTACGAGGATGCTACACAACTGCGCAGAAAACGTGGTCATGATGTCCTTTCCTCAGAAGACAGGAGGACGGGAGATCACCTGCTTTAACTCTATGAAGACGATATCACTGACCAAATCCAGACCTGAACAACAATGTCTAACTAAGCTGTATCTCTCTGGAGAAAGAAGGCTGAGGAGTTGTTGTGCAGTCTAAGCAAAAACGAATTATTCCTTAACCCTCTGGCTGTCGGCAGCGGTTTTTGTCGCGATGATCCCTGCAGGAATCATCACGACAAAAAACGCTACCGACAGCCAGAGGGTTAATCAGAATCAGATCAAAGAAAGTACGCAGCTCCCCTTGAAAACGACGAGGACGTCCAAGCAAATCCAACGCATCAGCGTAAAGTTGCTTAAATCTTGGGTATTATATTTTATATATTAAGTCAACATTTCCAATACACATCTGTTTTTTAAAATTATTATTTGTTGTTGTTGTAAATCATGAAAATCTATCCGTGGTACTCAGAAAACATGCAGTACAATTCAGTCAACCCCAAAAACTGCGAGTCTCGCAGATATATATACACTCATTTTGAAAACTCAAAACGTCCACCAGACATTTGTCATTGTGAACTTCTGAAACTCTACCCTGAAGGTATTCAGTAAATCTCACTCTGTTTACACCCAGAACTAAAAGTGTCGTAGGGAAAGTCTAGCAGATATATTGCAGCCCTCTGCTCCCTGAAACTAAACTACTCTCAGCCTGTGTGTTGTTTTAAATAACATCGATGGCTTAAGCTGTTTTCGTCTTACAACCCTATCATAAAAAAACATAAAACTACTTTGGGGAGTGGAGTGGGTGGGGGTGGGAGGGAGCATACCTTAGGTGTATTGGTATGCGATTTTAGACCTTCTGGCCTTAGGCCGTAAGGTCTAAAATCGCAGACCAACACACACCCTTTCAAACCAGACACCTTACAGATATTCAAAAGCTCCTTCACATTCCCAGGTTACATAGAGTCTACGCTTATCGCCATCAAAGGATCTAACCAATTTACACTCAGTCGTTCTTGCATTGGGAGGTACGAAGATTCCAGCCTACTAGCTCGGTGAGAAGTGGAACCCATTATAACTCCTTGACTGTCAGTTGACGCAGATCATTGTGTTCTGCAATTTTCGCCAACTCAACGCCGGATCCCCAGAGACATGTATTTAAAGAGGTGTCAGCAAGAGGCATAGATCCTCATGAGCCCCCACAACTGCGGGGGCTCATGAGGATCTATATCTCTTGCAGTTGGATCGTGTTCACCTTTTTCTCGGCAGGGGCATCGGCGAACGGGCACAGCTCTTTATCGCCGACAGCAAACAAGTGATAAATCTCCATTGCTGCATTGTTAGCGCGAGTCAAGCACGCCTCATTGTAGTGTGAACGCCTACATCCGAGGAACACCTGTTTATCTCATGTGCTCAACCAACATGCGGGGGCCAATGTAGATATATGTTTCTTGTAGATAGCGTGAAATGTGTTGATCACTTTTGGAGAACAAAACAGCGAAGTGCTTACCTTTTCTGTGAAAACTGATCTTTTTGTCATTGCTGCTACAGTAAACGTCCGTTGATTCAATGCTCACGAGGAACACGGACTGTAAATGAAACAAGTCCTCATGAGCCCCCGCAGTACGCATGGGTCCATGTGGATCTACGTTTCTTGCAGAGAAAAACCGGCGCTTTGTGTATGAAATATTTTGTCACTTTCGGTGGAGGTCTTGTCAGGGGTTGTTAGTTCTACAGGGCACGGTTGAAAAGCGGGCTTTTCGTAACACGCGCCGTGGTCAACGCACAAGCGAATGTGCGGTTATCAAACAAAGCTACAAACAATAACTGAAGCCTATTTTAAAAATGAAACCTGTAAAGTAACCTACTACCGTTGTTTTATGAAGACAGCGGCATATAACAGCCCAGTGCCTTTAACCCTTTCGCTGGCAGTGATCACGAATCATTTCGCGTCTGCCAAACGACCGCACACTGACAGACAGACGCGTGAACAGATGTAGATGTGACCCCCCCAAAAGGCAATAAAGAACATAGGACTAACAAGAGACATAAGTCCTCATGACACTCCGTGACTTGCAGCTTGGTAACGTTCGCCTTGTCCCGCCAGTTAAGGGGTTAATAAACACTTCATAACCATAAATAGCATGGTGTACGGTTCTGAGACACCTTGTGTACAGTACTGACATAATTTTTTGTGGGGAACACAACCAGGCCGACTTCACTCCAGTGACGCTTAACCCATTTAACCCCAGGGCCACTTTCCCCAAATTCTGGAGGTGTCATCTAGCAACTCTGTACCAGCTGCAGAAGTTGGATCGACCATGATAATTCAAGGGTAGTGCCAGATTAGCTTGGCGCATAATGGCGCCAAGATAATATGGCACTACCTTTCAATTATCGTGGTCGATCCATCTCCTGCTGTGAGTAGGGTGTTGGTGTTAAAAGGGTTAGTAATCAACGGATAAAGGTCAAGTTGCGTGCAATTTTCAATAGCCAGTACCAGCCTGTCATAGTTCCAACGGCTTTGTTTCGACTGAGTTGGTTGGCTGTTTTTTACGGCCTGGAAAAGTCCCCAGCAACTACTGGGAGCTGATTTCCACAGCTGATTTTCGTAGCTCACAATTTGACATGATCATAGCCGAGATCCGGGACGAACATCCGGCTTATTTGTTTCTAAAACAAAACAGTTGAGTATTAATGAGAAGTCTGCTTCTTACATAGAAAGATTCAAAGACTTCACTGTTTTAACAAGATGAATATTTCACCCCAAAGTCTACCGTATTGTTTGGAGCTCACATGCGTTTATCTTTTAAGAACATTTAGAGTTGTTCATATTTTTAGGCTTATTATGCTGATCCATTTCCCTCCTCTCTAAGTCAACCTCCAACACACACGTCGGCGCACACAAACAAAGACGGAAACATGGCGCTTCCCGCTATTAGTACGCTCTGTGGCGGCCCGCCGTTAGATGGCCTTAGTCGCCTGCTCGGCGTTAAACCCAAATAACTAACTAACTAACTAACTAAGCTCTGTGGCGGGCTCGTGCAGCGTCAGGAATCCATCTCCTTCTACTCTAGCCCACCCTCAGATCCACACACACTGACACAAAGACTGAAATAAAGACGGACACACGGCCATTCCTCAAACGCGGGCACTGGTCGCTGTCACACGTACACACACACACACACACACACACACACACACACGCAAGCACGCACGCACGCACACACACACACACACACACACACACACACACACACACACACACACACACACACACACACACACACACACACACACACACACACACACACACGCGCTTGGCGCTTGGCGCTTGGCGCCCAAACTATAGCTGCAGTCCTATAATGCAGGTACACGTTTAGGCGAGTATGTCAACTGTAACATAGGGTGTGTGTGTGTGTTGGTCAGGCTATTTGTACAATAACACTCTGAGAAACTTTATCTTAACTACATGAACAGGATAGAATAAGATGTATAAACAGCAATATTTGGAACCCACACACATACCTGTATGCAGAGCCGGGGACCAAACACCAGTAGATTCTAGTCTGTTGTATACATGTAGTTGTTTTTTATACATGGATACCACAAACTCAACATGCATGCGGGCCTACCAGTTGGCAAACCTTTTTATTGTGCAATGCTGATCAGCTACGTCTTTTTTTGTTTCTTTCAACGAAAGGGTGTACATGCATACATTTTTGCTTTTGTAGGGTGTGTGTGCGTGTGCGCATGTGTGATGACATGTACGTGAACAACTTGCATGAGATATGCATATATGAGTGTTTTGATATATGTGCGTGCATGCGCACTTTTGTTATTGTTGTTTTTTTCTTAGAGTATACACTGTCAGTACCAGAGAGAGTCTTGCTCTGTGTGCACATGTGCCTGCAGGTGCCCATACTTATATATATAATATATATATATATATATATATATATATATATATATATATATATATATATATAATATATATATATATATATATATATATATATATATATATATATATATATATATATATGTATATATATGTGTATGTGTGTATGTGTATATATATATATATATATATATATATATATATATATATATATATATATATATATATATATATATATATATATATATATATATATATATATATATATATATATATATATATATGTATGTATATGTGTGTATATATACACACATACACTGCTTGCAGACTCAGAAAAGAAAATCCAGGCCTTTGAGAACAAGTGCCTGAGGAAGTTGCTCCGCATCTCGTACCGCGAGCACAAGACCAACGAATATGTACGGAGCATCGTCACTTCCCTGGTGGGCCCACATGAACCCCTTCTGGCAACCGTGAAACGGCGCAAGCTTGCTTGGTTTGGCCACGTGACCCGACACAACACCTTGTCCAAGACTATCCTCCAAGGCACTCTCGAAGGAAGTCGTCGGCGAGGTCGTCAGAGAAAGAGTTGGGTCGCAAACATAAAAGAATGGACCGAACTCGAGATGTCAGACTTGCTTGCCACCGCCCAAAATAGAACTCAGTGGAGAGCACTGTCTGTTGCTGCTGCCTTTCAGTCCCCCTAACGCCCAGTTCGGGCAAGGGACTGATGATGATGATATATATATATATATATATATATATATATATATATATATATATATATATATATATATATATATAATATATATATATATATATATATATATATATATATATATATATATATATATATATATATATATATATATGTGTGTATATATATGTATATGTATATATGTGTGTGTGTGTGTGTGTGTGTCACACTATGCACACTTTCTTAAAAGCAATTTTCTGGGATTTTGTGTGTACTTTTTTGTCACATATATATGTAAATTGTTAGTTTTAATGGGGTTTCATAGCTAATTAGGATGTCAGTCCCAATAATATTTCAAATCAATTCACATGAGTCTGAGGTAGATATTCCAATACCCTCGCCATTTTGAACATTGTCCATGGCAGACAGAAGTGGTCTGGCTGGGCTACTTTGCCAATCTTTGTTGTTTCTGTGTATACTTCCTCTTAATGATTTGTGGTGTTCATTTTTTTTTCTTTGGTATTCCTTGTGCGTTTTTGTAAATATTGTCCTTGCTTTTGTATTGGCTTTTCTGTTGGGAGAGACAGGTTGTCATACATACTTTCAGGCTGTATTGTTCTGGTCTATGTTGATAGAAAGTGGCTAAGGGCTTACTATAGCCCACCATGTGGAATGCATGCCTGTACTTTTCATATATTTTATGGATAGGAGAGCATCGTTTGTAGCATGAATTGTAGAGGCCTAGGAGATCCGAAGAAACGGGATGACGTGTTGCATCTTTTGAGAGAAAAAGAATATAGCATATGCTTTCTACAAGAAACACACTTTACGGAGAAACAAGAGCATAACATCAGGGCGAAATGGGGCTATCAAGCATTTTTTAATTCTTATGCATCAAATGCAAAGGGTCTGGCTGTTCTAATTAACAATCAGTTTGGTTTTAAACACCTTGGCTTTTATAATGACCCTGAAGGAAACTACATGATTCTTAAAGCGCTTGTTGATGAAACTGTGTACTTGCTGGTTAATGTGCACGGGCCAAACAATGATTGTCCAATTTTTTATGAACAGTTGAAAAGTAAATTATGCGAATATGGGGATGTTCCTATGATTCTGGGAGGTGATTGGAATATGGTCTTGGACCCTAAGCTTGATTATCATAATTACACGCGCACAAATAATCCACTTGCCAAAAAAAAAAAAAAAAAAAAAAAAAAAAAAAAAAAACAAACTACAAGAGGTAATTGAAGAATTTAACTTGATAGATATTTGGAGAGAAATGCATCCTAATGATACAATATTTACGTGGAGGAGAAGAAACCCCCTTCAGCAGGCACACCTGGACTTTTTTCTTATATCGGACGCAGCTGCACATATGGTAGTGGCATCAGGGATTAATGCATCATACAGATCCGATCACTCTGTTATCTCTTTTGCTATCCAGTCGAGAAATGGCAGTTCTGATTCCTATAGTAGACATGACAGTACTTTTTGGAAGTTTAATACCTCCTTGTTAAAGAATGCAGAGTATGTAACATCAGTGAAAAAGTGTATTTATGAAACAAAATGTCAGTACGAACATCTGTTGTACCGGCATGAAGTTATCGATCACATCCCTTCTCCCGATCTGCAGCTTGTAATTAATGATCAGTTATTTTTTGAAACTCTTCTTGATCAGATTAGGGGAACTACAATAGCTTATGCTTGTCACAAGAAGAAGGTAGAAAACGAACGAGAAAAATGGCTGCTCGACAAAATTGAAGCTATGGAAAATAGTCTGAGCCAGCATGATCAGGGAGTTTTAGAGACTTTACAGCAGGAGTTGTATAACATTAGGGAACGGAGGATGGACGGGGTTATTCAATTTATTCTTTACATTCAAGAAATACAAATCAGCCAGAACACTGCTAAAAACACTGGTGTCTCCCTCGATTCGCTACCGCTGATTAAGGGTAGCAAATGGAGCGAGACGACCAGAGTGCAATGCTATCATCCTATGCTCGTCCATCATAATAAAATAAATTTAAAACAAAATGAGGTGTACCGCTGTAAGGTCAAAAATGGCATACCGGCACAAAATCAGTGTGCTTCTGCGACGAAATACTTACTTGAAAGCTTCATGAACTGCAGTCGGCAACATATTTTTTTTTTCTTCTAGTCCATTTTTAAAAACAAACAAACCATTAATCTTTTAAAATACAAATCAATCTTTATTTTGTTTTTTTCCATTCCAGTGAAACGCCAACCATTCTGTGTGAGAAGTTTATAGGAGACATAAACAATACCAGATCTTCGTCTTCAATTTTGATTGGCTATAATGCCATAAAATTCGGTGAACAATTTCCATTATACTAAACACCCCTTAATATGTGTCAATCTCTCTGATTGGCTATAACATTTCGGTCAGGTAACATTGTCCATTTGTCTGGTGAAACCTATTTAATAATACCTTAACTCCTTTACTGCCGATGCACTACAAGCATATTCAGCTGCAAGAGGCATAGATCCAAATGTGTCCCCGCAGCCGCGGCGGCTCATAAAGATCTATGCCTCTTGCTTACGACACTTAATCTATGTTATTCAGGGAAGGTTGGGGTTATGGGACGTGACGTTGCATTGATTTCCGGGCTACAAATAAGGGTTAATTTGTTTATTTCAGAATTGCGTCAACCCTGTAGTCAACAATCTGGTAAGGTTGTTTGCACAAATAAATCGTGTTTTATTGATTGATTGTTTAAATGAAACAGGATACTGTATAACTGCGAACAGTTTTCTGACTTATGATACTCCCGCTCGAATTTCGCCAATCAGAGGCAAAGTGTTGTAAACATACAGCCGAATAATGTGTTTAACTCTATTGTATAATCGCTTTTGTTGTAGTAAACACGGGCGGGGGTGGGGTGGGGTGGGCGGGGGGGGGGGGGGGGGGGGGGGGCACAACAGTGATTTGAAACTGACTTTATGTCAGTTTCGTCTGACTTCCACATAGAATTTCAGATCACTGCTGGCCATCCCTTGTCTGCGGTAGTCACGGCCGGTGGACAGTTCACACATAATCTGTTTCACTTTCAGTGCTACCTGTGAGATAGGGATCAACCACAAAGCTGATAGCAGAGAAGCTTAACTCATTCGAGGCGTGCCGCCACCGGATACGCGGCATAAGCCGCGTATCCGGAGGCGGCACGTCTCGAATGAGTTAGAGCGCCCAGAGAGGTTGGGTAAATAGCAAAACTGCTTAAAAAACGATAAATGAACAACGGTCTTCAGTGGTGCAGATGGCTCTACTACTAAGCCGGGGAAGACTTTCCAAGACCGCAGCCTTAAATTTACCCTCGAAGGACCATAACGAAAGAGACCCCGACCACATGCAAGCACGAGATGATCGTTGCGTTACTGGCCAATGACGCAACGATCATCCCGTGCCTGTGCACTGTCCTTCAGCCATCACATACATCAGCTATTGACTCGCACGGTAATTAATATTGTTAGCAGCATGTAAGTTGTGGCTTTGAGAAATCTTTAGTGGATACGTGCGCACAAGTAGTGTGAAACAGAAAAAAAAAAGTTTTGGAGTGAAAACGATAATCTCTAGGTCGCGTTTCTGAAATCTTTTAACCCTTTTAACCCTGCGGCCACATTCCCAAATTTTGGAGGTGGCACTTAGCAAATTATGTACCAGTTGCAGGAGATGGCTGGATTATGATAATTCAAGGGTAGTGTCAGATTAGCTTGGCGCCTGATGGCGCCAAGCTAATCTGACACTACCCTTGAATTATCATGGTCCAGCCATCTCCGGCTTTAGTGCGTCGGCGCTAAATGGGTTAAAATGAAACGCGAAAGAACTCCATCCGCCCGGAGGAACATGCTTACAAAACGGGGCCAGCAAGAGGGCACCGAACCTCCTCTCCCCCCCCCCCCTACCCACCGCCCCTACCCTGCTTCTACGGGGGCAAATGAGGTTCTTCGCCTTTTGCAGTTGGGTGTTGTTGCCTTCCTCTTTGCCGTATGAAGGAATTATGTTATCATACTCACAGTCATGTTTGGTGCTATTTGTGAACGTCGTTGGGACAAAAACAGGACTGATCGCCCAGATGGTAACACTATGCTATGACTAATTGAAAAAAGAACTTGATATTCCATAATGGAAGTGAAACCAGTTTTGCTTAATGTTTCTGTTTTTTCCCCTGCTTTCACATGGTCTGGTTAGTTCGTGTCTGTTTGTGTGTGTGATTGTTTTTCACAGGTAACGATCTAACTATGCATGAGCTGATCAATTACCTATGGGAGGGGGGAGGGGGATGGAAGGGGCGAGGGGGGGGGGGGTCCAATATTTTATGCGGGACAATATGCGTCATTCCTAAATCAGATCAAAGACAGTAGGCTGGGCCCCTTTACAGTAACGGAAGACAGTAGATTGCGCCCTCTATAGTAAGGACGTGCACGCAGTAATAGAGGGACATTTTCGCTGACTTGCCCCGATCACTGCGGGTATGCGTCATCGCAACAGTTGTACTGCTGATACTAGAGGACAATTACCTGAATCTAGGCGATGTAAATGCGGCAACCCCATGCGAGCAAGAGGCATACATATCCTCATGAGACCCTGCCTTGCTGGGGCCATGTAAATATAAGCCTCTTGCATATATATATATGTTTGAGGTTCGCGCATTTTTTGACCTACTGAATGTTTGAATAACTATTTACTACCACCCGTGTTAAGAAGTGACCAAATACGCAACAATCATTCCACGCCTGAACGTTCTAAGTACTAATCAGTGCTGAAACTGTCCGAGAAAGGCACTGGGCCATCTGCGGCCGACTTCGGCGTAGTGCCTTGGTGCTTCCTGGGTACTGTCAAACAGGCAGCTAGGTATCGTTCACCTTGCCTCGGTAAGGGGTTAAACTGCATTAATATTTACCTATGTGCTCTAGATATGTACTGGTCTGTAATTGTGCACCAAATATGCACATCAGCTTTACCACACATGTGTGAAAATACTAGATGAGAAAGTTGTCTAATTGCCAGTCGGTGTACGAGCAGGTATGGTGGTCATTGCGTAATCGATGACTTCTTAACCCTTTCATTCTGCTACACTTTTGCTTGAAATACATTTGATCTGGATATTTCAAGGGTAGTTCCAGAATAGCTTGGCACCTGAGGCGCCAAGCTATTCTGGCACAACCCTTGAACTAAAACAGTTGATCTGTCTCCTAATCTGTAGTGTAGCCTCTATAGGACAATAAGCAAATTTTACAAAATCAGCCTCAGGATGTAATGGGTTAGGACGGGTAGCACTACCCCCTCCCCCCTCCACTCCGCAGTTGGTTGATTCAGTTGATAGTTTACAGTTTTTCGCACGTGTACCCGAAAATGTTCCTGTCCTGTCTCTCGAACCGTGGACGTCCTCGTTACTCGTACTGTATCTTCGCTGTGACCCAAGTGTCTTGGCACCGGCCGTTCACTCCCCGAGTGAAGAGATATAGAGATGACCTCGCATTAGGTCCCTGGTGACTGACGTCTCGGCGTCCGTCGCTCCAACCTCCGACAAGCACTCTGAATTCTAGGTTTCAGAGTCTTGGAATACGGGCTAAGGTATCTCACACACGTCTGTATCCTCTGACAGTAAAGCCCGTACTAATGTTTCTACAGCTCTGCCAGACTGAGCTCTCGCCTACAACTCACTAAAACTCCCCGTATTAACCATGTCTTAAAGATTTCACGTGGATCTCGTGCCACACGGACTATCGGCACAAAACAAACCGTTGACAACTACTGTACCGTATTTACCCTACTGTGTGAACACTATGCATGAGCATAGAGTTTCATCACATACAGGCCGTCCGGCCCGACATTGCCAAATCCAGGCCACACCATTTCCTACGGCACTGTACAGGTGTACTAGAACTTTCAGGTATAGGACAAAAGATTTTGCCGTCATAAGATTAGTAGTTTACTCTCCGTCAGATGTGGTGGTAAAGTACACATGATACCTACGTATATATTAAAGGAGGAATGACGAACAATTTTTTTTAATCACAATATTTATCCACAAAGTTATTGTTTTCACTTTTTATATAGCCTTAACAATAAAAATGAAGTAGAAAATGTGGATGGTCAAGTCCTACAACAGCCATCTCACACACACTTGTCCTGTAAATTGCAATGCTCCATCAATGCTCCTTTAAATAAATCTGACTTAGTTTCTAACCTTTTACGATCACTGACCGTGCGTCATTCACCCGCCACCTCTATTGCCCGATCTCTCCCGACTGAGGAACAAAGGCCGTGTACATTTGGCAAGAGACACAGATTCTCATGCGCCCCTGCGGCTGCAGGGGCGCATGAGAATCTGTGTCTCTTGCCAAATGTAGAGGGGCACATGAGAATCTACGTCTTTTGCAGATGGAAGAGGCGTAGCCGCTGGAACATGCACGGAAAACCAATAAGGAATACAGTGAACTGCGTTGTAAAATCTCGACGCAACATGTCGCGTTGCACTTCGCGAAGAAACGAAAACAACCAAATAAAATGAATGACGATACAGTGGGTTATCAATGTTGTCTTGCCTCAACTAAGACTTACTTAAGCAAAGTGTTGCGACAGTAAAAGTGAGTCTATGTACTGGGCCAGCGGTCGTCCGTCCATCGTCTATCCCTTTAACGTTGACATTTTCCATTTTTTCCGAGTCCAGTAAAGACACAGTCTTCAAACTTAGACCACGGATACTTTGTTCAAGTTCACAAGGGGTAAGAAACATTAGCCAATTCTGACAGTTATAGTCAGCTTCGGTTATAACAAGATCTGACATAACAAAAGTTGGATATAACAATTTTGGGAAATTCTACGCCAAGCTTGTTCTTCTTCAGTGTAAAATTAAGCTGCTAATAACAAGGTCAGAAAAAGCAAAAGGTCGAATACAACAAATCGTTTCTCTGGTCTCCGCGGTGCCGTCGCGGCCTTCGCTCACAACAAACGTCACCCGATTTGCTTAGTTGCCCGTTTCCACCTCGTACGTATTCTAGAACTGTACTTCGCGCATTTCGTCTTCATCTTGCAGGGTTCGCTGTAAGCAAACGCCATCAGGCTGAAGTCGGTCACAGTGGGCCCGCGCACGACTGTGCGCGGGGCCACTGCGGCCGACGCGGCCCGAAAACCTTTTGCGTACAAGGTTCTTACAGTCAAAATATGAAACACATTCAAGTACTCTTCAAGGATTTAAGGGCGTGCTTAGACATTTTTAAGAACCATACACGCACATACATCATGTCATGAGTAACAACTTGAAAACGGCGTTAAAGATCACTGAAATCGAACGCCGGGAAGAAATGTCGTCTGCAACCATGCCGTTGACTGAATTTATGATTCACGCATGCGTAAAGCATAGAAGGTCGAAGGTCAACTTGACGGGGTCAGCTTGACACGCCGGATCGGAGTCCGAAGGTTGACTACTGCACTCATTGAAGTTTTTGTTTGTTGTATGTCGGTTTTTCTTTTAGGTTTTGTTTCGGGTGGGGGGGGGGGGGGGGGGGTTCCAACTTTTTTTTGTTAGGGGCATTTGACAAAGATAGAACTGCATAATTTCCGTCCAAGGCCGGCGTGCCACAACCCGGCCGCGGCCACACGGCTGACCGGCCACCACTCACCCCGACAAACTAATTCAAAAAGCCCAAAAAGGAATTATTTCGAGTCCGAAATAGCTCAGGCGGCTAGTTGTCGGAGCGAAAGAGAGCGAATGGAACAGCTGGGTTGTGGATTTGAATCCGCCCGGCTGCCGGCGGCGGCGCTTGCGGCACTGCAATCGAAGCCGGGAAAAGGACGTCCGTTCACTCATTTTCTGTTAAGTTTCAGTGTGTGATAGTTACTATAGGTAATGTACAATGTCTGTATATATTTTTTTTGGTTGTGTAACCCCCTCAATTTTTATTTTTCAGGTTTTTTTGTGTTTCCATTTTGACTGATAACTGTTAACTTCGCGTTCGTGTAGCATATGTGCCCATTGAATGGTCCTGGTAATCAAAATGGAAGAGTGGCATTGCGCCTGAATTGATCAGTGCTCAGGTTGTACCCCATAGGTAATACCTGTCCCTGTCCAACATCATGCCGCCAGACTGCCGTAGTCAGTATCCCAACAGAACGACAGGGACCGAAACTGTCAGCGCCTCGGACGGTACTGAAACCCGCCCGCGCCGCACATTATCACTCCGGTGCCGTGGATAGTTAAACCACGAACTGGCAAGATGGAGCTTATGGCGACACGATGTCAGGTGTGCTTGTGGTTGGGATGCTTGTGTTGGTGTTTCTACTGGAGGAGGCATTCCCATTTTTCGCAACAGGTACGACCGTAACTTGTGATGTGCTCCTCAACATCAGAGATTTGCTGAATGAATGTGACTTGAGTGGAAATGCTCGTTTTAAGGATGTAAACTTTCAAATTTCAAACTGGGTCACAGCATCTCACTTTGACACAGATCGTGGCCGGCACGTGCGGAAACGGAAACGGGGTCTTGTGAGACTTCGCCGTCGCAATTTACGCCCCCCGCTACCCGTCATGTTTCTTTCAAACGTTCGATCTCTTCGAAATAAATCTGACGAACTATTGTGCCATCTACAGACTAAACAAGATTTCAAAGACTGTTCTTTATTTTGTTTTACTGAAACGTGGCTCGATTCGACGGTTCCCGACTCTGCTCAGTGTTCAGCCACCTGGCTTTTCCATCTTCCGTGGCGACCGTTTTAAAAACGCTACTGGTAAATCTCGTGGAGGGGGTGTGTGTTTTCTGGGCAACGATGGCTGGGCTACAGATGTGCAGGTATTATCAAAAACATGTAGTGTTGTCCTAGAAACACTGGCTATTGCCTGCCGCCTATTCTACCTGCCGAGGGAGTTTTCACGTGTCATTTTGACTGCCGTGTACATCCCACCACAAGCGAACACGGAAGCCGCGATAGCGCAGCTGTGTGATGTTGTTACACAGGCAGCTGAGAACTGAACTCAAACCCGGACTCTTTTGTTGTTGTCGCTGGCGATTTCAATAAAGCTAATCTTAGCAAAGAGATGCCTAAGTTTGTACAGCAAGTATCGTGTGCCACTAGAGACGGTCAAATTTTAGATCATTGTTACTCAACCATGAACGGCGCTTACCGTTCCATCGCGCGTGCTCCACTCGGGCAGTCAGATTATGCCATGATTTATCTTGTGCCAGCATACAAGCAACAACTCAAAAGTGCAAAAGCAAAAGTAAAAACAAGCAAACAGTGGTCATCTGAGGCAGCTGAAACACTCCGTGGCTGTCTAGAGTGTACTGACTGGGATGTGTTTAAGGAGGTAACATCAGACATTCACGAGTACACAGAGACTGTCACTGACTACATTGCCTTCTGTGAGAGCCTCTGTATTCCTAACAAGACCTGCAAGAGTTTTCCTAATGACAAGCCATGTTTTACAGTAGACAATAAACACAAACTCCAGGAAAAACATGACGCGTACAAAGACAATGACAGAGAAAGGTACAAACAAGCCAGGTATGCAGTACAAAAAGCAATTAAGACTGCCAAGCGCAATTTCAGAGACAGACTAGAACAGAAAATCGTAGCTAGTAACCCTAGAGACATCTGGCAAGGCCTCAAAGACATTACAAACTATAAACCAGCTTCAAGACTGCTGATGTTACAGATGCGTCTCACCCAGACACTCTGAATGATTTTTATAGTCGTTTTGATAAAAAGAATACGACTCCACCTCCTTCTGTGGAGAGGAGTCATACTGAAAACCCACCTTTCATTATTCTAGACGCCGATCTCAGGTGCATGTTTCAGCGTCTAGACAGCAGGAAAGCTGCCGGTACAGATAACATTTCTCCACGCTTACTCAGAAACTGTGCGGACCAGCTCTCGAGCGTCTTTACCGCTGACATTTTCAACATGTCTCTCTCTCAGTGCATTGTTCCTCAGTGTTTCAAAAGGTCCACCATCATTCCTAATCCGAAACAAATCCAAAGTGTTCTCCGTAAACGACTATAGACCGGTCGCTCTGACCTCAGTTGTCATGAAGACACTTGAGCGCCTGGTCCTCCGGTTTCTGAGAACTCTTACCGATCCTCTGCTGGATTGTTTTCAATTCGCGTATCGCGAAAAACGTTCCGTGAAGGATGCGGCATCACTTGGTTTGTTTTATGTTTTACAACGTGACACCTTGAAATTCCAAACACCTATGCCAGAATTTTATTTGTTGATTACAGTTCTGCTTTTAACACCATTATTCCATCCAAATTGTACCAGAAGATCCAGCAAATCGGAGTTCCAGAGGCATTGTGCCTCTGGACCCTCGATTTTCTGTTGATGAGACCACAGGTCGTTAAAATTGGTGAAAATGTGTCATCCACCCTTATTTTATCCATGGGCATGCCTCAGGGGTGCGTGCTCTCCCCTATGCTCTACTCCCTGTTTACTTACGACTGTGCTTCATGCCATGCCAGTACTAAAGTTCTGAAATTTGCAGATGACACCACAGTAGAGGGGTGCATTACAAACTCAGACGAATCCGCCTAACGTAGTCAGGTTGAGATTCTAATTAGCTGGTGTAATAACAACAACCTTAAACAGCACTCTGGCAAAACAAAAGAAATGATTGTGGACTTTAAAAATAAACAGTCCCCTCCCCCTCTTGTGATCAATAGTGAAATCATTGAAACAGTCCAGAACTTTAAGTTTCTTGGCACTACCCTGTCATGTGACCTTAAGTGGGAGGAAAACACTCGCCTCATCGTCCAAAAAGCACAACAGCGCTTGTTCTTTCTGCGACGTCTGAAAAGTTTCGGTCTCGGTGCCCACATGTTGATGCAATTGAGCTGTGATTGAGAGAGCGTGCTCACCTTTTCGGTCACGGTTTGGTATGGTTCCATCACGGTCAAAGAGAAAATCAGACTGAGTATGGTGGTCAAGGCCGCTTCAAAAATCATAGGCAGAGATCTTCCTAGCCTGGACTCACTGTACCAGCAGCGTCTCTTACGTAGAGCAAGTCTTATCTCCAGTGATTCCACCCACCCCGGCAATGAGCTTTTCCAAATTTTACCATCAGGGCGCAGGTACTGGTCCATCAGTACCAGGACCAGCAGATTCCGCAACAGTTTTTTTTCCCTCTGGCTGTTGGCGCTCTCTCTGATCAACCGGACTGATTGGAGAGAGCGCGAGTGGCGAGTGAGAACGAATGTGTACAGTCAGCTTTTAACTGAATCTGAGGTTACTCTGTGTGTGTGTGTGTGTGTGTGTGTGTGTGTGTGTGTGTGTGTGTGTGTGTGTGTGTGTGTGTGTGTGTGTGTGTGTGTGTGTGTTACGTGGTGGAGTTGTAGTCGTAGTATGATAAACACACCAGACGCACGCACGCAAGGTTCTCTAAAATAAACCTCGTTCAGCTGCAATCCGTCACACGTGGCTTAAAGGCCCCGCTACACGAGCCCGGTTTTGAGGTCGATTCCCGATCAGTTTTCGAATCGGTAGGTGATCGGGCCGGACTAAAAAACGTGTGCAGTGCCACACTGACATTTCTCGACCTGTCAAGTTTAGCCGACCGGTTTGAACCGAAGGGATCAAAGTCGTACCTGTTCTGCAAAATGACTGCTAGTTTTGACAGTGATGATGATGATGTGCTTGCATTATCAGCAGTTTTGCATCATATTCGGGAAGAGGCGTGCGAAACATCAGCGGCAACGGCGGTGGTACTGATGACAACAGGCATGTTCGGCCATTTGCAAACCGTGTTGAAACGACATGCTTTGCGAGACGCGCTCTGATTGGTTGAAGCTTACGATCGGGACCGATTCGGATCGGAAATATAGAGCAGGTTCTAGTGACCCAATTCTCAGCCGATTGGGACCGGATCGGATAATTGACGTCATCCGATCGCAAACGGATCGGAATCGGCTTCAAAATCGGGGCACAACCGGCCCGTGTGGCGGGGCCTTAAGGATGTAGACAATACTGGAGTAACAGTTCCAACAATATTTTAATTCAGCGATGCGATCACACACAATGCATTTCCAAATGCATCAACACTGATACAAAGTCTCTTCTGCAATGTCCACACTGCCGATACAAAGTTTCTCATACACAGCATCTCTCGCAATAAACTGCGTGTCTCTACAATTGACAAAGCAAGACAATGTACGAACACGCTTTCCCAGCGCCCTCCTTATATATACTACCAAGTTCCAGAATCGTCTACGGAAATCATACAACGCAACCAATCAGAACGAAACACGCAGCCGAAACTCATAAATATTGACAAAGGAAGAATTCTCTAGAAACACTACAACAGGCTACAAAAATTCGGCTGCTAACTTCAGCTCTAAATTCTAGCGTATAATTAAGTCACATAAAAGTATGGTAACCCCTAACATACTCTTCTAGAAGTTACGCGATCATTCACAAAACAAAAGAAAGGCTGCTCAATTCACACGCACAGAAAAACAAAATGTAGCGAAATGTTACGAACTGTTGCCAGCTACTAGACGTCACACATACGAGGTCACTAGACAGTGCGACCTTTCTAGAACGTTCTGAACTAAATTTAACGTATCATAACGAAGTGAATTCCGCTCTGCGCGACCAAAAGAAAAAGTTACTTAAAAAGATACGTGAATCATAACCATGATAGCTCAAAAAATATCGGATCGTTTCCTACGATAAACACATGTATGCTCTCACGGGATAACACAACCACAATCGTAACATTACCCCCCATTTAGAATGAAATTCTACAAAAATTTCTTTTCAAACTTCAAAATACGGTTGTGGTCGTATTAACTTGCACAAAACCACAAATAATAAAAATTTCACATAAAAATGAAATCAAAATAATCGTCTCACAGTCTTGTAAACCGTCCTGAGCATCAAAATGTTTCTTCAAAATGTTCTGGACACAGAAATGTTCATTCAAACTGCTCTGCTCAGGTAATCTGCTCCAAAGTTCTGCGAACCCTTGATAGACTGTAGTTTAATGTCAAAATTCTGCAAGAACATCGCCCATCTCATAATACGAGAATTTGTAAACTTTGCAGAGTTTAGATAGTTCAAGGGCTGATGGTCTGTTTGGAGAACAAACGGCACTCCCAGAAGGTACAGTTCGAATCGCCTTACTCCCCAGATGGCTAGGCACTCCTTCTCGATGGTCGAGTAGTTTCTCTCAGCTCTGGTCAACTTTTTGCTGGCGTAGCTCACTGGGTGGAGTTTTCCGTTATCTTCTTGCATCAAGACTGCACCTACTCCTTCGTTGGAGGCGTCTGTTCTTAGGAAGACCGTTTTCAACGGGTCAGGAAGGTGTAGAACAGGCTTCTCGGTTAGGATGTCTCGAACCGCCTGGAATGCTCGCTCTTGGGCCTCCTCCCACTTCACTATGTTAGGTTGTCCTTTCTTCAGCAAATCAGTCAGGGGTGCTGTGACTGCCGCAAAGTTTGGTATGAACTCCCGGTAGTAGTTCGCCAAGCCCATAAATGAGCGGACTTGCGTCTTGGTCGTAGGTCGCGGGGCATCCCTGATCTTCTGCACGTTGGCGTCGTGTAGCCTCTTTAAACCTTCGCTCAATTTATGTCCAATGAAGTCTATGTTGTCAGCCCCAAGAATACACTTGCTTGGACGGATGGTGAAATTTGCATCTGACAGTCTTTGGAACAGCTCTCGGAGGGCTTTGAGGTGGTCCCCCCAAGTTTTGGTATGGATCAAAATGTCATCCCAGTAAAAGACCACATTTTGCATATCTTCTAGGATCTTTTTCAGTCCTCTCCGTCTTCAATGTGGCACCCCTGTTCACCATACCAATACCAAAAGGCATATTCAGAAACTCCCAATGACCGTCGGGTGTGACGAACGCTGTCTTGGGGATATCTTTTTCTGCAACCTTGATTTGCCAATACCCTTTGCTTAGGTCAATTTTGGAGAAAAATCGGTCTCCACTGACCTTCTGGAACAGTTCTTCCGCTGTGGGCATAGGCTCTGGATCAAAGATTGTTAGTTTATTGAGTCTGCGATAGTCCACACACACTCGGTTGGATCCATCTGGTTTCTTCACGATGACAACTGGGGACGCATATGGTGACTTGGACTCTCTGATGACATTCAGACTCAGCATTTCCTTGATATCCTTTTTCAATTCTTCCCTCGTGTTATAAGGAAGACGATAAGGTTTGCTGCGAACTGGCTCGTTTAACGTCAGGTTTACCTCGAGCTGGATGGTGTCTGTTGTCCAAGGGGCAGGTGTAAACCGATGCTCGAACTCTTGAGTCAGTACGCGCAGTTCTTCACGTTGAGTCTGTGTCAGATTCTAACCGAACTGGATATCTTCTACATCCTCTTTGTGTCGGAGTTCATTAAGGTCAAACAGGTTCTCGTCGTCTAGTCTTTCGTCATCAGCAAGACGCACCGATGCGGCCATTTGTGTTTTGTCTTGACGACCTCTCTCAATATACTTATTCAGCAAATTAGCATGGTAAGTTTTCACCTTGTTGACCTTGACTCTGTAGTCGTTGATGCCAACCACCGTGTCGACAACGTATGGTCCCTTCCACTGCATCAGAAGTTTGTTGTTGTCGGTAGGAAGAAGAACCAATACTTGGTCACCTGGCTGGAATCGTCGAGGTTTTGCCTTACGATCATAGTAATGCTTCCCCTTGTTCTGCGCCTTCTCTAGTTCTTCTCGAGCCATCCTGAGGGTATCTTCCAGCTTCTCTCTCAGGTCGAAGACGTACTGGTAGCTGATTTTCACCTCAGGTGCGTCGATATCCTTGGTCCACAGCTCTTTGAGGGTGTGCATGGGTCCCCTCACAGTCCTACCGTACAGTAATTCAAAAGGGGAAAACCCTGTCGAATCCTGGGGAACTTCATGCCACAATCTTAGCTGCTCAGCGCACAGTTTCTTCAACATAGCCGTCAAAGTTCCATTAAACTTTTCAACCAGCCCATTACACGTGGGGGTGATAAGGGGTGGTAGTAAGGTGTCGAATGCTCAATAGCCGGTTGACTTCCTCCATGCAGTTTGAGACGAACTGAGTTCCTAGGTCACTCAGGATCTCTTCAGGAATTCCTAAACGGCTGAACATGTTGACGAGCGCCTCTGCTACTGTTGGAGTGTCGATCTTTTTCAATGGTATGGCTTCAGGATAACGTGTAGCGTAGTCCACCAGGGTCAAAATGTATCGATGACCATCTTCACTCGGAGGAGATATTGGCCCCACAAGGTCAACAGCTACCCACTTGAAAGGCATATCGACCAAAGACATTTTCTCTAGAGGAACCTTGGGCACCTTTCCCTTGGAGATTGTCTTCTGGCATATGTCGCACGATCTGCAGAATCGGGTGACGTCGCCTCCCATATCAGGCCAGTAGAAGACGGCTCGGATTCTATCGAGCGTCTTGTTGATTCCCAAATGTCCTCCCAATATGGAATCATGTGCCAATTTCATCACCTGCATTCTCAAAGGTTCAGGAACTACTACTTGACGCACGGGTTGGTCTCTATTGCTGTCAAATATCCGATACAGGATATCTTTTCTGGTTTCGAAGGTTATCTCCTTTCCCTTTCGCGTTACGGGCTCGGTCTGACCCCGGAACTTGTCAAGCGTGGGGTCGGCTTTCTGTAGCTCCACCAGCCTGTCTTTATTCACCACTGCTGCTTCCGTGTTGTCCACCACTTTTAGAGGGATGGTCTGGTGACTCTTCTTTGCTTGACTTCTCGTGGTAACAGCACATGTTTCAGGTCTCCACTCTGGATCTGGATCGTCTGCGTTTCTGGCACCATCAATGTTTCCGATGATGAGGTCGTAGACTGGTGTCTTCACGCACAACGCCTCCACCTCTCCTGTCAAGTATGGGGTGTCGACACTGACTTTGGCAAGGGGGATAATCCTTACAGTTCCGTCAGCCAAAATGAGGGTGGTCCACTCATGTAGCTTCTGGTCTTCAGCTACTAGGTCCTCTCTCACGATGATGCAGCTACAACCAGTGTCTCTCAACACTCTCACTGGTGTGTCGCCGACGAATCCTGACACCACCGGCATGTTCGGCACTTCATTCTCAGGCAGCGCGATGTTTGAGACTGGTAAAAATGTAGCCCCATCTCCTACTGGGATGCGTCCATTCTTTTTGAAAGATTCAATTAGCTCTGGTGTCACTCGCGTTTCTCTAGACTCAGTCATTGGATGACGTCACATCATTGGCTAATACAGCGGCAGCTCTGTGTTGAGACGTGGTACTGCTTCTGCCTGCTATCCCACGATCTTGGTTGGATCTTCTGATGTTGTCGCCTCGGGGAAGGTCTTTAGAAGGACACCGTATCGCTTTGTGACCTTTCTTTCCACAGAGAAAACATGTCAGGTTCTCCACCGGCTTATATCTCGGGGTGTCTCTGACATTGTGGATTTCCTCTGCTGGTGCAGAAACACGCTGTGGCTTACTGGACCCGAACTTCATGTTGTGGGCGTCAAGGTATCTTTGAGCGAAGTCGGCGAGGGCCTTTAGTGACTGGTCTTTTTGCTCTCTGAGGTGGGCGGCCACGTCCTTAGAACATGCGCTGAAAACTTGTTCTTTGATGATGAGGTCGCACAGGTTTTGGTACTCTCTGTTTAGGCCAGCCAGCTCTATCCATTTCTCCAGGTAGCTTCTGATTCTTTCGATGAATAGGCCGGAAGTTTCTCCTTCTTCAGGCTTGCAGTTCCGAAATCGTCGCCTGTAACCCTCTTCAGTGAAGTCGTACTGTCTCAACAGGGCGGCTTTCAACTGCGTATAATCTTCGGCTTCCTCTCTTGGTAAGCGAGTGTAAAATTCAAGCGCTTTGCCAGTTAGAAGTGCGCTCAGTTTAATAGCCCAAGTCTCTTGTTTCCAATTGTTGCTATTTGCGAAGCGCTCGAATCGCTCCAGATAAGCGTCCATCTTATCTGAATTTTCAATGAAAGGTGGAAGTTTTGGCGCACGGGCTGTTTGTTCTCTGCTGGCTAATACTGTTGCTTCAGAAACCCTCTGGCTCTGTGCCTCAATCTCCATCTGCTTTAGATGAATTTCGTGTTGACGCTGCCTCTCCGCCTCTTCTCGCTCCTCTTCTCGTTGTTTCTCTGCCTCTCTTTGCTGTTTCTCTGCTTCTCTTCGCTGTTTCTCTGCTTCTTCTGCTTGGATTTCGAGTCTCCTGATTTCACGTTCTTTGGCTCTTTCTTCTCTTTCCAGTCTCTCCTTTTCTTCTTTCTCTCGTTTCTTTTCTTCTTTCTCTTCTCTCTCCAGTCTCTCCTTTTCTTCTTTCTCTCGTTTCTTTTCTTCTTTCTCTTCTCTCTCCAGTCTCTCATTTTCTTCTTTCTCTCGTTTCTTTTTTTCTTTCTCCTCTCTCTCCTTTACAAACCCTTCGAGTCCACATTCCTTTCCAATTTTCAGGAATGTCTCCATTTCCGATGTCGCCATCTCTGCTTTTCACTGCTGGCTGTTTTCTCCTGCTACCCTTTCCACTGAATCAACTGAAGAGGTCCCGTCGGAGGTGCCAAAATGTTACGTGGTGGAGTTGTAGTCGTAGTATGATAAACACACCAGACGCACGCACGTAAGGTTCTTTAAAATAAACCTCGTTCAGCTGCAATCCGTCACACGTGGCTTAAGGATGTAGACAATACTGGAGTAACAGTTCCAACAATATTTGAATTCAGCGATGCGATCACACACAATGCATTTCCAAATGCATCAACACTGATACAAAGTCTCTTCTGCAATGTCCACACTGCCGATATAAAATTTCTCATACACAGCATCTCTCGCAATAAACTGCGTGTCTCTACAACTGACAAAGCAAGACAATGTACGAACGGGCTTTCCCAGCGCCCTCCTTATATATAACTACCAAATTCCAGAATGGTCTACGGAAATCATACAACGCAACCAATCAGAACGAAACACGCAGCCGAAACTCATAAATATTGACAAAGGAAGAATTCTCTAGAAACACTACAACAGGCTACAAAAATTCTCTTTGCTATCATTATTAGACCTGTCTGCGGCGTTTGACACGCTGGATCATAGGATTCTTTTAGAACGCCAACGCGTCTTTTGGTATTTCCGGTCCAGCGCTGTCATGGCTCAGGTCTTACCTTTTTGAAAGATATCAGTCTGTATGTGTGAATGGGATCATGTCTCAGCCTGTGCTTTTGAAGTATGGTGTCCCACAAGGGTCAGTTTTGGGTCCTCTGCTGTTCTCTCTGTACACTAAACCAGTTTCCCGAATCATCAGCCAGAATAGCTGTGAGTATCACAAGTATGCTGATGACACTCGGGTCTCTAAGTCTGACCATCCTGGTAAACTGCAGACCATTGTCTCCGATGTGGAGAAGTGTATAGTTGAAGTCAAAGACTGGATGACTTGCAACAGACTCAAGTTAAATGATGACAAAACAGAGAGCATGCTTGTTGGTATTCGAGCTAGAACATCCGCCTCCAGCAGTGATCATATTTCCATAGGTGGCCATGACATTTCTTTCAAGTCCGATGTAAAAAATCTGGGTGTATTCCTGGATTCAAGTTTATCGATGGAAAAACAGGTTAGCCATCTTTGCCGCACTGCCTACCTGAATAGGCATGATCAGACGCTTTTTGACAGAAAAGGCTACTGTCCAGCTCGTATGCTCTCGCATTCTGTCCCGTCTAGATTACTGTAATTCCCTCCTTGCTGGTATCTCATCTGATCAACTCACTCGCATTCAGCGTATCCAGAATAATGCAGCCCGGTTAGTCCTTCGCAAAAAACGCACTGATCATGTCACACCACTGCTAAAGCATCTCCACTGGCTACCTGTCAAACAGAGAATAGAGTACAAGCTGGCCACTTTGGCATACAAACACTATGACAATACGCTTCCTGCATATCTGTCTTCTTCCCTTGCATCACACATTCCTAGTAGAAGTCTACGCTCAAGCTCACAAAAACTGCTCGTTCAGCCCAGAGTCAGCCTAAAAACTGCTGGTGCCCGTTCTTTCAGTTCTCAGGCCCCTCACGTCTGGAACTCACTTCCACTGCATGTCCGTCTTTCCCCTACCCTGTTGACCTTCAAAACAAATTTGAAGACCCATCTTTTCCAGGTAGCATATCAAGATTAGCTTAGTATGGATGTGCTGCCTGAAAATGTTGGTTGTTTCCCCATGTAGATAGGCTGTGTGTGTGTGTGTGTGTGTGTGTGTGTGTGTGTGTGTGTGCGTGCGTGTGTGTGTGTGTGTGTGTGTGTGTGTGTGTGTGTGTGTGTGTGTGTGTGTGTGTGTGTGTGTGTGTGTGTGTGTGTGTTTCGTGTTAGGAATGCGCCTACATGGTGCGAGCAGATGTTTATTTAAAGAGTGAGTGCGTTCTAATTTTTTCTCCTTCTTAATTTTTATTTTTTATTTTTTATGTGCTGTAAAGCGCTCCGAGCTTGCTGTTCGTGGGGAAGGGCGCTATATAAAAACTATGTATTATTATTATTATTATTATTATTAAATTCGGCTGCTAACTTCAGCTCTAAATTCTAGCGTATAATTAAGTCACATAAAAGTATGGTAACCCCAACATACTCTTCTAGAAGTTACGCGATCATTCACAAAACAAAAGAAAGGCTGCTCAATTCACACGCACAGAAAAACAAAATGTAGCGAAAAGTTACGAACTGTTGCCAGCTACTAGACGTCACACATACGAGGTCACTAGACAGTGCGACATTTCTAGAACGTTCTGAACTAAAGTTAACGTATCATAACGAAGTGAATTCCGCTCTGCGCGACCAAAAGAAAAAGTTACTTAAAAAGATACGTGAATCATAACCATGATAGCTCAAAAAAATATCGGATCGTTTCCTACGATAAACACATGTATGCTCTCACGGGATAACACAACCACAATCGTAACAGTGTGTGTGTGTGTGTGTGTGTGTGTGTGTGTGTGTGTGTGTGTGTGTGTGTGTGTGTGTGTGTGTGTGTGTGTGTGAGAGATTTTAGTCTTAGTAACTGACATCAAGACAAATTCCAATGTTTTTATTGTTTTGTATATGGAAACATATGGCAATAAACTTCTTATCTTATATATTTTATCTTATCTTATATAATCAGTCAATTGTGGAAAGGGTTGTGTAAATTGATTTGAATACAATCAAGCAGCTTAACTCATTGTGTCCCAGGTACCAAATCCCCACCTTTTGAGTTGTCCTCTGAGAACTGAATTACAATGCAGGAGACAGATCGGCCATGATAGTTCAAGTGTGGTGCCAAAATAGCTTGGCTATTCTGGCACCACCCTTGAACTCTCATGGTCGAGCCATATCTGGCTGTCGTGTGTCGGGACTGAATGAGTTAATTCACGTCGATACACATCGTTAACCCTTCGGCCGTCGCTGATTCCTGCAGGACCGCCACTAAAAGGGTTACTGAGCAGAATATGCTTTGTGAAGCTGCTGTCTTTTCTACTCCCCTCCTCCCCCCCCCACCCCCACCCCGCATTCCTCCATCCCACCCCACTCGAAAAAGGGTCTCAAAACAAAGAAGCAAGTCTACGGCAATTCGCTGATTATCTTGTCAGTGTGAAGAAGCATAGGGGCTCGATGACAGTAGCTTTGACTAATGCAAATACACTGCGCCACCGCGTGCGCGCCAGCGCCTATACTAAGCTCAAGACAAAACTTGAGCTTAGTATAGGCGCTGGCGCGCACGCGGTGGCGCAGTGGATTTGCATTAGTCCAAAGCTACTGTCATCGAGCCCCTATGTGAAGAAGTTATCCGGCTCTGGGGCATTTTACGTTTGGCAGTCACCTTTTGGTCTCGAGTTCTTTTTGAAGGAAAACTATGTCAGTCTCAGCATTCCGCGCTCCAGTAAGTTACCGCGGTATAGGACGCGCACGGCTCTCGCCGTGAGACAACCACCCAGTGCGTGCAAAGGACATCGGGCTGACGTCGGCCGCCATTGGCCCGCGCACAGTGTGCCGGCCTCAATGATAATGCCAGGACTCATTCGATTCGTCTAGCAACGCACACCCGTCAGACGCCTTTAGCTGCAGTACGTGAGAAACAAAGGGTTCATTTACACTGCGGTGACGCCGGGAAAACCCTCTGACCTTATATTGATGGATCACAAGATGCTGTTCTTATATATTTAGAGCACTTGATGACTGGAGATGCAGTTTCCTGTTTTGTTTATCAGTTCTTCGACAGATTCTTCCATCGTACGAGTGTGAACGCAAGAGTTTCACTGATTAACACATTCGAGGCGTGCCGCCTCGGATACGCGGCATAAGCCGCGTATCCGGAGGCGGCACGTCTCGAATGAGTTAATTTATCAGTGTGACACAAAAAGAAAAACAAAGAAGCCAAAATGACAAAGTACAGATGGAATACAATAACAGTTAAATGAAATATAAAAATGATTAAATGATAAATGATTAAAACAAATTAAAGAAAACAGTATCAAACGACAACAACAAAACCAAATAGGTCCTGGTAAATCAAAGTGGCACAGTTGGAGTGCGCCTGAGTTGATCAGTGTTTAGGTCGTACTCCATAGGCAATAGATTTCCCTGTCTTCCATAACCCGCCCGGCAGGGCCGTCCATGATCGGCCTCGGTGCTGTGGACGTTAAACCCGAACTAACCAACCAACCAGTTTACACTGCTGCTTATATGTGGGCTTTCGCAGAGACTCTTCAAAAAAAAAGGAAGGTTGATCTGTTATTTAGCAGGTCTCAGATTGTGAAATGGGCATCAGTTATTGTTTGTTCCGGCTTAGGTATTTTTTTATTTTTTTTTCATAACGGCGTACACTTGCTTGTGCGTTGACACGGCGTGGTCGAGTCACGCGGAGCCTGGTGCGTCTCGTGACGGCCTATCAGTACTGAGATCGGTGTTCCGGCCGTACAGAAAGTTGAAAGTCGGCGCCAACATTTCCAGACCGCAAATTCCTGTCAGTTTAACCCCTTGGGTGCCAGTGATCGGGAACTCCGCGTCTGAAAATAACTCCACACTGACCGACATTCGCGTGAACAAACACAGATGTAAATGGGATTTAAAAAAGAAAAGAATACATGACTAACAAGAGACAGAAACCCTCATGAGCCCCCGCGACTGCGGGGGCTCATGAGGGTTTATGTCTCTTGCAGCTGGGTAGCGTTCGCCTGGCCCCGGCAGTTAAGGCGTTAACCCCTAATTATCACTGATCTCCAGTCGCGACTGACGTCACTGCCATCGATGGACTGGGCTCCGGCGTGGCCGCATGACGCCAGTGTTTTCGTGTCGCGTGATACCGCGGATATGTTCACTAGCTGCACCATCCTTGCAAAGCAAAAGCTCCTCGGGCCGTCATCGGCCCGAATGCTTTTGCTCACTGCGGTCCGGGTCCAGACCGCGATGACGTCAGTCCTCAATCCCAGACCTCATGCTAGACACCACCAGTTGTAATCAGTCTTGTGCTGATTAAGTCGCGTTGGTTGGTTGGGTGTTTCAGGGTGAAGGGGTCAGTTTCGCTAAGATGATGATGATGATGACGAAAATGCTGCTGCTGCTGCTGATGATAATAATAATAATAATAATTTGTTGTTGAATCAATAATTTTGCATACAGTCTTAGTCAGCTAAACGAGTAGCCAGTCACCGAATAAAAATTGACAGGCAAAACTTACGTAACAATCAGCATCTCCCTTCCACACTTTCCCAACTGGCTGCCCTCTTTCACCCCCCCCCCATCCCCACCCCTCCCGCCACTTCAACCCTCCCCTCCCCAGGGTCGGATCTGGGGGTAGGGGGATTCCAGGGTCCCTCCCCTCCCCCCCCCCCCACGTTGTTTGATATTTTGGGCAAATGGTGAGTCTTAACACGCACGCGCCTTTTCTCTCTTCGATTTTTTCGGCCCCTGGAAGCAAAGTTTAGCGTCGGGGAGGCCTTTAGTATGTGGTTGATGGTTCCAAACAAAATGTTGGAAACCCCCCTCGAGGTAACTGATCCGCCCCTGCTCCCCAACCCCCAGCCCCTTTCCCGCCCCTCCCCCCCTGTTCCCCCCCCTCACCCCCGGGAAGTGGTTGCAAAGAAAGACCCTAAGGAAAAATGTTGCTTGAACTGGAACAGGTCAGCACTTACTTGTCATCCAAAAAGCAAAGCATTCTTTGCGTTCTGAATAACAAAGACGTTCTGACTCGTGTTTTGGGACATCAGGGGTAAAGAGCCGTAAGGTCCTAAATCACAGACCAACAGACACGTATTTTGTTATCAATCCAATTCCCTCTCTCTAGTTTCCCTTCAATGCCAGACTGTCGGATACTGACCAATCATCATCATGTCAGTTGTGGTTTTCATGGATAGGGTCTGATTGGTTGAGGCGCCGAGCTATTCAGTTCACTATCCTTACCTTGAACTATTGTGATCCATCAAGAGGCACGAAGCTGACTATATTCTACGTGTCAGTCCGTGTTTTTTTTTTTTTTTTTTTTTTTAATGTATGGCTTATAGCATTCTCATTTCGATTCTCTTACTCACAGGCTGACTGCGGTCGTAGTCAGCCCGAAATATAGACATCCAGTTCACGCGATTAACCACTTCGCTGCCGACAAAAAGGTGAACACGATCCAACTGCAAGAGACATAGATCCTCATGAGCCCCCGCGAATGCGGGGGCTCATGAGGATCTATGCCTCTTGCCGAGACCAGTTTGTATCAATGGTTCTTGGACGGTGTTTGGCTTTCGGTCGTTGAATGAAGAAAGATTTCAGAAACGAAAGTTGCACGTACGGCGTACGTGCACTGGCAGTGAAGGGGTTAATTCTGCACTGATCTCCTAAAGCCAGTGTGTCCATTGTTTGAGAAAAGGGATTAAAAAAAAAAATTCTATATCAATAAAAATCTCGCCTTTTCTAAAAAAACAAAACAACAAAAACAATTCCTGTTTTTTATGCCAAATAACGGTAAATTGCTAAGAAGACAATTTCAATGTTCGCCACTGGATGTGAAAGAGAGATAAACTAGGGGTCTGCCGAGAGCAAAAGCCTTCTAGAATCAAGTGCTATCCAATTAGCTCTCAAGGTCAATAAGTTAGACAAGTGCTCAGTGAAACTCCACTTACGACAAGCTCGTATTATTGTCTGCGGAATGCTTTAAAGGAGCATAGTGCCATCTCATATATATTATATTATATATGGGAAAATACCAATAAGACTGATGGTATGGCTTGCAAGTACGATTTGTCTTTCTACTGACTAGCTCCGACTTCTTGCCGGATGATTTCAAACAGTATGTTTATGATTATTTTGAGCAAATCCTACGCACAGATCTTTGGTAAGCAATAATGTAATATAAAAATGTGAATGGCATTTATATAATAAAAGGTTATACATTTTATTTATTTGTCTCTTTTACAATAAGACCACAAGCAAAACAGCAAGCAAAGACAGCATCATCAATAAACACAAGAGAGAGAGAGAGAGAGAGAGAGAGAGAGAGAGAGAGAGAGAGAGAGAGAGAGAGAGAGAGAGAGAGAGAGAGAGAGAGAACCGCGTTAACTCACATTGTTTTAACCGTTTGGCTGTCAGCAGAACGTTTTGTCGCGATTATTCCTGTAGGAATGACCAGGGCAACCATATTGTATTTCAGTTAGTTATTTGGGTTTAACGCCGAGCAGGCGACTAAGGCCATCTCACGGCAGTTTAAAGAACAATTCCTTCACAAGAAACATATGATATGCTCCTTAAACAGCCTTATTGCGTTCCAGTTATATCGTATTTCGCACGCTCCTATAGCATATGGTCACTGCTAGGTCCCTCTTGTCTAAGTATAAATAAGGGCTCACTTGTATGGGAGCTTTACTGGAGCAGCTGATTAGCCACATTAGTCACATCTCGTCTATCGGGTCACTCTACTCTTGAATTGCCGCAACTCTTCATCACTTTGGGTCAGAGCGCCCGAAACTAAGTATTCTCGGTGACTGAGAGATTGTCTTTGTGACTAGGAGGTTTTGTTCTTCGAAATGAAAGTTCAAGTCGTGGTTTTGGTTCTTGTTGCTATGGCAACAGTTGCCATGGCTGGACGGAGACGCTGGAAGAAGAAGCATCGGTGCAATGTAAGTATTATTTGTGCTCGTCTAAAATTTAAGTACGTTTTTCTCAGTAGGAAAATGTGCCATGAAATATATTATTACATAAATGACTCTGAGATTGGCTTGGATTATAAGATATTAAAAAAACCGAAAACAAACAAACAAACAAACAAACAAACAAACAAACAAACAAACAAACAAACAAACAAACGAACAAACAAACAAACAAACAAACAAACAAACAATTAAACAAACAACCCATTGTTTTCATTTAACAAAACCGGAACTGTTCCATCATAAGCGGTTAATAAATACAAAAGAAATTCACAACAATCAAAGAAACGGTATTTACTTGCTTGGCGATCAATCGTCTGAAGTCTGAGTGTGGACACCAACATGGCCGGGGTGATTCACCCATTTAATGCCAGAGGACTCAGATTCTGGTTTTGAAATCATTGTGAAAGATCCCCAGACGTCAACGGACCATGGGCCACGGACAAACTGGTATCAGCAGGAATCATGGTGTCATCATGATGTACACCTCTTGCATTTGGGCGCGGTTAAAGTTTTGTCTGGATAGTGAAGGGGATAATGCGACCTGCTCGCGTCAGTAAAGGGTGGATAGTTCGCAATATGTCAATATTCTGAGTACGTCTGGCTATAATGCTGGACAAACGGGCTAACTTCACTTACCAAGTTTGAAAATGGTGAAACGAAAGACTTTTCGCCACAAACGGACGCAGATTGTGTACGTCATTCTAAGATCCCCAGCCGTCAGTGCAACAGGATACAACTGAAGTTCTTTCAGCAATAGGCATAGATCCTCATGAGCCCCCGCACTTGCGGGGGAGCTCATGAAGATCTATACCGATGCATTTGGGTGCACGTGATGGTCGAGTCAATCCTTCTTTGCAGTAAACTGGTTAAAAGCTGTCACACACGTAATCTTCTCGCCATGGTGGGTCAGTCATCCTCGAATTACTTAGCCCACGAATGCAAATGAACAACACGGTCGGGTAATCACTTTTTTGGGTCGGGATTTCAGGATGAGACCAGCCAAACAGGCCTGATGTTCCGGTGGACCAGATCAGGACTGGGAGAGGACGGACTGCGCACGACTTACGGGGAGGAGGCCTTCGCGCCGGCTGGCCAGAACATCGCTTACAAATACCCTACTGACCGCATGCTGATGAACTTGGGTCTGCAGAAGGCGAAAGTGTTGTATGACTACTCAACTGAAGACCCTGTAAGCATTTGTGTGGATCCCGTACCATATGCGGGGAGTACTCACCGGTTAGAAGCACTCGTTCACTTCTATTGAACTCCGTACTCCCTGAGGATGAAATTGTCTAATTTTTGTAGATATCCTCTGAGGTCTGTATCACAGTTCTGGAGACAGATCGACCATGATATTTCAAGGTTGGTGTCAGAATAGCTTGGCGCCTGTAGGCGCCAAGCTATTATGACACCAATCTTGAAATATCATGGACAATCCCGCACATCCTGTCGTAGTCTTTCTGGGCTTTTTGGGTTAAACGACCTGCTCTGGTGTACGCCACCAGTACACTTCCATATGAATGATACGTTGAACATCTCATTTAAATTTAAGCGTACTTGTGGCGTACTCCCCGAGTGGGCCTATCTGATGAGTACTCCAGTAAATAGTACGGGTTGTTGTTTTATTGTTGTTGTTTTCAAATAATAATTACAAATGTGTGCTGACCTGTGATTTTGGACCTTACGGCAGACCAGCCCATTTTTGTGCAACTGATCGACAGCTACAAACTGCTTACGTTCAAATAAAAATTTACACATGTGTGTTGATTAGCCAGAATGCGATTGTGGACCTATTGGCTCTGGGATGTAAACTAACAGGTACAGTATAAATCATAGTCCAAAACACTCTTGTAAAGAAACACGCGAAAAGACACATTGTAAGGAGATAGCGCTATAATCAATTAATTAACACACACTATGCAAGTTTGGCGGTGAAAGAGTTTATTAATTATTTAATTGATTGATCGATTGATTAATGAATGAATGAATCAATGTATTATATGACATCGATTGGATTATTATTACAGGTTGCTGTAATCCGCCTTGGCAGGACAGGCTGGGGCCCATGCGTCATCGTGGATCCAGAGTTCGATACTTACGATGAGCTTATTCAAGCACTGGCTAGTCGCAATGTAAGTTTTCTCCTTAACTCATTCAGCGCGGACACACCACAGCAAGACATGGATCGAGCATGATAGTTCAAGGGTGGTGCCAGAATAGCTTGGCGCCAATAAGCGCCAAGCTATTCTGGCACCACCCTGGAACTATCATGCGCGATCCGCTGTCTCTAGAATTGTAATGCAGTCCTTCAGATGGCAACTTCAAACGTTGGGGATTTCGGTCCTCGGGGAGGCGGAATGTGTTAAGCCTGTGTTGTGCGTGTTAATCCTGACTTTACTGACAGTAGTAGTGTTGAGACGTTTGCCTCCGAGATCACGATTTATCAAAATGTCGAGATGACCTGATAAAGGTCGCGATAGCCAGTTCAATCTGCAGGTAGCTCACATTTCTCATGAGCCAATCAACATTACGCCATCCGTTTTAAGTGCAAAGCAGGTGCTCATGAGACTCTGTGTCTTTTGCTGACAAAAAAATAAGAAATGACAGTGTACACTGAAATTTGCACCGTCGACTTTTTCAGATCATACGCCTACGTAAAAATGTGTCCCATGTATATTGACGAGCAAAAGAAATGCAACATTTTGGAATCATCGGAAACACTTTAGTGTGTGATGTAGTAAACACTTTAGTGTTTCCGATGATTCCAAAAATGTCGCATTTCTTTTGCTCGTCAGGATAATTTGTCTATGCTTAAATGAGTAGGGCCAACCAGGTTAGCCCATTCGCGGCCAGCCGCACTCCGGGTGCGCGGCATAAGCCGCGCATCAGGATGCGGCGTGCCGCGAATGAGTTAAGTCAAGGGCAGTTAATTAATTCAAATTATGTTTTGACGTTCCAGATGACGAACGCTGACGTACCTAACGCGAGTGCAGAATACACGCTGGTCGCCACGCAGACAACAGACGATTCCACTTTCTCTCAGGTCGTGAAGGACTTGTGTGGCAAGGACCACTGTGGCAGACCAATCTCGGCTGTCTACTACACAACAGAGCTTGCCATTGGTTTGTTTGTTTGTTTGTTGTTTTCAATGCGCAATGTACAGTTCATTAACAACCGGATGACATAACCGTTTTGTCTTTCTGAATCAAACTAACGCAAATAAAAATGTACGGGATTTTTAAACATTTAAACAGTGGGGCTCGTGATTGGCTGGTTTTCTTATGTGGAAATAAACAGTTTAAAACAAAAAGAGGTGGGCAGTGGTATTTGGCTCACCGGTTATTTTCAAGATAGCAGAAACAATCAGTCTATTACAATATAGTAAAAGACTTATGCAGAAACACACGAGATAGAACTTTTTGTTATACCACACAGCTACGAGTATGAATGCACCGACTGAAATTTATTATCGGTGATGTTTTATCAATAGACGCTCGGAAATTATCCGTATGTCAACACTGCACGTGTTTCAACGAAAAGGTGAGCTAAAAAGCCCGGACAAACGTGATATCGCATGTTTGTCCGGGCTTTTAAACCGCTACGTCAAAAGGCGTGCAGCCTTGAGAAATTCGCCTATCACATCATTAGAATAACCCATCCAAGTCAGCTCTAAGACCACACACGCTTATTGGAATACTTTCGTCGTGAGACAGTTTTGCATGGCGTTATTTTCACTCCCTCCCTCGATCTGTATATTTGCAGACGTCGACGATGACGACCCGACAGATGAGAGCGAAGACCCTGTATTCATACTCTTGGATGACCGCGTCGCCATCTCTGGACTGGACGAAGACAGCGCCAGGAACCAGCGTCGCCAGGATCGCCGCATGAACCGGCGTCAGGAGCGACTCCAGAACAGAGCCCAGAATGGCCAGGGATCCAACTGGCGTCAGCAGCGCCGTCAGGAAAGACGTGAGCGGAGGCGTCAGCGCCATCGCGGACGTGTTGAAGCTGGCTCTATGACTGATGCACAGTAAAAAATGTCATAACGTCTGTAAGACAATGGCGCTACGCGATAAGCAAAGGTTCGTCAGACCGATGTCGGCCGCTTCGACAGCACACAGCTGTGCGTGGGTTGATGCGGCCGACGTCGGCCCGTGAGTTGTTTGCTTATGGTGGTACGGTAGTACAAACTGAGATTTTTGTGTTGTTAATTTGGGGACAGGTGACACATGTACTAAAGGGAAGCACTTTGTGGGTTAGGTCGAAGAGGAGGGGACTTTGAGAATCGCTCAAGTTCCCTTTGTTTTCTTGGTTTTTTATTTTTAAAATTTTTTAAATATTTTTCTTTATCTAAGCTTGTCACCAACCCAGAACAGGGTGTAATGGTGCCGCGAAATGGCATGATTAGGGATGGGGTCGGGGTGGGACGGGGGAGAGGGGGGAGGGGGTGGGGGGGGGGAAGGGGGGCGTGATGGAGGGAGGAACTGTGGTTTTCAAGGCATGATTAGGGATGGGGTGGGAGTGGTTGGGGGTGGGGGGCGTGGAGTGAGGAACTGACTTAGACGTAGAAGATGCGGGGGGGGGGGGGGGGGGGGGGGGAGGGAAGGGGGGAGGTAATAGAGTGTTTTCCCCTTACGCGTGCCTTTCAAACAGAATATCGGAGTAGTGTTACATTTTGCACAAAACTGATTTGTTTTGGTTACGTCAGGTCTTTTTTCACGTTCGTACTGTAAATTACGGCACTTTTGTAACTATATAACCGTAAGCGACTGTCCACGACACCGTTCAACTGGTCCTAACCCCTTCACTGCTGAGAAAAGCTCAACAGAAACCAGATGCAAGAGACACAGATCATCATGAGTCCCCGCAGCTGCGGTGGCGTAAGAGGATCTATGCCTCTTGGTGAAACCGTCTGGCCAGCCGAGTCATCAATATGTCATGTTCGTGACTCGGGAACCAGAGAAAGCTTACTGACACTAATTTGTAGGTCTACCCGCGTTCCTTGGGCGGCTAAAGTTCTTTGGCATTGAATCAACAAAGACTCCAGAAACACAACCTGCGTCCACTGGCAATGAAGGGGTGAAAATCTGTGCATACCGAGCCCTATTGTGTTAAAATGTCCTGAAAGAAAAGCTCTTCCAAAACAAAGTAATTTATTCACCTCAAGACGCAGGAATAGTGCCAGATTAGTTTGTCGACTTACTCGGCGACAGCCTAATCTGACACTACCCTTGGCACAGCATGTTCAATCCGTCAACGGACAACAAAATTAATTGATTAATCAACTTAAATTATGGATTACGTTAACCTTTAGGCTGTCGTTAGCGCTTTTGTCGCGATGATTTCTGGCGGATGTCAGGGTGTTGTTATTCCTGCCGGAACTTCCTCGCGACAAAAAGCGCTACCGACAGCCGAAGGGTTAACTGTCTCTTTCTATTCAAAACATTGAACAAGAATAATGGAAATGTTGAGTATCGGTAAATACAACACTATTTCAGATTGAATCTGAGAACAATCTTCCTCTGTGTGTGTGTATGTGTGTGTGTGTGTGTGTGTGTGTGTGTGTGTGTGTGTGTGTGTGTGTGTGTGTGTGTGTGTGTGTGTGTGTGTGTGTGTGTGTGTGTGTGTGTGTGTTTTGAGTGCATACGTGCGTGCCTGTATTTTCGAGCATGCAGGAATAAAACATATAAAACGATTCTACTATACAAACACATTCAGCCCTGGCAAACTACAGCAGGAGATGGGTCGACCATGATAATTCAAGGGTAGTGCCAGATGAGCACTGCCCTTGAATTATCATGGTCGATCCATCTCCTGCAACTGGTGCATAGTCATTAGATGACGCCTCCAAAATTTGGGAAATACGGCCGCCGGGCTGAATGAGTTAAACGTAATACAGATCCCCAAAACTGGAGCAAGGAGAAGACATTTTGCGCTGCACAAGCCAGCACACATGGGTAGCATAAACAGCAACAGCAACAGCATGATAATTTTTCAATCAGTTAACGTTTGTATCCGATTTCGTCCCTATTCCTGTATATGATGACATTTGCTTGGTATTCATTTGCTGTATATATTTGTATGTATAGGCGCGTAGAAAAAGAGGAACATTACTGATTACATGTACGTTGTTGTTGATGTTTTGTTGTGCCGCATCAGTCGCAGCGAAAGAGTCGTATGGCGTTGCCGCCAGCAACGCTATACGACACTTCCGCAGTTACTCAGTGATGAGGGGCACCTTGAATGAGTTAAAACCACCTTTTTCATTATAACGCCTCTGGTATATATATATTCTTTACTTTTAACAAAGGCGTCGCCCAAAGCCCAAAAATGCACTCAATCAGATTAGCTCCAAGGGACGTAATTTTTCATTCAATTCTGAGAATGCTGTGCTAATACCATGGAATTTCAGGCTGGTAAGCTTGCATTGTGTCATCAGGACATCAGCTGTCCTTTTTGTGACTGCATCGCTTATTAGATCTTTTAAGCCTTCCACTGAACATCTACTACATAAAGCATTAGGGACTACCCCCAGGTGCCCCGCCATAGGCTGGAGAATATCCAGTCCTCCCCCCCCCCTCCCCCCGAGGTAGTAGGTGTTCAGTGGAAGGCTCTAAGAAAGATCAATAAGCGATGCAGTCACAAAAAGGGCAGCTGATGTCCTGATGACACAATGCAAGCTTACCAGCCTGGAATTCCATGGCATTAGCACAGCATTCGCAGAATTAAATGAAAGTATATATATATATATATATATATATATATATATATATATATATATATATATATATATATATATATATATATATATATATATATATATATATATATATATATATATATATATATATATATATATATATATATATATATATATATATATATATATATATATACACACATCAGGGCAAAAAAAGGGCAGCTGATGTCCTGATGGCACAATGCAAGCTTACCAGCCTGGAATTCCATGGCATTAGCACAGCATTCCGCCTCAAAAGTGAATGAAAAATTACGTCTCTTGGAGCTAATCTGATTGAGTGCACTTTTTGACTTTGGGCGACGCCTTTGTTATAAATAAAGAATAGTTGCATCACAAAATTGCCTAGGTGTTGCCTTTTCAAAATTAGTCTGTCTTCTTCCACTGCAACACCTCATAAAGCTTTAGGGATGCAATCCGAGCTGTGCTAGCGGTGCTACCAGTAAATTCTGGAGGCGGCTTCTAGTAAATGCGTTGTGTTTGCATTTTCAGGTTACGCCGTGCCTACCTGAAGAGCCCCCCCATTGGGGCGAAACCGGTCGTAGGCGGTAAATCTTTAAATCTACTCAGCAGGTCCAATATCTGTTTGGGAATATTTTCTAGCATCCCCCTCAGGGGGGAGGACTGGATATTCTCCAGTGGATGGCGGGGCGCCTGGGGGTAGTCCTTACTGCTTTATGTAGTAGGTGTTCAGTGGAAGGCTCAAAAGATCTAGTAAGCGATGCAGTCACAAAAAGGGCAGCTGATGTCCTGATGACACAATGCAAGCTTACCAGCCTGGAATTCCATGGCATTAGCACAGCATTCTCACAAGTGAATAAAAAATTATATATATATAAATGTAGTTTGTCGGTCTGTGATTTTGGACCTTACGGTTTAAAGCTGGAAGGTCCAAAATTACATACCAGCACACAAGAGATTACAAAAAATTGAAGATGGAAAATAAAATCACAGAATACCGTGCAGTGACAGAAGAACAGTACTGTAGTAAGGGAAACAATCATACATTGAAACAGTGAATGATGGTCGCACCATTGAGCACCTTTGCTAGAGCACAGGCTATCGACGTGAATCGCTTCGAAAATGGCTGTCTTTCCCCGTGCCGCTTGTTCAGCATCTCATTTAAATAGAGGTGCACGTATGGCGTACTTCCCGAGTGGGTCTCTAGGGGGAGTACTCCCGAAAACGTCATGAATCTTTTGCCATGATACACTCCCGTTATCCAGGACTTTAACCCATTTAACTTCAAGGCCGCTTTCCCAAATTTTGGTTAGTTATTGGGGTTTAACGCCGAGCAGGCGACTAAGGCCATCTCACGGCGGCCAAATTTTGGAGGCATCACTTAACAAATATGTGTCAGCTCCGAAGAGATGAATCGAGCACGATAATTCGATGATAGTGCCAGATTAGCTTGGCGCCTGATGGCGCCAAGCTAATCTGGCACTACCCTTGAATTATCATGGTCGTTCCTAGTGCGTGTAGCCCCGAGACCCTACCTGCTGTAGGGTCTCGGGGCTACACGCACTAGGAACCTTTTAACTTTGCTTATACTTTGCCTCCGGACACTCCCCTTATCCTGTGCTCTAATTGAGAAACCACTGGAACGGCCATATGGACAATATACTATAACAACATTAATACTGTATATATAAATCGCAGGCTTTTCCGGCCATGTGTTACAATTCACGTTTGGTGATAAAAGATGTGCTGTCTACGCCGCACTGCTGAAAAATGAACGCCTTATACTGAAAAAGAATACAGGCTCAGCTTTGCGTGAACTGTAAGGAAAGTAAACATAATTACTGCAAAATATAATAAAGCAGAATAAGAGCTAAGCTACACATGACCGCTGAGGCAGAATTTGCTGACTTTCCATTCTCAGCAATCTCAGCAGCGTTGATTTCGGCCTCACAGGAGCTCAGTTTAGCCATGAACTGGATGCCATCTGTCGACTTGGATAGAAACCATCTCTTGGTGTGCATCATGTAATCTTCATTTGCCAGACACGCGTTATTGTCTCTCTCTTTCATGATCCGTTCTTTGCATTCAGCGTAGCACGTGTGGAAAGCGCAGCTGGCATTCACATCTGCCCAGAGTGACCTGATCTCATGCCAGAATTTATCAGGATTGCATCCCTTTAACGTGGAGCGGTCGCAGAAACTGAAACCCCGATAGCTGAAGCAGAAATCATCGCGAAGAGCTTGGACCGGGTAGTAATACAGGAAACCGTAGCACATTTCCTGCTGCGTGGAGTCCCCCCCACACAGTAGTTTTGGTGCGAGACATGGAGTTGTAGCGGCACGTGGTTCTCAGCTCGTCTCCGGGGCGCACTTCAAAGGGGGTGGGGAACCTAAAATACAAACACATAGACACGTCCATGAAAACAGCCAGTCGCAGTCCGCGGATGATGTTTACTTATGTAGGAATACGATCGTGAGCCCAGATCCCGATTGCGCTTGCATTTAAAATAAAAACTTAAATACAAAAGTCGCCATTTTGAATCAGAAGATCGTCATTAGCAGATATTTGCTGGCCTGACATTTTTGTACCTGACTGTGCTAAGCCGAAAGGCAGACCAGACCAGCACAAAGACACGTTGTGCCGTTTGCGGGAGTACGCCCAGTAGACAGCTCGCGGAGTAGACAAGTGCGCTTCTTTTCAAATGAAATGCGTCGCATCTCATTTGAATAGAAAATGTACTTGTGGCGTACTCCCCGAGCCAGGTTCACTTAACGAACACTCCCACAAACGGTATGGCGTCTGATTTGATTTGAGCTTGATTTGATATCCCATCACAAAAAAGGTAAGTAGCAAATTACGTACTTTTTGTTTGTCTACTTTGAAATATTAATCATTTGTATCGTTGTCTTTTTAAGCGTGTTTCTTTTTTCGCTGGGATGTTCTCTTGGCCACATATCCCAATATCAAAGATAATTCCAGGTTTGTAGGTAGTCATGAATCTAGCACCACAATGCATGTAATGTGTCACCAACTCACTCGTGGGTCTTTGGACTGTCGTAGCTGTAGGTGATGTCATTTGTGACGTCACGAAGCTTGTCGCCATCCCGGTAGTGCTCGATGGTCTGACTCACACCTGTAGAACAAAACAGATATCACACCTCAGAAAATGATTAGTGAGTTATGCCCTAACCATACACTTTCCTTTAGGTAATTTACACAATGAGTACTTTGGTTTCGTCAGATTCCGTATACAGCGAGTAGAAGTCAGGCAGAACCTAAGGACAAATCTCACTTAACCCCTTCCCTGCCATTCGACTCTGATTGTATTTTTGAAATAATTGTAAACTGAACGTCAAAGATCCCAAGCTGTCTAAGAAACATGAATAGGCACAGATCCTCATGAGCTCCCACAATTGCGGGGGCTCATGACGATCTGTACTTCTTGCAGCTAGCTGGTGTTTCATTTTTTCGGGCTGTGAACGTGTTAATAAAAAAGATGGTCGTCAACCACTTCCTTTCCTTTTTAGCCCGTCCGGAAAGACAACATCACAATCCACAAGCAAAACCAGTACAAGTCAAAAGCTAACAAAACTTACCCAGATAATGCATGTGGTTCCACGCGGCAGTGACGTATATAGACTGCTTCATTTCTTTTTGCGTGCAGCCCGGTGTACACACAGCGTGAACCTCCACCATCTCCCTCCTGGGAGGGATGTCAAAGTCGTGGCCCCCAATCATCCACACTCCTGCGTCGTTGGGGCGGAGTTTTGGGGTGTAGTACAGGGTCATGCCTGACGCGTCTTGATACGTGGTTGCGAGTTCGGGGTTGTTCCAGTGAAACTGGGATGAAAATAATACAGGCAGGCCCTTAAAGCGGCGTACACCAGGAAGAAAAGGTTAACTCTTTCGAGACGTGTCGCATCCGGCCGCGAATCTGGATGCGACACGTCTCGAAAGAGTTAACAGACAGCAATATCCCTTGATGAATGTTCATAGTATGTCTTACAATAATGCTCAACACTGAAAAGGGCTGACTTCAATGATGAAGTTTCTAATGTCTTAACATGAAAGATTTTTTGCCCATCTTTACCTTTGGGCGCACGAAAGTTCCTTCGGTTACGTTTAATATGCAATGGAAAAAACTCTGGTCAGTGGACGCAGATCGTGTTTTTGAAATCATTGTAAATTCAACGTCAGTCAAAGGAACATGGATACACAGTGGTGTCAGCAAGAGGCATAGAACCGCATGAGCTTCCGCAAATGCGGGGTCTCATGAGCATCTACGAGCGGCGTTCAGTGGCGGCAGCGAAATGGTTATGGCTTGGAAACCTTCGCACACTCTCTGTCAGTGGACGCATCCGCTTGAGCACGAATGTATATGTGACCGGCATGAGGCAAAGACCTAATTAAGAGCGAGCAACTGCGGAAGCCCATGAGGGTCTATGACGGCTTTTCTTGCTGCTGGCCGATGCTCGCAGTGTTTCGGCTGTGAATGGCCCGACAGCAGACAAGAGCGATACGTCATTATTTGACGTCATACACAGTGAAAACACTTTGTTGACGTCATATAATGGCGTCTCGCATTTTTCGATACGTGTGATGTTAAAATATAGCTTATCGCACTTTTCAATATGTGTGACTTCAAATAAAGACGTGCCGCGGGAGACGTCTCGGACGCCGACAGCAACGATGTCACTGGATCTCACACAGTGCTTTTCACTGCCTGTGACGTCAAATGACGTATAGCTGCTACCTGCGCCCATGTCAAATTTAGAGAAGACATTGGTAAGCCGAAATGGTTTCATCGAAAGTAGTGCTTGTATTTGTCTCACCTGCAGTGCCAGCCTGGTGTACCCTTTGACCCCCAGTCTTATCCCTCCATTGCCGTGGTAACACTCTCCGTTTTGCCCGAGGGTCCAGATGCTCAAAATGGTACTGCAATTTCGACCGGCGGTCATTCCACATTTGTAGGGCTTGCCTAGTTCCTCGTCTATCTCTGCAACATATATTTATCTCAAGTTCATGTGCTGCTCTGTGAGTGATGTTAGACGTAAAGTACATAAAACAGCAGACTCAGATGGTTGGTTGCGGCGCGGCAAGAATACGACATATGAAATAAACCATCTCTTTCTTATGTTGATCGTTTCATAATCTGATGTTTAAAAAGGTCAGTCAAACCGAAAACCTCTGAAAAAAGTATGGCCCAAGTTGTCTTCTATACTGACGATCAAAAGAATGCAACCTCATTCGAGTCAGCGGAAACACTTCGGTGTTTAAATAAGTCGCGAGCGAATGATGTCGCACTTGGCCTTAGTCGCGTTAAAACAAAATAACTAACAAACTGACTGATGTCGCCTTTCTTTTGCTCGTCAGTATATAGTGGGAGAACTAAAAGAAGGTATAGCTCGCGCTACGCCGGGAAGAGAAAGGGAATTATGAAATATCATATTCATGTTTTTGGGGGAGCATGGTCAGGCTGTAATTGGCCATCCAAACACGCTGATGCACACTGTGTCACTACTGTGTCAGTCTCGTGCGGTTCTGTTTGCGGGAGTACTCACTATATTGATCCACTCGGGGAGTACGCCAGTGACAAGTACACTTCTATTCAAATGTGATGCTTAGGTCACAAGTTTTCAGCCCGGTTCCACGTGACTGTATTCAGCACTACGGCACGCGCATGTGTGTGTGTGTGTGTGTGTGTGTGTGTGTGTGTGTGTGTGTGTGTGTGTGTGTGTGTGTGTGTGTGTGTGTGTGTGTGTGTGTGTGTGTGTGTGTGTGTGTGTGTGTGTGTGTGTGTGTATCTAGCATAAGCCTGTTTTCAGTTGTAACTTTCGTCATGTTATTCTTCTGTTAATGTCTTAGCATTTTATTAGTGTAATACAGCGCTTCGAGCACCTATACCGTTAAAGAAATTGACATTGTTATTAATATTATTATTATTATTATTATTATTATTATTATTATTATTATTATTATTATTATTATTATTATTATTAATAGTACTATTCTGTTAAAATGAGAAGCTAAAATGACAAGTACACATTCATTCAAATAAAATGCTACAACCACAAGTACAGGCTATTATGCAAATGAGACGCTAAAATTACAAGTAAAGATCTATTCAAATGATATGCTAAAACATCTCATTTGAATAGAAGTGTATTTGTGGCGTACAGCAAGAGGTGGGTCTCTCTGGGGAGTGTCCCCACAAACGGTAGCGGAATTGCATCTCATACCTCCTTTGCATCCAAAAACAACGGCGTGGTGCATGACTTGTCTGTTGTCAAGGACGGGTGTGGTAGCGATCATGTGGACGTCACTGTCAGGCTCCGGGAAGTCAAACACGGCACACATATAGGTCGTCTCCTCTGCCGGCACTGGTGTCTTGGGGAACCGGAAGGTTACGTTCTTTACATCTGTGGACAAAAAGTAAGAGGCTGGAGTTCAGTCAACAGACACGGCACGCGCGTCGTTCTGCTCTGGAGAACTTGCAGGTTACATTTGTTACTTCAGTGGTAAGATTGGAGCTCAGTCAACAAACACGGCACGCGCGTCGTTCTGCCCTGGAGAACTTGCAGGTTACATTTGTTACTTCAGTGGACAGAGAGTAAGATGCTGGAGTTCAGTCGACAAACACGGCTGGGTCGTCTCTTCTGCCAGCACTGGTCGTGTCTTGAAGACCTGGAGGGTTACGTTCTTTCCATCAGTGGACAATGGGTAAGAGGCTGGAGTTCCTGCATCACCCTTGAGCTTTCATGGTCGATTTGTCTCCTTAATTGTTATGCACGCAGTCTTCACGAGACAACTCGCAAAGTTTGCATTTTCGGTTATGGGGGTTAATTTTGTTTAACCCTTTGCGTGTCGGTTACAGTTTTTGTCGCCATGATTCCTACAGGACACATAAAGGGTTACCGACACATAAAGGGTTAACTCATTCGAGACGTGCCGGATACGCGGCCGAATGCAGCACATCTCACATGTGTTTAACATTAGCACTGGGGAGTGGCTGTCTTCCATTCATTAACTCATTGGGCCCTGACGCACTACAGCAGGAGATGGGTCGACCATGATAATTTAAGGGCAGTGCCAGATTGGCTTGGCGCCTGTCGGCGCCAAGCTAATCTGGCACTGCCCTTGAATTATCATGGTCGAAACATCTCCTGCATATTCGTTAGATGACGCCTCCAAAATTTGGGAAATACGTGCGCCGGGCTGAATGAGTTAAGCGGTAAAACTGCCAAAAACGAACGAAATGCGAAATCACGGCGGATGACCAGCTTGTACCATAAGCACAGACAACACTCCACACACTTCCAAGGGCCATAGATCCTCATGAGCCCACCACCCTTAATAAACATGTAACGACACCACGAATTAAAAGTGAAGCTTTAGCCGTTCTCTGTGAGGATCGCCCAGTATGGTTAAGGCACGTTCAACAGAACCTGTTTTCAGCGACCAACCTTGTGAGAGATCTCCTACCATTAAAGACCGTTATTAATGACGCTGTAGCAACCTAAATGATGGTCTTTAATGGCATGGAAGCTTTCTTGTACTTCAAAATCTCTCTTTAGAGAACGCTTGTCTTACAACACTAATGTCTTCTTGCGAAATAAAAGAAAAGAAAAAAAAAAAAAAGCAAAGCCCTTATGGCTCACGTGTATGACCGATTCGCATACCTTTGTGACAATAAGTAAATGGCTGGCCTCTGCACCAGCAAAATCCAAGCATTTTTCACACGTCTGTCAACACCCCCTCCCCTCCCCGCCCCTTGACCTTTGCCATGGGTCGACTAAATTAGTATACATAGAAATGCCTTGTCACCAGCAACCGTTAAGCCGAATTTGATTGAAAAGTTTGCAAAAACTTTGATAAAAACTACAATTCTAACAAAAATAGGCATTTTTCACATTTACCGACCTTTTGTAACCCTTGACCTTCCAAGGGGTCGTCCAAATTAGTATGCATAGATAGATCTTACCATCAGGTATCTCTGTACTACGTTTGGGCTTGAAGTTGTAAATAGTATTAAAGAATAACACATCTTTTGTCAAACTATGGCCTTTTATTAAAATCGATTTCATGATCTCTGTGACCCTTGACCTTTCAGTGGGCTCAACCAAATTAGTAATAGAAAGGTCTTACCATCAGATATCTCTGTACCAAGTTTGGGGTTGAAGCTGTAAATAGTATTTGAGCAAAAATATATTTTGTCAAAATAAGGCTATTTTTAAAATTTATTTCTTGATCCCCTGTGCCATGTGACCTTGACCTTTGAGAGAGGTCATTCAAATTGGTATGTTTCGAAAGGTCCTGCTACAAAGTATCCTTGGGCCAAGTTTCAAGACGGTGGCTTTAATACTTTTTTAAACGAGAAAATGCCAACGTTAAAGTTTACCACGGACGATGGTGGACGGTCGACAGACGATGGACGGACGACCACTGGCCCAGAACATAGACTCACTTTTGCTTCGCACGTGAGCCAAAAGATGGTTGCTTATAACAGGCTCTACAGTATGATCATGAGCCCCGGCCGCAGTGGCTGATGAGAACTATCCCGGTCCACTTGACAGTGAACAATGGCCGCACGTCCGTCCCCACTTCCGAAGCACTCATCCGGCGTTGGCTGTTATGAAAATGCACGTCGCAGTTGTCATCGCGGCGATCGAGAGACACTTTAGGTCCCTATAAAATTATTTATAAACTACCAGCCTCCGTAGCGCAGTAGTTAGCGTGTCGGCCTGGCGGCCGGGAGAGTTCCGGGTTCGAATCCCAGCCGAGTCAAGCGGGATTTTTTTCTACCTGGGTCGGCTACTACCCAGAGCGGGTGTGCTATGGACCCAATGGGAAGGCTGATGCCACGCAGCCGAGACTCGCCTACTTCACGGGTGTAAATTGAGCACTGCGATAAGGCCGTCTGATTTTAGGCACCCAGGAACCGTGATAAACAGAACACTGGGGCTGATCTATAGATACCATAGCCGATCTTTACCTGAATCAGTGAGTCCGTCGCATTCAAATCCCTCGCTCTTACAAGCTTCAGCCATCCATTCTTCTTGTACTCTGTACAGACCCACATTGAAGCTGCGCTGTTGGCACTTCGGACTGCTGAGCGGCTCACACACACCTGCGACAAATATGTGAGGCTGGTCTGTGGTTTTCTGACAACCCATTTAACCCCAAGGCCGCATTTCCCAAATTTTAGAAGTGTCGGTTAACAATTATGTACCTGTTCCAAGAGATAGGTCAACCATGATAATTCAAGGGTAGTGCCAGATAAGATTGGCGCGATCAGGCGCCAAGCTAATCTGCCGGGCTCTACCCTTGAATTATCATCGACGATCCATCTGATAGTTTAGTGCGTCGGGGCTAAATGGGTTAATGTTAGACTTACGGTCGAACGGCCAGTTGACGCACACTTTGTAAAATATTGATTAACCCATTCAGTCCTGACGCACGACAGCTGGAGATGGGTCGACCATGATAATTGAAGGGCAGTGCCAGATTAGCTTGGCGCCGAGAGGCGCCAAGCTAATCCGGCACTACCTTCAATTATCATGGTCGATCCATCTCATGCAACAGGTGCATAGTCGTTAGATGACACTTTGAATTTTTGGGAAATACGTGCGTCGGGCTGAATGAGTTAATTCAGCGCCAAAGAGGACGAGGATCTCCACCTCGTGCTGACACCACTTTGTGTCCACGTGACTTAGGCGGTTGGGGATCTTGGACGCTTCTTTGTGATCATTTTAAAAACACAGTCTGTCTCCACTGGAAGTGAAGGGGTTAAACACCAACAGCGGTAGACGGATCGGCCATGACAGTTCACGGGTAGTGCCAACTTAGCTAGGAGCCTGGTACGCGGGGCGCGAACTATGAGCTCTACAACTCGAGAAACACCCACCCACACCTAACAAACCTAACACAAACACCAGAGGAACATTTATTAAATGTAACCATAACAATCCCAAATATCCTCACGCAATCCTAATCACGCATTCACACGTCACATTCACACACACATACGTCCAAACTCCCCACCCCGAATACACGCTACACAATACAAAATAACAATATATAATAAACTAAATATCCGCCTAATACAACAGGATGAGGAAACTATTATATGTTAAATAAATATACTAAATAAAACACAAACGAACAATATATAATAAAACTACTATCCTTAATAATACAAACGAAAACGCAAACTGAAAAGCTTAAATCAACACCCACTGGACCCCCGCCGGAAGCACAAGCGTCAGGCGCTAACGTCAACAGACCGACGCCTTTGCTTCCGCGGAGAGTCCCTCACAGCACGTGGCTCCTTAAGTACTATAGTATTACAAATAACACAAGATCAAATATACGAAGAACCAAATATGCTTACTAGACCTCAAATAAAGATCGAGAAAAATGAATACAGTTCGTGAGCTACTGAAACTCCCCAGCGGGATCAAGAACGACAAGTTCGAATCAAATTAAGTCAGTAAAAATGTCCGCGTACTGCTCAACCAAGTCTCTGATGTCCTGGTGTACGTCTGGACACTCAGGATCTAAATGAACGTCCCTGGGTGTCTCAACTGCTGTCAATGTCACTGTCGGCAAGTTGTCAACGACGGATACCTCTTCCCAGTCTTCGCCTTCCTCTATCACTACGGCGGTAGCTACGCCGGCACACTCCTTCCTGCAACCGATCACTCGTGCAGTCAACCTCTAACTTAAGCGATTCGGGAATAACTACCGGTTCTTCTGCCCTCACCTGAGCTCGGGTTTGTATCGCAGCTGCTACGGCACATACCTTTCCGTCTATGGCTACGGGACTACGCTGCCCGTCCTTGAAGACTACCCAGTTGCCTAGTATGACGTCGGGGACGGAATCTTCAATGACTATCACCTCTACGGTCCCCTTCACAAACTGCGAGTCTACATCAACAAAAGCCGTGGGGTACTTCCCTGCCTTGGATGGATCGGCCAACACCACTTTGATCTCACGACCTGTCAAATCTTCGGGACGCACCCATCTCGACGCTACAGCTCCCATCTCAGCTCCCGTATCCCTCATGACTCTGACAGGACTACCGCTAAGCTGCCCCGTACTCCAAGGGTTGTACGGCTGAATGCTGCTAATGGTGTTAATGAGTTCTCCCTGAATCAAACTGGCGTCAGGACTTACCGTCACTTGATTAAACGGGTTAGGCTGTCTACACTGCCTCGCTACGTGCCCCTTCTTCCCACACCTGTAACAATCTGACTACCTCCTCCCTGACTCTCCCTCGGTTTAGTCTCTTCCTTCTTACCTCCACTAGACAGTTTATCTACCTTAACGGTCGGATCGCTGGATCTAGGTCCCTTCCTGACTGGTACTCCCCCAAACACAGGTCTCCTAGACACGGCCCTCTTAGCGTCTATGTGAAGCTGAGCTAACGCTGCCGCCTTCTCACCGTTCTCGGGAAGACGTTCCCTCACGAACAGCTCTAACTCCGGACTCATGATAGAATATAGCTGCTCAGTGATGAAAACGTCCAACACGTCAACTACACTCTCCATGTCTCTCCTGGCTAACGAAAACCATCTCTTCACTAGAGTATGTAACCTACTGAAAAACTGAGGAAAAGTTTCGGCACCTTCCTTACGTACCTCCCTGAACTGCTTCCGGTAGTACTCGGCGTCCCTCCGAAAACGTTTCAGAAGCGCATCGATAACGACACTGAAATCTTGGGCTTGCTCCGGACTCAGCTTCAAGTACGTCTCTCTAGCTTCCCCCGACAGTAAAGGTGATAATCTAGCAGACCAGATATCCCTTTCCCACCCTTGAGTCTCGGCTATCTGCTCGAAGTGCTGAAGGTAACTTTCTATGTCCTCCTTCCCATCAAAAGGTAGAAGCCTGACGCGATACCCATCTGACTGGCTACGATGGCTTTGCTGTGCTAATGCCTGTTCTCTAGCCCTTCTCTCTTCCACTATTCAACAAACCACGTCCCTCTCTCTGTTTAAAAGTAGAGTACATGATTACCTTTCTAAGACATCGTTATGCTGATCCTTTCTTCTTCTTTGTTTTTCGACATAATACGCTTCATGTTTTTATTTTATTTTATTTTTTTAATTTTTTTTTTCATCTAGCCTCCAAATTGTTTGTTCAGTTTTCTAACTTGTTTTTGATAGTACACAAAATATCATACCTACTTATATGTTAGATAATTATGTGCGCACGTACGTGTGTATGTGAATGTACAAAAGTGCGCATGTGCACGAGTACAAGTCTATGTGTGTCTGTGTGCGTGTGTGTATGCGTGTGTGTGACGTTTATTATTAGTTAGTTTTTGTTGTTTGGTTGGTGTTCCTTAAGTAGCTTAGCAAGGACAGATTGTAAGAAAGGCCTGCGAGCGTAATATCTCAATCCTTGGAAAATAAAGTTTCGTTCGTTCGTTCGTTCGTTCTTCTTCTAGCTGGGCTTGAAATCTTTCTTTATTATCTGACCTTTCTTCAGCCCGTTCCCTACGATCTAACCCTCTTTGTTCCTGTTCAACCTCGAGTTTTCTCTCTAGAGTCCTACGATCTAACTCTCTCTGTTCCCGTTCAGCTTCGAGTTTTCGCTCTAGAGCCCTACTATCTGCCTTCCTTTGTTCCCGTTCAGCTTCGAATTTCCTCTCTAGTAACTTCATCTCCTGGTCTTTACTAACAGACTCCATCACAAAGTTGGCTAACACTACGTCTGTCAATCCCATGCTCACCCCCATCTCTCTGTATCTGACATGACTCATTCTACCCCAACACCGAAATCCCCAAATTTTGCCGTTGTCCTCTGAAGACTGCATTGCAGTGCAGGACACAGATCGACCATGATAGTTTAAGGGTGATACCAGAATAGCTTGGCGCCTGTGGGCGCCAAGCTATTCTGGCATCACCCTTGAACTATCATGGTCGATCCTTATCTTGCTGTGGTGTGTCTGGGGTAGAATGAGATAAGGGTCAGAAACGCCTAGTCCTACTGAATCTTTGGCCTCTACTGGGGATAAAAGTGCTGCAATGGACAATCATAATCGATTGGCCACATTCAACATATGGTACATATAGCCTTTATTGATCAAATCCAAATTACAAAAAGTCATTACAATACCGGCAAGTACTAGGCTTGCAAGGGTTAACTTATTTGCGTATCCGTATGCGGCGCATCTCGAAAGTGTTAACCCTTTCCCTGTTGGTAGCGCTTCTTGTCGCGATGTTTCCCGGCTACAAGTATCATCACCACAAAATGGCTACCGACAGTCAAAGGGTTAAAAGTGCCCGTCTTTGATACACGAGGCCTGATCAACCTTTCCCAACACATACAATAACGTTCACAAATTTCATGGTATTAGTACTGCCGTCTGACGATACACTCACCAGGATGTGAGAGCCCGGAAGTGACCTTCGGCGAGTCATTAGGTCGCCACGTGCAGTCCGGATCACCGAGTTCCTGTCCGTTGGTCTTGCCGTCACCATCTGAGTCCTTACGGCACAGGGCCTCAGTCCACGTCTCAGAAAATGTAACAAATGTTAAATAAGGCATTTAGAAAAGTTTACAGAAGGTCATAAAACCCTACTAATAAAAGAAGATTTCGGAAAAGTACATAAGGTGTGTGTGTAGGTGTGTGTCTGTGGGGGGTAGGGGGGGGTTGGGGGGGGGGGGTGTGGGGTGATCGTTCTTGAAAATCAGAACGGATCTAGTTGTCCTCTAGCCGCTTGTCATAAAATACGCTTACGTACCTCTGAATTATTTACACAACAACATGTTAAAAATCTTTCTTTTGGCGTGTACTGATTTAGTTTTGGGTGTTTGCTTGCTCTGTTTTGCAAACATAGCAATCACCCAACCGACCGACGGAAAATAAAAACGAACCTGCAACTAAAGAACCTCTATGATTACTGCAGAGTGTAGTGTATGATCTACAACTCACATCATCATCATTATCTGACATTATCATCATCATCATCCGACAATCGCCACCACAACAACCGATAGCAACAACATACTCATCCAGTTATGTGTGGCAATGGCAACGGCAATAAAAAATACCGCAACCAACATCAACAGCATTTAATGGACTTTTCAAGGTCAGCAGCCATGAGCCATATTTTAAAAATTAATCACGGATGAAATACTCGAACCCACCCGCCACCCCTCCCGAGCATCACTTGGGAAAGGCTGATTCAAATGGGGACAGTACGAGACAAACCCACAAGAGCCTTTCGACTGTGTAATACATCAAGGGTTTTCCAAGTGCGCAAAGGCCATCTGGCCGACGTCGGCCGCTGTTGGCCCGCGCACGACTGTGCGCGGGCCAACGGCAGCCGACGTCGGCCAGGTGGCCTTTTGTGCATTGGGGTTGTATTTGGTGCTGTCTGCCAGGTTACAGCAGTAAATGGCTTAAAAAACAAACACACTTCAATGTCATCTGATATGACATCGTACCTGTCCTGCAGTTCGAAAATCCTGTCCAAAGGGGTTTAAATGTCCCCCTCCAGCTTCACTAAAATGACCGACGCCTTCCCACAATGCATTGGGCGCACAAGGATGGGGAACTCTGTTTCCATTCGGAATGCGCATCTGAAAATGTTGAAATCCTTGTGCGTGGGACAGAAGTAACGAGCAGACGATGGACAGAAACCTGAAAGGAAAGTCACGTAGTTTTTATTACAATGCTCCAAAATTTTATTTGTTTTGCTTATTGCCTTACAAAACCAACACCACCAATAACACCAAATCATGTACACAGAACTTTGCTTATTGCCTTACAAAACCAACACCACCAACAACACCAAATCATGTACACAGAACTTTGCTTATGACAAGGTCGTATAACAAACTTCGGCCGGATATATAAGAGCTCCCCTATATAACACAAACTTATTCAGAGGTCCAGACTACCCTCTCCTGTGTAAATTATTCCTCATTTAATACCCTTTGGATATATAACGACAAATTTGCGCCCCCCCCCCCACCCCCACCCCCCGCCATTTTGTTATATCCGAAGTTTACTGCATATATATATATATATATATATATATATATATATATATATATATATATATATATATATATATATATATATATATATATATATATATATATATATATATATATATATATATATATATATATATATATATATATATATATCTCTTGGCTTGACTTCGCGAACGAAGATTTTATAGGAGTTGCCCACGACGTCTGCAGGCTTGTTCGTGGCTGCGGAGGCCAATCCGAGACAGGCAGGTTCGACCGCAGTGGCTGCAGGGGAAGGTATGGCCAGGGTTCTGAGCTGCGGCATCTCTGTTTTTTCTCCTGAGCCGCTTGTCCTTAAGGCTAGCTCTGTGAGAGTCCTCAAAGGAGACAGCTGCCTTGTAAATGGTGGAGCGCCAGGTGTCACGGTCCGCAGCAAGCGAAGACCACTGGTGGTGGTCGATTTGGCATATATATATATATATATATATTTGTCACGGACTGACGGAAAGATGGTGGTTTAAATGCTTGTGATGTGGGTGTAGGTTATAATATAATCTTGTCAACAGGGGGATCTCCACTCACACTCTCATACTCTCATCATTGTAGCCCTCAATCATCTCATTCAATACATTTCTCTCACTCTGGAGAGGGACGTCTCGCATACGTTCCCCACTCACGCAGCCATACAACTGATTACTACGAACTCAGTTGCTGAAATGCTAACTATGTTAATTATTTATATATAAACAATCAAACATGTCACACTTAACTAATGTCTAAAGTATCTTGTTATCTCGCTGTCAGTTCATCTTGGTTCTACCTAATGCTGTTATTTCACTGTCTAGTTCTTTGTTTCTACCTCGGCTAGTTCTGTGCACAGAAACATAAAAGTCACCTTACCTGGCCAGGTTTTATACTACTTCAAGTTATGCGGTGGCTATCTCAGTGGTCCTCGGTGTCGGCGCTGCGTCCGTCGACCCGCTGCCTGGTCCTCGTCGGCGCTGCGTCTCAGTGTCGACCCTCTGGCCCCCGGTGATCTTTCAGTGTTCTCTTTCGGCACATTCACAACTGATTGTCACTGCTGCATTTTTGCACCCATCACATCTCACGCTTGGGCTAATGTGATCACTGGAGTAGAACCGTCAAGTTCTTCTCCGCGGCTTTCCTATACACTATAATAGTCCATATTGGAACGGTTGTTCCCGATCACTGACACAAGTTCAGTCACATTACTTTCCATCTCCGACCTCACGGTCTCTCCCTCTCTCAGCACCAGTCTTTTCTCTCTTAGCCCATGCCGTCTTCAAGTGTTCTCTTCGTCTCTCGAGTTCTCCCCTTTCTTCTTCACGCTTCGCTTTATATATATCTATAATCTACACAAGTCTCTCCACCTTCCTCATAGTTGTATTCCTACGCGATGTCATGAAGAGTCAGTCATTCATATCGCTTCATCAATTTCAACTAATTTCGATAATTATGTAAAGTATACTAAACATGCATTTCACATCCAATCCATACATACAATTTATCCTAACACCCGTATCACAACATTAATATACTTATTCTGTGTACGGACTATTTCTTTTCCAAATTCTGGAATTTCATCAGATACTGCTGACTAGGTGGATTCTTTGTGTCTCACGCGGGAAAGTCCTGACCCCCTCCCCCGCTAAATGGTTCAAGTACTTATAAATACATTCCCGCACGTAGACATTTCCTCTTGTCAGCCGATGATAAGGTACCAACCGACTTTCGCCATTAGATAGTTTACAAGTCGCACGTGCAGGCATGTCCGACCGTTTCCTGTTTCCGCTAACCCCATGCCTACTCGGACTCTGCAATATAAATTTCCCTCATTCCATAATTTCACTAGCAACTTTACTCCTTAACCTCCCACTAACTTCCGGACATAATTTTGCTCCCTTGACAATTCCCCTCAACTACAAGACAATACTCAGTATTGTTTCTTCTCTCAGCTCAAGGGCCAAATATTATGGCTGAACTCGACTCTATTTCCACATTATATACAGTTACACAAAAATGTCCCCAAGACAAACACGACTGTGCCGATTTGGCAACTCAGAGATATTAAAAGTATCTCATCGGTAAATACAACATCAAAATGATAGGGCGGTTGGAGTAGTAGATTTAACACAACAACATCAATTCAAAATATCAAAATTGCAAGGAGGCTTGGCCAATTCAGGTGTGGTGAACGAAACGGCTTTACCGACGATCACTCGACCGCGTGGCGCGCATGTATTACGGCTTTCGCAACAGAACATTTCCGGCACTCCTCTACATACATGCACATAAAACACACTGAGCAACTGTCAAACTGATTATACTGTATTTACTTATTCTGCCTTTGCAATTACACTACTCTACTCAGGTAATCGGCACCTACATTTTCTTTTCCTGGTGTGTATTTCACACTCCTTACAGTACAGCTGGAACTTCTTTATTCATTATCTCTTTTGTGGCGAAAGGCACGGGATAGCCTATTGCTTACTCTCCCGTGTCGATCACTGCAGCTCCTCCCTGACATTCTGTGGCTACATCTTTGGGCCCTCTTTCCGTGTACTGTCTGAGCATGTTGATATGGAAGACCTTCTGCTTGCCATTTACATCTAGCATATAGTCATGCTGTCCCTTTTTCTCTAGTACCCGAAACGGTCCCTTCCAATGCATCACCATCTTGTTATGGTCAGTGGGTAAGAGCAGTAGAACTTTGTCGCCTGCGTTCAACTGACGAACTTTCGCTCGTTTGTCAAAGTGTTTCCTGTACACCGCACTGGAGTCCCTCAGGGCCTCTTGTGCGAACTTGCAGGTGTCTTCCAGTCTACTCCTGAGGTCTACCACGTACTGATACGTAGTTTTAACCTCTTCTTCTTCCTCTTCATTTGTCCACAGTTCTTTCAAGATAGTCACGGGTCCTCTGACCGTTCTGCCGTACAATAGTTCGAAGGGGGAAAACCCTAGACTCTCTTGTGGTGCCTCACGGTATGCAAACAACGCGGCTGGCAAATACCGATCCCAGTCCGTAGGTCTCTCCTCGCACATCTTCTTTAACATCCCCTTCAACGTCCCGTTAAACCTCTCTACTAACCCATTGCACTGAGGATGATACGGGGTTGTGTGTAGTTGCTTTAACCCCAATAATCTGCTGACCTCCCCCATCAGTTCCGACGTGAATTGGGTTCCACGGTCGCTCAAGATCTCGTTGGGTACTCCTACCCTGGAAAATATTTCCACTAGCGCCTCGGCCACCCTCTCTGTCTCAATCGACCTCAGAGCCACTGCTTCTGGGTATCTCGTAGCATAATCTACGACTGTCAAGATGTACCGGTTTCCGGCGCTTGAAACTGGTGCTATTGGTCCGATAAGATCGACTGCCACACGGCGAAATGGCGAGTCAATCAAAGGGACGCTCCCCAATGGTGCCTTCTTTGTTTTTCCCTTCGGCGCCGTTCTCTGGCACGTGTCGCATGAGGCACAAAACCTCTTGATGTCCGACATGATCCCTGGCCAATAAAAACTGCTCAGGATCCTGTCTGCGGTCTTCTTTTTACCTAAGTGACCTGCCATCAGACCTTCATGGCCGATTGACATGACGGTGTCCCTGTACTTGGCTGGGACAATCAGCTGCGCCGTCATCTTCCCTGATTTATCGCTTATGAACTGGCGATACAGTAAACCCTTCTTTAAGAAATAACTCACCCGGCCTCCTCTGACCTCCTTATCTCCCCCAGCCTTAACATCACCGAACAGCTTGTCCAATGACCTATCTCTTGTTTGCTCCTCCTTAATTTCTGCAGGGGTAGCGTTTACGCCCCGCTTTTGCTCTGGAGTGATGAGTGGCTTCGGTCCTTTTAAATCTTTCTTTTCTTGCCCTCTGGTTTTCACTGCGGCTGCAAGTGAAAATGAGGGGTCTGGGTCACCAGGTCCCCTTGCTCCTGGGATATTCCCTAGAATCAAATCATACAGCGGTTTAGGCATCACGAGTGCCTCGACCTGTCCGCTGAAGAATGGTGTGCGCACGGCAACTATTGCTGTCGCAAATTTCCGCACCGTCCCGTCTATAAGAACACACTTCCGCACCTCCCCTGTCATCTCTGTCTTTCTCACAAGACTCTCCCGCACTACTGCCCCCGTGCAACCTGTGTCACGCAACACCTGCACTTTTCTGTCTCCAATCTTTCCCTCACATACGGGCATCGTGTCCTCCGTGTCCGAGCTACAAAAACCCGACACGACAAAATGTCCGTCATCGCGGCTCCGTGAATCAATCACCCCGCTTCCTCTTATTTGAGCCCCTGGCTCCTCATATTTCACTACCCGCATCGCCGCAGTCTTCTGTGGCCTGGCTCGACAGTCTCTCGCAAGATGACCTGTCTTGCCGCAAATAAAGCACCCACGTCTATCCGGCGGTCTGTCCCCGTTTGCTTTCGGAAATCGCGGCCCTGTCACTTGCCCTGGCTGAACTAAATCCCGGCGGATCGGATTCACAGCCCCGTTGGCTGCCGGTGCTGGTCGCTTATCTTTTGGTTTTTCTTGAATTTCCGATCTTCGCCGCAAAGGATTCATATCCGCTCTAGCCTCGCGATAGTTTTCTGCTGCTTCGAGCAGTTCCGATACTGTTCTAAGTTTTCGCTCCCTAAGGTGTATGGCAAGTCCTGGCGCGCATTCCGTGAAAATTTGTTCGCGGAGGATCAATTCCCGCAGATCGCCATAAACACTCTCTGCACCACTCAGTTCGACCCACTTGTCGAAGTAATGAGTGAGACGGACGCCGAACTGCACGTACGTCTCGCCGGACTGTATCCGCGCCTCCCGAAATTTCCGGCGGAAGCCCTCTTCGGTGAGCTCATAAGCGCGCAAGATCGAATCCTTGACCTTATCATAATCACCTCTCATTTCCCGAGGCAGAGTGGACACGACGTCCAACGCCTTTCCTGTCAGCAGAGCTGACAGGCTGATGGCCCATTCTTCCTCTGGCCATCCCTCTATCTCCGCAAAAGTTTCGAATCTGCTAATGTACGCGTCGATAGAGTCTGTCGTCTGACAGAACTTCGGTAACTGCGGTCTCGGCGCCGCATGTCCGAACCGCCTTCGCTCACCTGTACCCGAACTGGCCTCCTCACGTCTTCTGTCCAGTTCTAACTCCCTTCCTTTCAGTTCTGCTTCTATCTTTAACTTCTCTGTTTTAAAGACAAGTTTTTCTTTTGCCGCCGCCATCTGTTCACTCTCAAACTTTCTCCTTTCCGCTCTATCATTTCTTTCAACTCTCTGTTGAGTCTCTATGAACTTTTTTAGTTCCTCGCCCTGGTGGCCTAACTCCTTCCCCATACTTATCAACTTCTCGAGCGGCGTAAAACTCTCTTCCGCCATATTGTTCCGTTTCTTGTCCCCACCCTGTGTGACAGACAACGTGAACAGTATCTCCGCGGGTTACGCTCCCCTTTGCCACAATGCCGCTCGCCGAACTTCCCGTGTTCGCCTCAGTGCGAGCACTCGTATTGTACGTAGATTAACCCCCTGTCTACTGGGACCGAAATGTTTAATTTTCGCTAGGCACCATGCACCTAATCCCAGACAACTTAATTATATTTCCCCGCACCCAGAAGGAACCTGTGCCATAAGTTATAGCTTCTATAACAACACTTGGTTAGAGCCTCGCTCACTGTCCCCGACAGACAGCCTTCAACATACACCACAAAACAATACCAGCAATGACGAAGAACTAACAGGGCAATTAATTAGGAGACTAATTAATTAGCATGCAATTAGTGGACACTTTGTCCTAGCACTACATCTAGCGCTAACTTCGCTTTCCCGTCTGAGACTATATTTTGGGCCAAATCCTGGCAGGCTCGCCAACTTTGTCACGGACTGACGGAAAGATGGTGGTTTAAATGCTTGTGATGTGGGTGTAGGTTATAATATAATCTTGTCAACAGGGGGATCTCCACTCACACTCTCATACTCTCATCATTGTAGCCCTCAATCATCTCATTCAATACATTTCTCTCACTCTGGAGAGGGACGTCTCGCATACGTTCCCCACTCACGCAGCCATACAACTGATTACTACGAACTCAGTTGCTGAAATGCTAACTATGTTAATTATTTATATATAAACAATCAAACATGTCACACTTAACTAATGTCTAAAGTATCTTGTTATCTCGCTGTCAGTTCATCTTGGTTCTACCTAATGCTGTTATTTCACTGTCTAGTTCTTTGTTTCTACCTCGGCTAGTTCTGTGCACAGAAACATAAAAGTCACCTTACCTGGCCAGGTTTTATACTACTTCAAGTTATGCGGTGGCTATCTCAGTGGTCCTCGGTGTCGGCGCTGCGTCCGTCGACCCGCTGCCTGGTCCTCGTCGGCGCTGCGTCTCAGTGTCGACCCTCTGGCCCCCGGTGATCTTTCAGTGTTCTCTTTCGGCACATTCACAACTGATTGTCACTGCTGCATTTTTGCACCCATCACATCTCACGCTTGGGCTAATGTGATCACTGGAGTAGAACCGTCAAGTTCTTCTCCGCGGCTTTCCTATACACTATAATAGTCCATATTGGAACGGTTGTTCCCGATCACTGACACAAGTTCAGTCACATTACTTTCCATCTCCGACCTCACGGTCTCTCCCTCTCTCAGCACCAGTCTTTTCTCTCTTAGCCCATGCCGTCTTCAAGTGTTCTCTTCGTCTCTCGAGTTCTCCCCTTTCTTCTTCACGCTTCGCTTTATATATATCTATAATCTACACAAGTCTCTCCACCTTCCTCATAGTTGTATTCCTACGCGATGTCATGAAGAGTCAGTCATTCATATCGCTTCATCAATTTCAACTAATTTCGATAATTATGTAAAGTATACTAAACATGCATTTCACATCCAATCCATACATACAATTTATCCTAACACCCGTATCACAACATTAATATACTTATTCTGTGTACGGACTATTTCTTTTCCAAATTCTGGAATTTCATCAGATACTGCTGACTAGGTGGATTCTTTGTGTCTCACGCGGGAAAGTCCTGACCCCCTCCCCCGCTAAATGGTTCAAGTACTTATAAATACATTCCCGCACGTAGACATTTCCTCTTGTCAGCCGATGATAAGGTACCAACCGACTTTCGCCATTAGATAGTTTACAAGTCGCACGTGCAGGCATGTCCGACCGTTTCCTGTTTCCGCTAACCCCATGCCTACTCGGACTCTGCAATATAAATTTCCCTCATTCCATAATTTCACTAGCAACTTTACTCCTTAACCTCCCACTAACTTCCGGACATAATTTTGCTCCCTTGACAATATTCTAATTTAATAAACAATAAATGTTTGTCGTGTCGTGTCATGTCAAATCTTGTCTTGTCCTGTCCTGTCCTGTCTAGCCTTGTTTACATAATCTGATCAGTTAGAAAGGTGTGGAGCGTAAATACCATTTCCATAAAGCAAAACACCAGCCTGGACATCACTGGAAATATACTGAATTCCTTATGGCTTACAGCTGTAAGGTCGAAAGACATAAAATGCAAGAAAGAATGCAAGAAAGACTTACATTATGACGACACTACTACTTTGACTGGCAGAGTAACTCCGTATCTTTTCTGCTTAAATGTATCCAAGCTAACTTTCAATTGCAAACTGTACGTTCGCTCCAACTCTCAACGAAGTCTAGGCCTACACGGACACACTACAAGTCAAACTACCTCCCCAGTGCGCAAAGGCCATCGGGCCGACGTCGTCCGCCATTATCCCGCGCACGGCCTTTTGCGCATTGGGTCAGCACCGAGGGGTTAGTAGTTCTGCGCAAGCTACTTTTGTAGCAAGCTGCTCCACTCTAGCCCTAATAACAAAAGGTCTTCGGGCGGACGACGGCCGCAGTTGGCCCGCGCACAGCCGTGAGCTGGCCAAAGGCGGCCGTCGCCGGCCCGAGGACCTTTGACGCGCGTGGACCAGAGTGCAATGCTTAGTGGACTGTACACGATTTAAGCTCGCTCATGCAACTGAGCTCAGCTAAAAGTGTTGCGCGGGACACTTATCCGACTCGTCGCACAATTGGGGGGGGGGGGGGGGGGGGGGGGGTGGGGGGGGGCGTGCCGATATGCGCAGTTACCTCATTCAAATCCGACACGCCACGGCCAGACATGGATCGAGCCTGATAGTTCAAGGGTTGTGCCAGAATAGCTTGGCGCCCAAAGGCGCCAAGCTATTCTGGCACAACCCTTGAACTATCACGCTCGATCTGTTTTGAGAAAGTGTAACAGTCTTCAGGGGGCAGCGTCAAAATTCGCGGATTTCGGTCCTGGAGCAGAATGTGTTAACACTTTAACATGGACGGATGCATAACAAGGAAACAGTGGAAGCAATGTTGTGCAGGGTTGCACGGCACTTCTCGCTGAGAAAGTTTTCCTGTTTCCACTGACAATTGCAGAGTGACTGGTCTAATCGACTTGTTGCTACAATTATAGGTGGAAGTTATTCAGTCACGCACATTATCTCTTTACTGCTTTGCATGTGTTGTATTCGTGCATTTCTTTTCATATATTAACATGCATGATTATCCTATCTCTTTACTGCTTTGCTTGTGTTGTATTCGTACATTTCTTTTCATACATGATTATCCTATCTCTTTACTGCTTTGCATGTGTTGTATTCGTGCATGTCTTTTCATATATTAACATGCATGATTATCCTATCTCTTTACTGCTTTGCTTGTCTTGTATTCGTGCATTTCTTTTGATATATTAACATGCATGATTATCCTATCTCTTTACTGCTTTGCATGTGTTGTATTCGTGCATGTCTTTTCATATATTAACATGCATGATTATCCTATCTCTTTACTGCTTTGCATGTGTTGTATTCGTGCATGTCTTTTCATACATTAACATGCATGATTATCCTATCTCTTTACTGCTTTGCATGTGTTGTATTCGTGCATGTCTTTTCATACATTAACATGCATGATTATCCTATCTCTTTACTGCTTTGCTTGTCTTGTATTCGTGCATTTCTTTTCATACATGATTATCCTATCTCTTTACTGCTTTGCATGTGTTGTATTCGTGCATGTCTTTTCATATATTAACATGCATGATTATCCTATCTCTTTACTGCTTTGCTTGTCTTGTATTCGTGCATTTCTTTTCATATATTAACATGCATGATTATCCTATCTCTTTGCTGCTTTGCTCGTCTTGTATTCGTGCATTTCTTTTCATATATTAACATGCATGATTATCCTATCTCTTTGCTGCTTTGCTCGTCTTGTATTCGTGCATTTCTTTTCATACATTAACATGCATGATTATCCTCTTCACCGCCAGTGGATGCAGACTGTATTTTTGAATTTATTGTAAATTGAATCTCAAATATCCCCCAGCCGTCAAAGGAACATAGATATGAAGTGGTTTCAGCTAGAGGCATAGATCGTCATGAGCCCCCGCAACTGCGAGGACTCACGAGGATCTGTGCCTCTTGGAGTGATTGGTCTATATCACATTCATTTTTTCTCAACAGTGACTGGGTTAAAACGGTTATACAGTTTATTTGTGGAACTTGAGTCACTGCCACCGACAGTAGTGGGGTTTTGTTCGCAACAAACGACTCCCGACAACCAACGAGATCGAAGTCAAGGCAGATAAACGGCCTTTACTATAAGCATAGACAGGCATAGATCCCCATGCGCCCGGTGTGCTCATGGGGATCTGTGCCTCGTGGAGATGTCTGGATTGTTGTCAATGCTTTATGTTACAAGCTGGTTCTCAGCCGCTATTTCGCTCTCGTTCGTTGTCATGGGTCTCGCTGCACTGAACAAAGCCTTACACTCAGTGCGCAAAGACCATTGGGCCGATGTCAGCCGCCGTTGGCCCCGCACGGCTGAGCGCAGGCCAACGGCGGCAGACGACGGCCCGATGGCCTTTTGCGCATTGAGCTAATTAACAACTAGAAAACCTCTGATGGAAATCATAATGTGATCAGACCCTTTGCGGTGATTTAAGTACGCGTTCGTGCTCCCTGCGCTAATTCTGATACGTATTTACACCCTTTTTGCAGCTTTTTAGTACGTGATCAAAGGCTCTAATACGTGATGTACTCCCTTTTCAGATGATGTGCAATCATGGTTGAATATGACATGTAACTGTAAACTTTTGAGAGCAAAATGCAAATTAGGTTTTAATTATTGTGGATGCGTTCTGATATACTATACTGGTTCCAACTGAAAACGTTAGTGGCTTTCGGTAGCGCCGTTTTGTCACGACTGACTAATTCCGGAAGGAATCATCGCGACAAAAAGCGAGACCGACAGCCAAGGGTTAAACTTTTAGTGTTTAACGTCTTTTGTCCACCGCGAAGGTGATTTCAAAGACTGGACGGGGTACCGAATAGGGTCTGTCAGCTCCAATCAGGATCATGGTGATCAGAATCAGGTTAACTCATTCTACCCCAGACACACCGCAGGAAGATAAGGATCGACCATGATAGTTCAAGGGCGATGCCAGAATAGCTTGGCGCCCATGGGCGCCAAGCTATTCTGGCATCACCCTTGAACTATCATGGTTGATCTGTGTCCTGCACTGCAATGCAGTCTTCAGGGGACAACGGCAAAATTTAAGGATTTCGGTGATGGGGTAGAATGAGTTAAGTAAAAAGTTGGTTTTAATCCGAGATAAGATAGCACGTCTGTTATGCAACTGATGATTCCACGTTTTGATATGACCCACTGACTCTTACTGTAACACAATGAACACTGTTGCCCCCGGACTGATGGCCATTCGTGAGACAATCGTGAAAACCGGAACAATAAAATCTGTGGCGGAAGTGACAAGTACGCCAGTAAAGAGCTGACCACTAGACATTTCCAAGACCAAAACATCCCTAGGTGTCCCAGGAGCATGGATTTAAAATAGTGTCACTAATAGTGATAGATTCCCATTTGCCCCCGCAACTGCGGGGGCTCATGATGATCTATACTTCTTGCAGTTGGGTGGTGTTCGAAGTTTCTCGGCACCGAACGTGTTCAAGCGATTTGCTGCAGGGCGGGCTTTCATTGTAACATCGTCATTACGGTGGACTCTTATTGGTGTCTTGCCTCAACAAAGACTTTTTACCCTTCTTTTCACAATCCCTGGGACAGTTTTATGCTGTCCTAGGATCGTCTCAGTGAAAAACGTTAAATGTTTATGGGTCAAAACTTCTTGAACAAAATACATAAACTGACTACACATTATTATTTTGCATGCATTTTTCTATGCACACAAAATAGTCTTAGTTGGAAGAAACTACCAAGTAAGTAGGAAAAGGCTCTGTCAGGGGAGAGAATTGTGCATTATCGACCAATGATCATAGATTTAGTTTGGCCAAAGCACAAACAAAAGAAAAGGGATGTGCTATGTAAGTGCCTGCAATCAATGAACATGGAAGTCCACCTGACGGTGCCTTTTCCTAAATTACAAACACTGGCAATCGAACCTTTGATCTCATTTTCTCAGTTGTATAGTAAAATATATGTCAAATCCGCGAGGCTGATTCTGCGTTTTCAAAATCCCAGAAAGCTGAATATAATAAGAATAAGAGTACTTTATTATCTCGAAAAGAGAAATTCGGTTATGGTACATTTATAACAAATAGTACAAACAAGACATGAAAACATTATAACATAATTATGAACATTTTCTCCCTGCACTTGCACAGATACAAATTCCAAATGGACATAAGTGAACACCACAAAATCTTCACACATAATTCTTACACATCTCACACATAAACATCTTTTATGGACTGAACTGAGCGGCACTTATACATTCACACCCACCTCTACACATGCATACATAATACGCGTGTTTCAACCTAATCCTAACCCTGACTACTTATTATACAAACGTCCCAATACATTATTACACTTTATTGCACAAGCTGCGTAATTAAAATCTACCTTAGTAAAATAATTAGTGGGTCTTGGCTTGACTTCGCGAACGAAGATTCTATAGGGCTTGCCCACGTCGTCTGCAGGCATTTTCGTGGCTGCGGAGGCCAATCCGGGACAGGCAGGTTCGACCGCAGTGGCTGCAGGGGAAGGTCTGGTCAGGGTTCTGAGTTACGACAGCTCTGTTTTTTCTTCTGAGCCGCTTGTCCTTAAGGTTAGCTCTGCGAGAGTCCTCAAAGGAGACGGCTGCCTTGTGAATGGTGGAGCGCCAGGTGTCACGGTCCGCGGCAAGCGAAGACCACTGGTGGTGGTCGATTTGGCAGGCACTAAGTGACTTCTTGAGACCGTCTTTGTATCTCTTCTTTGGTGCCCCTCTGTCTCGGTGTCCAGTGGCGAGCTCGCCGAACAGAGTGATCTTGGGTAGGCGATGATCCTCCATCCTGGAGACGTGCCCCGCCCAGCGAAGCTGTGTCCGCAGCAGCAAAGCCTCGATGCTCACAGTTTCCGCCTGTTCAAGGACCTCGACGTTGGTGACATAGTCACTCCAGTGAATGCCCAGGATGGTACGCAGGCAGCGCTGGTGAAAGCGTTCGAGGAGTCGTAGTTGGCTGCGGTAGAGGGCCCAGGACTCGGAACCGTACAGCAGGGTGGTGAGGACGACAGCTCTGTACACGCTGATCTTGGTGCCTTTTTTCAGCTGTTGATTGTGCCACACCCGCTTGAATAGTCGCCCGAAAGCACTGTTCGCTTTTGCCAGCCTGTTGTCCAGCTCCTTGTCCAGCTTGGCGTCTGACGTGATGATGCAGCCAAGGTAGGTAAACTGGTGTACAGACTTCAGTTCGGACTCGCCGATGGTGATGTGGGGAGGGCGATGCTCTTCCTTGGGTGCCGGCTGATGAAGGACCTCTGTCTTTTTCAGACTGACCTCAAGTCCAAAGAGCTGGGCGGCATCTGCGAAGCAGGACGTAATGCTTCGCAGAATTAGTGGGTAAACACTCAGTAACAACAATCCCAATATATCCATGTTCACCACTAAATAAAACACAATATAATCACTTCTTTATAATCAACAAGCTCAATTCCTACTGATTGCACAGGTAAAGGAGGATAGGGGGAGGAGTTAGGTTTGGGTATGCGAGAATGTACCTACAGATTGCTTAGAGTGATGGATTTGGGTATGAAACTGTGCTGTAGTCTGAGTGTCCTAGCTTTGTGCGTGCGGAGTCTGCGGCCAGAGGGGAGGAGTTCATAGAGGTGGGCAAGGACATGGGATCTGTCTGAAGCTATCCGCCTACCCTTTCTCACCACACGCTGTTCATACAGGGACTCCACACTGGCTTGCTTACTGCCAGTCACTTTGCTGCAGATGTTTACCATTCGTGCCAGGGTGTTCTTGTTCTTCACACTCAGACCTCCATACCAGCACACAGAACCGAAAGTGATGACAGACTCAATAAAAGAGCAGTAGAAAGTTTGAAGGACAGAGGGGTTCACATTCAGCTTCCTGAGTTTCTGGAGGCAGTAGATGCGTGACTGACATTTCTTGTGTATGACGGTGGTGTTTGCGTTAAAGGACAACTTATCATCTATAACTGTTCCAAGATACTTATACTCAGTCACACGCTCAACAGACACATCATCAATCATCAGAACAGGGACAGGGGCAGGGTTTCTTCGAAAGTCTAGCAGTAGTTCCTTGGTCTTACTCACATTTAGGTCTAGAAAATTATCTTTACACCAAACACTAGAACGTTCTACTTCTGCAAAGTAAGTCGCATCATTATTGGAGAGATCTTCTAAGGCAGTGTCATCCGAGTATTTTATAAGAAGGGTAGAGTCAGTGCCACTACAATCGTTAGTTTACAGTGTGAACAGCACAGGGGAGATAACTGTACCTTGAAGGGCGCCTATGGAAGTGGACCTGAGGGATGAGAGAGCTGTTTGAAAGCGGACTGACTGGGTCCTATTTACAAGGAAGTTGGCAATCCATAGGATAAGCCTTGGAGTTACATTGTAAAATAGAAGTTTTTGAGCTATGAGATAGGGTTGTATAGTGTTAAAGGCCGAAGAAAAGTCTATAAAAAGAATGCGTACAAAAGAGCCAGGTTTTTCTAAATGTGTGTATGCATGGTGCAGGAGTGTGAGTGTGGCGTTGTCTGTACATCTGTTTTGCTTGTATGCAAACTGGAAAGGATCTTGATAGGGCTTGACCTGATCGAACAGTCTAGAAAGGACAACGCCCTCAAAGCACTTCATTACTATAGAGATGAGAGCTACAGGACGATAGTCATTGAGTGTCTTGGGCTTGTTGTTCTTAGGGACAGGGCAGACTGTAGATGTTTTCCAGAGCCTAGGTACAGTGCAATCCTTCAGAGACCAGCTAAACAAACGGCTATAAACAACAGACAACTGACTGGCACATAATCTCAAAACTCTACCGCAAATATTATCAGGGCCTACTGCTTTCTTTACATTCAGTTTGCTAAAAAGCTTCTCAACCGCCTTGCCATGGATCTCAAAGTCTTCATCAACATTGCCTGCCACATTTACTTTAAGCTGGGAAATCATGCTATCTAATTCATCCTTCAGATCATCTTTCTCAAATCTACAATAGAACTCATTAAGTTTTTCAGAAAATTCAGTTTGTTCTTTCATTGGCATGCTACTGCTGCTAAATTTTGATTTAACGTTGCCTGATAAAATTTTAAGTCCTTTCCATGCATCTGCTAAGCTACCTGATTCAAACTGTGACTCTACGTTTTCTTTATACGTTTTCTTAGCGTCTAAAATCTGCTTCCTCAATTTATTCTGTACTGCTTTTCTTTCTACTCTGTCTACAGTCTGAAATGCAATTTTTTTCTCATTCAATGTGGCTTTGAGACACTTTGAAATCCATGGTTTGTTGTTTGGATAATTTCACTGTCTTAGGTGGAATAATCATATCTTTACAAAAATTCACTTAGTCAGGAGTTACTTCAGTAGCTTCGTCTACACTAACACTAGAATCAAGAAACACGTCCCAATCTGTACACGCAAAACATCCCTGCAACTGTTCTACACTATCCTTGACCACACCTTAACTAACTTCTTCACTAAGGACTCTGTCTGGATTTTGGGTTTGTATGCTGGGACAAGAAACACAGTATTGTGGTCAGAGTTACCTACGGGAGGGAGGACAAAAGATCGGTATGCATTTAGGCTCCAGACAGTACTTCAGCCAGCCTGTTCTATTTGAGATGAATATTAGTTTTAGGCTTCTGACAGTACTTCAGCCAGCCTGTTCCACTATTTGAGCTGAATATTAGCTTTTAGGCTCCAGACAGTGCTTCAGCCAGCCTGTTCCACTATTTGAGCTGAATATTAGCTTTTAGGCTCCAGACAGTGCTTCAGCCAGCCTGTTCTACTATTTGAGCTAAATATTAGCGTTTAGGCTCCTAACAGTACTTCAGCCAGCCTGTTACACTATTTGAGCTAAATATTAGCTTTTAGGCTCCAGACAGTGCTTCAGCCAGCCTGTTCTATTTGAGCTGAATATTAGCTTTTAGGCTCCAGACAGTGCTTCAGCCAGCCTGTTCCACTATTAGAGCTGAATATTAGCTTTTAGGCTCCAGACAGTGCTTCAGCCAGCCTGTTCCATTTGAGCTGAATATTAGCTTTTAGGCTCCACACAGTGCTTCAGCCAGCCTGTTCCACTATTTGAGCTGAATATTAGCTTTTAGGCTCCAGACAGTGCTTCAGACAGCCTGTTCCACTATTTGAGCTGAATATTAGCTTTTAGGCTCCTAACAGTACTTCAGCCAGCCTGTTCCACTATTTGAGCTGAATATTAGCTTTTAGGCTCCTAACAGTACTTCAGCCAGCCTGTTCCACTATTTGAGCTGAATATTAGCTTTTAGGCTCCAGACAGTGCTTCAGCCAGCCTGTTCCACTATTTGAGCTGAATATTAGCTTTTAGGCTCCAGACAGTGCTTCAGACATCCTGTTCCACTATTTGAGCTGAATATTAGCTTTTAGGCTCCTAACAGTACTTCAGCCAGCCTGTTCCACTATTTGAGCTGAATATTAGCTTTTAGGCTCCAGACAGTGCTTCAGCCAGCCGGTTCCATTTGAGCTGAATATTAGCTTTTAGACTCCAGACAGTGCTTCAGCCAGCCTGTTCCACTATTTGAGCTGAATATTAGCTTTTAGGCTCCAGACAGTGCTTCAGCCAGCCTGTTCCACTATTTGAGCTGAATATTAGCTTTTAGGCTCCAGACAGTGCTTCAGCCAGCCTGTTCCATTTGAGCTGAATATTAGCTTTTAGGCTCCAGACAGTGCTTCAGCCAGCCTGTTCCACTATTTGAGCTAAATATTAGCGTTTAAGCTCCTAACAGTACTTCAGCCAGCCTGTTACACTATTTGAGCTAAATATTAGCTTTTAGGCTCCAGACAGTGCTTCAGCCAGCCTGTTCTATTTGAGCTGAATATTAGCTTTTAGGCTCCAGACAGTGCTTCATCCAGCCTGTTCCACTATTAGAGCTGAATATTAGCTTTTAGGCTCCAGACAGTGCTTCAGCCAGCCTGTTCCATTTGAACTGAATATTAGCTTTTAGGCTCCAGACACTGCTTCAGCCAGCCTGTTCCACTATTTGAGCTGAATATTAGCTTTTAGGCTCCAGACAGTGCCTCAGACAGACTGTTCCACTATTTGAGCTGAATATTAGCTTTTAGGCTCCAGACAGTGCTTCAGACAGCCTGTTCCACTATTTGAGCTGAATATTAGCTTTTAGGCTCCTAACAGTACTTCAGCCAGCCTGTTCCACTATTTGAGCTGAATATTAGCTTTTAGGCTCCTAACAGTACTTCAGCCAGCCTGTTCCACTATTTGAGCTGAATATTAGCTTTTAAGCTCCAGACAGTGCTTCAGCCAGCCTGTTCCACTATTTGAGCTGAATATTAGCTTTTAGGCTCCAGACAGTGCTTCAGACAGCCTGTTCCACTATTTGAGCTGAATATTAGCTTTTAGGCTCCTAACAGTACTTCAGCCAGCCTGTTCCACTATTTGAGCTGAATATTAGCTTTTAGGCTCCAGACAGTGCTTCAGCCAGCCGGTTCCATTTGAGCTGAATATTAGCTTTTAGGCTCCAGACAGTGCTTCAGCCAGCCTGTTCCACTATTTGAGCTGAATATTAGCTTTTAGGCTCCAGACAGTGCTTCAGCCAGCCTGTTCCACTATTTGAGCTGAATATTAGCTTTTAGGCTCCAGACAGTGCTTCAGCCAGCCTGTTCCATTTGAGCTGAATATTAGCTTTTAGGATCCTGACAGTACTTCAGCCAGCCTGTTCCATTTGAGCTGAATATTAGCTTTTAGGCTCCAGACACTGCTTCAGCCAGCCTGTTCCACTATTTGAGCTGAATATTAGCTTTTAGGCTCCAGACAGTACTTCAGCCAGCCTGTTTCACTATTTGAGCTGAATATTAGCTTTTAGGTTCCAGACAGTGCTTCAGCCAGCCTGTTCCACTATTTGAGCTGAATATCAGCTTTTAGGCTCCTAACAATACTGCAGCCAGCCTGTTCCACTATTTGAGCTGAATATTAGCTTTTAGGCTCCAGACAGTGCTTCAGCCAGCCTGTTCCACTATTTGAGCTGAATATTAGCTTTTAGGCTCCAGACAGTGCTTCAGCCAGCCTGTTCCACTATTTGAGCTGAATTATTAGCTTTTAGGCTCCAGACAGTGCTTCAGCCAGCCTGTTCCATTTGAGCTGAATATTAGCTTTTAGGCTCCACACAGTGCTTCAGCCAGCCTGTTCCACTATTTGAGCTGAATATTAGCTTTTAGGCTCCAGACAGTGCTTCAGCCAGCCTGTTCCATTTGAGCTGAATATTAGCTTTTAGGCTCCAGACAGTGCTTCAGCCAGCCTGTTCCACTATTTGAGCTGAATATTACCTTTTAGGCTCCAGACAGTGCTTCAGCCAGCCTGTTCCACTATTTGAGCTGAATATTAGCTTTTAGGCTCCTAACAGTACTTCAGCCAGCCTGTTCCACTATTTGAGCTGAATATTAGCTTTTAGGCTCCAGACAGTGCTTCAGCCAGCCTGTTCCATTTGAGCTGAATAATAGCTTTTAGGCTCCAGACAGTGCTTCAGCCAGCCTGTTCCACTATTTGAGCTGAATATTAGCTTTTAGGCTCCAGACAGTGCTTCAGCCAGCCTGTTCCATTTGAGCTGAATATTAGCTTTAAGGCTCCAGACAGTGCTTCAGCCAGCCTGTCCCACTATTTGAGCTGAATATTAGCTTTTAGGCTCCAGACAGTGCTTCAGCCAGCCTGATCCACTATTTGAGCTGAATATTAGCTTTTAGGCTCCTAACAGTACTTCAGCCAGCCTATTCCACTATTTGAGCTGAATATTAGCTTTTAGGCTCCAGACAGTACTTCAGCCAGCCTGTTCTATTTGAGCTGAATATTAGCTTTTAGGCTCCAGACAGTGCTTCAGCCAGCCTGTTCCATTTGAGCTGAATATTTGCTTTTAGGCTCCACACAGTAACTCCAGCCAGCCGGTTCCATTTGAGCTGAATATTAGCTTTTAGGCTCTAGACAGTAACTCCAGCCAGCCGGTTCCATTTGAGCTGAATATTAGCTTTTAGGCTCTAGACAGTAACTCCAGCCAGCCGGTTCCATTTGAGCTGAATATTAGCTTTTAGGCTCTAGACAGTAACTCCAGCCAGCCGGTTCCATTTGAGCTGAATATTAGCTTGTAGGCTCTAGACAGTAACTCCAGCCAGCCGGTTCCATTTGCAAGAATCATAAATTCTCACGAGCCCCTGCATCTACACGTGCTTATGAGAATTTTTGTCTCCTGCTGGATCATGGTTTGTCAGTGCACTGTTTTCAGTCATATCAATGATTGGCGGCACTGTCATCCATGAAAATAATATTTGTTTAACCCTTTTAGCCCCAAGGTCCCATTTATCAAATTTCCGAGGTGTTGCCTAATTACTATGTACCAGTTGCAGGGGATGGATTGACCATGATAATTCAAGGGTAGTGCCAGATTAGCTTGGCGCCTGAAGGCGCAAAGCTAATCTGGTAATACCCTTGAATTACCATGGTCAGTCAATCTCTTGCTAGCGGGACTCGCGGTTAAATGGGTTAATCGAGCGTGTCAAATCACCCTTGAAGACTTGTGTGCCAAGGTGGTTTGCGTCTCGGTGACCCAGTTCCTTGAATTGAGATTAATTGGAGGTAAACTTGACTTGCTTTGAACTTGACTTGACTTGCTTCCACTGGTGGTGATCGGTTAACAAAAAGTTTTTTTTTCCCAGTTACATGCATAAATATCCATTTTGCTTACTTTGTGAAACGGAGAATGCATATTTTTGATTTCTACATGAAGTAAAATAAAAATGGTACTAAAAGGTTTGATAAGCTTTGAGATAGAGTAGTTTATAACCTGTAATAAAATGATTTGAAACGTGCTATTTTATGTATTTTGTGCACCTATATTACATCTAATGTAGATATGTGAAATGCATCATTCATCCCCTCAATGTGGAAGTAGTTCATTTTTGACAGGGTTTTACCAAATTGTATTTGTAATACCTGCTGCCCTTTTTGGTGGTACATTTCACATTGCATTTACTTTGAGATGTAAATTTTAAGATTATTGTTTTTCTGTTTCACGTGCTTACGGGTTCCGGCTTTGTTCTGATGTCTGAGGTATGGAATCTGTTCCTGCTAATTGTGTGCTTGCGGTGTGTGCTTGCGGCGGTTTGTGCTGTTGACTTGACTGTGGGCCATCAAGTGTGGGCTCAACAGGCATAAATGTTGAGAATACTGCTCATCGCAGACATAACACCATGGACGCTCCTGTTCCATTAAATAAGAGCGCGTAACATACGTGTGCCCAATGTGGAGCCGAGCAAGAACAGTCTCCTCACGGTGGCTGCCGCAGCTGTATGGTAGACTATCGGACACCATAGGAAAAGCTTCATGCAGCTTGTTAGCTTGCTCGTTGTCCCACTCGGACTGCCACTCACGGGCTATGTACGCACTAATTACAGGTTTAAAATCACTATAAACAGTCTGTGCGTCAGGGACCGGCTCGTTGCGGGCATCGTTGCCAGCAGAAACTGCGATCCTGTTGCCCTCGATGCCCACATACCCGAAGTCTGAGTAGAGCTCTCTAATCTGCACCAGCAGTGGTGGTCTGTTCCTGCGCCTCGAAGGGCCTGCAGGGCAGAAAGGGAGTCAGACAGAATCAGGAAGTTCCTTTCCCTAGACCGATAAACATGCTTGTGTGCCAGCAGAACCGCCTGCAGTTTTGCATTAAATACAGATGAATGGTCTGGGAGGCGGTGCTTAAATGGGCGTCTAGCATGGCGAGGTGACACTGAGGCCGCAGCCACTCTCCCATCCTCAGACTTTAACCCATCCGTATAGATACGACAATAGCCAGGAAAACTTGAAAGGAGTTCATTGAGAATCTGTTGGTATATGGCTGGTGGAGTAGAGTTCTTCTTGTGGGCGGTCAAGTCCAGCAAGATGTCAGGACCTGGTAATAGCCAGGGTGGAGTGATGTGTTGCAGAGATTCCGAAACTTTGTCCAGGTCCACTCCGGCCGCCTGCAGATGAGGTCGGGCACGGAAGGAAAGTGGACGGACAGCTCCCGGATGGGTATCGTAAATCTCTGAAAACGGCGGTTTAAAAACACAATCATAGGCAGGATTGTTTGGATGGGCCTTCAGTTTCAGAACGTAGCTGAGCATGAAGCGGATGCGGCGGAGCTTGCAGTGAGAGAAGGCTCCCCTGCCTCGGCATACAGACTAGGAACTGGAGGCGTCCTGAAGGCCTCCAGACATATCGGCAGACCTTGATGGTGAATTGTGTTCAGACGCTGTAGAACAGACTTGGAAGCCGAGCCATAATCCGTAATTCAGTTCGGACCGAACAAGGGCCCGGTACAGTCGAAGTAAGACAATGCGGTCTGCACCCCAGTCAGTACGACCAACGACACGAAGAACGTCGAGGGCCTTCTGACAAGAGGTTCTAAGGTAATTAATATGGTTGCGGAAGGTGAGTCTTTTGTCAACTTTGCCTCCTCGGCCGCCTTAATTGGCAATCCAGCAATGCTCAGGCTAGGTTCTGGAAACAATTTCGTCTGGTTAGTAAATGCACACAGAACACTCTTCCACTCTCTCTCCGTCAGAAACACTCTCTCTCCTCCTTCCAGTCCGCCCTCAAAACTCACCTCTTTCAACAGTTCTAGCACTATATCACCACACTCCCCAACCTAAGCAAACTGTCGTAATGTATTTCACTATTTGTGGTACGTGAGTCGTTGTCTAAAGCGTGCGCATGCGTTTGCGAGTTGTGAGTGCGCGCTTAGAGTTATAATTATTATAAGATAAGCGCATTATAAATACCGTAATTATTATTATTATTAGACTATCTTGGAGGGCGAGAATTTGAATCCGTTGAGAGACACCCATCTCTGTATGCGATCAACGCACAGTTGCAAGCGCCTCTCAAGGGACGCAAGTCCTCGACCTCGTGCGCACAAAGCAAAGACGTCAACAAACAAAGAGCATTCAGAGTCCTCATTGACGGCCTTTACAATTTTATTAATTTTAATACTAAACAAAACAGGAGATAGAATGCTGCCCTGCGGGACACCCATCTCCTGTTCAAAATAGTCGGAGAGGGTGGAGCCCACACGGACATGAAACGATCGGTTAGACAAAAAATTGTGAATAAAAACGGGCAGGTGCCTTTAAAACCCATGTCCAACAAGTCAGACATTGTACCATACTTCCAGGTAGTGTCATAATCCTTCTCAAGACCGAAGAAAATTGCATAGACATGCTACTTGTTGACAAAAGCATTTCGAATAAACGACTCAAAGCGGACTAGATGGTCAGTTATACTACGGAAGCGCCGGAAACCGCACTGGAGGTCTGTGATGAGACCCTGTGACTCAAGATGCCACACCAGGCGGGCGCTGACCAGGCGTTCCATAGTTTTAGGGATGGTTTCACCCGCTACGTCCCACAAAATAGAAGTTAAACAAGAAACAGGTTCTTCAGATGACATGACCACCCCCTCTGTAATACGAGACTGACAGAGGGAGGCGAACCGAGGCTAGTTAGCTTTCTTGAAATTTCAGCGCCCCACCGGTGGATCCTCCCCACAGCTGACCGATGACAGGACTACTGGGAAGTGGTCACTACCACACAGGTCGTCGTGAAACTTCCAGTACAAGTCCAGCATGAAAGAAGGATCACACACAATGAGGTCTAGAACAGAACTCGATCCTGAATCTGGGTTAGAGTAGGTAGGTGAGCCATCGTTAAAGACACATAAGTTAAGTTGAGAAAAAACATCTAACATCTGACCTCTGCCATCATAGTGGTCACTACCCCACAGGTGAGCGTGACCGTTAAAATCTCCCATGAGAATAAAGGGAGATGGCAGCTGATCTACTAAGTTAAAAATATCATTACTACAGACTCACAGGGGTGGTGGCAGGTAAACACTGAATATGGTTATGGTCATCTTTAAGGTAACCCGAGCTGTGACAGCTTGAAGACAGGTGTCGATGCTAACGGGGCAACATAAAATTTTGCTGCTAATGAGAAGAGCCACTCCACCCGAGCGCCTTTCCGAATCAGAGCCTTTATTGATAGCGTTAAAACCATTAAAAGAGACAGGGTCAGAAGACTTCAGGTAGGTCTCCTGAAGAGATATTATTGAGGGGTTATAGGACTTGACTAAAAGACGTAATTCCCCAACGTTAGCGTGAAAACCACGACAAATACACTGAAGAAGAGAGGACATATGTCTTAAGTGGGGGAGAAGAGTTTTTTTTTTCCCTTTTCCTTTGCTTTGGAAGGAGTTGAAGAAGATGAGGGGTGTGGAGCTGCCGCAACACCAGCTACGACAATTTCCACTCCCTCCATCCGCTTCTCCAATGCAGCATATTTGTTTTGAAAGGGAACATCAGTGACTTATGTGGCGAAGACTTCTCCCCCGACATTGCCATACTACTTTGCCCCTACTTTGAGACTGATTGCTCTACAATCAGAACTGCCTACCCTGATTGTTCATCTATATCTGAGATCCTAATTAAATGTGATCATACAACCCTATACCAAATTATAACAGCTCTCCACCCGAGCACCTCTCCGAATCAAAAGAAACGCGAAGTAGCCCTTTCAAATCACATTTAATCCAACATTTGAAAGTCGATTTCGGACAAACCATATAACGGATGTTATCGACATTTTAGAAATGAAATCATGAACACCAGCCTAATCAGTGTGGAAGTTTATTCTGTATTTGGAGCAAGCATGGCACAGCATAAAGTCAATATGGCGTTGATGACGGCTTGGCAGCATCGGCGCATAGAGTGCATCAGTTTTGTTGATCAGTATAGTTTTGTGTATAGAGCCAGACCGGTTAAATCCTGTAGCCGGCGTGTGTGCGATGAGAGCACCGTTTTTTTCCTACAAAATTCGCGAGACCTGGGTCGCCACACGACAGCGGCCGAGCTAGCTCAGTCTGACAGCTGAAAATTTCGCAAGATATGACGCGGGACTGCAGAGAGTGCTCAAAGAAGAATCCCAAGCGATTCAAAACTTCGTCGACCGAGCGGACGCAAAGGCGAAGGAACACACATGGCCTAAAACCCTGCTGAGTAAATGGCGAAAGTAACTTCACCAGAAATCTCCTCTTCTAAGCCCTTTTCATGGCTACAAATCCTCCAGAGAATTGACATCTCTGACTCCCACGATCTTGGTCTAGTAAACTTAGGCCACGGAACACAGTACCGTTTCCGTACTGTCCAGTCTCTTAGCCATAGTCAGTACCAGGCATGCCCTAATATTTCAATCCCCTAAAAAACACTACTGCCCACCAGCTGCACATTTGCCATGCACAAAATAACAATAAAAACAGCACATTGACAGTCTCATTTCTTGGCTATGAACCTGATTCCTTACCAACCCCACACCCAAGCACAGCTGAAATCAGCGTGCCCCTCAAATCACTACGTCAACGGCAACTCAACATAGGCCCACAATTGTCCACTGGATAAGCTCAGGATGGTATGAATCAAAGCACCAAACATGTTTCCTCTCATCTCTCATCTAACCAGAAATTTCCAGCAAATTCTAACATTCAGCCCTACTACAAATTTTCAAACAAGGCAAAAATTATTTTTAAAAACACCGGTCCTCTTACTCTGCGTTGCCTAGCAGCGTCGGCGCGTCAGCCGCCATCTTAAGAGGATAGAATAGTCTTAAGATAGTAGCGAAATGGTGTTTCAACACGTTTTTCTTCATGTTTCTTCCTTTTTGGAAACAAACAAAAACATATTTTGGTTAGCTTTTTCCTACGGTGATGGCAAGACTTGCTGTCATTGCCTATAGCACGTCAGGACTTTCCTGAAATTGTCCTGACATTGATTTCCCTACCGTAGGCCTTATCGCGAATCCCCTCAAGATGGCCGCCACGACTAGCGTGATGGCGTCAGCTTCCCGAGCCCTATAGACCCGGGTAACAACCCCTTCCCCCCTCCCCTCCCATGAACACGAGCTAAACATGCAAACGAAAAATAAAGTGTCGCTGTTGCTCGACAGTTTACCGACTACAAACAGACTCGACTGATATGAACACCACCACTAATCTACGTGATGGAAAAACCTGAGCAAAAAGCAAACGGAAAAAAAGCTCCGCTTTCGATCAGTTCTACTGCAACCAGCCTACAGCTCTAAGCTAACACTCAACTGACCACGCCACCCGCACTGCGCTACACCAACAGAAGTAGAAAACCCGGCCGCGCAAGCACAGCAAAACGAAAACGAGCCGCCAACCACCGCCCCACCCTGAAAGGATCAGAGAAACCAAAGGAAAAACACGGGACACAGCACAACAGAAACGACAAATTTTACTCAACAACACAGACCCCCGCAACGAATATCCTAAGGAAGTTAACAACGAGACAAGAAGTCGTCTATTATTCTATCCAATGCGCAAATTGAGCGTAAGAGAGAACAGAATAAAACAGAATAGAACAACGTTTATTTTCGAGGGGCCCGTTGGGGCCAAAGGACACAGAGGGATCGGACTTAACTATCATGTACATCACTTTATATCATTCTTTAAGTTCTTTCAGTCCACACGGAATTTTGCACTGTTCTCAGTGTCGGCAGTAAGTCAGTTCATTTGTGTTCATCGCGCGGCGTCTGTGTTCGTGGAGTCCCGTGACCGTATTATTTCTGTGACCGCCGGTGATTTTCGCGTGATCCGTGGTTCCGTCCGGTCTTGTAGCGTCTCCGACGGTCCGGGGCATGAAAAAAGAATTGAGAGGGGAGTAAGCAGTATCAATGCTGTTTGGTCGTTACGTTTCTCTCCCTTATGGAGAAGCAGTCAAATACAAACTTTGCTAGAGTGTATTGTACATCCTCCCTTTCTAGTAGTTAGCTTGGGTTATGGCAGTCTGTCTTTGAAACTAGCTGAGTTCTGAGCTGATTATATAAACTACAATCGTTGGCATGTGATTTTCGTCCTCTACTACTCCATAGTCTATGTTCCCGGGGTGTGTTTGTATACCTGCCTCTTTCTACTTCTAGCATGTGAGCACTTACTCGCAACTTCTTGAGGGCTCGTTTGTGTTCTTGTATTTTTGTGTAAATAAGATAGCTTTTTTAAATTTCGTATTTATCAGTTGCTTTGTCATAGAATGCCAGTCTAGATGACCGTGACACTCTAAACGAGTTGAAGAAGACCATCAACATTCCACGCAATGAGAAACAAAAATCCACATAAAGTGGTCAGGCTTGGCCGGTCCGCTGACGAGAGTAGTGCCGCCTGGCAAATAAAGCAAAAACTTACTCGAAATACACAAACGCAAAATAAATGACAAATCAAGACCAAACGTCGAATAATTTTGTGTATACGGCCAGACCGGGCAAATCCTGAAGCCTGCATGTGGTTCCGTTTTTTTTCCTACACAGTTTGTTTGCTTGTATTGTACTTTGATAATCCTCCCAACATCAACAAGGACTCACAGGCGTGCCGGTCTGTACTGAAGTAACACTTTTCTGCACTGGCGGGTTCTAGAGGTCACCGTTGCGGCACCCTTGCTGGAAAAAAAGAAATGGAGTCAGTACCACGACAAAATACAGCAAGAAATGTTCATAACTCCTTCACTGCCAAGAAAAAGTAACTTAACACGATCCAACTGCAAAAGAGACATAGACCTTCATGAGCCCCGCGAATATGGGGGCTCATGAGGATCTATCAGTGCTTCTTGGTGAGATTAATTTGTATCCATGACGGTCGTTGATCGAACAGAGGTTTCAGGAACAAAAATGTACGTACAGTGGCAGGGGAGGGGTTATAAAGACAGGCGCTAGCTGAAGAGAAGTCTTGAAGGGCAAAACGTGTACCCAGTCATTAACTCATTCAGCACTGACGCACTACAGCAGGAGATGGGTCGACCATGATAACTCAAGGGTAGTGCCAGATTAGCTTGGCGCCTGTCGGCGCCAAGCTAATCTGGCACTACTCTTGAATGATCATGGTCGATCCATCTCCTGCAACAGGTGCATAGTCGTTAGATGACGCCTCCAAAATTTGGGAAACGCGTGAGTGGGGCTGAATGAGTTAACCCCTTTCCTGTCGAGAAAAAATGAAACCGATTCAGCTATAAGAGACACAGATCCTCATGAGCCCCGAAGTCGCGGGGGCTCATGAAGATCTATGTTTCTTGTTAGTCCTGTGCTCTTTACGCCAAAGGTTGGTTCCATTTCCCTCTGTGTTTTTTTTTTTTTTTTTCTCATGAAAATGTCGGTCAGGGAGTGTATATGGTCTTAGGCGCGCAATTCACTGGCAGTAACGGGGATTACGACCTTCAACACATACATAATGGTCTCTAACCCTTTTAGCCTCAGCCGCCGTGAGATGGCCTTAGTCGCCTGCTCGGCGTTAAACCCCAATAACTAACTAACTTGTAACCCCAAGGTCCCATTTCTCAAATTTGGGAGGCATTGCCTAACTGTGCACCAGTCGACCATGATAATTCAAGGGTAGTGCCAGATTAGCTTGGCGCCTGAAGGCGCCAAGCTAATCTGGCACTACCCTTGAATTGTCATGGTCAATCAATCTCCTGCTGTAGGGATCCGGGGCTAAAAGGTTTAATAACAGGTGATCTCTCAAAGGGGTGGGCGTTCAAGACACTTTCGGCTACTTTTAATTTTAGAAGCTGTCGCCTGAAGACCGACAGAAAGCTTGCCGCTTGGAGGCACAAATCTGTTTAGGCACCACCCGTGAACTATCTTCACATGGTCGATGCACAGCTGGCTGTAGTGAGTCAGAGCTCGTTGGATTAACAGCCACGGATCTGTAAAGGCCGGCCACTTTTGCAAGCTTGTGAACACCAGCTCACGTTCTGCGCTCCACGTAAGGAACATAGATATCAATATCTGTGGGGGTTCTTGAGGAGCTATGCCTTTTGCGGTGGAGCGGTGCTTGCTCTGTCTTGACAGTGAAGGAGTTACAAAATCTCACAATCACTTTACTTTGCACGCTTTTATCATTATGACACTGTTTTATGCGTGTTTTAACACGTTCAGTGCCAATGGACTTTGTTAAATGAACACCAAACTGTCGTAGCCTTTCCACATGGCTTAAAGTGATGTCAGCAAGAGGTATAGATCCTCATAAGCCACCGCGAATGCGGGGGCTCATGAGGATCTATATCTCTTGCAGTTGGGTCGGCATTTAACGGGTGAAACGAGCAAAGGCAGTTACGAAATTCTTTTGTGTGAAGACTTGCAACCGTTTTAACCCTTTGGCTGTCAGTAGCGGTCCTTGTCACGGTGATTCCTGCACCATAACTGCTACCCACAGCCGAGGGGTTAAATAACATGTGACTTTTTGTGCGCTAGGAGACGCGCCACTCATGAATAAAGAACACGCGCATGCAACGTGTTTAAGTGTATTTTCACACTTCTATCACAATACAGTGCACCGCAAAACTCCAGGCGGCTACCCACCAACATGAAACCGATCCGAATCCGAAGCGGGTCCGAACAGAAAAAAAATCGTGCAAGTCCTTTCAATGCTTGTGTGTTTCTATATGTCCAATGTGATACTCGAATTCGCATCCGGCTCCGAACAAAAATGAATTGTGTTTTTTAAAGGAAAAGTGCATCATCGCAACGGGTATGGATCGGATTCGTGCTTATGGAAACGTAGCTTTAACTTGCACTTCGTACTCGTGAAATAACAATAGACGCTGACAACATACTTCTTCAGTTTTAACTGATACCTGTTACATAAAAAGGATTATGGCAGTTTTCAGCAAATGCCTCTTCTTGTGATCCACTATATAAAAGTTTAGCATATACATAACATTTAAAAAAAGAAGTATTAAAAAAAAAACGAAACAAGAAACAAAGAAGAAGAAAAGGAAAAAATGGATGAAAACCTCTCTCTCCCTCTCTCTCTAACACACGCACGCACGCACACGCACACACACACACGCACGCACGCACGCACGCACGCACACACACACACACACACACACACACAGAGCAAAACACGACTGGTTGTTTGGTTGGTTGTACATTGCTTAACGTCCCGACAGCAACAAGACTTTCTCTAGGTCGTGCCTGCACTGCTTGTGAAAAAAAAAAACTAAAGAGAATATTGAATGTATGTCGCCAACCGGTCTAATACGCTAAATAAACCTAAGACCATTTAGCAACACGCATCCAATATCAAGAGCTACAGGCAGCGCAGACAGTAGGGAGAGTTTTAAAAAGGCAAATACAGGTGAATGGACCAAGGGTAGACAGAAACAAATGTCCCAGAATAGAGGGGAGATCCCACCCTGTATGGCTGACCAGGGTGACCCTGGGAACTAAAAAATAGTTAACCCCACCCAAGTCCACCAGGGCACACCCGGGTGGGGGAAAACACGACTGGGACAATGCATGCATAAGTGACTATTATTCTCTTAGCTTGACTTCGCGAACGAAGATTCTATAAGGGTTGCCCACGACGTCTTCAGGCATGCTCGTGGCTGCGGAGACCAATCCGGGACAGGCAGGTTCGACCGCAGTGGCTGCAGGGGGCGGTCTGAGTTGCGGCATCTGTTTTTTTTTCTCCTGAGCCGCTTGTCCTTAAGGCTAGCTCTGCGAGAGTCCTCAAAGGAGACGGCTGCCTTGTAAATGGTGGAGCGCCAAGTGTCGAGGTCCGCAGCAAGCGAAGACCACTGGCGGTGGTCGATTTGGCAGGCACTAAGTGACTTCTTGAGACAGTCTTTGTATCTCTGTTTTGGTGCCCCACTGTCTCGGTGTCCAGTGGCGAGCTCGCCGAACAGGGTGATCTTGGGTAGGCGATGATCCTCCATCCTGGAGACGTGCCCAGCCCAGCGGAGCTGTGTCCGCAGCAGCAAAGCCTCGATGCTCACAGTTTCTGCCTGTTCAAAGACCTCGACGTTGGTGACATAGTCACTCCAGTGAATGCCAAGGATGGTACGCAGGCAGCGCTGGTGGAAGCGTTCGAGGAGTCGTAGTTGGCTGCGGTAGAGGGCCCAGGACTCGGAACCATACAGCAGGGTGGCGAGGACGACAGCTCTGTACAAGCTGATCTTGGTGCCATTTTTTTCAGCTGTTCATTGTGCCACACCCACTTGAATAGTCGCCCGAAAGCGCTGTTCGCTTTTGCCAGCCTGTTGTCCAGCTCCTTGTCCAGCTTGGCATCTGACGTGATGATGCAGCCAAGGTAGGTAAACTGGTGCACTGACTTCAGACTCATCGATGGTGTTGTGGGGAGGGCGATGCTCTTCCTTGGGTGCCGGCTGATGGAGGACCTCTGTCCTTATCAGACTAAGCTCAAGTCCAAAGAGCTGGGCTGGGCAGCGTCTGCGAAGCGTCAGGGCAGATTCGGGGGGGGGGGGGGGGGGAACACGACTGGGACAATGCATTCATAAGTGACTATTATTACAAATTAACTAATCCACTTTAGCCCCAAAAGACAAAGGCCTGCAGAACTCTCATACATAATTCATATCTTTAGCAAAACTCCACCCGAAAAGGGTGGAGACGGGCGCTTCAGTTTCCAATAATAAATTAATCCTAGTCAGATTTTTTAATTATTATTATTTTATGTGGGGTTGTTGGAATGAGTGGGATTCGATCCGCCATACCTGCCCGCCTCCAAACTTCCTAACCCTGACTGGACGGCGAGTCGGCAAATCTACCGATCACGCCACCGAGGCGCCCGCACAAACGACAGGTTTATAAGCGGGGTCTTGGCTTCCCAACAGTGGCTGAAGGTCACGTGCAACACCAGACACTTCGTGCACTCAACACTACATTAGAGCGTGGAAACGGACGCAAAGCTGACGCAGTTTCAATATAAAATTGAAGCTGAAAAAAAATCTCTCTCACACACGCACGCGCGCACACACACACACACACACACACACACGCACGCACGCACGCACGCACGCACGCACGCACACACACACACACACACACACACACACACAGACGTACGTACACGCGCACACACACATGTTTTGCCGGATTACCCTAGAACCACTCGGTATAAACTTCATGCACCTATCCTTTCACATATATAGCCAACGGTTAGCTGACGGAGACATACGATAATATAAACACCCAGATACACAATCCCCTCTCTTCTAGCCAATGAAAAGCCGGATAGGGCGTAGTTTTCGTCCTAGTTTAAATTTTTCAACAGGCATATATTCTCATGAAGCCCTGCATCTGCACGGGCTCATGAGAAGATGTGCCTCTTCCTCTCGGTCACATCTACATTATTACTACTCGGTGGCTCATGAGGATCTGTGCATGTTGTGGCATAAGAATTGGCCATTTACACCCGGTTATAACTTCACAAGCTAAAAGCGCAGGAGCATTAGCGCAGTTAGATACACGCTAGTGGAGTCCTCTCCACAACGTATAATTTCTGTTCTGCACCGGTTTGGGTCGGACAATTTACTAGACTTTCCGACACGACAAAAAAGGAGAGAAAACCTGAGAGAGACTGAAAGAGCACAGGCTGCCACTGACGATTTTTGTAATATCTGAGAGGACTGACTTTTTCAGCATGCTGATCAGGTATGTACTAAAACGTAACACTGAAATAACGCAGTTCACAATTTCAAACCCTTATCTGTCTAAAAACATTGAACACCACCCAACTGAAAGAGGCACATAGCCTCTTGAGCTCTCGCTGATGCGGGGGATCACTGGAACTATTCCAGCCGCCAAACAATAAGCGGGCACTACCCTTGAACTATCATAGCTGATTCATTTCACGTAGTGATCAAAGTTGCATCATGTTTTTAACAAGTACTCTACAATAAACTTCGGAAACGACAGAATGTCAGAGGACTGTGATGTAACCCTATGTGTTCCAGAACCAAATGACTTCCATTCAATGGAATGGCAGTCACTTAGTTGTGGGAGTTGAATGGCCGCTTATTGTCACAACTGAAGCGGGTCGCCGGGAATTAGGTGAATAAGCAGAACAAATATACAGTAAAATCCGGATATAACAAATTGGCAGGGACCATGATTTGTTGTTGTTATAAGCAAAGTTTGTTATACGCAAAGTGACAGATTTGTTAATGTAATAACCCCGCCATTCAACAATGGCCTGAGTGCATTCATGCACAGGGGCAGGTTAAAGTTATATTGCCCAGGATCAAGCATCTCAACACAGTCAGAAAACTGTCTGCAACAGATACTGCTGACAATATGCGTATGGGTCCTTTGTGTACTATCTTAGAGCTTTATCATGTAAGTACAATGCCAAATGTCAAAATTCAACGTTTGCAGGGTGTATTGATTTTGTACCCGAGTCGCGGATTTATCGTTTGCATCGGCCTGGTTTTGAATTAATATGCATATTTATGAGCTTACGTCACAAGGCCGCAGAACCCGACCGACTATCAGTGTATCGCAATACTGCAGGTCACGAGGTCATCGATGTGGTGTACACACGTGTCAGTGTACACATGTACTGATGTTCTCCGGCATCCTTTTGGCGTAATTTTCCACGAGAATGTAGAATAAACCTTCCATACTCGCTATGCTGTCAAAATCACAATGCGGGTTCGTTTGACCTGCTAGTATTTACTAGTAACGATCGTGCTGGCGCAGCATGCACTCCACCGAGGGCGTGGCTTGTTCGACTCTCCTCGCAAAGCGATTGAGCGAGCGTCCACGGTGCCTAGTTTGACATTTGATCCTCTATCCCTCAGAAACACGAAACAGAACATTGGTATTTATACCCACTTTCTGCACTGCAGTCAATTTCACACCTCACACATCGAAGTTCACGTAACTGAAAGCATCATTGGATTGATTGATTGATTGTACATTGCTTAACGTCCCGACAGCAACAAGGCTTTCTCAGGACGTGCCTGCACTGCTAGTGAAAAAACAACAACAACAGAATATTGAATGTATGTCGCCAGCCGGTCCAATACGTTAAATAAACCTACGACATGGGGCCTAAATAAAGCTAAGACCATTTAGCAACACACATCCAATATCAAGAGCTACAGGCAGCGCAGACAGTTGGGAGAGTTTTTAAAAGACAAATACAGGTGAATGGACCAAGGGTAGACAGAAACACATGCCCCAGAATAGAGGGAAAAACCCACCCTGTGGAGCTGACCAGGGTGACCTTGGGAACTAAAAAGTAGTTAACCCCACCCAAGTCCCCAGGGCAGACCCGGTTGGGGGTAGCATCATTGGAAACGACAAATGCACCATCGCAGCAGAAACACTACCTCTGTGAATCGAGTGAATGAGAGCCCGCACAGACAAAAATATGCCTAGTAATCACGACCAGCGATGTGCAACTTTGACATGGGTCGACCATGATAATTCAAGGGTAGTGCCAGATTAGCTTGGCGCCTATCGGCGCCAAGCTAATCTGGCACTACCCTTGAATTATCATGGTCGATCCATCACACACCGTAGTTTTCAGATTATTGCAGCATAACATCTGATAACTAGCTCGTAACTATATGATAAAACAGGTTTAAAATCTTGCGAAATCAGTAAGAGATCAATTCTACTGAAGATCATGAATTCTGAAAATCACTAGCGCTCACGGAACTATAGGAAGATCGACAAAGACCGTAGATTACTTACTGTTTCACACAGCAGGAAAGCGACAAATTTCGGATGGGCGGTCAAGCCAAGATCTTAATCAATCCAGACCAAGATCTTGCTTTACGTGTTGCCACATGTCCATATTCCCTTGTCTGATGTCAATCTACGTTGGGGTATCTTGTCTCTCTTCCTCTTTCTTCTCTTCTATTCCGAGTCTGTAATTGTCGGCGAGTCGAAGATACTTTCTTTTATTTTCGCTGATTTATCCGCCATCTTGCCTGTGATTGGTTATAGTTATGCAGATGACCTAAGGTCGTATAGAATAGTTATGACGTCAGCTACCATCGCCTATTAGAAGCAATCTTTTCACGGTGTCCCGACACTAAGATTCCGGTGGGCCTCTTTTCGCTTTGAACGGACGAAAAGAAGCATTTGGTGGGCCAATAGGGTGGTCACTGTCTAAGTGGGTATATATACTGAAGCCCAGTAAAAGCTTTTTGTGAACTTAAGCCTTCAAAAAGTTAAGTTGTGCCCCTTTAATGTAATATTCACTTAATTAGAGCAGTTTGCGATCACCATATAAAACGGCAGTTTCTTTTTAAAAACTAATTTTTCTTTTTATTAAAAAAAATACGTAAAGGGGAATCAGAGGGTGGGGGGGGGGGGGGGGGGGGAGAGATGGGGGATTTATTCGAATCCGCTGCTCTCCAAATTCGTGTTTGGCCTGAGCCTAACGTGTTCCTTGTTCGCGGTGTGGGTGCGAGTCATATTAATTCGCTTCGATAATCAAATGATTTTTGTAGCAAAAGAAAAAAAATAACCCAAAGCAAACAGCAGAAAAGGATATGGGTATGTTACATTAGTTCTTATGTGCAGCATTATTTTAAGTTCTTACTCAAGAAAACGGTGCAATGCACGAAATATCTGTATCTGAATACAAAGCGAGTTTGTTAAAAAGACAAATAAAAACATGCAAATTCTGTAAAAACAAAGCATTCTCCCGTTTACTTTGATGATTATTAATTTATGTAACAGTTTGTTATAAGCGATTGAAACCGACAGCCCCTGAAAAAGATTGTTATAACCAAAGTTTAGTTAATCTGACACTATTATAAGCGGCCTCATTTTACAAAGACAAAGAACACGTTTGGTCAGGACCTCCCAGAAAGACAAAGAACAAGTTTGGTCAGGACCTCCCAGAAAGACAAAGAACACGTTTGGTCAGGACCTCCCAGAAAGACAAAAAACACGTTTGGCCAGGACCTCCCAGAAAGACAAAGAACAAGTTTGGTCAGGACCTCCCAGAAAGACAAAGAACAAGTTTGGTCAGGACCACCCAGAAAGACAAAGAACAAGTTTGGTCAGGACCTCCCAGAAAGACAAAGAACACGTTTGGTCAGGACCTCCCAGAAAGACAAAGAACACGTTTGGTCAGGACCTCCCAGAAAGACAAAGAACACGTTTGGCCAGGACCTCCCAGAAAGACAAAGAACACGTTTGGCCAGGACCTCCCAGAAAGACAAAGAACACGTTTGGCCAGGACCACCCAGAAAGCTTTGTTATATCCGACCTTGTTATAAGCGAAGTTTATTATATGTGTGTGTTGGTCTGTGATTTTGGACATTACAGCATTACGCCGTAAGGTCCAAACTCACAGACCAGCACACTCTCGAAACCGTTAGGTCCAGTATAACAGACTAGCACAGAAACGAACACACGGCTTTTACTTCTATTAACTTGCTTCAACAAGTGTCTGAAGATACAGTGTGTATAGAATAATTGATTGATTGTACATTACTCAACGTCCCGACAGCAACAAGGCTTTCTCAGGACGTGCCTGCACTGCTTGTGAAAAACAAAACAAAACAGAATATTGAATGTATGTCGCCAGCTGGTCCAATACGTTAAATAGACCTACGATATGGGGCCTAAATAAAGCTAAGACCATTTAGCAACACACATCCAATATCAAGAGCTACAGGCAGCACAGACAGTATGGAGAGTTTAAAATAGGAGAATACAGGTGAATGAACCAAGGGTAGACAGATACACCACCACCTCTACGCTGACGACTCACAACTACTAGACAAAGACAAACTCGACAACACTCAGACACTACTGACTCGCGCGGCTGACTGCTATGAAGACGTGAAAAACTGGATGACAGCAAACAAGCTCAAACTGAACGACGACAAAACGGAAGCCATGCTGGTCGGCACTCGCTAAGAAAAATTCCCATCTCCCTCCCTCTCTCCACCTTCAACTCGACAGCACCCCCATCTCCCTCTCTGACTCGGTCAAGAACCTTGGCGTTATCCTCGAGTATCCTATATTTCTCTCTTTCCATGACCAGCTTCGTCTCCGCCACGGCCCAGGCATGTTATTTCCACCTCCGCCGCATCAGTCAGATCAGAAAATACCTCACTACCGAAGCTGCCACCAAACTCGCTGTCTCTCTCATCTTATCTCGCATCGACTACTGCAACTCTCTCTTTCCGGTCTCCCTCACGGCTCATTCCACCACTCTCACTCTCCAGCGCGTCCAGAACAATGCTGCCCGCCTCGTCCTCAGAAAGAAAAAGTCCGACCACATCACTCCCCTGCTCAAGCTCCTTCACTGGCTCCCCATCCCCCAACGCATCCAATACAAGATTCTGTCTCTCTGCTACAAATCCCTGAACAACTACGCTCCTACCTATCTCTCCAACTTACTCCACCCCTACACTCCTTCCCGCTCCCTCCGCTCCGCCTCCGACCCTCTTCGCCTCCTCATCCCCCGCACCAAACTCAGCACTTTCGGCCCCCGCTCCTTCTCAGTATACGGTCCATCTACCTGGAACACTCTCCCACTCTCTCTCCGTCAGAAACACTCTCTCTCCTCCTTCCAGTCCGCCCTCAAAACTCACCTCTTTCAACAGTTTTAGCGCTATATCACCACACTCCCACCCCAAACTGACCGTCGTAATGTTTTTTTCACTATTTGTGGTACGTGAGTCATTGTCTAAAGCGTGCGCATGCGTGTGTGAGTTGTGAGTGCGCGCTTAGAGTTATAATTATTACAAGATAAGCACATTATAAATACCATAATTATTATTATTATTTTATTACAGAAACACATGCCCCAGAATAGAGAGGAAAACCCACCCTGTGGGGCTGACCAGGTTGACCCTGAGAACTAAAAAGTAGTTAACCCCACCCAAGTCCCCCAGGGCAGACCCGGGTGGGGACCAGTGTGTATATAAACGTTCCACGACTCCTTCGTTTAATAATAATAATAATAATAATAATAATAATAATAATAATAATAATAATAATAATAATATTAATAATAATAATAATAATAATAATAATAATAATAATAATAATAATAATAATAATAATAATAATGGGTAGACCATCGAAAAGCGATGATGTCGTCATTGTGCATGACTTCTATTAGTGGGTGCGGGTGTGACTGTCCAAGCCAATCCTGGAGCCACACCTGCGAGGGCAATGGGGTCACTGGAACGTAGCTGTGGGGAGAGTCGACCCTGTCTTTCTGCGAGCTCTGGCACTGGTGATCCGTTAGCACCGATTGTGTTCAAAGAGCGTGCAGGCTTTCCTGGTGGCGGCACGCCAGCCAGATCAGTCTTGTGCTTGTGCTTCAAATTCCTTTACCGGGAAGGCGCAGTACTTGAAACTGTCTTTTATGCAGTCTTTCAAGTGTTTCTTTGCCGTCCTTGCTTCCTGTGGCCTTTTGAGAGTGCACCATACAGGAGTTGGCGTGGCATACGAGAATCATCCATGCGTATGACATGACCTGTCTAGCGAAGTTGTGTCTTTAAGATCAAGGCTTCAACACTCACTAAGCCAGCATTATCCAGGACTTCCAGGTTTGTCACCTTGTCTTGCCATTTGATGCCCATGAGTGAGCGCAGGGATCTCACGTGGAAACGTCCAAGATGTTTGAGGTGCTTTCTGTACAGCGTCCATGACTCACAGCCGTAGAGGAGGCTGAGGAGGACTACTGCCTTGTAGACTTTGATTTTGGTGGAGAGCTTGACGTTGTTGTTATTCAACACACGAGTGCGCAGACGACCCAGGGCTTTGCTGGCTTTGCTGATGAGAGCTGCGATTTCCTTGTCGATAGTACGGTCAGAAGAGATGATGCTCCCCAGGTACCTGAACTGGTCGACAGTCTTCAGCTCGGTGCCTTCGATATACACTTTGGGTTGGAGGGGGGGGGGGGGGCTCTTGTGCCTGGGGCTGGTTGGTGCAGGACCTCGGTTTTGTTGAGACTGATGGTGCGGCCAAACAGTCGAGAGGTTTCCGAGAACCTGTTGACGATGGTCTGGAGGTCAGACTCCGTGTGCGCCATCAGCGCACAGTCATCGGCAAACAGCGCCTCAAGGATCTGTCTCTCGATAGTCTTGGTCCTGGCGTTCAGTCGACGGAGGTCGAAGAGAGAGCCGTCTAGTCTGTACTTCAGGTACACTCCCTTATCAAGGTCACGTACTGCATGGATCAGAAGAACGTGAAGAACAGGTTGAACGTCACGGGGGCAAGAACACAACCTTGTTTGACACCGTTGGAAATGTCGAAGGGTGCCGATGTGTCGCCGTTTGACTGGACAACTCCTACCATTCCATCATGGAAGAGACGGATGATGTTGGTGAACTTCCTGGGACAGCCGAGCTTTGCGTGGATGACCCAAAGCGCTTTTCTGTTCAGGGTGTCAAATGCTTTGGTCAGATCTATGAAGACAGCGTAGAGGTCCATGTGCTGCTCAATGCATTTCTCCTGGACCTGTCTCACAGAGAAGACCATGTCGACTGTGCTGCGGCCGGGTCTGAAGCCACACTGAGCCTCTGGGAGTGCTTCCTCAGATACAGAGCTGATCAGGCGGTTGAGGATGACTCTCGCAAGGATCTTGCCAGCAATGGACAAGAGTGAGATCCCTCGGTAATTGGCACAGTCTGCTTTGCTGACCTTGTTCTTAAACAGGGAGACAATTGTAGCATCTCTAAATTCCTGTGGCATGTTCTCCTCTGCCCAGATGCATGTCAGAATGTTGAGGAAGGCATCAAGGGTCTCAGGTCCAACTGCATTTAAGAACTCTGCGGGGATGCCGTCCATGCCTGCAGCCTTGCCGGAGCTAGTCGAGTTGATCGCTTTCTTGACCTCGTCCAGGGTAGGCGGGCGGTCAAGGTCATCCAGTGTCAGCTTCTGGGGAATCATGTCCAGGGCCGCGGGGTCGACAGTGGAAGGAAGGTTCAGCAGATTTGAGAAGTGTTCTCTCCAGCGCTCAGTGATGCTGCCTTTGTCCTTCAGCAATGTGAAGCCGTCGGAAGAAAAGAGAGGGGTTGTGCTGGGTCTGGCAGGGCCGTAGACAGCTTTCATTGCGCTGAAAAACTCCTTGGAGTTGTTGGATTCAGCAAAGTGTTCAAGTTCTTTTGCCTTGCTGTCCCACCAGGTGTCCTGCATGTTGCGGAGCTCTTTCTGGGTTTTTCTCTGGAGGTGTTTGAAGCGGTCTTTCTTGGACAAGGAGTTGATGTCGTTCTGCCACTCGATGAAGGCACTGCGCTTTTCCTCCAGTAGTTTGTTGATCTCTTCATTGTTCTCATCGAACCAATCCTGGTGTACCCTCTGCTTGGGTCCAAGCACGTCTTTGGCAGACTCCGTCACCATCCCCTTGAACTGGTTCCACATTTCAGTTGGGTTGCCAGTCAACGGTCCATGGGCAGTTAGCAGGTCATCAAGGTGGGGCTGGAAGCTTTCCTTGATGTCCGGGCGCTTCAGCTTGGCCAGGCTGAATGAAGGTCGGGTGAGCTTCGGCCTCTTCCTGTGTGTTGGTGCAATGTGCAGGTTGAGGACAGACCGCACCAGCCGATGGTCGGTCCAGCACTCGGCTCCTCTCATGGCTCTGGTGATTCTGACATCACGAGTATCCCGCTGAGGGACAATGACATAGTCTATGAGATGCTACTGCCTGGACCTGGGATGCATCCATGTTGTATTGTACTTACTAGCCAGCCTGAAGAGGGTGTTGGTGATGGCGAGTCCATTCTCAGCGCACAATGTCAGCAGCAGCAGGCCATTGCTGTTCATCTTGCCCAGCCCGTGTGGGCCCATCACTCCTTCCCAGCAGTCACATTAGCGCCCAACTCGAGCATTGAAGTCACCAAGCACGATGAGTTTGTCACTGCAGGGGTGGACTTCAGGATGTCGTCATCGGCGTTGGTGAGTGTCGGAGCATAGGCACTGATAGTCGGGTGTGGGAGATGGGGAAACGGAGCTTCATCATAATAATAATAATGAGTACTTTATAGCGCCTAACCTCGGATTAGAGCTCTAGGCGCTTAACAAAACTAATTGTAGAAAAATAACTAATTACAAAAACGCAATTTACAAAAACAAGATACAACGCACTTTAATCTATAAAGTCACGATTCAAAATGATACGCTTATGGACTCATACTCGCACTCACGCACGCGCTTGGGGAAGAAATAGAACTAATTTCGGGCAGCAAGAGACATACATTCTCATGACTCTCTGCAGTTGCAGGGGTCATGTAAACCTATACCTCTTTACAGATGAACGGGCCGGGCTGAGGGATCGTTGCTGAAAAGCTTTTTGACGTCTCGTCTCAATGTTGAAGTCCTTGTCTCACAACTGATGAACACAATGAGACGTTCTAAACAGTCTGTATGTGCCATCTAAGCACACGTACCCTTACAGCACATTCATGCGAAACGGAAGAAAAGACGGGATGTTGCATAAGTAAACGCAATGCCTTTGTGGCATTTTAGAGGACTCTTGTATATCCCCCTAATGTTAGGCTTAGTCTTTGAAGCTTGTACCGATGGTTAAAGACGTAAAAAGTCCGTGAAGACGAACACCCTAAAAAAAAACAACCAACAACAAACAAACAACCCCGCCCCTAAAATTATATATATATATATATATATATATATATATATATATATATATATATATATATATATATATATATATATATATATATATATATATATATATATATATATATATATATATATATATATATATATATATATATAAATTAAAAAATATAATTAACAAAAATAAGAGAGAGAGAGAGAGAGAGAGAGAGAGAGAGAGATGATGATGATGGGCCGGGACGGAGATTCGAACCCACGACCCGGCGATTCCCTTTGCTCTCCTGCTCCGACGCTTAGTAACCGCCTGAGCTATTTCGAACTCCGCGCTCAGTCGTCAATTGGCTTGGATTAATAGACGAGTTCGCGGTTACCAGAGTCCCTCAGAGTCCTTGATACGATTATCAGCTATACGGCCGATTGAGCACTCACGCAGAAATAGTTCGTCTGTATGATGCACTGATCTGATCAGGGTATATAGAAACCCAGTTACGAGGTGGTCTGTGTATAATGTCGGACAATTTAGACAAATCGCCCTGTAGACAGGATAACACTTATCCCTGACAGAGTCACATGCTCGAACTACGCACATAGACACAAGAATCGACAGTTAATCCAATCACAACAGTCCCTCTAGCGAGCATTAATTGGCATCTCCACTGTAGGCTTGAAATTAATACGCGCGCAAAGTGTCAACAGTACTCATGCGGAGCAGTTCACTAGGGATTATGTCAACGTTCAAGTGTAAAGCACTACAAAGTGAAGTCATTCACAGTTCATTAGAGAGAGAGAGAGAGAGAGAGAGAGAGAGAGAGAGAGAGAGAGAGAGAGAGAGAGAGAGAGAGAGAGAGAGAGAGAGAGAGAGAGAGAGAGAGAGTGTGAAATGAAATGAAATGAAATTTTCGAAGGATAAAAGAATAGGTGCGCAGACCTTTCTTCATTCTTGTCCTTGCTACAAACTACATGAAAACACTCACGCACGCAGGCACGCACGCACGCACGCACACACACACACACACACACACACACACGCCGGCACTCACACGCGCTTGCACACACTCACACACACACCCACACACGCGCGCACGCACACACGGAATTACGTAAATCAGAGTTAGGTCAGACCTCGCTACGGCTCAAACATTGGATTAAAGGCCCGGACAAACGTGGTATCGTGATGTATGTCCGGGGCCTTCAACCAACGCCCGCGTCAGACGAAGCACAGTCCCGACCCACGTCTGGCTAATATGCATTACACACGGTACATGAAATACAACTACATAATAATCACATACATATAGTATACATTGCACACTGTTAAGACTACATTCGTTACATAGAACGCAAAAACTGTAAGCATAAACGTCAAGATTATCTAGACGTTTTACTTCCTCCTGACTAACCCAACACACACATACATGCACGCAAAATGCACGCACACATACACACACACACACACACACACACACACACACACACACACACACACACACACACACACACACTCGCACACACCAGCATAGACAAATATGCACAAAACACACTGTTCCGCACACATGCACGCACACACATACACACGCGCCCATACACTTGCATGTTTGATAAGTCATTATTCAGAGCGCAGTAGTCGCGTGCGCTTTGTTCGGCGGCTCAATTAAGTGCCGGAATAGTCTTGCCTTGAAGGTGGACAATGAAGATGCCTCGGTAATATTGGCCGGAAACGAGTTCCAAAGTTTGGGCCCTGAGTAAGACAGACTAGTTTTGAATATATCAAGTCGTGGCCTAGGTACTGACAGTTTGTTCCTTGATGTCTTGTATGGTGTGTTAGCATCCTTAAACAAATCCGAGACGTACCGCGGGGTTTTAGATTTTCGGACTTTAAACATTAACACGCCCTTATTGAACAGAAAGAGGTTACGTAACGGAAGCATGTCAAGGGCCCTAAGTCGCTTGTCAATGCTGTCTCTGTTATTAGGAAGGATTAGCTTGGCTGCCCTCCGGTGGAGGGAATTGAGCCTCTTTAAGCACGCATCACTGCACCCGTCCCAGACTGTAGATGCGTAGTCAATGTGGGACTGGATGTGAGCGCTGAAGAAGAGTTTTCTAGTTGGTGAATCGTAAAGAAATAAGTTTTGAAAGGAGAAATAGATTTCTGGACACAATTTTGCACACACTGTTTACATGCGCATGCCATGTCAATTGATCGTCTATAATGACGCCTAACAGCCGGCGCTCCTTAACTTGTTTAATCGGCTCACATTTAAGAGAAAAGCTAAGTGGCGGTGGGTTTAGCTGGTGCTTTTGACGTGTAGTGATTAACATGCACTCTGTTTTAGATGGGTTAGGTATCATGTAGTTGTCTCGGCACCAATTTGAGACGTCTAATAGACTATGTTGCAAAGAAGAATTAATTGTAGATATTTTTGCCGAGGACACGTTGAGATTAGCGTCATCTGCAAACAAATTGCATCGCACATTTGATTGTGAGATACACAAAGGCAAGTCATTAATAAAAATTAAGAACAAGAGAGGGCCTAAAATAGACCCCTGGGGTACTCCATGCTTAATGACACCTTCTGAGGAACGCTTACCGTTGACACAAACATACTGAGATCTATTGCTTAGATAAGATTTAAAGAAGGCAGCGGAATCTGTGTCTATGTGGTATGCCAACAGCTTCTGTAGCAACAGTTCATGGTTGAATAAGTCAAAAGCTTTAGAAAAATCTAAAAATACCGCACCGGTCATTTCAGCATTGTTTATTGAAGTTAGCCAGGTATTGGTCAGATGAGACAGAGCCGTGTGACAAGAGTCGCGTTGTCTGAAACCTGACTGTAACGGATAAATCAAGTTACGTGTCTCCAGGCAGCGGAATGACTTTAGCTATTTTCCAGCTTCTTGGGAAAATACCTTGCTGGATTAATTGTAGATAAATGCTAAACATTCAACCACATAGGGGACAGACAGTTTTAAAAAGAAACTATTAATGTGGTCATGACCAAGGGAGCGTTTATTTTTCAGCTGACTAATAGACTTGCCTACGTCGAAAACAGTTAAGTACGGAATACTAAAAAAGTCGTTTGGCGCCAGTCTCTCGTCGCAAAAATGTTTAAGTTTTACAGAAATAGTCGGCTTGTTTAGGTTATTAGTACTCTTATTCAACAGTGAGTCGGCAGCAGACAGGAAATGTGATTAAAAGTATCAGCAGGTATAGAAGTACATGGTGGTGTTTGACGTGATTTGGTAAAGGCATTGAGGGCTCGCCAGACAGAGAGAGAGAGAGAGAGAGAGAGAGAGAGAGAGAGAGAGAGAGAGAGAGAGAGAGAGAGAGAGAGAGAGAGAGAGAGAGAGAGAGAGAGAGGTTATCGAAAAAAGAAACTAAGAAAGAAAGAGATAAAGTAAACAGAAACGAAGAAATACCCCAAAAGAAAGGGGAAAAATCCGCTTAGAAAGCACACAACAATATTGTTTGTAAAATGCGGGGGGGGGGGGGGGGGGGGGGGGGGTTGGAAACTAGACAGAAATACAATGAACAAAGGTAAGAGAAGCAACGGAAGAAATGACGTGAGAAGTGAGCGATGAAACAGGAAAGAAAGAGGGAAAAAAGAAGAATAATAAGGGGGAAAAGGCCGACTGAAATGACAAGGAAAGAAAGAAATACGTCTAAAAAAGACAAATTGTTTTGTTCATGTCCTTTCCAAGCGAGTTTTTTTTCCTATGTTCGGAACTTCTGTACATTTTACACGTATGGCTTGGAAGTTACCTTTTTGTCTGGCAATGTCCAGAAAACAATGACGACAATCAATATTGCAGTTGTTATTGGCAATAATAATAATAATAATAATAATAATAATAATAATAATAATAATAATAATAATAATAATAATAATAATAATAATAATAATAACGGGATAATTGTTGTTTTAGTCATTGTTACTACAATTAATGTTATTTACAGTCGTTATATTTCAATGGTGTTCACATGCAACCTAGCGACGGCGCGACATCAGGTTCTGAACGGATGCGGCTGCCTGCTTTGATCTCTTTTCCAATCTCGATACTGTATCTCAGTCAGAAAATGGGACCAGTTGCATGAAAAAGCTTAGTCCTTCGCCAGCCACTAAGTGGAACACCTTGCTTAGTGGCTGGCGAAGGACTAAGCTCTTTCATGCATCCGGCCCAGTTGGTGTGTGAAGAAATCTTGATACTGTGTATGAAGAGGGCACGCTGTGATGAAATCGCCATACTGCAGGAAATGCTGATAACCGCCTTGTGAAGAAAGCGCAAAAGCTCACATTTTGACCAACATGTAAACAGTTATTTACTTTTCTTGTCAGTTACGAGGTTCAATGCAAACACCATCGATTTATTGATGTCATTATCTTTCACCTTAAAAATCTCTGACAACAGGTTAAGTTTCTAGTAGCGCTTTCCTGCGATGAATCATCGCGACAAAAACCGCTACCGACAGACTAACCCTTTTAGCCCCGGGGCCCTGCAGCAGGATTCAGGCGCCAAGCTCATCTGGAACTACCTTTGACTGAATTATCATGATCAATCCATCTCTTACAACTGGCAACTGGTCATTAGGCAACACATCCAAAATTTAAGAAATGGGACCTTGGGGCTAACAGAGTTAATGCGTACCACGACAACGCAAAACCCCATTGGGGCGGTCCGTGGCGCAGTGGTTAAGGCGCCTGCCACCAATGCTAAACTTGCGAGGTTCGATTACGGGTTCCGGCGTCGGATTTTTCTCCTCTAGTAAGTGTCACCGTTAATTCGGGCGGACCGTCGGGGGTTCTTTCTCCGGGTACTCCGGCTCTTCCTCCCCCTCCACTTTGGTATCAGCTTCAGCCCACTTAATCAAATTTCAAATACAAACGATCTTGAATTTCCAAAAACTACAGTAGCTCGCTTGAGCTTGCCCTTAGCAACACGTGAATGTTCTGTGTTTACGTACTGTGTGTGGGTGAATGCGTGTGATTCACGTGAGCGTGCTTGTTGGGTTCAGTTCGCGGCGGCGCTTTGAGCCGATTTTCAATTGGGATAAAGCGCCTATTTAATGCGCTTATTATTATTATTTCCACGGATGACTGACTTACACCGCAGCATGGAAGAAATCCGGCCTCCCACCATCCAGTCCCGCCACCCCCCCCCCCCCCCCCACCCCCTTCCAATGGCACTAGTCATCGTTACGAGTTGTACCTCAATACCCCCGGGTAAGAATTTTTCACAGAGTTGTGCGACTTAAGCGTTGCTTTTTTTTACGGACCAAAATTACGTTCATAACACATAACATTTTTCTAAGATAAGAATAGGATAAGATAAGATATACAAAGTTATGTTGAAATGGACAAAAATACAAAAACAGATAGAAGGTTTTATAACAAACAAAAAAAATCAGAATTTACTGACACCTAAAATGCATGCATCTCTCAAATGCCGGGATGAGACAGACAGACACGGGACTTTCTCGGCGACATCTCTAAACACACGTCTGAAAGCAGCTGTAATTCAGTGTGTTATCTTTTCCTGGGCAATTTTCTAAAATCCTTGACTGAAGGAATTTACACCCAAGTGAACAGCTCTTAGGACTTCAAAGTTCAACATATGTATTGCATGTGGCTGAGAATGTAACCTGCACTCCATCTTTCCATCCTAGTAAAATCAGACATATTCTATCCAAACAAATTGATATTACAGCGTCTGTACCTTCTTAGGAAACTGAGAAGTTTTGATGTCAGTTCCAGGGTTTTAGAATCCGTTTATAGAAGCCTGATCGAAAGCATACTGACTTTTAACATCACTGCTTGGTATGGCAACCTCAGTATGAAAAACAGGGGCAGACTGTCACGTATCGTCAGAACAGCTGAGAAGATCATTGGCCTAGGACAGTACCCAGTATATGATCTGTACCATAGAGCTGTCCGAAGGATAGCTGCTAGCATTGTCAATGATCCTCGTCACCCACTATCTGATCAGTTTCAAATGCTACCATCAGGCAGACGTTTCAACATGCCACTTGCCAAAAGGAATGTTTTTAAGAAGTCTTTTATTCCAACCGCTGTCTCGATTTTGAACTCTCGTTTATAACGCCGCGATAAGTATGATCTACTTAACATTACCTCCCATCTTGTGACAGATTGCTTGTGATAGATTGCTGCAATGATAATTTTTCATGATATGTTCTTGTAGCGTTCGTTAATGTCTTATATTGTTGTTTTATGACGAGCCGAAAGGCAAATTTCTGTCGTGCCTTGACTCGAACAGACAATAAAGTTGCATTGTATTGTATTGTATTGTATATTACAGAGGTGAGTACACATCCTATTTCTATACCACTAGTAATCAACAAAGAGAGATGAGAGAATACACGTAACAAGGACCGACCGACTCATATTTTTGTTGTTATTCTTATCAGTTCGGCCGTACAATTGTTACGTGTTTGGCTGTAAACATATAACAATACTAATGAAAATTCAAAAACAAAACACAAAAAACAACACAAAAAGTATAACGCAATGGAGGCATTAAATCGGTCTGCCCTAATGTAGGCATTGATTGCTAAACATTCCTGACAAAACGGGTTCTCAATATTGTCTTGCCTCAGCGGCGACTTTTCTATACTCCTCTTTTCACAATCCACGTGAATGTGCACACGTACTGGCTCTCGTTGTCGACATAAACGTCGTTGGAATTCTCCTACGTACAAAGGAGAACTGTGGAGGTCAGAGAAGTCTTTCATTTAATTACATCCAGACTTCAAAAGCTGTTACTCAGTAGCCTCTTTGTTCAGAATTATTGTAAGACATTTGAATACAAAGTGGGTATTGCCAACTACTGACCCTCCATTGAAGAAAACATCGTTTTCAAAGTCACCCACATGCACACACCTTAAAGTTTAATTCTCTCTCTCTCTCTCTCTCTCTCTCTCTCTCTCTCTCTCTCTCTCTCTCTCTCTCTCTCTCTCTCTCTCTCTCTCTCTCTCCCTCTCTCTCTCTCTCTCTCTTATTTTTAAGGATTAATAATTTTCGTCCCATTTCATTACTACCAGTTTTGTCAAAGCCTTTAGAGAGGCATATTCATAAACATCTATCTAAATATTTAGAAAACCGAAATCTTATCCATCCATTGCAGTCAGGTTTCAGACCAAACCATTCCTGCCATACTGCGCTGATTAGGATGACAGACACCTGGTTAGCATCTATCAATGAATCCAAACTAACAGGTGTAGTCTTTTTAGACTTCCGTAAAGCTTTTGATTTAGTAAACTATGATATATTGATAAAGAAAATTTCGTTGTACACCAACAGCGCTGCCACGTTCTTCAAATCCTACTTGGATGACAGAAGACAAAAAGTCCTTCTTAATGGTACATATTCTAATCACCGCTTAGTCAAGCATGGCGTGCCCCAGGGCTCTATTTTAGGCCCTCTTTTATTTTGTTTGTTCATTAACGACCTTCCGCTCACAATTAACGATCATAATGTTTCATGCGATATGTTCGCGGATGATGCTGCAATACACATGCCCGACGAGGATTTATCTATTATTGATACACGCCTACAAAGCGCACTACAAGACATTGACAGCTGGTGTAGTAACAACTCCATGATCCTAAACCCAGCGAAGACTGAATGTATGGTATTAAGTACCCGTCAAAAGCACCAGCTAGGCTCTCTCTCACTCAGCTTGTCTCTTCAAGGAAAACCCATCAGTCAAGTAACAGAACATCGTCTTCTCGGTGTTACTGTAGATAACCAGTTTAAATGGCAGTGTCATATTACTAACATATGCAACATAATATCAAAGAAACTTTACATTTTAGCCAAATTAAAATATATCACTGATGTAGAAACACGTAAACTGTTCTTTAACGCCCACATCAGGTCACATATCGACTATGCTTCTACAGTGTGGGATGGAGCAAGCGAGGTCCACTTGAAGAGACTGAACGCTCTTCATCGTAGAGCCGCAAAACTTATCCTACCTGATCCTAACTCAACTACCGATAATAAACTGAAAACCTTGGAGATTCTTCCCCTGAAAAATCACTTAATGTACAATAAGGGAATAATTATGTTCAAAACATTGAATAGCAAAATGCCTGATTATATTAATAAACTATTTTCCTTTCCATCACCAACGTACTCAAGATCAAGGCAATTCATTATTGTACCACGACCTAGAATCGATCTCTACAAGACAAGTTTAGCGTTCTCAGGCCATAGCCTGTGGAACAATTTGCCTAGGAAAGTTACAACAGCAACAACCCTTTCTTATTTTAGAGCCAGTATTTTCAATTACCTCACGTCATTATCTTAATACTTTCACTGCGACCCTATAATACTCAGTGTGTGCGTGTGTGTGTGTGTGTGTGTGTGTGTGTGTGTGTGTGTGTGTGTGTGTGTGTGTGTGTGTGTGTGTGTGTGCGCGCACGTTTTTGTTGTTGTTGTTGTTGCTGGTTTTGTTTTGTTTTTATATCATTTATTCTTCTTCTTCTTTTTTTTTTCTATTTCTTTTTTCTCATATAATATTTTCACACTTTGTGCATTATTTGTAGATTAGCAACGGCAAGTTCGAAAAATGGTTGTGCCAGCCAAAACTTTCACCGTTGTAAAATAAAGAATCATTGTCATTGTCATTGTCATTGTCTCTCTCTCTCTCTCTCTCTCTCTCTCTCTCTCTCTCTCTCGTGCGTGCGCGCGCGCGTGTGTGTGCAAGGACATGATTGAAAACAGGTCTATGTACCTAATCATTTATCTTTGAAAATAAAGTTTCATTTGATTTCATGTCTGTCTGTCTGTCTGTGTGTATGTGTGTGTGTGTGTGTGTGTGTATGTGTGTGTGTGTGTGTGTGTGTGTGTGTGTGTGTGTGTGTGTGTGTGTGTGTGTGTGTGTGTGTGACATACACATAAGCGCGATTTTGTTTAATGACGAACACGTTCGATTGGCCCGAAGTTCGAGGTGTGCAGCAGTCGACAACGGGCGAAACATGATCACGAGGTGCCAGTGTGAATATGTTGCTGTGTTCAAAAGACCTAGTTCGATTTATCCGAGTTGAGCAATACATTAGACTTATCCGAAGTTCGACTTAACGGGGTCATTTTTAGTTGTAATGTTAGTCATACATTTATCCCAGTTTGGAAAAGGAGAAACACGTTCGACTTATCTGAAGTTTAATTATTCCAAACTGGACAGTTCGACTTAACGGAGCCATTTTCAGTTACATATTAGTCATAAAAAGGGCAGCTTTAGCTACGGAAAAAAAAATGGTTTGACTTATCCGAGTTTGGAAAACGAGAAACGCATTCTACTAATACGAAGTTTAACACCCCGAACTGGACCGTTTAAGAAATACGTTGTAAAATTAGTCCTAGAAGTAGAAGAGCAACTTTGGACAGGGGGGAAATATGGTTCGACTGAAGCATTTTTCGACCTGTCTGTCTTTGACTTAGGCGTATCGAACTGCATTGTTAAAAAAAAATGAGTTCGACTTAAAGTTATTTTCCCCAGGATCAAGCATCTCAACACAGAAAACTGTCTACAACAGATACTGCTGACAGTATGTGATGGGTCCTTTGTATACTATCTTAGAGCTTTATGGTGTAAGTACAATGGGAAATGTCGAAATTTATCGTTTGGAGAGTGTATTGTTTTTGTACCCGAGTCGCGGATATATCGTCTGCATCGGCCTTGTTTTGGAATTAATATGCATATTTATGAGCCTACGTCACTAGGCAGAACCCGGCCGACTATCAGTGTATCGCAATACTGCAGGTCACGAGGTCATCGGTGTGGTGTACACACGTGTCAGTGTACACGTGTACTGGTGTTTTCCGGCATACCTTTGACGTATTTTTTTCACGAGAAAAGTAGAATAAACCTTCCATACTCGCTATGCTGTCAAAATCACAATGCGGGTTTCGCATAACCTGCCGCAAGTCAGTATTTACTAGTAACGATCGTGTCGAGGACGTGGCTTATTTTAGTGAATCGCAAAAAGCCTGCGAGCCTGCGTCCACGGTGCCTAGTTTGACCTTTGAGCATTTACCCCTCGGAAACACGCAACGCATTCCATCATAGAAACAGAACATTGGTATTGGTACACTTTCTGCACGTAACTAAATGATAAAACAGGTTTAAAATCTTGCGAAATCAGTAAGAGATAAATTCTACTGAAGATCATGAATTCTGAAAATCACTAGCGCTCGCGGAACTATAAGAAGAGTGACAAAGACCGTAGTTTACTCACTGATTCAGCAGAAAAGGGACAAATTCTAGATGGCCGGTCAAGCCAAGCTCTTGCTTTACGCCTTGCCACATGTCCATATTCCCTTGTCTGATGTCATTTCTGCTTAGGAGTATCTTGTCTCTCTTCCTCTTTCTTTTCTTCAATTCCGACGATGATACTTTCGCATTTTCAGTTTTTCTTCGCTGGTTCATCCGCCATCTTGTCTCTGATTGGTTAAAATTATGCTGATGACCTAAGGTCGTATAGAATAGTTATGACGTCAGCTACCATCGCCTATCAGTAGCAATCTTTTGACCGGATCCAGTCACAAGATTCCGGTGGGCCTCTTTGCGCTTTGAACGGACGAAAGAAAGCATTTTGTGCGTCACTCATCATCGCTTTCCATTTTCAAATCCAAGCTTAAAACACACCTTTTCTCTGTTGCATATATGTTAAGACCATTTTGTCTGCCGGCTCATCGTATGTGTGTGTGTGTGTGTGTGTGTGTGTGTGTGTGTGTGTGTGTGTGTGTGTGTGTGTGTGAGAGAGAGTTTTCTGCTCCTTGTAAATCAATGTATTTTTTTGTGTTGAATGTGCTTGTTTTTGTATTTTGCTTTGTGTTTCATTACTGTGATTGTAAAGCGACTACAGCAACTTGGTGATTAGGCGCTATACAAATTACCTTTATTATTATTATTATTATTACAATAGGGTGGTCACTGTCTAAGTGGGTATGTATAGTGAAGCCCAATAAAAGCTTTCTGCGAACTGAAGCCTTCAAAAAGTTCAGTTGGTCGGGAAAATTATTTTAATCGACTTAAACTTTCTCGACTTATCCGTTTTCGACGTAAGCATATGGGACTGTATTTCCGCATTTGCAATTGAAATTAAACATGCCTTTTGTTTGGTTGGACCGTGCGGCTCAATAAAAGAGCAGTAAAGTACTGGTCGCAAGCGCATGAGTGAACTTACATCCTGCTCAAGCCACTCAGCAAGGTGTTTCTGCACAGGTACACCTTGCATAGTGGCTTGGGCAGATTAAAGCTCATTCGCGCATCTGACGCCTGGTTCAGACACCAGCACAAATACCCATACATTTTCTAAGGGTTCATTGTATGCCAAATGCTTGCGTTGGCTGCATTTGATTTTTGGGTTGGCCGGTCGTTTGGTTCGTGAGCAATCTGCCTCGTTTCTTTCACCTGCATTTATTTGTTATTTTTAACCTATTTAACCCCGAGTCTCTACAGCAGGAGATTGATTGACCATGATAATTCAAGGGTAGTGCCAGATTAGCTTGGCGCCTTCAGGCGCCAAGCTAATCTGGCACTACCTTTGAATTATCATTGTCAATCTCCTGCAACTGGTACATAGTCATTAGGCAACACCCCCAAACTTGGAGAAATGGGACGTTGGGGCTAAAATGATTAAAGAGGCGATCTGCTCCACGCGGGCATTGTACATTAAAACTTCAAAGTTTCAGTGAGGCCTGTTTTTGACCAGCGTTATTGTAAGACACACTAAAACATTCTAAGCTTATAGGTATAGAACCCTCTGTTTGTCCAAAGTTGGTATAAGACAAACCAAGAACATATGTAATGGAGATCTTGCCAGCTGTTAACCCTTACCTGCCTGGAGTGGGTCGCGTTAACATATTCAGCCCCAAAACACCACAAGAAGATATGGATCCACCAGGACAGTTCAAGAGCTGTGCCAGAATAGCTTGGCGCCTCTTGTGTTTGCTATGCCTTGTCCGTTGCCGACATGACTCAGTAACAAACTTCTGCGACAGTATGGTCACGCAGCAAACGTACACGCGCAACCCCACTTGTATACTCTGGGCATCCGTTAGCGTATCAATCTACACAGTTTTAGCTGATGCTCGTACACACCCCGCCGTGAGATGGCCTTAGCTGCCTGCTCGGCGTTAAACCCAAATAACTAACTGCTCGTACACAAAGCGTTGTATAACAGAACAGAGCGGAGTCGTCCACAAACTGCTTGACATACAGACGACGTGTGCTGAACCGGATTCTCCTTTGTCTAAATGAAGCATAGCCAGGCTTGGCTCGTACACAAAGTGTTGTATAACAGAACAGAGCGGAGTCGTCCACAAACTGCTTGACATACAGACGACGTGTGCTGAACCAGATTCTCCTGTGTTTAAAGAAAGCATAGCCAGGCTTGTAAGTAGCAATCATCTGTTTCTTGAACACTTAACCCCTTCACCTGATTGATTGTACATTGCTTAACGTCCCGACAGCAACAAGGCTTTCTCAGGACGTGCCTGCATTGATTGTGAAAAAAAATAAAAATAAATAAAATAAAATAAAAAATAAAATAAAAAATTGAATGTATGTCGCCAGCCGGTCCAATACGTTAAAGTATAAACCTACAACATGGGGCCTAAATAAAGCCAAGACCATTTAGCAACACACATCCAATATCAAGAGCTACAGGCAGCTCAGACAGTAGGGAGAGTATAAAAAACGAAAATACAGGTGAATGCACCAAGGGTAGACAGAAACACATGCCTCAGAATACAGAAGAAAACCCACCCTGTAGGGTTGACCAGGGTGACCCTGGGAACTAAAAAGTAGTTACCCCACCCAAGTCCCCCAGGGCAGACCCGGGTGGGGAATCGACGAGAAAAAGCGAACACCACCCAACCGCAAGAGGCATAGATTCTCACGAGCCCACGCAATTGCGGGGGCTCGAGAGGATCTATGCCTCTTGCAGAGACCAGTTTGTATCCATGTCTCTTGGACGGTTGTGGCTTTTGGTCGTTGAATAACGAAAGATTTCAGAAACAGAAGTGTACGTAGAGTGGCAGGGAAGGAGTTAAGGCGGTAGTGTACCTTTAATTCCCTTGTACATGCAGCCTGCGGCACGCTTTACGCTGAGTACTGGTGGCTGCGTGCACAAGGGGCTTAACCCTTTTACCCCCAAGGTCTCATTTCTAACATTTTGGAGGTGTTGCCTAACGACTATGTACCAGTTGCAGGAGATGGAGTTGACCAATGATAATTCAAGGGTAGTGCCAGATTAGCTTGGCGCCTTCAGGCGCCTTCAGGCGCCAAGCTAATCTGGCACTACCCTTGAACTATCATGGTCAAGCCATCTGCTGCTGTAGAGATCCGGGGCTAAGAGGGTTAAACAGTTCTGCACGGGCCAACGAAGATCAACGTCATCCCGAGGACCCACTGCTCACCAGGCTTTCTTTTACTTTTCAGATTTGCAACCTTCGTTAGCTTGCTGGCCATTCCCCTTGCAGTGGGATATCGCCACTTCCTGGACCGCATTCCAAACGGGGGAAGAGTTCCCCACCCTTGCAAACCCAATGAACTGTGGGAAGGTGTCGGACATTTTAACGATGCGGGGAGCGGACACAGAAATCCATTTGGACAGGACTTTGATGAAGCTGGACAAGTAAGAAGTTATAAAGGAGTAACATTACTCCCCCCCCCCCCCCCCCCTACATGCATGCAGCCGGAGATAACGTTAAACAGTACCGGTGGCTGAATGCACAAAGGGGGGTTCTTAAAGTTCTATAATAATAACAATAAAAAAAATTAAACAGAGAACCCTGACACCCATAAAGTAAGGCACTTTGTGAAAAATGTGCATATCTTAGACTATCGTGCACAGATACGAGACGATTGATTGATTGTACATTGCTTAACGTCCCGACAGCAACAAGACTTTCTCAGGACGTGCCTGCACTGCTTGTGAAAAAAATTAAACAGAACATTGAATGTATGTCGCCAGCCGGCCCAACACGTTAAATAAACCTACGACATGGGGCCTAAATAAAGCTAAGACCATTTAGCAACACACATCCAATATCAAGAGCTACAGTCAGCACAGACAGTAGGGAGAGTTTTAAAAAGGCAAATACCGGTGAATGGACCAAGGGTAGACAGAAACACATGCCCCAGAATAGAGGGGAAAACCCACCATGTGGCCCTGACCAGGGTGACCCTGGGAACTGAAAAATAGTTAACCCAACCCAAGTCCCCCAGTGATACGAGAAGAACCCAACAAAGAAAGCAACACGCTTAATAAAGAGAATTACAACACAATGTATTAATATTTAGGGATTTTCAAAATAGGCCAACAAGTACACAGTTTGCAACTTTATCTTGTTTCGTGATTAGGAAGATGCAACTATGTCTTTTTTGATTGTTTGGTTTGCATTGCTTAACGTCCCCACAGCAACAAGACTTTCTCAGGACGTGTGTTACGATTGTGGTTGTGTTATCCTGTGAGAGCGTGCATGTGTTATTCGTAGGTAACGATATGTTGTGTATTTGAGCTATCACGGTTATGATTTCGTGCCTTTTTTTTTTTTTAGTAAGATTTTCTTTTGTTCGTGAGTAGAGCCGTTTTCGTTTTGTTAAGTTTAGTCCGGAACGTTGTAGACAGGTCGCACTGTCTGGTGGCCTCACTAGTGTCACGTCGGTTGATTGACATCTGACATCGCTACATTTTTCGCTACTTTTTGTTTTCCTGTCCGCGCGTGAAGTGAGCAGCTTTTATTGTTTTGGGAATGTTCTCGTACCTTTTTGAGCTACCAGGTGATAGGGATACCATACTTTTATGTGACTTAATTATACGTTAGAATTTAGAGCTGAAGTAAGCAGCCGTATTTTTGTAGCCTGATATATTGTTTCGGGAAAGTTCATGTTAATGAGTTTCGGCTGCATGTTATGTTCTGGTTGTTTGAGTTCATGATTTCCGTAGAAGATTCTAGATTTTGATAGTGTATATAAGGAGGGCGCTGGGAAAGCCCGTTATAGTACATTGTCTTGCTTTGTCTGTTGTAGAGACACACAGTTTATTGAGAGAGACGCTGTGTATGAGAAACTTTGAGTCGTAGTGTGGACATAGCGAAAGAGACTTTGTATTCAGTAGTTTGTGCATTTGAAAGTGCATTATTGTGAGGATATCGCATCGCTGAATTAAATTTGTTGGAACTGTTACTCCAGTTTTGTCTACATCCTTAAGCCACGGTTGACGGATTGCAGCTGAATGAGGTCTATTTAAAAGAACTCTACGTGCGTGTGTCAGTGTCTGGTGTGTTTATCATACTTCGACTACAACTCCACCACGTAACATTTGGCGACCCCGACGAGATCTCTTCAGTTGGTTCAGTGGAAAGGGTAGCAGGAGAAAACAGCCAGCAGTGAAAAGCAGAGATGGCGACATCGGAGATGGAGAAAATTGGAAACGAATGTGGACTCGAAGGAGCTCAACTCCTCGAGTTTGTAAAAGAGAGAGAGAAGGAGAGACTGGAGAGAGAGGAGAAAGAAGAAAAGAGACGAGAGAGAGAAGAAAAGGAGAGACTGGAGAGAGAAGAGAAAGAAGAAAAGAAACGAGAAAAAGAAGAAAAGGAGAGACTGGAAAGAGAAGAAAGAGCCAAAGAACGTGAAATCAGGAGACTCGAAATCCAAGCAGAAGAAGCAGAGAAACATCGAAGAGAAGCAGAAAAACAGCGAAGAGAGGCAGAGAAACAACGAGAAGAGGAGCGAGAAGAGGCGGAGAGGCAGCGTCAACACGAAATTCGTCTAAAACAGATGGAGATAGAGGCACAGAGCCAGAGAACTAATGAAGCAACAGCATTAGCGAGCAGAGAACAAACAGCCCGTGCGCCAAAACTTCCACCTTTCATTGAAAATTCAGATAAGATGGACGCTTATCTGGAGCGATTCGAGCGCTTCGCAAATAGCAACAATTGGAAACAAGAGACTTGGCCTATTAAACTGAGCGCACTTCTAACTGGCAAAGCGCTTGAATTTTACACCCGTTTGCCAAGAGAAGAAGCCGAAGATTATACTCAGTTGAAAGCCGCCCTGTTGAGACAGTACGACTTCACTGAAGAAGGTTACAGGCGACGATTTCGGAACTGCAAGCCTGAAGAAGGAGAAACACCCGGCCTATTCATTGAGAGAATCAGAAGCTACCTGGAGAAATGGATAGAGCTGGCTGGTCTAAACAGAGAGTACCAAGACTTGTGTGACCTCATCATTAAAGAACAAGTTTTCAGCGCATGTTCTAAGGACCTGGCCGCCCACCTTAGAGAGCAAAAAGACCAGTCACTAAAGGCCCTGGCCGACTTCGCTCAAAGATACCTTGACGCTCACAACATGAAGTTCGGGTCCAGTAAGCCACAGCGTGTGTCTACACCAGCAGTGGAAATCCACAATGTCATAGACACCCCGAGATATAAGCCGGTGGAGAACCTGACATGTTTTCTCTGTGGAAAGAAAGGTCACAAAGCGATACGGTGTCCTTCTAAAGATGTTCCCCGAGGCGACAACATCAGAAGATCCAACCAAGATCGTGGGATAGCAGGCAGAAGCAGTACCACGTCTCAACACAGAGCAGCCGCTGTATTAGCCAATGATGTGACATCATCCAGTGACTTTGAGTCTAGAGAAAAGCGAGCGACACCAGAACTGATTGAATCTTTTAGAAAGAATGGACGCATCCCAGTAGGAGATGGGACTACATTTTTACCAGTCTCAAACATCGCGCTGCCTGAGAATGAAGTGCCGAACATGCCGGTGGTGTCAGGATTCGTCGGCGACATACCAGTGAAAGTGTTGAGAGACACTGGTTGTAGCTGTATCATCGTGAGAGAGGACCTAGTAGCTGAAGACCAGAAGCTACAGGAGTGGACCACCCTCATTTTGGCTGACGGAACTGTAAGGATTATCCCCCTTGCCAAAGTCAGTGTCGACACCCCATACTTGACAGGAGATGTGAAGGCGTTGTGCGTGAAGACGCCAGTCTACGATCTCATCATCGGAAATATTGATGGTGCCAGAAACGCAGACGATCCAGATCCAGAATGGAGACCTGAAATATGTTCTGTTACCACGATAAGTCAAGCAAAGAAGAGTAACCAGACCATCCTTCTTAAAGTGGCGGACAACACGGAAGAAGCTGTAGTGAATAGGGACAGGCTGTTGGAGCTACAGAGAGGTCAAGACAAACCAAAATTGGCGGAATCGGTGCGTCTTGCTGATGACGAAAGACTAGACGACGAGAACCTGTTTGACCTTAATGAACTCCGACACAAAGAGGATGTAGAAGATATTCAGTTCGGTCAGAATCTGACCCAGACTCAACGTGAAGAACTGCGCGTCCTGACTCAAGAGTTCGAGCATCGGTTTACACCTGACCCAGGGACAACAGACATCATCCTGCACGAGGTAAACCTGACCTCAAACGAGCCAGTTCGCAGCAAACCTTATCGTCTTCCTTATAACACGAGGGAAGAATTGAAAAAGGATATCAAGGAAATGCTGAGTCTGAATGTCATCAGAGAGTCCAAGTCACCATATGCGTCCCCAGTTGTCATCGTGAAGAAACCAGATGGATCCAACCGAGTGTGTGTGGACTATCGCAGACTCAATAAACTAACAATCTTTGATCCAGAGCCTATGCCCACAGCGGAAGAACTGTTCCAGAAGGTCAGTGGAGACCGATTTTTCTCCAAAATTGACCTAAGCAAAGGGTATTGGCAAATCAGGGTTCGCAGAATTTTGGAGCAGATACCTGAGCAGAGCAGTTTGAATGAACATTTCTGTGTCCAGAACTTTTGTATGAAACATTTCGGTGCTCAGGACTGTTTACAGTAACTGTGAGACTTTTTTTTTTTTAAATTCGATTTTTGATGTGTAGTTATTTTGTTTAGGGTTTTGTGTAGGTGTACACAGCCACAACCGTATTTTTTTTAATTTGAGAAGACATTTTTGTGAAATTTCATTCTTAAGAGGGGGGTAATGTTACGATTGTGGTTGTGTTATCCTGTGAGAGCGTGCATGTGTTATTCGTAGGTAACGATATGTTGTGTATTTGAGCTATAACGGTGATGATTTCGTGCCTTTTTTTTTAGTAAGATTTTCTTTTGTTCGTGAGTAGAGCCGTTTTCGTTTTGTTAAGTTTAGTCCGGAACGTTGTAGACAGGTCGCACTGTCTGGTGGCCTCATTAGTGTCACGTCGGTTGATTGACATCTGACATCGCTACATTTTTCGCTACTTTTTGTTTTCCTGTCCGCGCGTGAAGTGAGCTTTTATTGTTTTGGGAATGTTCTCGTACCTTTTTGAGCTACCAGGTGATAGGGATACCATACTTTTATGTGACTTAATTATACGTTAGAATTTAGAGCTGAAGTAAGCAGCCGTATTTTTGTACTCAAACCAAGGGGAATCACAGCGCTGGACAGACAACAGTTAGATCCCCTGCCCCCGCCTATTGTGTATGTATGTTTCTCCTGCCTACTTCCTAAGTTCCGGAGAAAGACATGGGTTATATAAGAGACCTGATCCATTCTTATTAGGAATGGAAATGATTGTCTTATTCTATACCTGCGTATTTCTCTGTGGGCTGGCGATTGGGTGCCTGATAGGCGGGGGCAGGGGATCTAACTGTTGTCTGTCCAGCGCTGTGATTCCCCTTGGTTTGAGTACTGACAATTCTGCCAGCGCTAGCCTCACCTATCTGGTTTGTGCGTATTTTTGTAGCCTGATATATTGTTTCGGGAAAGTTCATGTTAATGAGTTTCGGCTGCATGTTATGTTCTGGTTGTTTGAGTTCATGATTTCCGTAGAAGATTCTAGATTTTGATAGTGTATATAAGGAGGGCGCTAGGAAAGCCCGTTATAGTACATTGTCTTGCTTTGTCTGTTGTAGAGACACACAGTTTATTGAGAGAGACGCTGTGTATGAGAAACTTTGAGTCGTAGTGTGGACATAGTGAAAGAGACTTTGTATTTAGTAGTTTGTGCATTTGAAAGTGCATTATTGTGAGGATATCGCATCGCTGAATTAAATTTGTTGGAACTGTTACTCCAGTTTTGTCTACATCCTTAAGCCACGGTTGACGGATTGCAGCTGAATGAGGTCTATTTAAAAGAACTCTACGTGCGTGTGTGTCTGGTGTGTTTATCATACTTCGACTACAACTCCACCACGTAACAACGTGCCTTCACTGCTTGTGAAAAAAAAAAAACCTAAACAAAATATTGAATGTATGTCACCAGCCGGTTTAATATGCTAAATAAACCTAAGACCATTTAGCAACACACATTCAATATCAAGAGCTACAGACAGTGCAGACAGTAAGGAGAGTTTGAAAAAGAAAATACAGGTGAATGGACAAAGGGTAGACAGAAACACATGCCCCAGAATAGAGGGGAAACCCAACCAGTGGAGCTGACCAGGGTGACCCTGGGAACTAAAAGGTAGTTAATCCCACCCAATTCCCCCAGAGCAGACCCGGGTGGAGGTGTCTTCTTTGGGTTCACCTCTGCATTTTACACGCTTTGCAGACCTGGTTGGTCTGGACAACGTGCACACATAACAAATAATAATCACTACAAAGAAATATAGCGTAACGCAAGACGATTGACAGTCTGGCTCGGAAATGCAACCACAAACAAGAAGACATAACATTCTTTGATTTCGCACATCAACCATTGTGCAAAATCTAGCTTTCATCTAATTTGTGTAGCGAACAAGAATTGAAAATGTGTGATGGTTTGTGATTTTGGACCTTACGGCTCTAATCCGTAAGGTAAAAAATCCCCGGCCAGCATACAAACAGAATTACCATAAGCCAGATCTAATTTCTAAAACATGACTTGACCAAGTGTAGATGCTCGTGTTCGTATCTATAGATATGAAATGTTCTGACAAATGTCCCTACATCTGTTGTCTTTCTCAAGAACTGGACTAAAGCCCTGTGTCAGAAGGACTCAGACGGTGACGGGAAAACCAACGGACAGGAACTCGGAGATCCGGACTGCACGTGGCAACCTAACGACCAGCGAAAGTTAGCTTCCGGGCTATCACATCCGGGTCAGTAATAATAATATACCGTGAATTCTGTCATTTTTTGGTTTATGCGTTTTAATATTTTTGTTCGGTCCATGTAGCTAGGTGTGTGTAAATCACTGGACAGCCTTCTCCTAATCTTGATGAGTTTCCATATTTGTTTCTGTCCATGTACCTAGGTGTGTGTGAACCACTGGACAGCCTTTACTGCCAACAGCGTAACTTCAGCGTGAGCGTCTTCAAGCAGCAGTCAGACTGGATGAACTATACGTGCAAACGTGGAGAGTTTGTCTGCCAAGGTCTTAACGACACAGGTAAGGATCCCACAACAGAGAAAGGTCCTCGACCGGATCCACCTCAGCTCTGGGCAACGTCGTCGCTCAGCGTGAAATACACCACTACTGTCCTTACCGGCTGCAGTTTTCGTGAAGCAGAGTCCAATTATTTATCCAGCCCGTCCCATCCGCAACAGACGATGTCCGCAATCAGAATTGCACGCGTATCGTAAAAAAGTAGAATAACCATTTTAGCGCCAACACCCTACAGCAGGAGCATGATTGACCATGATAATTCAAGGTTAGTGCCAGAGTAGCTTGGCGCCTGAAGGCGCCAAGCTACTCTGGCACTAACCTTGAATTATCATGGTCAATCCACCTCCTGCAAGTGGTACATAGTCGTTAAGTAACACTCAAAATTCGGGAAAGGCGCCCATGGCGCTAAAAGGGTTAAACGCCCGGACAAACAGGCAGTATCTCTATTTAAGCGTCGATTCACATCGACCATCACAGTCGCAGTGGACCTGTGTGTATCTTGCCTACTGAGGTCGGCTCTTTCTTTTTTCTTTCTTTTCACTGTACCAAAGTAGACACAATGAGGTAAAAAGCATTGGTAAGGAAGAAAACTGTTCATTAACCCCAAGACCCCCCCACCCCCACACACACACACACCTCCAATCCGCACCCTCTCTCCGCCTTTTAGTTCCCAGGGTCACCCTGGTCAGCCCCACAGGGTGGGTTTTTCTCTCTATTCTGGGGCATGTGTTTCTGTCTACCCTTTGTCCATTCACCTGTATTTGCCTTTTTAAAACTCTCCCTACTGTCTGCACTGCCTGTAGCTCTTGATATTGGATGTGTGTTGCTAAATGGTCTTAGCTTTATTTAGGCCCCATGTGTTAGGTTTATTTAATGTATTTGACCGGCTGGCGACATACATTCAATCTTCTGTTTATTTTTTTTCACAAGCAGTGCCGGCACGTCCTGAGAAAGCCTTGTTGCTGTCGGGACGTTAAGCAATGTACAATCAAAACCTCTCTCCGCCATTAGAGGTATTCAATTCGAGAACGACTCCATTAGTGGTATTTGATTCGAGAACGACTACATTAGTGGTATTTGATTCGAAAACGACTCCATTAGTGATATTTGATTCAAAAATGACTACATTAGTGGTATTTGATTCACAAACGACTCCATTGGTGATATTTGATTCGAGAACAATTCCATTAGTGATATTTGATTCGAGAACGACTCCATTAGTGGTATTTGATTCAAGAACGACTCCATTAGTGGTATTTGATTCGAGAACGACTCCATTAGTAGCATTTGATTCGAGAACGACTCCATTAGTGGTATTTGATTTGAGAACGACTCCATTAGTGGTATTTTATTCGAGAACGACTCCATTAGTGTATTTGATTCGAGAACGACTCCATTAGTGGTATTTGATTCGAGAACGACTCCATTAGTCGTATTTGATTCGAGAACGACTCCATTAGTGGTATTTGATTCGAGAACGACTCCATTAGTGGTATTTTATTCGAGAACGACTCCATTAGTGGTATTTTATTCGAGA